>BPTQ01000003.1:210272338-210945353 GCA_019973895.1 Chrysanthemum seticuspe | reverse complement strand
CACTTTTGGCACGGAGAACCAGCCTATTCGATCTACTGCGTGAGACCCGGAAGGCATGTTGCGTCATCTAGCTTATCCGACCAAGAGGCACGGTTTTCACCAACCGTCCTCTCCAGAATTCTTTTAATCCCCCGGTTGGAAACTTCCACTTGCCCACTTGTTTGTGGGTGGTACGCAGTAGAGAGACGGTGAGTTACACCATACTTTTGCATGACTCTATCAAACTGGTCATTGCAAAAATGCGTACCACGATCACTGATTATGGCTCGTGGAGTTCCAAACCTAGCAAACAGAGATTTTAAGAATTTCACAACAACTCGGGCATCGTTGGTGGGTAAAGCTTTAGCTTCAACCCATTTTGACAAGTAGTCAACGGCCACGAGTATGTATTTGTTACCACGGGAAGAAGGAAATGGCCCCATAAAGTCAATGCCCCAGATGTCAAAAATCTCACACACTTGAATGGCGTTTTGCGGCATTTCATTTCTTTGTGAGATATTCCCGTGACGTTGACAAGCGTCACAGGTTTTGACAAATTCATGGGCATCCTTATAAATCGTGGGCCAATAGAATCCGGAATCAAACACCTTCTTGGCGGTGTAGTTGGGGCTATGATGTCCCCCAATAGGTCCAGAATGGCAAGCCTTGAGAATGTCAATAGCTTCCTGACCATACACACATCGCCGGATGACTTGATCCGCACAAATTTTAAACAAGTAGGGGTCTTCCCAGAAGTAATGTTTCACATCTTTAAAGAATTTATTTTTCTGTTGGGACGACATCCCTTTCACCACAAAGTTACCCGCATGGTAATTTGCAAAGTCAGCAAACCATGGGGTAGAAGAATCTCCACGAAAAGAAACCACATTGATTGTTTCGAGAGGAAATGTTTCATTAATTTCCTTTTTCTCGAACACATCTTGGTGAGGGTTTTCTAGATGGGAAAGATGATCAGCAGCCAGGTTCTCAGCTCCTTTTTTATCACGTATAGTGATATCAAATTCTTGTAGGAGGAGAACCCAACGGAGCAATCTCGGCTTTGCATTTTGTTTTGCAAAGAGATATTTGAGAGCCGAGTGATCCGTATACACCACGCATTTGGTCAAGATAAGGTATGGCCGAAATTTCTCAAATGCATACACCACAGCTAATAATTCTTTTTCTGTAGTGGTGTAATGGGTATGAGCTTCAGTCATAGTTTTGCTTGCGTAGTGGATAGGCTGAAAATGTTTGGTTTTGCGTTGCTCCAAGACTGCACCGATAGCAAAATCACTTGCATCGCACATGAGCTCAAAGGGTAAATCCCAGTCGGGGGCAACTAGAATGGGTGCTTCCGTAAGCTTTTTCTTTAGTGTTTCGAAAGCTTCGATGCACTCAGGAGAAAAGATAAAAGGAGCATCTTTTTCAAGAAGATGGGTCATAGGCCGAGCAATTTTAGAAAAATCTTGAATGAATCTACGATAAAACCCGGCATGACCTAGAAAACTCCTAATACCTTTGACGGTAGTAGGATGAGGTAATTTAGCAATAACATCAACTTTTGCTCTATCAACCTCAATCCCATTTTTTGAAATCTTATGGCCAAGGACTATGCCTTCTTTGACCATAAAGTGGGTCTTCTCCCAATTTAGACAAAGATTGGTGTCTTCACACCTTTTTAACATTTTGTCTAAATGGGAGAGACATGTATGAAATGAGTCCCCAATGACCGAGAAGTCATCCATAAACACCTCCATAGTTTCCCCGATCATGTCGTGGAAAATTGCAATCATACATCGTTGGAACGTGCCAGGAGCGTTACATAAGCCAAAAGGCATACGTCTGTAGGCAAACGTCCCGTATGGGCAGGTGAATGTGGTCTTTTCTTGATCCAGCGGATCAATGGGGATCTGAAAGTAACCCGAGAAACCATCAAGGAAGCAATAGTATTCGTTCCCTGCTAATCTCTCAAGCATCTGGTCCATGAAGGGTAGAGGGAAATGGTCTTTACGGGTGGCTTCGTTTAACTTGCGATAGTCAATGCACACACGCCATCCCGTAACCAATCGAGTTGGAATTAACTCGTTTTCTTCATTTGTGACAACAGTTATGCCACGCTTTTTAGGAACGCAATGAATTGGGCTAACCCAAGGACTATCAGAGATCGGGTAAATTAAACTGGCATCAAGAAGTTTGAGAACCTCTTGTTTGATAACCTCATGAATCTTAGGATTCACCCTTCTCTGATGTTGGACTGCTGGCTTGAAGTCATCCTCCATTAAGATTTTGTGAGTACAAAACTCAGGGTTGATACCCTTAATATCGGAGAGTTTCCAAGCAATTGCTTGCTTGTGTGACTTCAAGACCTTTATGAGAGCAGTTTTCTTCTCCTCAGTCAAGTCTTTAGCAATTATGACTGGTAATTTATCATCACCCTCCAAGAATGCATACTCGAGATGAGGAGGTAGGTCCTTAAGTTCAACCTCGGGAAATTCATCAGTAGATGTTTGTACTGATTTGATTTCCTCAATTGTGATTTCTTTCGGAGGGAGTGAAGGTAATGGATCTTCATTAAGCAATTGCTCAAGATAAAGAATATCCCCCTCCGAATCATACACACCATCAATTCCAGGCAGAATTGATTCATCAGTAGCAAGAAATTCATCGATCTCTTCCAAAAGGAAGTCACCTCCCTCAAACGGAGTGAGAGTGGGGGAAGAGTCGGCAATGATAGGTTGAGAAAATGTGGTGGAATCCCCACTCACAGAATTATGAAGATAACCAAGAAACTCTTGAGAGTACTCCTCTGAAGCAATATCATCGACTCGATTAACTGATTCAGTATCATAATTTGAGGAGTGCCTCGAAGTCTGATCGAGGTTAAAGGTAACAGCTTCATTACCCACACGTAAAGTGATTTCTTGCTCAAATACATCGATAAGAGCACGGCCCGTTCTCAGGAATCCTCGACCAACAATGAGAGGAACCCGATGATCGGCATCGAAATCAACAACCACGAAGTCAGCTGGAAAATGGAACTTTCCTACTTTCACGAATACATCCTCGGCGATGCCAAGGGGACGCGAGATAGAACGATCTGCAAGCTCAAGAGTCATGCAGGTAGGAATAAGTTCCGGAAGAGAAAGTTTCTTCCACACAGAATACGGCATCAGATTGATGCTTGCACCAAGATCGGCAAGGGCAAAGCATTCAATCATCCCAGGAAAAACACAAGGAAGAAGAAATTTTCCGAGATCTCCTAGCTTCTCGGGAAGCTTCTTTAACAGAACTGCTGAGCAGTTTTCGTTCAAAGGAGTTTTAGCCATTTCAAACAGCTTTTCCTTGTTGCTCAACATGTGCTTGAGAGTAGATGCAAGCTTGGGCATCAACATGATAGCATCCGCAAAGCTTATGTCAAAATGAAGCTCTTGGAAAATTTGAAAGAATTTTTCCATTTGATGACTGGCTTTTTCGCGGAGCTTTTGCTCATGTAAACGTGAGGGGTAAGGAATAGAAGTTTTGGATTTAGGGTCACCAACTGGAGGTTCAAAAACAACCCCAGGTTTGGTTTAGTGTTTCGGGACAACCTGAGGATGGACATTGCTGGTACCTCCGTTATTAGTAGGAAGTGCCTTGTCCTTTGTCGCCTCAGGTTCACTTTCCACTACCTTCGGGAGAGAAGAAGAAGAGGTAGTAGGAATAGCGGGTCCATGATATGAAGCACCACTTCTGGTTGTGATCGCCTTTGCATCACCCCTCGGATTAGCGATCGTGTTGCTAGGTAAAGTACCTGAGCCCGAGGGTCGATCATTTAAAGACTTCTTAATGTCAGCAATCTGGCTAACCAACAACCGATTCATTTCTTCTTGGGATTTCATGAATTGTTTCAACAACTCATCAGATGATGGTCCAGTTGGAACAATGGCTTGAGTTTGCACAGGAAAATTCTGGCCTCTATTGTTAGGATTAGGGCCTTGATTTTGAAAATTCCCTTGATTATTGCCATGAAAATACCCTTGGTTGAAATTTCCCTGACCTGGGTTTCTATTGAAATTTCCTTGATGTTGGAAATTTTGATTTTGATTTTGAAAACCGTTGTTTGGACTAAAATTACCTTGGTTTTGAAAACCTTGGTTTTGTCTGTTTGATTTTGATTACGGTTTTGGTTGAAACCGGGAGGTCCAGGGTAGTGGTTAGGACGGTGGTTCGGGTCTATAGGAGCACGGTATTGGTTGCCTCCTTGATTAGAAATCCCGCCCACAGCATTGGCTTCAAAAGGGTTACCGTCGGTGGCCATACAGTTATAATAAGCATGGGGGCCACCACAAGTAACACAGACTTCCACTTTCTTAACTTCAGCAGGGGGTGAAGTTTGTGGAAAAGAGACTTTCTTTTGGTTGGAGAGAACCAAAGCTTGAATAGCTTCCGTGAGTTTGTCAATCTTAACATCGGTGCTAGATTGACTCACGGGCGATGAAGTAGAAGGACCAACACTGACTTGGGAAACAACCGGCTTGCTTCGTGCAGTGCGGACTTTAGACTTGTTTTCAATGATCGCTAAAGCTTCTTTGACAGTTTTGCTCAAGAAATTTCCTCCCGCGGAGGAATTGAGAGAATCTTGATCAGATTGACTCACTCCATTGTAGAAAGTATCGAGTTGCATCAACTCGGAGAAACCGTGGTGAGGACATTTGCGAAGCAATTCCTTGAAACGATCCCACGATTCACTGAAGGGTTCATCAAACTTTTGAGTGAATTTGATGATTTCATTTTTTAGACTCGTGGTTTTGGAAGGTGGATAGAATTCATTCACAAATTTCTTCACCAGATCTTCCCATGTCTCTATTGACTGAGGGGGTTGTTTTTCAAGCCAAATTCGGGCTTGCCCCTCAAGAGAAAATGGGAACAGAAGAAGCTTAACAGCATCAGTAGGGACATTCTTGTATTTGATGGTAGATGCAATCTTGTTAAACCATCGAATATAAGCATGAGGATCATCCCGCTCAAAACCGTAGAATTGATTTGAGGTTACAAGATTCAGTAACCCGGTTTTGAGTTCAAAATTTTCAGCCACAATGGCTGGTACAACAATAGCATCTCCATACCCGTCGATGGGTGCCTGGAGAAGCTCACACATAGGGCGTTCTTCCGCCATGATAACGGAAGTAGTGTGAGCAGTCCGGATCTCAGATCCGACTGAAGGAGCAGAAAGTCTACGGACACGCCTTCTTGGAATCTTGACAAGCTCACGAAATGGGCTCACAGATCTAGAAGAGCGAGTGCGCATACACTAGAGTTAACTCTAAGGAATCTCCGAGTTAAGGAGAGAAATGGGAATTATGAAGACGTTTTATAAAAATGGGGTGAGAAGAATCTTTTTGGGTTTTCTAGTTCTGACAATTATATATAACAACAAATCCAATTAAAACAAAATCGAGGCAAAACAACAGTGAACTTAACCAATAATCACAAGATGAATGACTTCTTTGAAAAAGGTACACCAATCACAAGGACACAAAGGCAAGTTTTAAATCTTTAGTTCGGGAACTTATTATGGTCGCACCCCCAGTTAGGTAGTGCACTGCCTTGGTTTGCGGTGGTAATCTTTTATGTTGTTATTTATTAAAGAAAACGACAAATCTTTTTGTATTTTTATATTTGATACATATATAGAAACAAAAGGAAAATATTTTTGTGTTTTATACGTTTTTAGATGTTTTTGGGTTTTTGGATTTTTTATAAAAATATGGATATATATATATAGATAGAGATGGATGATATAAACAAAGAGTGAATATTCAAACTACTAATCTGCTAAACGGAAGATAATCAGCACAGCTCCCCGGCAGCGGCGCCAAAAATTTGATCCGTGTCAAACCGTCAAGTTTTCTCACGCAAGCTGACCACTTGTGAATGGCCAACTGTAAGAAACTTAAAACAGTTCAGACACGAATGCAATGAAGATCTGGGGAGTATAGTGTTTCCCCGGGTCGTTATGTCCCAGCGAGCTATGCAATGGATCACCAAACGTATAGTGATCGAGAAATTTGAACAGAAAAAGGGATCTGATATGATTATACTACAGAAAAAGCCAACAAATTACAGAGGCTTAAATGCAAATTAAAGGAAATTTAAAAATATAGAAAATATTAAATAAACGCTATCACTATTTGCAAAATGATGTTTTTGATTTTATGTTTTTACAAAACTGAATTTAAAAACTACGTAACGTACAAATAAAAATGTGAAACTAAATCAATATTAACCCTAAAAATATGAAAATGATGTTTTTACAAACCTAATGATAAAACAAAATTTATAGAAAAAGAAAATTATTTTTATAACTAATTATCTAATTATTATTAATTAAAAACTATTTTTAACTATTAAATAATATCCTAAAATACAAGAAAATAGGAAATAAAGCTAGAAAAATAAAATTATGACTTATAAAAATCTAAAATATCAAAAGAGAATTTTCAAAACTATTTTTGTATTTTTCTGAATATTTTTCTATTTTCTAGGAATTAAAAACTATTAAAAACTAATTAAATTACTTAAAAATACAAATTTAAGTAAGAAAAATTTGGAAAAATATTTTTTTGTCTTTTTATATTTATCTTAACCTAAGAAAAATGAAAAATTATTTTTTTGAAGCTTTTCTTAATTAATTGTATTAAATGCTATTTAAAAATGCTTAAAAACTAATTAAAATTAAGAAAAATAGCAAACTGACTTAGAAAAATCTGAAAAATTCAAGATAAGCTTAAAATAATATTAGGAATCTAGGAAAAATAGAAAAACAGAGGCTTGTGTGGTTGAATATGAAACTGATGTGCAAAGTGCTTAGAAATAAGCACTAGAAATAAGCCAACAACACAAAAAGCCACCAACTTGATACAGAAGCTGAAATATGCTAAAAGTACCTAAATGGAACAAGTTACAACTGCTCTACATCTCTGAAATACAAAATGCTAAGATTTGGCTTGTTTGACTTTAAGTGCAAAAACAGTTTCTGGGTACTTACTTTATGCTTAAACACAAACTACAAATTAAGCTGAAAATGAAAACTAGCAATTGGAACCTAAAGTAGACCTGGGTGAGACCTTATAAACCAAATTCCAGACCTAGACAAGCTCTTATGAGCTCTGTGCAAGTTTGCACAAAACTGAGAAAACTCAGCTTAAGCTGAGAGTTGTGAGCAGGGCAACTAGGACTTAAAAGAGAAGTTGTTTTGGAGCTTTTAAAAAATTTGTAAAATTCTACAAAAATGGTGATAAACAAGGAGACCAGTTGAAGTTTTTAAAGTACTAGGTTTCACTAAATATGGCTCAAAAATGAAGCCATGAAAAATCCTTTCAGTTGGATGAAAATCTCTTTTTTTCACTTTTGACTTTTGCAAGCAGTTGAGATTATTTGACTTTCATGAACTTTGATTCCAATTTGTGGATAGATTGTGGTGTTAATAGATGAGATGACACTTCTGCAAGCTTTATCTAAGAACTTTAAACACAAAATAAGACTTTGCTTAACCAAAATTTTAACAGTTAAGTGAATGAGACAGATTTAATACCATGTTGACTTTGGGCTTATGTATGCACAAAATGTTGACAGATATGAGCTAATTAGAACTAAACAAACCACAAACAACAACAGTCTATCACTGAATACACCTCTAACACAGTTGAAGCCATGAATCCAAACACCCTTTTAACTAATGATTTGCAAAGTAAAACTGAATTAAAGACTGAACCAACTTATTTTAATGATCAAACTAAGTTTAAATAACCCAAATACTACTATTTAAACAGGTTTTAACTACTTAAAACTGCAAAAACAGATTATGCTTATGAAACTTGGAATTAACTTACAACTTGTCCCAGCCACTATGGCTTGCCATAATTGAAACCAGAACTACTAGCCTATCAAAACCAACCCATTGAACTCAGAACCAACCCATTTCCATGTCTGCATCACCATTTACCCTTTCTGCATCAATTTTGCTCCCAGTTTGACTTATATTGACCAAAGTCCAATATTGCTTGAAATTGCAATGTGAGCTTACAGAAAGCTTTAATAAGCTTGAATGAGCATGTTTGAGCTAAAAAATAAGTTAATGGAAGCTTGTTCACAAGAGTTTAAAAACTGAGAATTGCAACAGTGCACAAAAATTTGAAATTGTAACACTAACTTGAATTGTTACTTGAATTAAGTTGCAATACACTTAAACAAAGTAATTTGATACACTGAATCTGAAAATAACAACTGAGGATCTATTTTAAGCTTAAGAAATACAAAACGACATACATTTTAGAAAAATAAACTAAGTGCTATATATTCTTCCTTCTTCTTCCTTCTTTTATACTCTAATCTCCTTCTCTCCTCTTTCTGAGCATATCCCAGCAATTTTCAGGACCCTTGGATTGGTTGGTATCAATCTTGGCCGTTTATGCATTTTGGCGCCAAAAGTTGTACAAGCCAGTTGGGACAGGGGAGGGGATGCATTTAATGCCTTTGGCTGTTAGGTGAGGAGGGGGGAACAAAACATGGAGTATGGGGACAAAGTGTAGAGTTGTGTTGGTGGCTGGTTGCAGACATGGGTGTCGGGGAAGACAGGAAAATGGAGGCGGGGTGGTTTATTTTAAACCGTGGGTATTGGGTGGGTTGGATTCGGGTTAAAGGGGTTTTGGACCGGGTTATATGGTATTGGGCCAAGGGATTATTTTGCGCTTAGGATTAGTTTTGAATCCATTTAATAATCTAGGGACCAAATGTGTATATTATGAAAATCCAAGGACCATACATGTAGATTCTGAAAAGTAATCCAAGGGCTTGTTTTGCCAACCTCCAATATTCCAAGGGACCAAATCTGCCAATTGTGAAATTCCAAGGACTAAATATGAACAATTTTAGAATCCAAGGATTAAAACTGTAATTTCTCAAAACTTTTGGATTTTTCACCAAAGGACTAAATATGACAATTTATGATTCCAAAAGGACCTTTGGTGACTTTTCTTATAAAATAAGTTCCTAGGGACTGATTTTGCCATTTTCTGAAAGTCGGGGGACTGAAACTGCTAATTATGCAAACTTAGCTCATTTTTCATCTGATTTTAAACATTTTGCATCTGAAACATATAAAATGCAACTTTGAGATATTTTCAGTATTTTGAAGCATTTCTGAGCATTTTTAAATGATTTGCAGTTCAGATTTGAAAAGTCACCATGTACCAGCTTCGGATCCGTCAATTCAGTTTCATGTTCCAAACTACCCTCATCACTTCGAGCTGTGTTAACTGCTCCGAGAGGTGAATCCTTGGATAAAGTAAACATAGCACCAGACCTTGCCTGGTCATCTATGCACCCTGTAGAAGCCAGTTGGCTAGGGATTCCTCCACCTGTGTTAAGTTCCAAGGAACTTTCCACATTAGGAGTTGCCAAAGGTTGGGTCTTAATTATTTTTCCACTATCCTGACCAGCATCTAAGCATGAATTAGTAGTGGAAGCCCTTCCAATCATGTCACCTCCACTCCATGTGACAGCCTCATGAACAACACCACTAACACCAGCCTGAGGTAGCTTGGTGCCCTTCTGTCTCCTAGTCCATACAATTGGTGTAATAATGGTGTGGGTTTGACTAGAAGTAGGTTGAGTTTCACTAACAGTGGTTGCAAGTGTACTATCACTGGGTTGAGGTGTACTAGCAGTGGGTTCTTCATCAAACTCAGGATCAGCAGGCAAAGCAAGCATATGTAGAAATAAAGAAACATCCCTAATTTGTACATTTGGCGTCTGATTCCTCTTATGTGCAAAAACCTTAGGAAGCATATAATGTACTTCATACTCCCTAGAATGCTCAATAGGTTCTGCTATTTGACTTTCCACAATCAGTTGAACAAACCTAGGATATAAATAGTATTTACCCTTCTTCCTATTGTTCTGTACTAGCCCCTCATAAATAATCCTAGACCAATTAAACTTCCTTCCATCAGACAAACAAATAACAGCAGTAGCAATTTTGGAAGGAAAGTCATTAAACCCAGTGGTCTTATTACTCATACACATCAACAAGGTGTGTATCAAAAACTTCCATTGTTTTGAAAACAAACTCTTAAAAAATTGTACCTTATCACCCCTGTATGTATATCCTAACCTTTCTAAACCAGCAACTATCTCAGCATCTGAAAGATTATCAAGACCATCAGCATCATCAAACTTCAAAACACTTCTAATGATCTCCTCATTAACCAAAATAGCATTTCCATCGACAATAGTGCTAAACACATCTACTCCATCGACCTCCTCAAGCTTAGCATTTCCCCAGAACTGATGAATATAGGCCTTAAGGATGGTTGGTGCATACTAGCAGTGGATACAGTGTGTCACTCCAATCAGTTGACCAAGAGATACAACAAGTAAATCTGTGTCTAAATAAGAGATATCTCACAAAAAGATGAAGGAATACACAGTTATTATTTTTTTATTTTTTTTTAAATCTAAACACATCACAAGCTCCAATGTACACTAATCCTTCATACCTGCAAGACACAAACAAGAACCAAACACAGAGAAGAGAGTTAATGTTAGCAGTGGTTAGAAAAAGGTAGAAGTGGTTCCATAGACCTATCAGTGATTAGACAGTGTGCTAAGAACTAAGTCAATATGGTCAACTGCCGTTATTAACTCAAATTCAAAGTCAAAAGACCTCATTAAATCCTCAACCACTTTAACCTTCCCCTCATTTACTCACTAATTGCATATCTCTGCCTATTAAAGAATCCCAAATCTCAGATAACACACACATTAATTAAAACCAAAACCCTAATTCCACAAAAATCCACAATCAACGAGCAACATGTGGAATCCCAGTTGGAATCAACCTGAAGTCATCGATCTAACATCCTCCTCCTCATCATCATCATCATCATCATCAAGTGATGATTCTAACCCATGGCGTCTGTACCTTCCTCCACAAGAACCACGATCAAGAAAATCCCCCTTTCTCCCTTCATCTGAAGATGATAGTGTGGTAGATCCTAATTAGTCATCAAGAGGTTCAGATGATTCTACTGAGCGCCTTGAACCAACCTTTAATAGGTTGGTTAGAGAGGAATCAGAGAGAGGACAACCTTCACCATCCCAACCCCAACCAAGGCCACGTGCCAGAAATCCACCACTCCCAAAAGACAGAGAGGTGGTTCTTGGTCTTCATGCACCAGGTTTTGGTGCTTCATCACATATTGGGAAGGGAAAGGGTAAAAGGAAGATGGAGTGATGCTTTATGGTGGAACGTGTAGATGGAATAACCGAAGACTTCTCATATCACAAAGCCATCTACTGTATTCATCTTCATCATCTTCGTTTTTATCAATCCATCCTTTTCAGCTTCTTCGTCGTACTGGTCATGCATATGATCAGGTTTTGGAATAGATGATATGAGCTAGGATAGGTGTAGGAAATCTTGTATAGAACTAGTATTTTAATTGCACTTGAAGTTAATTGTAAGCTGTAAGCTGTAAGCTGTAAACTGTTTCTTGAATGAATGAACAATTTAACTTCAGCACTTCTTTTGCATCTGTAATTAACTTTCTTTTATCTGCAAAATGGTTAGTGGGAACACAAAGCAACAAACAGTGGTTTGAACACAACTATCAGTGGTTAGAAACAAAAATAACAATACTAAGATCACATAATAACAGTCCAATACTTATACAAACTTTTACAAAACAAGTTGAGAGTTAGAGATTAATCATTCCAATACTAACAACAAGGTACTGAAACCTCCCCACATCAAAAGCTTTAGTGAGAAGATCAGCAACATTGAAATCAGTATGGATTTTTACCATTTGAATCAACCTTTTCTCATTACAATCTCTAATAAAATGATGCCTTATCTCAATATGTTTAGTTCTAGAATGTAAAACAGGATTTTTAATGATGCAAATTGTACTGTTATTATCAATGTAAATCTTAGTATGCATAAAATTGTACCCAAAATCTAGCAATTGATTCTGAATCCAAAGAACTTGACCACAACAACTAGCAGCAGCCACATATTCAGCTTCAGTTGTAGAATTTGCCACAATAGTTTGCTTTTTACACTGCCATGAAATTAGTCTGCTTCCCAAAAACTGACATCCTCCAGTAGTAGATTTCCTATCCAAACTAGCACCAGCATAGTCACTATCTGTGTAGGCCACCAAATCAAAAGGAGAATCCTTAGAGTACCAAAGGCCTAATTTAGGATGGCCTTTTAGGTATCTAAAGATTCTCTTAACAGCATTCATGTGTGATGTATTAGGTGTGACTTGAAATCTTGCACACACACATACTAAGAACATAATATCTGGCCTAGATGCAGTGAGATACATCAAAGATCCAATCATGGACATGTACAACTTCAAATCAACTTTGGGACTTCCATCATCTGGTAGCAGTGGTTTCTGAGTCTCCATAGGTGTACTAGCACTTTTTACATCTTGAAACCCAAAATTCTTCAAAACATCTGCTACATACTTGTCTTGACTAATGAAGATACCATCAGTCCTGTATTGAACCTGTAGCCCCAAAAAGAAAGTGAGTTCTCCCATAGAACTCATCTGAAACTTATCATGCATAAGTTTCTCAAAATCCTTGCATAGCTCCTTGTTTGTTGAGCCAAAGATGATGTCATCTACATAGACCTGAACCAATAAATATCATCTTTGTGCTTCCTAATGAACAAAGTTTTATCAATCAACCCTTTTTTAAACCCATTGTCCATCAAATAAGTAGACAGGCACTCATACCATGCCCTTGGAGCTTGATGCAACCCATACATAACCTTCCTCACCTTGTAAACCTTGTCACGATGATCAGGATCTTTAAAACCATGAGGTTGACAAACATAAACCTCCTCATCAATTATGCCATACAAAAATGCACTTTTAACATCCATCTAATACACCACAAAATTCTTGAATGAAGCATATGCTAAAAACAATCTTATAGCTTCTATTCTTGCAACCGGAGCAAACACTTCATCTTAATCCAAACCTTCAGTTTGTGTGTATCCTTGAGCAACCAACCTTGATTTGTTCCTTACAACTATACCTCTTTCATCCCTCTTGTTTCTGAACACCCATTTTGTCCCAATTGCCCTCTTACCATTAGGAAGATCAACCAATGTCCAAACCTCTTGAAGTTTGAACTGAAGAAGCTCCTCTTGCATTGACTCTACCCATCCTTCTTCTGATAAAGCTTCTTCCACTCTCTTGGGCTCCTTTTGAGACAGAAAACAAGCAAACAGGCAATTTTGCAAATCTTTATGACTATTTCTTTTGTGAAGTGATCTTGCAAAGAAACCATGCTCAGGAAAGGGTTCAGTGTTCTTAACCCTGCTTCTTGTTTGAACTAGAGTATTCAAATTTCCAAGTATTTGTTCCTTGGGATGAATTTTGTGAATCCTAGTAGTAGTGATTGGACTTTCATGAAGGACAGTGTCCAAGTTAGTCAAATCAGCATTGAAGAAATCATCCATGTCATCATCATCAGTAGGAGTATCAATTTCTATCAAAGTAAGCATAGTAGGATCATGTGGATACTCCTCTTCACCAAATAATGGCTTTGCATTTGGTCAAAAGAAAGTACTATCATCAGTACTTGCAGCTGGGATTTCACTTGAACTATCAGTGGTAGAAGATGGCTTAGCAGTGCTTTCATTATTTCTATCCGTGCTTTCATTTGGCCTAGTAGTGCTTTCAGAATGCCTTTTCTTCTTTTCAATTTCTTCTACCAACACTGAGTTGTCTTTCAACAACTCATCCTTATCTTGATGATGATCAACATTGCCTCCAGTATTCAATACATCATCATCAGCGGGACCTTGCTTATCAATGATGGAAGGAACAGAACCAGCTTTTCACTTTTCAACCAAATAGAACTCCTTTGGAGAATCAGCTACCTTGGAAGGTGTTTCTGCATCAGAATCCTTTTGTGTACCTGCATTAACATTAGTGGAAGTTCCTGCAATGATAGGCTCATAATTCATAGATTTGGTTAGCATATCAATGTTAAACAGCCAGTCTGGTCCTTTGGTCTCAACACTAGGAGTCTTTTCACTAAATTGAACATGTAGGTTCTCTTCAACAATTCTAGTCCTCCTATTGTATACTCTAAAGGCTTTACTGTTAGAAGAATAGCCTAAAAAGTATCCATCATCAGCTTTTTCTTGAAACTTGCCTAGGTAGTCTATGGTATTCAAGATAGTAACAGGACACCCAAAAGGTTTTAGGAATGCAATCATTGGCTTCCTATCATGTAACAGCTCATAGGGGGTCTTGTTATGAGGCTTCACTACCTTACTTCTATTTTGCACATAACATGCAGTGCCTACAGCTTCAGCCCAAAAGGTAGTAGGTAACTTAGACTCTGACAACATTGTCCTAGCAACCTCAATTAGTGTCCTATTTTTCCTTTCAGCTACACCATTTTGTTGTGGTGTTCTAGCAACACTAAACTGTCTTTCAATACCCTTAACTACACAGAACTGATTCATCACATCATTCTTAAACTCAGTTCCATTATCACATCTGATTATCTTGACCTTATGATTTACTAGATTTTCTATCTTAGTAATGAAACTCTTGAGGATCTCACTAGTCTTACTCTTAGCAGCCAAAAAGTATACCCAAGAAAATCTACTATAATCATCAGTGATAACTAGGCAATACTGCTTATGGTTCAAACTTTTAACAAATGTAGGTCCAAATAAGTCCATATGAAGCATAAACAGTGGTTGTGTGATGGTGTTAATAGTTTTGGTCTTACAAGAAGCTCTATGTTGTTTTCCTTTTTGACAAGCCACACACAGTTCCTTACACTCAAAAACCTTAGAAGGTAACCCTCTCACTAAGTTGCCTTTTACCAGTTTATTGATTGTTTTGTAATTGAGGTGACCTAACCTTCTATGCCATAACTTTGACTCATCTACTGATGCTTTAGCAAACAAACAAGTTAAGGACCTATTGGGAAGAACATCTTTATGATTAAAACAATATATGTTTTCCTTCCTAGGAACCCTAAGCTGTATATACTTCTCATCAGGCATTATAAAATCAGGAGACGACACCACACACTCAGTTTCACCAAAAAGTACCCAGTTTTTCTTATCACACATTTGAGAAACACTGAATAAATTATACTTAAGTCCCTGTACCAGATAGAATTTTTCAAAGTCTAAGTTCCCTGTTCTGATTGTGCCTCTGCCAAGTATCTTTCCTCCCTTTGGATCATTACCAAATGCCACATATCCTCCATCAAAAGCTTCAAAATCCTCCAGGTTGCTCCCATCCCAAGTCATGTGCCAAGAGCAACCACTATCAAAAACTCCTTTATGTTTTAGCTCATCTTGTAGATTGCCCTGCACATGAAATTAAACAAATTAGTTCCTTTTGTAGACCCAAGCCAATACTGACTTGGGTCTGCCTTGTGCATCAACATAATCAAATTTCTTTAGGTCCATTGATGCACATTTGTCATGATGTAAAACCTTGGTCTTAGGCTTCCATTGCCAACTAGCTGAGGCCTTAACAGCATAAAAATGGTTTCCAACCACTGTGTTAGTTATATCCTTTGGAATTTTTAAAACTTCTTTTGTATCAGTGGTGATATTTTGCTTAGCAGTGGTTTGATTCTGCTTAGCCGTGTTTACATTTTGCTTAGCAGTGGTTGGAACCCATTTAGGTGCAGCAGTGACTATTGATTTTGTATTCCTATTCCTCATCAACACTGCCCTAGGAATCATGTTTTTGTTAGGATGAGGGTTTGTTTTCTTTGAAAATTTTTGATGATTTACCCTCCTCCAATGATTCCAAACTTGTGGTCTGTTTTTATAACAATTTCTCTGTAAGTGCTCAAAACTACCACATCTAAAACAAGCCTTTTTAACACATTGAAACTCATTTCCTAATCTGTTTAAAATTAGTCCATTGAAGTTTCTCTGGTTTCCCCTAGGTATGTATCTCTTCATCTGTTCCCTAGGTATTTCCTTGTACTCAACTACTCTCTTAGCAATTTGAGCTCCAAATCGAGGTACAAGGTTGGCTTGTTCAGAATCAACTTTCTTAACTTTCTCTATCTCTTCAGGCTTAGTTGATTCAGATCTATCTTCCTCAGAATCTGATTCCCAATCTTTAATTGTGGGAGCATCAGATGACTTATCAGAACCTATCTTAGATGATTCAATCTTGTTAGTTTCACCTACAGGTTTATTGAAACTAAATTCACTACTAAATGAGAGCTCTTTTGCAGGTGGTGCATGTTTCATAAGAGATGGTGGTGGCATATCATTGTAACCTAGGCCAGTACCATCCTTGAACAAGTTTTGACCTATTGGTTTATTTACAAGATCATAAGCATATTGTGTTTTAGCAACCCTAACAACATGTTTTTCTTTTTCTTTTAGGGCCTCTACTTTTACACTCTCTGCCTGTTCTAGTTTCTCTTTAAGCATCTTAATCTCTGTATCCTTAAGATCAATTTCACCACCTAGTATATTAATTTTATCAACATACTCAAACTCACATTTGATACAGTAATTAAGCTTTTCTTCAACACTTTCTAGACCAAATCTATAACCTAGGTTGTCTAGAGACAGTCTTTCTACTTCTTTCCTTAAACTCTCAGTGATATCTTTTTGAGATTCTAAGTTATCATGACATGATTTAAAAGAACAAGTAGAAGTTTTAGAATCATTGGATACCTCAGAATCTGAACCAGAAGACGAAGCATAGGTCATAAGAGCAAAGTTATGCTCTTTTGAAGCTTCACTAGCAAGAAAAGCTGCATTGGAACCTTCTTCAATCTGATCACTCCAGTCATAATCACCAATCCCATCTTGAGCAACCAAAGTTGAAGAAGCAGCAGGCTCTTCTGTGTTCTTCTTAATGCCTTCAATTCTCTTAGGAGCTCGACATTCTCTAGCAAAGTGTCCTTTCTTTTTGCAGTCAAAGCACTCCATCTTGCTTTTGTCGAATCCAGCTCTCCTTTGACCATCATACTTAACCTGTCTTCTAGTCCTCCTCAGAAACTTCCGTGCTTGGAGAGTCAACATTGCCATTTGCCATTGAAGATTAATTTCCTCAAGATCATCAGGATCAATTTGATCTAGATCTTGATTTAAAATAGTAACACTGGTAGTTAAATCAGCCAGAAAAGCACAAATTGCACCATCACTGACATTATCACTAACAGTGGTATTGTTTGCAATAGCCGTGGTTATTCCATAGGAAGCCGTGGATACATCTTGTGAACTCTTGTGATTTGTTGAAACAAAAGCAATGTTTTTGATTAAAAGAAGATGCTCCAGCAATGTTATTTTTAGACTCATAAACCTTCAAGTTGTTGTAGAGATTGTCCAGAGTCATCTTATCAAAGTCCTCTTTATTTCTCCACACAATTGTATGAACAACCCATTCAGGAGATAAACTTCTAATGAACTTCAAATTTATATCTTCTTGAATAACATTGTAGTCCACTGACTTCAATTAGCTGATAAGTTTTTGAAGCCTGTTATAAGTGCCATCAAGTTTTTCTCCACTAAGAGCTGTGAAGTTCTCAAACTGATGCTTGAGCATATTCTTCCTTGATTTCTTTGTAGCTTCATTACCAGCAAACCTTGTCTCAAGAGCATCTAGTAACTCTTTAGCAGACTCATATCTTTCAAAGTCCAAAGCATACTCATTAGGTATTCCCATAGAAAGAATACTATGAGCTTTAATCTCCAGTTTCCTTCTAGCCTTGTCAACTTCACTGACAATTTCTATCACTTTACCATCAGCACCCTTCTTAGGAAGAGTATCACCCTTTTCAACAACATCCCAGATGGCATAATCAATCATACGAATGTATTGCCTCATTCGCATTCTCCAGATTTGATACTCACCATGCTTAAGCATGGGCACCTTAGAAGCAGTTACCATGTGAGTTTCGTCAGACATCTTAGCTTTCTTGAATAAAACTTAACAGAACTTCTTCTTGGTTACAGTTTCTAGATCACAAGCTCTGATACCACTTGTTGATCCCAGTTGAGCAAACAATCTAATATAGAAACTGACTTTAAACAAAGACTTATTAAGTATCACGCGGAATTTAATACTTAATCTTAAGAAGAAGAACAATAAACATTCAACACCTCAATATTATTATTAATACGAATACTTACAACCTTGAAGTGTATCGACCTTAGATATAAAACATACGTATATCTAATCTAACCTAGGACCTCCTTTTATAGGCTAAGGAGTCCTTTACATAATACAATACGTAACCTACAAGATAAATATCTTTTCCATATTTATCTAATACAGAATACTAAACCGACTATACAAGACAAGAAGTGGTTACAATACAATATCCGTGGTTACACAATACTACTAGCCACGGTTTGTCTTCATCCGTGGTTCCATTCTTCTGTCTGTGGTTTTATCAACTCTGTCCATGGTTCCAATACTTAGAATAATTCTTGATCCAAGGAACCAAAAACCCAACAAAGTTGCACAAACCTGGGATACAAAAAGTATTTACTTGAATCTCCACAATTCTTTATCATACCATCCAAAATCATTTTAGAAAAATTGAAAGACTGACCCTGAGTCAAGCACACAATAGTAGAAGCTATGTTAGTGCTAAACTCATTCCAGCCTATAGTTTTAGGACTAATGCAATGGAGAATGGTATGAATAAAAAATTTCCACTGAGGGGAGAAAAGCCTTTTGTAAAACTTTAATTGATTTGATTGCTTTTCATACCCCATCTTTTGCATACCTTCAAAAATTTGAGAAGTAGGGAGACAATCAATCCCTTCATCATCTGCTAATTCCAAAGAATTTCTAACAGAAGATTCAGCTATGATTATCTCGTCTTTGTCCACAAAGGCTCGAATCTGTACTTCCCCATTAATTGTTTTGGACTTAGCAGTAGTCCAAAACTGATTAATGAGGGAAAGATATATAGTAGGGGCTACTTTTAATACATACCTTATAGGGCAAGCATTTAGAAAATCTATGATTTCAGTAAACCCTTCAGATTCTGGAATGGGTTTTTCCAGAAGAGCAACTAAATTGTGATTGTTGGCAAAGTCTCTGTTTAACATCGTGAATTAGGGTTTTGAAACTTAGGGATTTGCAAGAGAGATGTTAATTAGAGTGTTAGGGTTGATGATTTACATCGTTTTGGGCGCACAAATCCGATTGAAGGAGCCAATTGATGGTGTTTACACCAAATATTATGATTTCGTCCCTGTACTTTCAAACTAAGCAGTATATGCCAAGCAGTAGATTCATTGGCTCAGCAACACTTTTATTTTACCTAGCAGCATATTAGTTTTCCTGTAACAACATTCACTCTAAGTTTGCATCCAATCAATTAATCACCTTGTTATTCCTGCAAATTGTCAATCCAAGACCACATTGGCTCAGCAACACTTTTATCAAGCTCTGATACCACTTGTTCATCCCAGTCCACCTTATGAATATAGATCTTGAATAGGTTTCTATAAGAAACTGTTTGAATCTATAAGTATTACGCAGAATTTTATATGATAAGGAGTCCTACTAGGTTACAATCATTTCCTAAACAATCGTATATTCTCTATACTTATCTAGTACTACATTATAGGAACACATCATTCCTTAAATACAAAATAGCCTAGTACTACAGTAGCAGATACACAAAACTAGCAGTAGTTTCTTCAAACCCAGCAGCAGTTACCACTTGGCGTATTCTCATGATTCTGTATGGCACCACCCAGCAGTATATTGAATACACTAGCAGCAGTTTCACTAACACCAGCAGTAGTTAACACTTGGAGCAATTTATCAGGAACTTCAGAAGCAGACGACTTTCCCAAAAGCAGTAGTTTCCATAAAACCTAACACCGTGCATGAAGTCGTTTTCCATGCTTTAAACCGTCCATTGGCAATGTTTTATTTCCAAGTAACAGCACTAACATTATGCTTAGTAGCAGTAAGTTATGACAACAACACAAATATATTGCTACAGTTTACAAGACCATGTTAACACAAACAACCCTAAAAGTAAGGTTACGTTGGAGTTGACCAATTTGCCTTGCAAATTGGTCAACTCCACTCTACCTTTGAACAATGTTCACCTCATTAGATGACTTTTTAACAGACAAACACGACAATTTTATTCTTCTATATACTTTGACCAAATAATAAAACGTCAATTTTATTAATTTTATAGATTAACTTACTATATCCTAATACACCGCCAATTTTCTTTTAGGTTTTTATTCCTGTCTACGAAACGGTTAAACACTGGTGTCTTGCCCAATTTAACATACCTACAGGAGTGGTAACATTCTATGATAGCGGCGACACGTGTGACTACGAGACACGTGCCTGGTATGTCCGTGTTAGGGAGTGCTTACAGGAATCTTGTTATTATAACACAGTCATATTATTATGTGTTCTTTTTTGGTTGAATTTGCATTATTATAACCAACATATATAATACAGTTATGGACAACATTAACAAGTTTAATAACATATATAGAAATCAATCTAAAATTTTGCCTTCTTCCTATCCAAGACAGATAATTACAATTATGGACAACACATACATAAATAAACTTATAATTTGTTATACTTTGTGACTAGATACCATGCTTGTGCCTAGTTGCCCATTATTTGTGTGTAGTTGCCCCATAACAAATTTATTGTTGGCCAAAGTTTCTTAGGAGTTGTGTTCTAGCAGTTTGACTTTGAGTTTTGTGGACACTTGTTCCCTTCAAGTACATGACACTAATAATAAAATGTTTAGGTTAACTAGAAGCAACCCAAAATAAACAACATAAATCTGCTTGCTTCCCTATTTAAACAAATTTTTTCCTGATTTTAATTTACATTGTGTCTCACCCATATAATAAAATTATAGGAAATACATACTTAACTACCAAGCTTTACTACTTTTAATTTTGAACTACACATAAGGTTCATGATTTAGTTGGCCCACATATCCAAGTTTGGAGGTGCACACCATGTTTGCTGCCCAGTTGCCCATCGTTTCTATGTGGTTGCCAAAAAAATAGTAACTTGTTAGACACAGGTTTCATTGTGCCTTTTGTTGCAATACTTAAACTTTAAAATTAATGGAAATAAATAGTTCAAGTACATGCCACTAGATACCACCATCATTTCAGTACGTCCTTTCCTCATTAATAAAGTTTTTCCTACTTATGTGCATCCCCGATTTGGGTTTTTACAAAATATCCATGCAATATTGTTTACCACCGCCAAGTGCACACTTACTCAGACTTTATGACATAATATGTTAGTTCTATTATAGTAGTATATTATTACACAAAATAAAAAGCAAATGTACACCTAATAATAGCATATGTATGTTAGTTACTGTAATCAAAAACTAATCAACATAAATCTGTTTAATACCATGTATGTAAACAACATACTTAAATATTAATTTTCCTAAGCCATCCATAGCACAAAGTTATGGACCAACCAGACTTGACTAAAAACTTTGTTTGAATTTCAACCAAACAAAAGGCTAACTGGTTTGGTTGCCCTAAAATTGAAACTAATTGCCCAAAATGGTTATCTTGTGGCCAGGAATGGTTTGAGTACTAGACAAGCTTCATTAATTCCATTTGGCCTAATGTGCATTTTTAATTACTTGACAAGACTCAACTATTCACTACTTGACTATCCACATTAATTCACCTTGACTTAAATTCAAAATAAAATCCATTTACCCCCACCCCATTTTGGTTATATAAACGGACATCATATATTTTATTTTCATACAACTTTTGTCAAGGGACATACATTACCCACAACACCATTTACTACAAAAGAAATTGATAACTTACTTAAAGACATGGTTAATACTTTGTTTGTGAGTGACAATGAACGTGACTTCAAGTTCATAAGTACGATGCATGCAAAGGTAATCGAGCTTACTCGTCGTTGCAGTGTGAGGGGTGAGCAGATCAAATAGTTGGAGAGCGTGGTTGGGTCCAGTCTTGCCAGTGATTGTTTGGAAATCCTGCGTGGAATTCAAGATGAAGAGCTTGAGAAAAACAGGACGCTGATGAGGCTCATGAGTGAGACTCAACTCCAAGTTCTCAAAAAAATCTCGTTTCTGGCCAAGATGCGTAAAAAATATTAAACCTCTCCTTCTAGCTTGTTATGTGCTCTCTCTCAAGTTCTGTCAGTGTCATCTTTTGTGTTTTGGTATCTTCATCAATGTTATTGCTTCATTGCTGTACTTTGTTATCTCTTAATGTAATGAAATGAAATCTATTATGAATAAAATTATATCCAAGCACATGTCAAATGGTCGAACCTTGTATACGAATCACGAATAAGAAACATATAATAATTTTGAACCCATCTTGAATTAACAACAATATAATACATATAATTTTGAATCCATCTTGAAGAAACAACTTACTTTTATGAATAATTTGGTGACAAACATGGGTATTTCGATTATAGAATAGTAACATTTGTGACAAATTTCCAACAAGATCACCCGTGTATGTATTTTAACATTTTCTGCTATTCTACATGCTAAACTACCAGTTGTTCTAGAGCTATCAAACGTTTTTGATAAGACTGGAATACATCCGAACGACTATAAGATTACACTTAGGCTAGCCGAAAATGTTCCTAAGCAAGGGGATTTTTGGTGATTGTGGTGTGTGGGTTTCTATATTTTTATATTGATTGGCACATGGTCTATAGTTGCAAGTTGATGATCCTGCTAACGTCGCGCTAGCATATCGCGAGGAGATGATTCGGTTTTTTTATAAACATAGACTTTATCCTTTGTACTAACAGTTTTTAAATTATCTCCAACAACACTTTCATTGTTTTATCATGCACTATCGGATTTTAATATAAGCTATTGTATCAAATAAATTTTACAATGAAACATATAACATACCTCATCCATTGATATATTCATTCACACATAAAACATTCATGACTAGATAGTGGATTCATAACAAGTATTTAATACGTTAAAGATGCTTATAACATTCATACATAAACCAATAATGATACAATGCCTTGCAACAACCTTGGGTACGTGTAACATTCATTCAAAAAACATCAATGGAAGACACGACGTAAAAGTATGTACACATGTTAGATCTAAATTTCTTGAACAGTCAAAGATATTATTTCTTTTTAAAACTCCACAACTCTATTTCATTTATTCTTCATTTGGACGTCCATTTAATAAAAATAGACATTTGGACGTCCATTCCTTAAAAATTAAAAGGCCACGACTGGTTTGACAATTCATTAATTCCCATATCATTACACAAACACACTACACATAAAAACGTAAAACAAATAAACTAACATTTATTCCTATTACTATTTCCATATTTAAATAAATGGATCATAAGTTTCATATAAAATATAAGTAGATTACTAATAGTAAAATAATACTACCTTTGCTAATATATAGCAAATCTTCATCAAGATTACATTTGTATACAAAGTCATGATGCCTATCTCCCAACCATCTCTTTCATCAAAAAATGCTGCTAAGCCTCCAGTTGGCTTATTTGATTTCAAACTAAGGTATGCATGTCATTACCCTTCGATATGTTACTGCATGGTTGTCACTTGCCTTGACTAGATTTTTGTACAAACTTGCTATTCTCATTTGTATACATTTATATACCTTTATTACATGACGCCACACTCTGTAGCTGCTTATCCTCTATTTGAGATTCACTACGATAGTGAGTTCATTCGGTTGCCCAAATTAAGGTATGAGTATGGGCGAACCCTTTTGCTAAGGTTAAGTAATTCCACAAGGATGAACTTTACTCAAATGCTTGACTTGTTGGTCTACAAGCTTGAGTGTGAGATACGGGCTTTGTATTTTTGTAGCCCAAGAATTGGTCTTTCAACTGGTTTGACAATAGTCGAATGTGACAATGATATTAAAAGGATGTATGACTTGCCGAGGAATATGGGTTAATCGGCTTGTACATTGCACATAAACCTGAAAACTTAGCATGTTTCTATTATCGTAACCTAACTTTTAATCTTCTTGATGAGGAAATGCATTCAAAGCTTGCGATATACGATAAACATATGGAAGTTGCTAGTTCTAATTGTTATTCTCAAATTGTTGCATAGGAGGAGGAATAAGGTCGTTCACCTCCCCAAAGAACCCCTCATTTCCAACCTAGAAGTAAGGGAATTGGATTTCAAGGCAAGAATATTTTCATGGAATTTTTGCATAGCGAATGTGCTCATGATGCTATTGAGTTCAGTGATGATGAGTGGCACTATGGGGGATTTGTTGGGTCTATAACAATGGATGTTGGGTGGTCTACTTCCCTACCTTAAAACTGGGTACAAGAGGTTGTCATATATGATGGTTCCTCTTTACTGAATGTGTCGACATCTTGTTTTCCAGATGAGGTTTTGTTGGATGCAGGATCTTCTTCCGTTCCAGAAGAAGTAGGGACTAGTGTCAAGGCCAGGTCTGGTCATAAGTTTCGAGAAAACCGTATGAAAGGAGGCTCTGCTTTCAAACACCAAGAGCGGGTTTAAGGAAGTTCAAGATGTCGTGTCATTTCAAGGCTCTATCAAGAGACCGGCGACGAGGAGATGCGGGATTAAAACCAACTTGTTATTTAAGGAATGGAAGGTTGGATTGTAGGTATTGTTATGCAGCATGCTCATGCTGTTGATAACGTTTAGAAACTGTTGTGTTAACATAAATTTAAAGTCAAATAATTTGTCTAGTCTAGCCTTTTTTGTAAGGCAACGTTATGTAATTGTTAAACATTTTTTTGTTCGTACTTCTTATAATTACCAAAAAAATGTTCAAAATACATAAAATTAAGATGCGATGTATTTGTGTAACCATCTGGTTTGAGGTAAACGTAGTATGCACGTGTTTTTTTATCTACGTTCGATGTGCTTTTATGTAATATTATGTATGAAGAATTTATATAATGTATATCATTGCAACAAAAAAAATGGCACCCTTGATGAGGCATCTTTATTTTTGGCTTGCACCCCTATAGGGCAACTTTATTTTTGGTGGGTCTGTATATATGTTTTTTAATTTTTTTTACTTTTAATAGTCAGCATTTTTTGGTGGGTCTATACGTGTTCAACTATGAATTGGCCACGTCCATGGTAACTATCTCTTCCTAGTTTAGTGCTCTATCCAGATATGTTTGTATTTACCCACTTTGACTTCTAAAAAGACACCCAAAAAATGTATTTGACAGTTTTGCAGCTTGATTATACACTTTGCATCTTGTTTATCAAGTGTTTGGATTTACCCAATATTTGCTAACTAAATAGGTGCTTGCATTGTCATAACATACACTAGAACAAAAAGTGGATTTGGCTACACCCAATATGTATGACGATATACATATAGTCACACATGATTTTCGAGCGTGTGTGACTAAAGGTCGCGCGACCATAGGTACCCTACGGTCACATGTTTGACTTTTTTTGGTCTTTATTACAAAACAGTAACCAAAACCTTAACATGTGTGACTAACTAGGTACAAATTTTGTTGGATTAATCCGTATTAGTGACCATAAACACTGTATAGTCACACAAAGCATTTTTTTTGCATATTTAGTCACATACAATTAAGCATAAAGTGGCCAAAAGTGTTAATAAGTGTGACCATATGGTGTTTAAAGTGAAGAAATGTGTATTTTGTGTGATTATTTTTCATCCAATGGCCACTTGAATTTTATGTTTGTGTGGCCTTTTCTAACATTTAGTCACACAAAGCATGTTTGTTTTGGGTATTTAGTCACATACAATTAATCATAAAGTGGCTAAAAGTGTTAATAAGTGTGACCATATGGTGTTAAAGTGAAGAAATGTGTATTTTGTGTGACTATTGATCATCCAATGGCCACATGAATTTTATGTTTGTGTGGCCTTTTGTAACATTTAGTCACACAAAGCATGTTTCTTTTGGGTATTTAGTCACATACAATTAATCATAAAGTGGCTAAAAATGTTAATAAGTGTGACCATATGGTGTTTAAAGTAAACAAATGTGTATTTTGTGTAACTATTGATCATCCAATAGCCACATGAATTTTATGTTTGTGTGGCCTTTTCTAACATTTAGTCACACAAAGCATGTTTCTTTTGGGTATTTAGTCACATACAAATAATCATAAAGTGGCCAAAAGTGTTAATAAGTGTGACCATATGGTGTTTTAAGTGAAGAAATGTGTCTTTCGTGTGACTATTGATCATACAATGCCCACATGAATTTTATGTTTGTGTGGCCTTTTCTAACATTTAGTCACACAAGGCATGTTTCTTTTGGGTATTTAGTCACATACAATTAAGCATAAAGTGGCCAAAAGTGTTAATAAGTGTGACCATATGGTGTTTAAAGTGAAGAAATGTGTGTTTTGTGTGACTATTGATCATCCAATGGCCACTTGAATTTTATGTTTGTGTGGCCTTTTCTAACATTTAGTCACACAAAGCATGTTTCTTTTAGGTATTTAGTCACTTACAATTAAGCATAAAGTGGCTAAAAGTGTTAATAAGTGTGACCATATGGTGTTTAAAGTGAAGAAATGTGTCTTTTGTGTGACTATTGATCATCCAATGGCCACTTGAATTTTATGTTTTTGTGGCCTTTTCTAACATTTAGTTACACAAAGCATGTTTCTTTTGGGTATTTAGTCACATACAATTAAGCATAAAGTGGCCAAAAGTGTTAATAAGTGTGACCATATGGTGTTTAAAGTGAAGAAATGTGTGTTTTGTGTGACTATTGATCATCCAATGGCCACTTGAATTTTATGTTTGTGTGGCCTTTTCTAACATTTAGTCACACAAAGCATGTTTCTTTTAGGTATTTAGTCACTTACAATTAAGCATAAAGTGGCTAAAAGTGTTAATAAGTGTGACCATATGGTGTTTAAAGTGAAGAAATGTGTCTTTTGTGTGACTATTGATCATCCAATGGCCACTTGAATTTTATGTTTTTGTGGCCTTTTCTAACATTTAGTTACACAAAGCATGTTTCTTTTGGGTATTTAGTCACATACAATTAAGCATAAAGTGGCCAAAAGTGTTAATAAGTGTGACCATATGGTGTTTAAAGTGAAGAAATGTGTGTTTTGTGTGACTATTGATCATCCAATGGCCACTTGAATTTTATGTTTGTGTGGCCTTTTCTAACATTTAGTCACACAAAGCATGTTTCTTTTAGGTATTTAGTCACATACAATTAAGCATAAAATGGCCAAAAGTGTTAATAAGTGTGACCATATAGTGTTTAAAGTGAAGAAATGTGTCTTTTGTGTGACTATTGATCATCCAATGGCCACTTGAATTTTATGTTTGTGTGGCCTTTTCTAACATTTAGTTACACAAAGCATGTTTCTTTTGGGTATTTAGTCACATACAATTAAGCATAAAATGGCCAAAAGTGTTAATAAGTGTGACCATATGGTGTTGAAAGTGAATAAATGTGTCTTTTGTGTGACTATTGATCATCCAATGTCCACTTGAATTTTATGTTTATGTGGCATTTTCTAACATTTAGTCACACAAAGCATGTTTCTTTTGGGTATTTAGTCACATACAATTAAGCATAAAGTGGCCAGAAGTATTAATAAGTGTGACCATATGGTGTCTAAGGTGACGAAATATGTCGTTTGTGTGACTATTGATCATCCAATGGCCACTTGAATTTTATGTTTGTGTGGCCTTTTGTAACATTTAGTCACACAAAGCATGTTTGTTTTGTATATTTAGTCACATACAATTAAGCATAAAGTGGCCAAGAGTGTTAATAAGTGTGACCATATGGTGTTTTAAGTGAAGAAATGTGTGTTTTGTGTGACTATTGATCATCTAATGGCCACATTAATTTTATGTTTGTGTGGCCTTTTCTAACATTTAGTCACACAAAGCATGTTTCTTTTGGGTTTTTAGTCACATACAATTAATCATAATGTGGCTAAAAGTGTTAATAAATGTGATCATATGGTGTTTTAAGTGAAGAAATGTGTGTTTTGTGTGACTATTGATCATCCAATGGCCACATTAATTTTATGTTTGTGTGGCCTTTTCCAACATTTAGTCACACAAAGCATGTTTCTTTTGGGTATTTAGTCACATACAATTAATCATAAAGTGGCCAAAAATGTTAATAAGTGTGACCATATGGTGTTTTAAGTGAAGAAATGTGTATTTTGTGTGACTATTGATCATCCAATGGCCACTTGAATTTTATGTTTGTGTGTCCTTTTCTAACATTTAGTCACACATCGAATTAAGCAAACTGTGACCAAAAAGTGTTAATAATTGTGACTATATGCATCTTTTAGTCACATATAAGAAATCAATATATATCAAAACAAATTCAAATATATATATATATATATATATATATATATATATATATATATATACTAGTGGTCGAAGCCCGCCCAATGGGCGGGCATGTCTTATAATTATCGTTGACATAATTTGCTATAGCGAAATTATCATTTTGAAAAAGTAAGTTAACGAAAAATAAGATATACACGTACAAAATTTTTTATTGAATGCATTAAGAACGAAAAGAAATAAACGGTTTTCGAATATGAGAGAAAAAGTTTCAAAGTGGTACGCAAGAACAAAGTATCAAAGCATAACTTGTTCGATGGGCGAGCAAGCCTTATAAATATCGTTAAAAAACTTAAGTTAACGAAAAATAAGCTATAAGTATAACCAACACTTGATTGAATCTTTCCAGGATGTGCATATCCAGCTATCTGAACGGGAATCATTCCTTCTTGTACTGGTTGCGTCTGCATCCCTTTGAACTTCTGGCTCAAGCTTTACTTTGATGTTTCTACTCTGTGCATTCAGACACATTTGCTATTACGGAGTAATAAATTAATGGGATAATTTCATATTTACCCAACTTAAACCTCATAATTCCATATTTCCCCAAAACACAAGTTTTTAGTGCATATGTACAATGCTTTTAAAGCATGTGTTGGGGAAATATTAAATTATGGGGTTTAAGTTGGGTATATATGGAATTGCCCCTAAATTAATAAACAAAAAAAAGTAATTAAACATCTCTGATTTACATTGCATGAAGTAGCCATCCCATAGCAATTGATAATTGCGTTTTCTTGACTTGCCATAGATAGATGTAGAAAGGAGATTGATTTTTGCGAGGGACGCATCCGAAGTCAGTCATAAAAAAAGGGAGAACACAACATTAATATGGTTCAAAGTCTCCAAATTAAATAAACAAAACTACTAAATTATTTAAGCTTACAACTTCATATTTCTAAGCAAATATACTTGTAACTCTTGTCTTCTTTGAAGACTCTATCGCACGTTGTGCAATACATTGGAATGTAATTCATTTTCTGTAGCACATATAAATTGTGATGTTTTAACAAATCCAACAATGTTTTAACATATCGAACAATGATATCATATCCCACCTCCTAATTTTCCCCTTGTGATATACTTTTTGCCCATGTTATGTTCTAAGACTATTGATCATATCCACATATTTGGACCACAGTGAAAAAGTCCAAAACGGATACATGTGTGGTCAGTTTTTTATATATGCTAATTACCTTATTTTCAATGCTAGTTACCTTATTTTCAGTCTCTAAAGTTAGATCCAAAAGGTCATAAAGTTTGGATTCTCAAATTTGACACATATAACACTAAATATTAAACTATATGTTCACTTTCAATACTGAGCGTAAATAACAAATGCAACAAATTCCTAGCCACCTTCGTTCACTTGAAAAACTTAATGCGGAAGGTGGAATGATTGAGGGGACATGGAAGTTGATAATAGGTGTATAAGAGGAAAATGGGTGGGTCGGAAGTTGGGTAACAACTTAAAGCTGATATAGTTATATGATGGATAACAATAGGTGAGGCCGAGGGTAGGTTGGCTTAAAGCCTTAAACCATTAACATTTATCTTGTTTCTTTATTTCCTCTATGATTAAGCTAAGTGTCAATTTTGATCCATTCATATATAAATTTGTAGTCATAGTTATGTTTTAATCACTAACGGCTAGAATAATATCAAGAATTAGCTTAAAATGATGTAGGTTGAAAGTCGGCCAAAGTGTATCTTTGATACAAATTACCTCCTAAATATAATTAAAAACAGACTATTATTCATAAGATATAACTTTTTGATCAGATTCGACATAAAAAATAATTTAAGGAAGTTCAAATTTTTGAAAAAAAAAAAAAAAAAAAAAACATTTCAGCCCGACCCGTTTGTCACATACAATGGGGGACAAATTCTTCAACCCGTTTTTATTTTAGCTAAAATTTTCAACGATATTCATTTTACTTATAATCATTAAAATTTACCTCGAATCGACTCATTTTCTCTAGTAAACTATCAAAAGTATCCTTGTTACTTATAATCATAGGCTGTTACTGATGAAAAGATACTTTGATCTTATTATATTATAGGCCACTAACGGGAGCTTCGATGAATCCTGTAAGAACTATAGGACCAGCAATAGCTGCAAATAATTTTAAAGGCATCTGGATCTACCTTACGGCTCCCATCCTTGGTGCACTAACTGGTGCTGGTATTTACACGGCGGTGAAGCTTCCATTTAGAGAAGGAAAACTCATGCAATATTATTATTGCCATATCGACACTGATAAGACCAGATACTCCATTGAGAGACTTATGGGTACATACTAACCGTTACATAGTAATACTTGTTTTGTTGTATCTAGAGTCTTGATCACTATGGCATTAATCTATGATGGATTTACACTAATAGAGAGAACATTAAAAGGTAAATATAGATTATTTAGTACGATTATAGATATGCTAATGATATTTTGGAATTATATAGAACCTTGGTAACCATCAACTGCTAAATGTGTGCATGCTTGGAGACCAAGTAGTCTTCTAGCCATCGCCTGTTATCCACCAATATAAAAAAGGTTTTACTTTCTGGCGCCAAGAAAACCACAGAAGTGCAGAGGTATTCCATGTATTCTCCTCACGACTAAATTTGAACATACCCTGTATTTTCATCAAAGGTATTTGTATGGTGGTCTATTTGTTGCTCAGAACTGCATTCCTCAATTTCCATGCTTCACTTTAATTTTCGGATGTCTCATTGGCATGGGTTTCACTTCTACTATGCGTTTCTGAGGTGATATTACCTTGGCCCTTGGATTCTTTGAACCTGTTTTCTGCTCAAAGAAACAATGTAAGCTGGAAAATCAAATAGTAACATAGCGAATCTATATATACATATAGAAATAAGTTTTGTCATTCTACAAAAAGCAATAGTATACTTCCTGATATGAGTTGTTTGGTTGCTATAATTTTTTCGACGTGTAGGAATAAATGTTGCCCTTGTAGCCTCCATAACCATAAAACCTACATTACCATTATAACCTCCATTACTATTAAAACCTACTTTACCATTATATCTTCTAGAACCTGGAGGCGGGTAATAGTCACATGTCCCGTTTTCATTGTTAGCTGATAGAATGATAAAGACCCAATACCCAAACACCCCTATTTAAAAAATGCATAATTATACCTTCTAAAAATTGAAAGTGGATTATAATTATGTGTCCATGAGATTCAAATATATTGCAACATCCTTATAAGTTGCAAAACAATAGTTCATGATGCACGGATAGTAGTAGACAGGACTACCTGCACTGGGGGCGCATAAGGTTGATTTGAACGGCGAGTCATCCAAAATTGTTGAATTGCAGAATCAGTAATATGAGGCAGTTCTAAACTTACATGGTCCCTTCTTTTATAGAACAAATTAAAGCATTACACAAAAAAAACATTAATGTACACCCTTTACGTATAACTTCATATTTTTTAGAAGATATGCTGAGTTCGTGTGTTTATAAGTTAATAGCTTAGCAAGTTTGTGACTGCACGTCAACTTGTATACGCTTCAGTTCATCCCAAGCTGAGCGTGCATACTGTAGCCCTTTTGTTTAGCAAATGAAGATGAAAAACTAGTAAATATTAAATAGAGTGTCACTTTTGAAATACCTCATCAGTTGCATTGTAACTCCAATGTCCTATTTCAGCTAACCCCGCTTTCACGTAGTTACCATTACTGAATGGACTGCATTTGTGCGTCAACAGTAGGCTAAATCATAATGGGTTTACTCTAATATGGGGGTGATTGGGATTGCATATTTTTCCGATAACAAAGTATTCTTTAGCAAGGAAGCAATCTACCTTCTATAAGTAATTTATTTGGTCCTTGGCATTTCACATGCAAATGGTAAGTTCAAGTTTCAAGAATGTAATATTGCAATAAATTAAAACTTACAGTTGTTGGATGGGTCTCGTTCAAGCTTCAAAAACCTCGATATGGAGATTTGCAATATCATTTCTTCTAAATAATGAAATATCAATTGTGAGCCTTCAACTTTGCAAGATCATAAAGAGATCATAAAAATTTAATAGAGAGAATATTAAAAGGGTAAATATAGATTATTTAGTACGATTATAGATATCACTGAGCACATTAAATGCATGCCTCTAGTGCCATGTAAACCAGGGTTCTAGTCTCACTAATTGACTCCATCTTATTCAATGGCATTGTATCTCCCAATTTATCATCATTTGTCATCTGGCTAGATACCATAACCTTTGCCATATCTCTTTGAGTAATAATGGGTTATTGATGTATTTTTTGTATGTTCGTGTTTCCGCCTTCAATTTAGAAGGATCGTGATCAGCGCACACTTCTGATGAACTTTATCTGAAATGGCAGTTGGAGATCCGAGGACAGGAAAGCTTCCATTAAAAGGCTCGGCTTCCTTTACTTCAGATAATTCAAATGAATGGTTTTCCCTAAATTCTTCCAATAATGTCTCCATTGGCATTGCACGAAGCGACTCTATAGCCACCTTACTTGGAACATCAGTGTCACATCTTACAGGAGTATTTCCAGATGGTTCATAATCTTGCACAAAAAACAAATCATAATAAATTCATATCTAAACATTGTTATGTCTGATTATGACACATCAAGAACTGATCCATTACCAACTTACCATATATTTTTGCTGAAAGGTATCACGGGCCTTCTGCTCTATTGCACCAGATTGTGTAGAGTGGTCCTCTTGTACAGTTTCTATAATCATGGCTTGAGCTTTTGTGGTATCTAATATTCCACGAACAGCCTCTTGCTCCTCTTGTGAAGTACCTACAAAGAAATATCAGCAAACAAATATTAGTAAAAAAGGTTTAAAATATTTGTTAAGCCATATTATTGTCTCTGAAAATTATATATATAATTCTAAAAGCTTACCCTCCATGTGCTTAATGATGTCTTTGCTATTCTTTGAAACGTCCTCTTTAGCAGTTTCCCTTGCAGAACCAATTTCAGCAGCATGATGTTCATTGCTCTCAGAAGCACCTCTGCATAGTTCAAATAATATAAAAACATCTACAATTAATTTCACTGCACAGTAACTCAAAAACTTGGATTGCTTATTTTTATCTTTTTCAATATTTTAAAAATTTTAGAAAAGTGCATACCTGACAAGTTTTTCTATTTTTAAAACATGGTTTTTGCCCAATTGTATGAGAGACTCGTGTGTCTTTTTGGTATGCTTAAAAAAACAATATCCAGAGATGCATTGGAGCAGTAAGAAAGTGGTAAAACTGTGAAGTTCATACCCGGGGTATTAGTTATAACAGGTTTTTTCACCCCAAATTCCTTAACCGTTCCTCTACCTCGCGCTTCGTTGTTGACTATTGAAATTTGTTTAACATTAGTTATATCGATTATATGTCAGATATAGCGATAATAATTGTTGTCACTTTGAGTTTGATAAAATAACTATGCTATTTGCTAAAGCAAAATTTGGAAGGGGTTCTGACCTGAACACAGAGTGATGCAAGTTCTTTTCCAACTGATACCACACGTTCTTCCTTAATGAATCAACTCTTCCTAAAACCTGCAATTACAAAACATTTAACAATATGCATGTACAAATACGTTATTGGGAAGAAGCAATCATAAAATAAAAACTTAAGAAAATTAAAGGAGTTGCATGCTTATTACCAACATGTTCATAATTTTCATCTCCCAAAACTTTGTATTAAATAAAACCTTACCAATTATTCAACTTGAATAGGCAAAAGGTAACCATACCTTCTCCGATTATTAACAGATGGAGATCTGGTGGAGAATGTGATTGTGGAGGCTGGGACATTGGTTGCCAATTTCACGTTCCCAGTCATCAAGATGAAAATATCAAGACTTCAAGTCCATCTATGCTTTGTGCTACATCAGATTGTCTTGACATTTGTTACCAGGTATTTGAAGCTTTACTTTTTCAGGATCATTCCAACTGAAAGTTATCTTTGGCTGCTATTATCATTAAAAAATATTAGTACATCCATAGATACTAAACTTACAATATATGTATTTTAAGGAAAGAGAAAGTACATGTAACGTGTTTTAGCTACATACAAAGATTATATATTGAAATCCTTTCATAATTTCTTAAAGTGCTTAATCTAAGTGCTTCAGTTGCAACTAATCCTAACTCCCAAATCTGAGACAAACCTTTTTATCTGTTACTATTAGACACAAAGTTTATACGCGTGTTCTAGAATTGTTGAGAAATTTGCTGGAATCATATCTGATCAGTTGTTGTGATTACAGGTAGGACCTAAAAACAACTGCAGCTTTAGGTTGGTGTCACTTGAGGATGGACTTCACTCGCTTGAATATGATCCATCAATGTCATTGCTTCAAGCATTCTCCATCTGTGCAGCATTTGTAAGTAGCCAGAAGTTAACTCACATGTTTCAAGTCAGTTATGTTCCAGAGTCAGAAAACTTGTAGATATACATGATTAATAGAAAATTTAACAACATATTATACTAATAAAAAGTTGATCTTATGATTCTAACCTTTTTGGTTTGAAGACGTTATTATAGCCAAATGATTGCTTCCGACTCTTGCTACAGTTATACATGCACATAAAAGTATATTACTGTAATTAATAAACAAAAAGAAACCTTTATGTGAGGTAGAGGTATCATTAGTTCTATAAACATAATTCCCATGAACATCATCATCTACTTCATGAACCATCACAACCAAACTGCAAAAGGCAGCAAAGAAACCAACAATATGTAAAAAAAAAATATAACAGAGACCATTAGGGTTTCTAGGAAAAAAGAGGCGTACGGCTGAGGAAAAAAATATGAATGAACGAATTTTTTATGTATATGTTTTATTTAGGGCTACCTAACTTGTAGGATTCTCCTACATAATTGGTTGCATAGATTTATAATTTTGTACTTGCAACAAATATTCCAAAAAATCATGTTGCCTTAGTCGTAAACACACATGTTATTTATCAAAATGACGAAGGTTCAATCCCTGCAAGGAACCTTTTTTATAAACAATTTTAAAAAATGTTTAAGAAAAATCCGAAAATTACAAAAAAAAAATTAATAAAATTCCGAAATTTAACAATTAATTACTTAGTTGGACAACACATGCTTATGTGGCATGAAATTTGATTATTTGGCATTGAGGTGGCATTGAGGTGTCATTGAGGTGGCATTAATGCCAAATGCCTCCTGTTATATAATATATATATATATATATATATATATATATATATATATATATATATATATATATATATATATGTATGTATATATATATATATACAAACTATATTCAAATACAATAAAATTGGAATGTATATAAAATTGTAATGTCGTACATAATAAAATTCTCAATAATTTAACGATTTCTAACTCTTGATCTTCTAAGCTTCCTTTTGCATGGCATCACTAGAGACATAGCGCTTCGTTGGTAATTTAGGTGCAGTTTTGTTCCCACCAATCAGTTTTATGGTACTTGGTGGTGTTACCTGTAGGAAACAAAAGCCGGGTGTATCAAACACTGAATTAAATATGATGAATGATATATGTAGGTTTATAAAACACATGCATGTATGTACCTTTTCATCGAAAACTACTTGATCCTTTGGCCATGCATAAAAACCACCTACTGCATCTTTAACTGTTTTGAAACCGTTACTTCCTACATCCGGTATGCATGCTGCATCCACTAAAGATTTATCAATAGACACTCTGTAGCAATCCTTTGGGAGTGGTTTGTTATGAAGCATTTGTTTTCCATCAGTTTTGTACACGGTACCCTCCGCAATAAAACTTGATTTCTTTAAGTGCCACAGTCTGCACTTAATTACCTAAAAAGATAATTTGTTGCATGTATATATGTATAAGTAATTAATTAAACTAAAGAACATATGAAAATGTTTAAATACATACTTGTAGTAGTACTATTAATGGAGACTCATGTTCTTGTGATTCGGAAATTTGACGTGAAGAATCTTTTCGTTTTGATCTAGTCGGTTTCTTAGATGCGACAGATTTAACAGTTTCCTATATATATAAAACACGGTAAATAATACATGTATGTAGAATTCAAAAATCCCATGGGGATGATTTATTACTTACACTTATTCCAATTTCCTTTTCCAAAGATGCAAGTCCATTAGACTTCTCAATGCTCGCAATTTTCTCACGTCCAGCAACACGTGTTCCAGAATCCTCATCAGCACTGCTATTTATAAGATTAATGTTCACCAGAGACACCTGAAATATAAATTGTTTAAGAAGACTGCAGCAGTATTTAAAAGGGTAAAAAAAGATGGAATGTTACTTTCTTATGTCTTACTTCCGTTTGTGTCAATAGAATTGAAGTTGACTCCAACTGCCCCCTTTGTGCAGCCAATTGTTTCATCAAATCCTGTATTACCGCCTCTTTTTCTTGACGTTGGCGCCTCTCATTATCAAGTTCACTTTGAAGTAACACCACTCTTTCATCAGATGCCTGTCTGATTCAAGGCAGATCAAAATACCTCTTGTAGGTTTCTCCACCTCCCACTCCTCTCGCATATCATCCCTTTTCCTTACCTAATACAACTGTCATGGCATCAGTGCCATGATCAAGCTTCAAGGTTCCTTGTTTGATCTTGTCGTCCGTTTCTTTCTGCACACACAATATGGGAAATAGGTTATTTAATTCTACAAGTATTAACTTATAACAAACAGTATTAACTAATATACTACTAGTATTAAATTATAACTAATAGTTTTAACTAATACAGTAGCAGTATTAACTTATAACTAAACATAATAATAAAATTTTCAGTCAAACTTACAAATTTTTCTCCCACTGATCTGATATCGTCACCGTGATATTCTCCGTCTTTATTCACCCTTCCTTTCAACCACAGCGTACCACGTGGTGGTTCTTCATCTGGTTCAATTTCTTTACTCTCGATCTTATAAACATCAAATACATACACATGTAAGATAAACGAATATAAACGAAAGTATGATGCTATTAAATGCAAATGTGCAAATGTTTACTGTTACATTTTTTGATTTTTTCTATCACACGGGTGTATCCACCTCGTCCCATTGTATGATGATAAATAGACTTGGAACGCGCCACTTTAGCTTTTGCTGATCTCACCTTGCAACACAAAATCATACGGCGTTTAGATGTAGTAATGCTGATAGTATGTAAGATATTAACTTTTCACATACACATCATAACATTAACACAATGAGCACATAGATGGTTTTAGAGAGAGAAAGAGTGGGACATTCTAGTGAGAGAAACTAGTTGAATATTAGATTACCAAAGAACATCCAACCCTCTACCTTGCAAGGTAGAGGGTATTTATAGGTTACAAACTAAACGACCTCCTGACGGCCTGTGGATCAGGGATACAGTGGGTAAAGACCCGACCTTCTTCCACGGTGGTGCACTAAACTATTTTACACTACTAACTAACTACATAAACCGTAACTAATGATCAATCTACGAGCTAACTTATGCTAGATAATAGTTGGGGTGACCGACTCTTTCAGCACTGGAATTTTATAATTCCTAACAATCTCCCCCTAAGGGAGGTCACCCCATTTTTTACATTTCAAATCCTAGCATTCTTGTTTTGACATTGTTCTTGAGCTCGTAGTCTTTCATACATCAACATCGTAAGCTTAGTGCATAGGTGGGGCAACTTCAAAGACTGCAAAGATTCGTACTTTAAATTGGAGGTCCATTTCTGATTCATGAGATAGTAAATATGAGCCAGCTTTTGAGATCATCAGCAATCAACAATCTCTGACACATCCTTTGTGGTGTTGGTATTATGTGATGTTGTGACTTTGGGACCGACATGCTCACATTCTGGATCATGATATCTTCTCATCAGAGTAGCGGAAGCATTTGTTGAATCATGATATAGGCAGTAGCGTAGCAGAAGCTTGGTGTGAAAATATCAGAGTCATTGATGCACTAGTCATGATTTCTTTTGAGATGAATGTGTTAAGTGAGCATGCGGCTGTGGATTGACCGCTTCATTCTGATCAGCTGCAAACGTTGGGCGTACCTGCATACAACAGTTAGCAACAAATCGCACGAAAGTGTCTTTGATCACTTTCGATGAATTGAGGTACACGGCCCACGGTTCCCCGTTGATCAGTACAAGTACTGCCTGTGATCAGGTAGGATTCCTAAGAATCTCCTTGACAGGGTTTCGCAGCTGTTCTAGGTGTTCTCAAACCGGAACGTCTCAAAGAAGACAACACGGAGTGAGTGAACCAGCGAATTTTAAGTCCACTGATTGATGAAAAGAGATTTGAAAAACAATCGCGTATTGCTCAATAGAACTTGTTTTTTGCAATACAACGAAGGTTTTATTGAAAATCAATTATCAATCATAACAATACCTTTTGGTTTGAAAAATGAGTACACAGTCGATGTGCTAAAGAAAAGAGTTTTTAAGCACAAAGACTGGTTTTTCAAAGGTATCCGTCAATCCCTAACCTGAACCAGGATTGATTCAAGAAATTGAATCGCCCCATTGTTTCTGTTCAGTTGTCACATGGTTGATCAATATGATAGATCTCACATGCCACCTACCAGGAGCTTGTTTGATGTTGGCTCCAGAAGGCTTTCCATCTTCATTGTGAATGTGTAAGCACATCACTCAGATGTTCTGGCAATACCACAAGGATAATGCGTAGGACTTAAGATATAATCTCTCTTTCCACATTGTGTGAAACAGAGAGTCTTCATTGAAGGTGTCCTAATGAGATTAATTGATGATCTCGTGGCTCTAGACTCAATTTGTGCATATTTGGATCCTATAACGGAGACTAGGGAGAGGGTCTCCTTCTTCAATATCAACCATCTCTAAGAGAAAGTCGATAGATAATGTCGGTTCCCCGTGAGAATGAAACAAGCCCTTTTAAGAGGAACTTGAGTGGTTTGGAAAGTTGAAGTGCAGTGCGTCACTGGGTCCATGACGTCTTGTCTTCAATACCGATGTTACCATCAGTAGCATATGAAGTGAACCCGGTTTCTGCCCTAAGGTTGAATTAATGGAGGGCTATTTGTTTTCACCCTGTTTTCATTCAATTCTTTTTAATTCTTCAACCCCTTCAGTGCTTACCGAGACTTCATAGCTATTACCTTGTTGGGTTTATTCCAGTACTAGCTCAGTCTTAGTCTGCACTCTTCCCATATCTCACTTTTCTCCTTTTATCATCATACCTAAGGACTTCTACACTAACTAGTGGATTGTCCCTGGGTAGATCCCTCCGGTTCTGGCGGATCATGGGAACCAATACCTAACCTTATCATCCTTATATCACCGTACATAAAGTAAAGTTGGTCGGTCAATTTGGTATTGTTCATCTGCCATTGGATCCAATTGAAAACCATTTGAAAATCAATTCAGATACTTGTGATATATTATCAAAGCATTTTGTACCTGAATTGTTTTTGATATTTTTAGAACGAGAACTCCCCCTCAACATGTGCATCAAGTATTTGAGAAATGTTTTGCACACGGAGGCAAGAGAAAGAATTAACTTCTTTGATTACCATTTTCTAAAAGATATCAACATCACTTCCCTCAACAAATCAAGTAGATATAACATTTCCGGGAAGGATGAGGTTTCCATAAATTCGTTCCCCCTCAATATGTGCCTCGAGGTTGAAAAGGGTTTTGCACATACTAGAGGGAACCTTTTATCATCAAAGGATTAGAAGCCATGAGATCAAGGTACTTTAAAGTATTTAAAGTGTAGTGTACCCTGATGACTTGAATTTACAAATAGAGTTCTCCCCCTTTATATATGCTTCGAGATTCGAAAACTTGTTTAGCACATATAAGGGAGAAGTATGCAAAAAAATTGGTCATCTTATCTTTTACCATCTTTCATATTTATATCACATTTTCTCCCCCGATCAAAAATCTTAAATCCTTTGAGATTTTGGATCTCAAGTGATTTAAATAAGTGTGAGGTAAAATATTTGTAGGAGAAAAATGTGTCCAATTTTATATGATAAAGAAAAAGGACAACACAGATGTTTCCCCTTTTTCAAAAGGGGAAACTATAGTACAAATCCTAGCACTATTACATGTATCACAGTTGTTCATATTTAATACACCACATATAACACAAAGTTAACAAAACATAAACGGTATTCCGAAGAAGTCTTCATTCAGTTCTTTGAAGAAGTTTGTAGTGACCATCACGGAGCCTTCCACCAACAAAACTTTCAAGGCTGCGGAAGATCCTTCGTGTCTTGAGTCTTCGTCGGATTGCAGCAATGAAATGTTCACACCTCTTCACGTCATCATCAGTCCAGAACGTAGTTTTAACCCAAGATCTCATATCAAGTTTGGCTTCTTTCACTCTGGTGTCAAGTTCTTCTTCGACCATTTTGAGCGTACCATCACTAAACTTGTAGAGTTCACATAGACGCATAAGCATACGCGATCCATATCTGTCGGTGAAGATGACGGCTCTAGGAGTGTCAAGAACTTTGTATTCTCGATGAAATTCAAGCCCAGCTGCATTCCATTGAGGACTTGTGAGGTTGACTCTGGTTTGGTAGCTTTCAATGCCAAGCTGAAGGTCCTCAACTCGTTTCCGTATGACTAACCCCCTGATCCAAAGAGTGACAGCTGCAGAGAGGGCCTTTTTCTCACGTACAGGTAAGTGCTCCAAGTGTCCTTGAAGATTTAAGAGGTAGAGATCTTCGAAATCATTTGGTAGAAGATGTTCGAAGTCGTTTTCTTCAATGGTATACACTTTGAAGTCAGCTCTTTTAAGGACAATCTTCTTCAAGTACTCATATCCATAGATCGCGAAGATCTCTACACTGATAACGCTTAAGATTTGCAGTTTTGATCTGACCTCATTGCGTCTTTTATCAGCACCATGTCTTTCAATGTAGAACATCTTCTTTTTGAACCACCAGTGGGAAATACCATAAGACGCTGCAATATCATACTTTTGCTCTTCATTTGCCCAGAATTGATCAGGAACCATCTGCTCAAGCCCCTGATCAGAATAGATTGCAGCTTTCATCTTTGAAATAGATAGAGCAGGCCTTCGTTCCGCAGAGCGAGCACACAGATAGTCCAAGTCGTGATTGAAGAAGAATTCCGCCTGAATGGTTATTTGACCACGTTCACCACCAAGAGGAAGAGATTTGTTGACATTGAAGCGACTGATTTGCTCACTGACTTGGTCATTCAGCATCTTATGGCATTCTTCCATCTGATATTGAAGATGGTTTGCATCAGAATGGAAGACTTTGACAATTTCGTAGGCTTGTCCTTCTAGATCTCTTGGTGTTATGGAAGAGATACTTTTCCGCTCACAAAACCATCTAATGAAGCTTCCCATATCACCAGTGTAGTGCAGAAGAGAGTCTTCAGCTGGAACTTCATAGTTATTGGTGATAACTGATGCCCAATTGTTGTCGGGAATCATAGAGTCAGACTCTGGGATTGTCCATGTGGGTTCTGGAGAAGGAGGTCTATCTTCCACAATGCAGCGTTGAATTGTGTCTCTAGAAGGAGCTACCCTGGATGTACTAGTGCGGTTCCCAGCCATGTAATTGTCAAACCAATCTTCTGATGGCTTAGGAATATGTTTCGTCGATGCATCATCTTCATCTGGTTCTGAGTCAGCCATAACTTGAGACTCTTCGTGGACCACTTGATCATCAGGAATTGAAGTGGATGTGGAGGTGAATCTTGAATCGATCGTCGTCCAGGCGGCAGATTTCTTCTGAGTACCCTGTTTGTTTGTAGAGTCTGATTGATTGGACGGTTTTGGAGTTGATGATGGTGGCTGTGATGGAGGTAAATTGGGTGTTGACGAAGGATTCCCAGCTCCAGAAGTTCCAGCGCCTCCTGGTGGTGGAGGATCTTCGCGATCTTTGCGAACCTTCATCAATGTTTCCATTACAATTGTCCTTCTTTTCTTTTTAGCATCCTTTTCTCCGACTTCAATTTTAAACTGTTCATAATTGTCGAACCTGATGGATTCTTCAAGTGCCTCATAAAGTTTACTGTGAACCTCATGCTTGTCCTCTTCAGCCTCATACATCCTTTCACACAGAGCTGCTCTCATATCGGAGATGGGGAGGTCCTTGAATCGTCTGAGAAGTGGAGCCTCCATTGCCCATTCCACGGCATCCTTGACTTCTCCTTCAATAGCATCAGTAACTGCTTCAGTGAAGTTGAGGTGCTCCAATCTGTAGACACGATCCACCAAAGACTCAACAGATTTAGGAAGTTGCCTTTCCAGTGCTTCTACCCTTTTAATGGTTTTATCCAGTAGTTGATCAGACGTGAGAATCTGTGGAGGGGAAGCTGGTGGAGCCACTTCATCTGCAATTGTGAAGATGGGTTCTGGAGTTGGTGGTGTTGTCGTTGGTGTTTGTACGGTTGATTGAGCAGGCAAGGGAGGTGGAAGTGCGGTTGATAGTGAAGATGCAGTCATTGGAGGAATGGTTGAAGTATCTTGCTGAATGCTGACATTATACATGGATTGTGCAGAGTCTAAGGTTTTGTCATTAATGAATTGATCACCAAAAGAGAAGTCATCATCAAGATTCTTAAGTGAAGATAGAGAGTTTGTAGACAGATTTGGTTCATCCATCTTCAAGGTCTCGTCAGATCTTGTCCCAAGGTTCTCCTGTGAGCCCTTTTGTAACAGAGTGTCAACATTCAACTCAGATTGAGTCTCACCAAGTGATAGAGATTCCTTAAACGTTTCAGGCACCACACCAGATTGTTCTTTTACATGAGGTGAATCTGTTCTTCTCTTCAGCTCATATTCATTAGTGGTGCTAGAGGGAGATGATGAGATGGTTAAAAGCATGTGAGCAGCTTGTTCAACACTTGCAACTCCTTTACCCTTGTCAAGTGTAATTGGGGCTGTTTGTTGAGGTGGTTGAGCGGGTTCTCTTAACACAACTCCACCTACTGGAGCCTTCACATTTTGATCTTCAAGACTTTGCTGAATACCAAGTTGCAGATCAGCGTCATCCTCATCAATTAACCTGAAAGTATTCCTTGGCACCTCAGTGTTCTCATCTATTTCCTTTTCCACTTTCTTCTTCTTTTCTTTATGCTTTTTGGATGAAGATTCTGACTGATGAGATCTTTCACGTCTCTTTTTAGGAAGAGAGGCATAGGATGCTTTAGAGTCAGAGGTGGTCTTGGGAGCACTTGGTTGTAAAGGAGAGGGTGTGACATTAGCAGAGAGTTTGGTTGCACTTTTCATGTATTGCTTGAAGTAGTCCTTCTTCTTGATATCATCTGTGAGAAGACGATCAGGAATTGGCAATCCAAATACTTCTTGATTCGAACCTCTAGGAACATATTTCAAGTTTCCTAAAACAAATTCATGTTCTGCTTTGTGTAGAGTTGATTCAGACCTAGGAGTGAAGTTGTGAGTTTGTTGCAAATACTGGATGACAAGTTTGGAGAATCTGATGCTGGGAATTACAAGTTTGTTCTGCTTCTTACGACCTTGAACATTGTTCAGGAAATAGGTTCTATCAGATATGAATGTGTTCATTGATAACGAGAATTCTTCCCAAATACGATCTGAGACATTCACATCAACCCTATTAAAGATTCCCCATAGGATTTGCAAGATAGGAATTCTCACTTTATCGAACCCTGAAGTTTTCCCAGATAAGCATAAGTTCAGAATGGTTGTAATGGCACTCCAGGGTTGATACATGTGACCCGTGATGATGTCAGATGCTCTTGAAATACTGTTCTGATATCCCAACCCAATAAGAAATACGATCAGATCGTCAGCACCAGGCGGAGATTCAAAACGAACGTTAGGGTCACATGGTGTGATTCCAAGAGCTTTGCTCAGAATATCAGAATCAATTGTGAACTCCATATTATCCAGCTTGCAAGAGAATCGTGCTGTGATTTTATTCCATTGAACGGTGTTCCAGAATTGTTGAATGTAGATGGTAGGAATTGAGCATTGCTTGGTAATAGCCTCGAAGAAGTTAGTGTTTTTGAGGATGTCAATTGAAACTTTGAGTATCGGATTTTGTTGAAGCCTTTGAAGGTCCACATAACAGTTGCTTTTACCAATAGCAGCCCATTGACTTTTGGGAAGGATTTCTTCGTCTGAGAGAACTCTGGATGATCCTGACGGAGTACCGCTCTTTTCTGGGATTGAACTAGCCATTGATGTTCTGAGTAGTCATACAATCAACAGTAATAGATGGGAACAGGTTAGATAATACATAGTAAGTGAGACAGCATTGAGAGCACCCTTATGACAAGGAGGTAGAAACACTGAAGAAGTTCCTAACACATATGGAGACAGATAGAGTGGCAAAGATTGCAACTGTATAACACCTTTCAACTATATGATAACATAAAGATATATCAATGAGGAACATTCATATAGAAGAATGATTACATGACGAGCTTATAAAGGGTTTAAAGGGCAAAAGAGTGCATAACTACGTGATCATGACATGAGCCAAGATACACATGTAAAAGTGATATAACACATATGTATGAGGCAAAGAGAAACATTTGGCAGTCGTGAGAGAATCCAGGTACCTTTTGCCTAAACAGAGATGTTATAACAGTTTACATAGAGTAAGTTGATTCAACAAGACGAATTAGGAGATCCTAGGAGTAGTGAGAGCGAAATCATCTTTAGCAACAACTTTGAACATTTTGAACAACCTTGACCCTAAGACTAATTCTCAATCATGAACACTGTTATAAACTTGTAAAAACAAGTCGTCATCTAGAGCCACGGACAAGTCATAAAAGGATTAGCTCTCTAAGTCGCTAAACTAATTTGCTAACATGTAAGACCAAGTAGCCATGAATAAAACTTAAACCAAGTCGCCACAAAGTAGACAACTAAGTCGCTAGGTAACACATTTGCTAACTTGTAAATACAAGTCGCTATCTGCTAGCTCGCTAACCAAGTCGCTAGGATAATTCCCTAGCTCGTAAAGTCAAGTCGCCATGTACAGTAACTAAGCCAAGTCGCTATAAAGTGGTTAACTAAGTCGCTAGGTTATTAATTCGCTAACTTGTAAATACAAGTCGCTAGTTACTAACTCGCTAACCAAGTCGCTGGAAATTAATGAGCTAATTCGCTGCTGAGACGTATTCGCTATGTAGAGCTCTAACTCGCCATGAAGAACATTCATACTAATTCGCTACCAAGAACAGTCTGACTCGCCACCAAGAACATTCCTAACCCAACCCATCAGTCCAATCCACTGTAATCATCCATCAATGTATCCAACCAATATAGTCCAAACAAACAATATAATCCAAACGATATATAACACGTTCAATCATTTAATAAGTAACACACATACGATTTACAAAGAAAATCCGAACCTAAGCGAGAGGGTCAACAAATCACACCACGCGAGCACAGAAAGGATCTGGAAATAGTGATAAGTTAAACACTAGACACTAAAGCATAAGATAGTAAGGATAATAGGGAATCAATGCAAACCTTAATCTAAGTCGCTAGAAAGAATGAGAAGACGAAGAGAGAAAAAAAAACGAGAGAGAAAAGTGAAAAGATTAGGTAACTCGCGAATGGGTAACTCGCTGGGGTTATACAACATATCTTAAGCAGTATGACATAATTGGTCCTTGTGGTTATAAACAAAGGTGGTAATTCGCTAATGCAACAACTTACACTATATGACAAGTTTGGTCCCTATGGTAAAAATGAGTGAGTGGTAATAAAATGCTAACACAACACGGATAGGACAACGTCTCTAGCATCGATTATTACACTGATCATCATGAAATAATTCAACATTTCAACACATAGGCAGTTACAACGAAAGCACACACTGACAGTATAACCAGTTAGTCACACAAGCAGGAAATCACCACATTATACAAATAACCAATCATCATAACCAGCACAGAAGCCAATGGTACATAAAATTAATCTCCCTCTCAATCAATGTCATCAAAGAACATTGATTGATATTAACCAATCCCATTATACTACCAAGAATATATCAATTGTTCGAACTTCATCTATGATCCCGTGCCATTATTGAATGACATTTCTAGGACCGTAGATGTTATCGATAACAAGGAGTATATTCATTATTAGAAAAAAATGAAAGAAATGATAAAGTATTGAAAGGAGTATATTCAAATTTTTTTTTTTTTTTTTTTTTTTTTTTAATAAAATTGATTTATACACAAACATGGGAGAACGAGTCCTGATTCAAGATGAATAGGAGTCAATGTAAGAAGTACATCAATTCTGGCAAGCTATAGCTCCTGAATGAGCTATGTTCATATCTGAGGGGAACCAAGTCATGAAGTTCCTGATTGAGTTGAGCATTGTACCTGAAAAAGACTGAGAGCACATTGTCCTTGAAGCACATGTAGACTTGTTCATAAAGGGGTTATTGACATGTTTAGTCTCACATTTAGAATCAACACAGTATAATCCAGACGTATCATTACTGGGGATCCTATTAGGTTCTCCAATCTTGAAAAGTTTACCTGTGGGAATCCACTTGAGGCATGATTTAGGGATGTAAGTTCGTTTAAGTCCTGTATACTTAAATAATCTGCCAGTGGGAATCCATTTGAAGCCACAGTGAGATGAACTAAATGAGTGCACACCCTTGTTTTGACTATTTGTCCTTTTGTGATCTGAGAATTTCTTAGGGGATTGATCTGTTAGACTATGTTTTGCATGATATCTAGTTAAGCTTATAGCGTTTTTGACTTGTGGGTGATGTTCATTAGTCCTATGCTTGGGATTCATCATATCTGAATTAGGCAATGAAGTGACTGGTTTTGACAAAACAGACTTGTAATCAACTTGGGATGTAAGCTTAGATTTCAATGGTTTAGCTCTTTCAGACCTAAAGGCATTAGGTTGTTTAATAACTGTTCGTTTCAAGTGGTTCTGAACCGTTGACTTTCCCAAAGTTGAAGGTTTTGCAAACTTAGTGTTCATCCTATTTCCAGCATACTTCCTGAGCTCATTTTTTAGGGCCACAATATTGAAGCTCTTATCCTGAATTTGTGCTTTGAGGTCATCAATATCTTTCATCAATAGATTAGATTGATTGACTAATTTAGAGTCTGCATCCTCAAGGTTCTTTCTTAACTGCTCATTTTCTCTTAGAAGGTTGGACACACATAGAGCTAGTTCAGAATTCCTAGAATCTAGCGTATCACTCATCTCATGACGGTCACATTTCTGGGCTTCTGAAAGAAGAGATTTCAGATTTCTTATGGTCGAATCTTTGTCCTGAATCTGAGATTTTAACTGATTAATTTCAAAAAATTCTCTAAATTCTGGAAGTTCCAGATTACTACACTGTTTATTTGCATAAAACATTTCATCCTTATGTTGTATTTCAATTTGCAAAGAGATACAGTGTTTTTCAAGAATTGAAAATTTGTTTGAAAGCTCATCATATACCCTTTTTTCAATCATGTTGCTTGCATTAGATTCAGACAAAACAAAGATTGATTCCACATTGTCATGTTCTGGGTAAGAGTCATGTACCTTTTTGTGAGAATTGGTGTGATCAGATAAGTGTACCTTGTCGATTGATACCTTTTCAGACTCTGAGAATTTGAGATCAGTGTTGTTCTCTCCATCTTTTTCCATCACAGCTGAGATTCTGCAAACAGTGTCTTCTGCTGGTTCAATTGGAATGAAGCATGACACGTCATCATTGTTCCATGGACACTCTTGACACTCGTTCAAATCCTTCAGCTTGTTATTCTCATTAGCAGTTTCATCAATGTATGTTTCCATATTACTCATAAGTTGAATAAATGAGTTTCTGAACTCATGAATTTCCATTCCCGTGTGTTTCTTGAAAGACATTCCAGTCATGATATCATCAAAATCAGAGGAGTATTCTTCCCGGATAAGTGGTTGAAATTGGTTGACGATGGTTTGGAGGGCAGCATGAGAATCATCAGAAGAGATCTTTTCTTTGTTGATTTGAACCCTCAGTCGTTCTAAGTTGAGCAAAACTGTTCTTGTTAACGTGGGAAAATCCTGACGAAGGATAGCACAACTTGTTCGATCCATAGTTGTAGATAAGAATAATCTGAGAAGCTGACTGAGATGTTGAAACGGCTCACTGGTGCATTCCATATTCATAGTATTATCTGAAGATATTAAGAGTGACTTATTTGAGTTATTCTGATTGTTCGATACTGATTCATTAGGTGTGAGGTCTTCAGATGGGCATTCAGTTTCACTATTCAGTGCTGTGTCATAGAGAGCAAGTACTTTGGTGATTAAAGGATCCGTGATGACTGACATTGTGTTATTATGAATTACTCCCCAAAGTCTCTAGAGAATTAAGAATCAATTCGCTACTAGTACTAATCCCAAGTCGCCAATACTAATTCGCCACCACTCTAAGTCGCTAGCTTTCCAATTCGCTGGCCAGATGTAAGTCGCTAGGTGGTAACTCGCTACACACCAAGTCGCTAACCAAATTTTGGCAGCAATTCGCTACACAAGTCGCTAGAGACACAAGTCGCTAAAGAGCAACTCGCTACTGACCAAGTCGCTACCACAAGTCGCTACCCGTAGTGGAGAGTCCACTACTTGTCCTTTAACTCGCTACCTCTAACTCGCTAGCTTTTAACACTGTAAGTCGCTACAAAACTGTGAAGCAAGTCGCTACCAAGAAACTATTCCGAGAGCTAAGTCGCTAGCTTGAAAAACCAAATAAACTTCACTTTTCAATCCAAAAACAACCCAACCAAGATGATTCAAGCTTACCAAATGAAAACCTAAACACTTTTGATGATTCTAAACATAAAAGTACCAACAAAATTCAAACTTTAACACAAGAGATCAACCAAATGATGCAAAAACCACTAAACTTTTTCAAACTCAAAAACCACCTAAACACCACTATAAATCCAAAGATGTGCAAGATATGATCTAACCATGGCTCTTGATACCAATTGTAAGATATTAACTTTTCACATACACATCATAACATTAACACAATGAGCACATAGATGGTTTTAGAGAGAGAAAGAGTGGGACATTCTAGTGAGAGAAACTAGTTGAATATTAGATTACCAAAGAACATCCAACCCTCTACCTTGCAAGGTAGAGGGTATTTATAGGTTACAAACTAAACGACCTCCTGACGGCCTGTGGATCAGGGATACAGTGGGTAAAGACCCGACCTTCTTCCACGGTGGTGCACTAAACTATTTTACACTACTAACTAACTACATAAACCGTAACTAATGATCAATCTACGAGCTAACTTATGCTAGATAATAGTTGGGGTGACCGACTCTTTCAGCACTGGAATTTTCTAATTCCTAACATAGTATACAACTAATATATATGGAAACATATGAAAAGGTAAAAGATATTTGAACTTGAATAAAAATAACTAATTAACACCTTGTATTCCTCGCTGGCTGTGTAGTTTACAAAATTAACCCAATCTTCGGCTTTTATAATTGCACTATACTTCGCCGAGACTTCATTTAGTTTTGAAAGGGTATTTTGGTTGGCAAATATGTAGTTTTGTGTCAATTTCATTCTGAAATTCCTTAGAAGTTGACCAAGACGATTCATTATCAGCTTTCTGACTGTCAAGTAACATCAAAATATCGCTGCAAAGATTAACAAAATGTTGTTAATTAGTTGCACATAATGTAAATGCAGAGATAAACTTATTAACACCTTGTACCTACGACAGCCAAGCCACTACTAGTTAAAACAAAGTATATGTGTACCGTGATTTCGTCCCACATTTTATCTCTTGCTTCTGAATCAACCTTCCTCCAGGATAGAATCCTGACACCTATATGCTCACGAACCAAATCTCCCAAAAAACTCAAAAACAATGCTCTGTTTTTTCCTGATAACCTATTCAGTGCATCGAAGGTTACACTGACCTTTATTCCGTTGGTTTTTCCATATTCCCTGCGAAACTTAGCTAACCTAGTTATGCCCCTCTTAACAACATTCGCATTTGAATGGTTGTTTTCAGCATCCTCACCCTCATCTGAATACGTCTCTGATTCATATCCTAAAGGGTTTTCATTTTCACAATCAGAATAAACCAAATCATCCGGATAATTGGTTTGAGTTGCCATGATTCGTCAGAAGTAATGTGTTAAAGAAAATTAGTAAACTTAATTGGTAAATAATGGTGTAAAAATTTAAGTTCTGGTTGTTTTGCTTGAAGCCTGATTTATTGGAGTAAAATTAGGGCTAATCATGGGACAGTTTTTCAATTAAGGAAACCATAATTTCCAAAGTAATTTTAAAAATTTTGGCTGAAATTTGGCTCCAAATTTGAAAATTTTAAAATGCGGCTCCAAATTGATAATATAGCATTTAAATGTTTAATTTTTGGCTCTAATTTAAATATGAATTAGAAAATCTAATTTTTGAAAAATCAAACAATTTTTTAAACCAAAACTCCCATGACAGAAATGGTGCTTACCCACAGTCCCAAACACCCATATAACTTCAAACCCGCTGTGTCAAAGACACATATAACTGCAGATACACTAAAATCACCACATGGCGCATACAAATGAACAAACAAAAGCTAAAAATGGACTTAAAGCAACTAATTAAGCAACTATAACTAATAAGCAGTTCTAGATAAATAATTAAGCACAAAAATAGGCAAATCAAACCAAGAACTGTTGATACAACAAACAGCCCTCAGACCTTACTTTAAGCCTATAAATAAGCTGTTTATAAGCACTTAAATAAGCTCTAACATCCTCAAGCAGTCAAAAAAATAAGAAATCATGTAAATGCAATTAACTTAAATAAAAAACAACAACAAAAACACCCTAAATGTAGTGGGTTAATCAAAAATAATTGTCATGAACAAACGCTCCACTTCTAAACTTCATAATCAGTCATAAAAAATTGACAACAACCTAAAAATTGAACATCCTAATCCTACAATAATACATTCTACCAGTGCGAATATGAACTTAAACACCACAACCAATTCCTAAATTCAAAACAACATTAAAAAAAGATGAAACAAACTAGCGAACACATTACTTATATTAAAAACATATTTAGCATTCGTACGGATAAACCATCAAAAGATCCGTACATATTCCATTGTTAATATATCTACATACCATCCCATTAAACAAAGACGTTAGACATTAGACATTAGACATAAACAGATGACACTAGAGCAAAAGAAAACATCTCTTCCTTGGTATCGATTTCCTCCTATGATTGAGTAATGAGATCATTCAACCCCTGCAGCTTAGATCTCGTAGCCTCCCTGTCATCCCTAGATCCATCAAAGTGTAAAGACCTAATGTTTAAAAATGGCAAACTAAGTCCTCCTTCTTTTAAACTATAACTATAAATTAGGGGTGTTGATCCGTTCGGTAATCGGGTTTGGTTTCATTATATCGGTTATATTTTTATTTTGGTCAACACGAAAACCGAAACGAACCGAACTATAATTAAACCAAAGCGAACCAAAAACCGAATATGAATTAAGTTCGCTTCTTGGGTTGACCCGAATATGAATTAAGTTCGATTTTTGGGTTGACACATATGGTGTTTAAACCGAATATGAATTAAGTTCGCTTTTTGGGTTGACACAAAATTATTTACATTTTAAGCCATGGCTTCCATAATTAGCAACCTACAAACATAATGTTTGATTAAAGCTGACGAAAACCTGTAATCAACTGGAAATGGACGAAAACGAACAAAAACTTATATAAACGGACTAAAACATGAAAAAACCAGCGAAAACGTGTAAACACGCACGAAAACCTGTAAACAAAAACGGAAACATATAAAAACAGATTAAAAGTGACAAAGACGTACGAAAACGGACGAAAACGTATTAAAAAGATGAAACGTGTAAAAACGTCCGAATGTGTGTAAAAGTCTAAGAAACGTATGAAAACAGGCGAAAAATTCTTAAAAACCTATGAAAATGGGTAAAAACGGATGAAAACGGACAAAAATGGAGTAAATCGGATGAAAACGTGCAAAACGGCTGGAAACGGACGAAAACGTACAAAAACTTATACAAACGGACTAAAACATGAAAAAACCAGCGAAAACGTGTAAACACGGACGAAAACCTGTAAACAAAAACGGAAACGTATAAAAACATATTAAAGGGGACAAGGACGTAGGAAAACGGACGAAAACATATTAAAACAGACGAAAACGTGTAAAAACGTATGAATGTGTGTAAAAGTGTAAGAAAACGTATGAAAACGAGCAAAAAATTCTTAAAAACATATGACAATGGGTGAAAACGGACAAAAAGGGAGTAAATCGGACGAAAACATGTAACAGCGTAAGAAAATGTATGAAACGTTTGAGAATGTAAGTTAATATGTAAAACAGCTGAATACGTATGCAAACGGACTAAAACATGAAAAAACCAGCGAAAACGTGTAAACACGGACGAAAACATGTAAACGAAAACGTATAAAAAGCATAATAAAAGGGACAAAGGCGTACGAAAACGGACGAAAACGTATTAAAACAGATGAAATCGTGTAAAAACGTATTAATGTGTGTAAACGTGTAAGAAAACGTATGTAAACGGGCAAAAAAAGTCTTGAAACATATGAAAATGGGTAAAAACGGATGAAAATGGACAAAAACGAAGTAAATCGGACGAAAACGTGTAACAACGTAAGAAAATGTATGAAACGTTTGAAAATGTACGTTAATATGTAAAACAGATGAAAACGTATGCAAACGGACAAAAACGTACAAAAACTTATACACACGGACTAAAACATGAAAAAACCAGCGAAAACATGTAAACACGGATGAAAACCTGAAAACAAAAACAGAAACGTATAAAAACAGATTAAAAGGGACAAAGGCGTACGAAAACGGATGAAAACGTATTAAAACACGAAAATGTGTATAAACGTACGAATGTGTGTAAAAGTGTAAGAAAACGTCTGAAAACGGGCGAAAAATTCTTAAAACCATATGAAAATGGCTAAAAACGGACCAAAAGGGAGTAAATCGGACGAAAACGTGTAACAACGTAAGAAAATGTATGAAACGTTTGAAAATGTACGTTAATATGTAAAACAGCTGAAACCGTATGCAAAAGGACTAAAACATGAAAAAACCAGCGAAAACGTGTAAACATGGACGAATACGTGTAAACAACGGAAACGTATAAAAAAATATTAAAAGGGACAAAGACGTACGAAAACGAGCGAAAACGTATTAAAACAGACAGAAAACGTGTATAAACGTACGAATGTGTGTAAAAGTGTAAGAAAACATATGAAAACGGGCGAAAAAATCTTAAAAACATATGAAAATAGGTAAAAACGGAGAAAATATATATTATAAGATTGATAAATTATTATTATACTATACGAGGCTTTATTTGTTAGGAATTGGAAAATCCATGTGAAAGTGTCGGTCACCCCAATTATAGTCTAGCATATGTTAGCTCGTAGACTTGTAGTTATTTACGTTGTTTAGTAGTTAATTAGTTAGTTTGTAGCATAGTTTAGTTTAGAGCAACACCGTGGAGGAAGGACGGGTCTTTACCCACTGTATTCCTGATCCACAGTCCGATAGGAGGACGTATTGTTTGTAAGTATAAATATCGTTTCCATCCATGGAAGGGGTGTGGCTTGGCAATCTAACCTTTTACATTTTCTTGAACCAACTCTCTACCAAGAACACCATCTCTCTACTTTCTCTCTCTAAAATGTCTAACATGTATTTCCATCATCCTAGACCACCCGAATCATCAAACACAATAATATTATCGATCCTACAAATGGTACCAGAGCCAAGGTTTTTGTGTTTTGATGATTTGTTGTGGTCTTGTATCTTGTTCTAAACTGTTTTTGCACCTTTTAACGGTCAGAAAATTATTTTCCGTTTAGTAAGTTTGGTAAACTGTTTTTTTTAACAAGTTTTGTATCCTCTTTTTGGTCAAAAGTCACATGTATACTGTTAATATCTGTTTTGAGTCATTTTTATGTCCAAACAGTCTTTCATGATTTTTGTTACCAATATCCGTGTAACTCTTGTGGCCATATAGTGGTCAAACTGATGAATAGCGTGTCAACTGGTAGGTTTTTTCTTGGTCAAACTGGGGAAACAAGTATATTTTTATGCATCTTTCTGGGTAATTTTGAAGCTGAACGGAAAAAGTGGTCGGAAAAATCGCCGGAAAAATTAAAATGGTCAAATCTTGCTAGCGACTTGTCAATATTCCATCCAGATTCATTGAATATGGGTAGCGAGTTGTGCACTTAAAAATCATAGCGACTTGTCTTTACAAGTCGTAGCGACTTGGTCTAGCGACTTGGTCTAGCGACATGGTCTAGCAACTTGAGTCGTGTAGCGACTTGACTTGACTGAAGTGACTTGACAGAAAGGTAGAAGAAGAGATGAAAATAAGATCTAGACTGTTTGACCTTTTACATCAAAACCTTAATACCAAAACTCATTTGTGACTTCAGGTCTCACCATCACTAGTCTCGACCACAATATCTTAAACAAACTAACCACGAACACAAACCAACTTCATTCTATAACTAATCCCCATCTCCTCATACTAACCCTTCACCTAGACTCGAAAATAAAAAGTAAATGAATGTAAGATCTCTGTAATGCTTTCGTTGATATCTCTTATGAGATTACAAGACTCGAAGGTCAAGCAAACGAAAGTCAATTCTCATCATAGATCTATAAAAGGTGTAACCTTTTCGAATATAAAGAAAAAGCATGACAAGAGTGCCACTTTCTTTCTTTGTTTCGATTCATTGACCAAAAAACCAAACGGAAACAAGAATAAATACCTACCCGAGACCCATCATTAGATCTTGAAGCCTTTAAAACGTGTTCTTGATTTGGATTGTGCCGCAAACAAAGACCTAGGAGTTGGGTTCGTGCTTATTCATTTGTCATGGTGAATCGGATTGTGCTATTTGATGAGATTGGGAGATGAGATTGCATCAGTGATAATCTATTTTGGTGAAGAGAGTATCGGGAGGGGGCGGATAAAATAAAACTATGCGTGTGTTTAAGGTAAATTAAAATGCACCGTATCTTTAGGTTATAGTACTTTTATATCATCTGAAGTGGGTTTGGACTTCCAATCTGTGTAAGAGTGCTGGGCCAGGTAATTCAATCCATCTAATGGACTGGATTTTATCTTGGTTTCGTTGGATTGGATGATTTTTGGGCTTAAGCAAAAAAACGTGACATGGAGCGTCTACTTGTATTTCGTTAGATCAGATTATGCTTCGAATGACATATGGGTGGCTTTATGGATACGTTTAGTAATTTTGAACTAAAATGGTCATACATAGAAATTGGTATTCGTAAATCATTTTTACAAAAATGTTGGATACAATTTTTTAATCTTGGCAAAAAGAGTGGTATATTTGGTTATTATTATTTTCACGGAGGGATACATAAATTCACGGCTTGAGCGAAATATTTGGAAAAATGACTACGGGGTTTTGTACGGTATTATTGACGCGAAATGCTATCCCATATGTGGTCATTACTATTAGCCAGTGAATCAAAGGAGGTTCGTTTACAGCAATTCTCTTGGGATATTCGACGCCAAAGAACGTCAATGATACTTCACAGTCTAAGCAAAATCTTTCAAGAATCTTCAACGTCAGTCATGATTTTTCAAGATGTTTGCTTATGACAAGAACTTTTCGTGCAAATGGTCGTACACGTTATGATGCTTCCAAAAGTTCGAAACCATCATGGGGGAGAAACGTGTACTTTAATGTTTTACGGTCAACCTTCAGGGGAAAGTAGTGTATACTAATCGACTTAGTATGGTTTGTGAAGTTGTCTACATATGGGTAAAGAATTGTTGGTGATCAAGATGATTTGTTGATGAACCGCTGCATGCTCCCCTAAAACAGATATTCACTGCAACCAAAGTTGTCATAACACATTCAAGCTGACATTGTTTACGGTTTTGTCTTGATTTTGTAAAATCCCGCGAACGAATCTATTTCTCGGTTTCAATCATAGACTTGTAAAATCCCGTGACAATGGAAACATCCTGGTAAGTGTAAAGTGCATTTACGGATCTATCTTACGGTTTATTCTTGGTTTTGTAAAATCCGGCGAAAGAATCTATTTCTCGGTTTAAACCATAGAATTGTAAAATCTTGTATTGATGGAACCATCCTGGAGAAAGGAAAGTGTATTTCGGGATCTTTGATGCTGGTGCTACGGTTTCTGCTTCGAAGAAGGGATAAAAGTGTGTACTTCATGAATTGGGTGTTTGTTTGGATTGTCCTCATGGCAGTTTGGTTATTACATGGTTTTACGGGGTTATGTGCGTTTAACCATGGTCGGGATGAAACCATTGTCATAGTTCATTTAAAACGTCAAAGGAGGCTAGTACTGAACTTTTTAACCAGAAGATGTGACAATGGCGTTAATTCAGTATTATTTATTTGAGGTTGAAGTGAAATATCACGGGCAAGTGTACTTAGTATCTGAAGGTATCGGGGATGGATGGATGAAGATTCTTCATGATCCTTGTTCGAGCTTATTATCAAAAAACGAAGACATGGAAATCTAGTTATTGTTGGGTGACTTTTACCTTTTCTTTTACCACTTGGGGGAATTGGGCTCTTATCACCGCAAAATAACTATCACTTTAAGGAGTTACGTTGTAGTGCTCAGTGTCACATTCAATTGTGGATTTTCAAGAGGTGATGTACGTCTATTGCTTGATGGTTGGTTGGATGAAGAGTATAGAGTACTCAGAGATTCAATGGAGGATGAAGTCTCGGCACCGCTCTTTGTTACATATGTGCAAGTTTAAGTCACGAGTTGGGGTTAGTTTACTTCAGGGTCAAATTCATTATATTGGGTTTTCTCCATCAGCTGTCACAACAAAGAGCCTACTGAATGATAATGGGGTGATTACAAGTTTTGCCAAGAGAGTTGAAAAGAGAGAGATTTATGACGTTTGAATACTTTAGTTCAAGCCTCGTACTCTAAAGAAAAGAAAAGTGTACGCTTCAGTGCGCTTTATCTTCTGAAGAAGAGAAATCTTCTCACTTATGACCATTCTCATTAACATGCTTCATACTTTTTCCATGCACTTTCAGTCATCAAGTGAACCGGGTTACCATTGATTGTTTTCTTATTCCACTTTCTCAACTATAATGACGATGGCGACATCATGTACTAATTTTGCGGGGGAGAAGTGTGAATTGACTACATTTGGATAATTTTCACTTGTTTAATCAAGAATGGCAACTCCGTATGCAATTCTTGAGGAGGAGAAGAAGTGTGATAATTCTGCATGGTTGATTGACATATGAGAATATATGGTCAAACGGCTCCTAACTCATGTAAGAACCGAGCTTCTTCTTATCGGATCTTCTTTACATGGAGTTTCTTCTAAGAGTCATTGGTTGACATCTTCACTCGGATTGATGAGTTTATCGACAAAGTGCTTCCGGTTAATGCTTCACGTATACATCAACATGATGATTCCGAACAATCTCTTTGTTCTTGTTTGATGTGATTGGTAGTTTGGTGTTACCATCTTGTGTGTTCGTTGCGGCCTGATTGCTGATTTCCTTGATGAACATCTTTCTGTACTTGTTTGATTGGGAGGGATTTTAGTTAAGGGGATGTGCAAGATGTAAGTTAATCGGGATGCTTTTTGGTGGGATGCTTTTTGGTGGGATGCTTTTTGGTGTGACTTGAAGATGTTAACTATCTATTCCCCAACTGGACAATCTTGAAGAAGGTCGAGTCTACAGTCGATTCTACATTTTCTGATACATGTTAGAAGACTAAAGACGAGTTGCATTTAACGATCTAAAGACTTCTTCTTAATTAAGCATTCATCATAAAGATTGTCGGTTTAGGGGAGAGCACTAATTGGGGGAGGGTGAAATGTTTGATTTAATCCATAATTAGACTTGCTCATTCTGGTCTTTAGCAAGTTGATTCTCACAAAGACTTCAAGCGATCTTCTCAACAGATTTCTAGTATACGGGCTTATAATATGTTGCTGATTCTGAAGTATCAAAACCAGCAAGGGGGAAGGAGACTAGCATCTAAACGCGAGTAAACTTGATGAGCTTAATACTTCTAAGTAATTGAAGATATCCCGGGAAGACAAATGTTATTACCATAGAGAAACTCAAGGTTTGACTCATGGCGAGTAAACTTGATGAACTTAACTCTTCTAAGTGATTGAAGATATCCCGGGAAAACAAATGTCATGACCGTAGAGAAACTCAAGGTTTTACTCATCAAAGCGTTTAGTGTTCTTATTCCAACTACGTGGGGGAAGAGATGTAAGAGTTAGTTTCTGATGATGAAAGAAGGTACACAAGTGTGTGATGATTTCGATGTTATCGCAATCATTAGGGGAGAGAGAATTGTGTACATTGGGGATGCTCAGCTGTTTCACTTGAGGGCTTAATCTGTGATTCAGAGATATAATCACTTATTCCGGAGTTGACATCCACAGATATTGTCATCCGCAGAGACAATCAGTGATTCGGCCTGCTTCTTCAATGTTATCGGTTATTCTCTCTTTGGGTATTCGGGTACTTCGGGTTCTTGAGCTTCATACACTTTCTTCAGGGGGAGAGAAAAGTATACATCGGGGTTATTCTTTGGCTATTGGACTTAATCTGCTACATCGATGGTATAAGTTTCTTTGTCTTTGGGTATATCTGTATTCGGGTTCGTGAGGTCTAGTCTAAGAGACTGACTACATCAATTCGTCTACTTGGGGGAAGTGATTTCTTGACAACTTGTGGTATGGATTGCTTCAGACTTCAGTGGATATGGAATCTGAGAAGATTATTTATATGTGGGATGATACGTTGTTGTTCTTCTTGATGATATAACCCCGAATGGAGTATCTCGATTATCGTTCTTAAAAGGAGCAGCGGGATTTATGATAATGGTGTGCTTCTCAATGCACCTGGCTAAGGCAAGCTTGAAATAGAGCTTCGAATCTGCTCATCTAATGGATCTTCGATTTGGGGGGAAGCTGCCAAAGTCTCTTTTTCACAATGGCTCATGTTCTATCTTCTATTCTGGAGCCGTGGAAGCTTTGGTGGTGAAAGTTTAAGAGATGACGATTTATATCTTCTACAACGGGGCTGCTCGATATCCTTATCTCGGTACTCGTATCATCATCTTCTTGTACTATATCATCTACTCTATCTGTGTAAATATTTATCAAAAACAAAATACAAAAATAGAAAACCAACAAAAGAAAATAGAAAAATATAAAACCTTCAAAAACCCATAAAAATCAGAAAATTGAAAAATACCAAAAAAATTGTTTTTCAAAGACATGCTTCTGGTATCGATAACATCTGCGGTCTTAGAAATGTCATTCAATAATGGCACGGGACCATAGATGAAGTTCGAGCAGGAGGTGTAAATATTCTTTTTCAAAACATGTCTAAAAATATGGCTTGCAGTTACTTCTGACTGTAACCCGTGCTTAAACTATGGCTTGCTATTATTTCAGATAGCAACCCGTTCTTCAAGAAAGGAAAGTGCTGCGCTAAACCATTTTTCAAAATTCGTGCACTTATCCTAAAACAATTTGAGGAAAGTATGTCGAAGGACTGCTGTTCCTACACAAATGGTTTTCCATCTAAAATTCTTCAGAAAAATATTTGTTGTTTTAAAAAATTGGTGGTAAATGAGTTGCTTTAAAAACAATCAGATTCAGAGTTTTTATAAAAATTGAAAACTCAATCAATGACTTCAGCGCTTTTAAACTTTTCAGATATTTAAGTCATTGATTGAGGGGGAGAATGTTTTCAAATCTGTATCATCTAACGAGATTATCTTAATCATCCTACGTGCTTATCTGTAAAATACAATTGCCTATGTTGAAGGACAAGGTTTCTAGGATGTGATTGTTAGGTTTAGATGATTAGAGTTTGATAAACACATTATTCCCATATATTTGAATGATCTGATTGATATGTTGAATTGACTTTTATTAGTCGATTGCTGTTTGGGTGATGTCGACCACCATATATCTGTATGTGTGTTCACTAACGTATGCAGGTATATTGGTTTAAAAGAATGTTCCCGATCCAGATCCCACAATTGAATATGATTGGATGCCGAAAGGAAAGGGTAACTATATCTTGGGTTGACAAATGAAGAAACGGAGCTTAATTGGACTTCTGTGGAGAGTTGGCATATATGCAACATAAGAGGTCTCACTGCATCAGCAGATGGTTTTCTTCTAAGTGATTGAAGAAAACGGAGCTTAATTTGACCTAAGTTGGCATTAAAATGCAACGTTTGAAGTCTCACTGCATCTGCAGACGGTTTTCTTCCAACCCTCAGCAACAACAACAAAAGCAGCTCAACCACCTAACGTATCTTTGTGCAGGATACAATTTTTTAAAAAATTTTAAAAAATTTGAATAAATTGTTTTGAAAAATGGAAAATATTGTTTTTGAAAATTAATTGGACTAAATTTTGAAAATCACCGGACTTCATTTTTATCAAAACCTAAGTCACTCAATCAACAACTACGGTCATCGATTGAGGGGGAGAGTGATTTAAAATAAAATATTTTCAAAACAATATCTGTTCATAAAAGTCCGTTTGTACAATAATAAGTGATGATCTAAAGATTTAATGTTATGTCATGGTATGATTTTCTTTAAAACTCAAAGATCTGTCAAAATGAATTTTTTTCTGTTCTTGTTTGATTGTGAAATTGTTTTATTTTACTAAAAGATCTCTTAAAACAATCATACCTGACACTAACAATCTTTAATGTCTAAATCTGTTCCTATCTATCATCTTTCAAAATTAAATCTTGCCACGTCTTTCCCCAAAATTTTCTAAATGATTTAAATCAGATGGGATCACAAATCTCAAATGGTGTGATATTTTTGATCGGGGGAGAGATCGTGATTTAAATCTCAAATCTGTTTAAATGAAACTGGTTTTAGTCCTTTAAAGGCACTCCTGCCTCCATGTGCCAAATGACTTCAAATATACAATGCACATGTTGAGGAGGAGGATTTATCCAAAAACAAGATGAGTTTTTAAATCAGGCACATTTTCTCCCATGTTTTTCTAAACCTTATTAAATCACTTGGGATCCAAAATCTCAAAGGGTTTGATATTTTGGATCGGGGGAGAATTTGTGATTTAATAATGAGATTTGATAAAAGGTGATCGTTTTGATTCAAATGTGCAAGCTGCTCTCTCATATGTGCTAAACGCTTTCGAATCTCGAAGCACATATTGAGGGGGAGCGAATGGTTTCTTAAATGGCTTTTGTGTTCGTGGATGTGCTTCAAAAGAACTCTTGCCTCTATATGTTAAAATGATTTCTCTTATCCTATGAACATATTGAGGGGGAGAATTTACAAAGAAAATCAAATGGCTTTTTCTATGAAAATTGTGATCAAAGAAAATATTTCAAAGTCCTCTTGCCTCCATGTGATAAACAATTTCTAAATCACATGCACATGTTGAGGGGGAGGTTTTCTAAATGATCAAAACTATTAAGGTACAAAATGCTTTGATCTCGTATCACAAGTACCTTGATTGTTTTTCCAAATGATTTTTCAATTGGTTTCAAGGAAGAATGAACTGTACCAAAAGACCGACCATTTTACTTTATGCATGGAGTTATAAGGATGGTTAGGTTAGGTATTTGTTCCCACGATCCGCCAGAACCGGAGGGATCTACCCAGGGACAATCCACTAGATAGTGTAGAGTCCTTAGGTTTGATGAAAAAAGGAGAAAAATGAGAAATGGGAAGAGTGCAGACTGAGACAGAGCTAGTACTGGAATAAACCCAACAAGGTTCTAGTTATGAAGTCTCGGTAAGCACTGAAGGGGTTGAAGAATGAAAAAGAAATTAATATGAAAAGGGTGAAAAGAAATAGCCCTCCAATAATTCAACCTTAGGGCAGAAACCGGGTTCAATACATATGCTACTGGTGTTTAATAAGGTAACACTGGTATTGAAGACAAGACATCATGGACCCAGTGATGCACTGCACTAAACTTCCCAAGCTACTCAAGTTCCTCTTAAAAGGGCTTGTTTCATTCTCACGGGGAACCGACATAATATATCGACTTTCTCTTAGAGATTGTTGATATTGAAGAAGGAGACCCTCTCCCTAGTCTCCGGCATAGGAACCAAATGTGCACTATTGAGTCTAGAGCCAAGAGATCATCCACAATATCTCATTAGGACACAAAATTAATGAAGACTTGCTGTTTCACACAATGTGGAAAGTGAGTATATATTAAGAGTCCTACGCATTATCCTTGTGGTATTGCCATAACATCTGAGTGATATGTAAGTATTCACGATGAAGATGGAAATCCTTCTAGAGCCAACATCAAACAAGCTCTTGGTGGGTGACATGTGATATCTTTTCTAAAGATCAAATTTGTGACAACTGGATAGAAACAATGGGGCGATTCACTCGTGAATCAACCTTGGTCCAGGAAATGAATTGATGAATACTTTTAGAAAAACCGTTCGATGTGCAAACCTTCTTTTCTCTAGCACGTCGAATGTGTACTCATGTTTTCAAACACAAAAAGTATCTCTGATTGAAAAAAATACTTTTGGAAAAACCGTTTGATGTGCGAATCTTTTCTTTCATCTAGCACATCGAATGTGTACTCTTTTCAAATATAAAAAGTATTTATGATTGAAAATTGATCTTTCTCATAAAACCTTCTTCATATTGCAAAACTCTTTCTTCAAGCAATACGCGATTGTTTTTCAAATCATTTTTCATAAATGAGTGAATCTCAATTCGTTGGTTCACTCACTCCGTGTTGTCTTCTTTGAGACGTTCCGGTTTGAGAACAGCTAGAACAGCTGCGAAACCCTGTCAAGGAGATTCTTAGGAATCCTACCTGATCACAGGCAGTACTTGTACTAATCAACGGGGAACCGTGGGTCGTGTACCTCAATTCAACGAAAGTGGTCAAAGACACTTTCGTGTGTTTTATTGCTAACTGTTGTTTGCAGGTACATTTAGACGGTTGCAGCTGATAAGAATTGAGGAGTCAATCCAAAGCCGCATGCTCACAGCATCCACACTTAATTTGAAGATATCATGACTTGTGCATATCTACAGAACCTGGCTCAGATATTTCTTATACTATGTTCCTGTTGCGCTGCTGCAAATATCTTGAACCAGTAAAAGCTTCCGCTACTCTGATGAAAGATGTCATGATCCAAATAGTGTGAGCATGTCGGTCCGAAAGTTACAACTTCACATGATGGCAACACAACAAAGGGTGATCCAGAGATTTACTGTGGCTGATGATCTCAATGAAAGCTCGAAAATCATCAATGATGTGGATCAGTTCAAAGGCCTCCACTGAAAGTACAAATCAATGTGGACTTTGAAGAATCGCTACAAAAGCACAAAGATTGCGGAAGTGAAGAATTCAAGTCTACGAGCTCAAGAACGAAGTCAAAGATAGAATGCTAGGAAGCAAAATGTATTTCATGGGGTGACCTCCCTTAGGGGGAGATTGTTAGGAATTGGAAAATCCATGTGAAAGTGTCGGTCACCCCAATTATAGTCTAGCATATGTTAGCTCGTAGACTTGTAGTTATTTACGTTGTTTAGTAGTTAATTAGTTAGTTTGTAGCGTACTTTAGTTTAAAGCAACACCGTGGAGGAAGGACGGGTCTTTACCCACTGTATGCCTGATCCACAGTCCGATAGGAGGACGTTTATGTTGTATAAATACCCCTTCCATCCATGGAAGGGGTGTGGCTTGGCAATCTAACCTTTTACATTTTATTGAACCAACTCTCTACCAAGAACACCATCTCTCTACTTTCTCTCTCTAAAATGTCTAACATGTATTTCCATCATCCTAGACCACCCGAATCATCAAACACAATAATATTATCGATCCTACATTATTCAACCCGTGCGATGCATGGATTGTGACTAATTTTTCATAACTAAATGTTCGGTCATTAGGTTCATATTATTTTAGATAGTTACTTAACCTTATAAGAGTATATGTGAAGAGGTTTATGTTAAGAGCATTGTTTGGGATGACTAAGGGGTTATTTATTTTTCTTCTTAGCTAAGGATTCATGTGGGTCCCACGTCTCTCCAAGCCTCTTAATGGGGAGGATGTTAATTTTCATCACTTGTGGATATAGACCAAACAAAGGATTTTTATGGGCCCCACTTAAAAAAGTAATAATATTAAATGGTAATTGGGTCCACTCTCTTAGCTAAGAAAAAAAGTAAACAACCCCTAACTCATATAGTATGGCTAAACGTATGTGTCAGCATCCTATTGGGGACAGCAGGAGGACCCACTTCTTCACATCTATACTACATATAAAGACAACATAATCCAAAATATAAAATAATTAAACACACTAATTAATATTATTTTAAAACACCCTAAAATGAAAAGCACATGTTATTATACACATTATACAAATTGATAAAACACACAAAGCTTCATACAAGCTAACAAGTTGATAGTATATATAGTTTTGAAAACTGGACCGGACCAACAAATTCAACCTAAAAAGTAAAAAGTGACGTACGGTTTAATTTGACCCGTTTTCGATCCAACCCATCGGGTTGACGCGGTTTAAATCAATCCGTTTTTTGACCGGAACGGTTCAACCGGTTGAACCACCCGGGTCGAACCGGGGTTCAAAACATTATTTTTAGTCCCCAAATCTTCAAACTTCTATTATTTTTCGTTTATAACCCATAAACCCTTTTTTATCTCTAAACAATTTCTCACTATAAAATCCCGTTGCTATGCACGGGTACTCGTCTAGTATATATATGTATTCGTTTTGCTTAATTTTTTTTCGAGAAGTTGGAGGGAATGACGTTTTCATTTTTACTACCATTTTTCATAATTGTCAAATGTCCAGGGTTGGTTAAGTTATATTGCCAAATTCATGTATATATTTTGTAAATTTTTTTATCCATACTGGAAGTGTTTTATGTGTTACTGCAAAGCTTCTATTCTCCAAGAAGTATTTGTTATTTTTTCTTGGGAATACAAAAAATGTGAATTATTAGTCTAATTAACATTTGCAATGATGAAAACTATTGGGTTCCTTAGCAGTTTAGTTAGAGTGTGGTTTAGTTACATTTATTTAGGATATATAATTCATTTTTATCTCTTAATCTGAATATCAACCGTCAAACATTCACCCACCACCAATAATTACAATGGCGAACACTCCATTCATCAATGAGTTGAAAGACATGTCCGGATCAGAAAAACTACATCAAAGTTTCAAGTTCCTTTTCATTCAAGATCACACAGAAGATGAAGCGTTTCTGAGGTTTCTTGGGGAGCGATGCAATGAGTTGCAGAGGAAGATACAAGTGCAGACTGAAAGGATGGCTGAGGTGTGGTCTTTAAACCATGATGATGAAGAAGCTGGTGGGGATGTCTATGATTGCTTGAGGTTGCAGATGATCAGGATGCGCAGGAGGCTGGAGGTTTTGAGGGGCTTGTTGGTTGAAGTCCGTGCAGGTTTGACTGAGAAGGAGGAGCATATGGACATCATGGATTTTTATGATTAGGTCATATGTTTATGTATGTGTTTTGTGTTTTGTCATCTTGGTGATCTGTGTATGGTTGTCTTTTGGGGATAGATGGTGCATATGGGTTATGATGGGGATGTTAGATTAATGTAGCTATTAACAATGACAATGGTACAATGATGCGTATTATATAATGATAATAGTTTAGCATATGTTAATATGCTTTTATTTATGCAATTTTTCCTTTTATAGTTTAAACTATATAATGATATTTAGTTTTCTCACACACACACATGGGTCAAACACACAGTCCTGAAAACTTACAAAAATAAAATATGGTTTCCAGGTGAAATTAGGGGTTTCTAATATACAACATATTTATCAAATTAAAACATATATTTAAGACATCTTGTGTTCGTGTATTCAAATTGATGATTCAATTTTGATGAAATGATCATATATAGTTGATCATCGTATGGTTGTATTGGGGTTGAAAGCGATGAATACATGTTCATCAAAGAATTATAAAGGTATATATTTGATTTTTATGTTTCATTTTGATAAATTGATAATTGTTTGACCAATATTTGATGTTTTAATGACGACCTACTTGTCAAAATATAAGGTTGTTGCAGTTTGGGATTTGGGTTCTTGATTCTGACGAATGAATGACCCAGTTAGGAAATGTGTTATATGATGATTTTATCGTGATTTGGTGAAGGTTATGTGATTTGATGGACAATTAGTTTGCACATCTTGACTTTGGTTCAGTTTTAATGTTAAAATTGATTATTTCCTTATTGCTTTAAGCGCGGTGTAAGCTTACCAACAAAATCAAGGCTATGATGAATTCTGACGGCTATTTTACAAAATGATAATGCCCATATATTGGCTTGGCAGCATGTTAAGGTTGCAGCCATGGTGGGCAATCCAATTTTTTCAAACTGCTACCCTATCTGAGCCTGTATTTTGTGACTAATTGATCATCTGTTTGTTAAGCTTACCATGACCATCAACGCTTTGATCAATTATGACGGGTAGTTTTAAAATTGAGATTGCCCATATCTTGACCTGGTTTATAGCAATGTATAGACGATTATGTCGCATGTTTGTGACCGTTTTATTTTATATGCATAATATTATCACAACCTTGTACTTTAATGAAGTTGGTAAATTTCTTCAGGTCAATCATGTTTCATTGTGGCTGGCGTCCGTTGGCTTCACGTGTATATATAGTTTCTGTTAGAAGCTATATATAATCATTGGTCCCTATCATACACCCATCCCAATGAATCATGATTGGCTCGAAGATGTTAAGCATCTGTGTATATAGTCGTAGTAGAATGGGCTGGAATTTGACATCGAATAATAATACTTTGATTGAAAGTGCCACAAAGTTGCAATTATTTTATGCTTGGTCCAATCAGACATTGCACCTAAACAGGCATTGTAAGTGCAATGGTCTGCAGCAGACATTTTGCTTGACAGATGAACAAATAGTGTTTGTTACTTTGAAAATTTAGATTCGTATATGAAAAGTTTACTCATCCGCTTTACTTGCAGCAACAGGTAAACAGACTCCATAAAGGGAGGCATTTCAACAGATTAATCCTGAACCAGTGATGAGGATGTTGTTTCAGACTGGATCTTGGATTGCAAACATAATAAAAGGTAAGCATCGTAAAATTAGTTTGCAAACATAGTAACTGCAAATGTTTGCAATCCAAGATCCAGTTACTATGTTTGCAAACATGCGACACAAACACTGGCTTTTATTTGATAAATATCTTACAACCACCTGCCAAAGGCTAAAACCAAATATTACAACATTCAAAATAAAATTCAAGACAAGTACATAACTGCAAATGCAAAGACCAGCATAAACAAGACATCATGACCAACAACAACTTCCCCCAGCTATGCAAAAATACTTACCAATCCATTAAGCCCTTAATTTTCTGAATGAACACATCATGATTGCGAAAATTTAGCTCCAATCCAGCTGCCAAAATGCGCATTTGCATGAGCTTTTCTTCATCTCTTGCCTGAACTTCTCTTAGATATTCTGCAGTTTTCTGGGCATAAATGTTCCCAACTGTTTCTAACTCTTGAATAAAAGTAAGCCTCTCACGAGTAACACTCACCAAGCTAGCGCATAGGACATTCATTTGTTGTGACATTTGAATGTCCTGACCAGCAGCTTGGCGACAGTACAACACTAGCATCTCAGACCAGTTATTCGAATTGGCTTCTGCTCTAAGCTGATCACACTTAGGGCATCTAGACATTGTGTTTTCTTCCTTCTTTATTACAAGTTATGACATCAGTTATAAAAAAATGTTCACTTAGACCCTCTTAAATAGGAAAAGCAAGGCTATATGTTTTGCATAGTGATAGGCACATGTATAACATATAATTACACATTGAATACCATTTGCATGAAAACAAAATACACATAATCACTACTGTTTCTGCAGATTTCATATTGATTCGCTTGGAAGGTATCTAACACAAATAGCATGCAAGTAAAAGCCAAATTTATTACTATTTGCATACGTCCTTTTAGTTCACTCCAAACACTGCACTCTGTTTCCATGTATCTTTACATATATTCATTTTTTGTTTCTTACTACTGTTGCAGTAACTCAAACAGTCATACATGTGTCGTTATGGGCTTTTTCTACTTTGTTAGTTGAACGTGTAATGTACTAAAATGGAAAATCAATCCTCAGGATATTTTCGTTTATGCACATGTTTTGTTTGATGTTTGATTTTCATGCAAAGGAAGTGAACTAAATTTGTGGAGGATTGTTGGAAATTTTAGTGCACTTGTAGGATTAGTTCACACCGGGTAATGGGTCAGGAGGTATGGAGTGTACACCCATAAGGTCACTGAACATCCCGACTCTATAGTGGAGAGATTCAGAAGTTAGTAAGGGTAGTGCTAAGTTAGTACTGGTAGTGCTAAGTTAGTGCAGTTAGTGCTAAGTTAGTACTGGTAGTGCTAAGTTAGTACCGGTAGTGCTAAGTTGAATGACCCTTTACGTTATCGGCTTTTTCTACTTTGTTGGTTAAACACTTACATTTACTATATTTAACTCTCTAAAACTGATTGTCCCGTTCTATGTTGTCACATTCAAGTTCGAAGTTTCCATTTGAATAACCCTTTACATTTAAACTAAAATTTAAATTATCATATCGATAAAACCTTTAAGAGTTTTTTTGGTTCTTATACACTAACAGTTACCTTATTGTAACAGGTATCGCATTAACCTAGCACTAAAGTCAACCACTTATGGAACAACAACACCATCATACCAACCTGGCATACTACAACATATATGAAAACACAAGTATGTTCCAACAAGATTAATTAGACATCATGAATCTAAAATTCATTTACTGCTAAAACATAAATAGGAAAGATCATATATTAAAAGATCCATACACATAACCATTACTAAGTCTTAGCCAACATATTCCCACAACCCCACCCATTTACAACATACCTTAAACCCAAAATTTATTTCACAAACACCAAAATAAACCAGATCAGTACACCATAGACTTCAACTTCTCAATGAATGACAGAAGCTCCCCTGCACGCTTCTGCTTCTTCATGACATTCACCAAAATTGTTGCAGATTCTGTCAAGTCTTCGTTTTGCAAATTATTCAACTGTGAAATGCTTTGAACACAAGAATCAAAAGTAAACAAAAGCTCCAACTCTCCAATCACACAATCCCTCTCAGCAACACGATCCCTTAAATCTTGGGCTTTTTTCATTAATTTTGCTTCATCCAAACTGGTGACCGTAAGCTCCCTCTGAAATCAGACAACCATCATATCCCTAACCAAACTAGAACCAGCAGCAGCAGCTAACTCATTGCAAAAAGGCATTGGTGTAGTCATATATTTTTTTTGGGTGTGTGTTTGGTTTTTAGAACACCTAATTTCTGGTATGTGTGTGTGGTTATGATTGATAAAAACTAATTGTATATGTCTTATAAGCCATTTGATTTGATTGCCACCCTAGAGTTTCCTTCCCCATGAAGAATCATTAATTATCCAACCTCACATACTTGGCCTTTTTTTTTCAAGTGTACTCCCCAGAAAAAAAAACATATGATGTTATTAAAAAAAATGTGATACAGAAATTTTATGAATATCACCAGTTTGACCAAGAAAATATCAAACCACAAAAAATATGTTTCTTATTTAAAAAGTACCTACAATTATATACTTTATTGCAACGTTTAACTTTTGTTTTACTTGGATTCCACAGGTTTTTTATCATCACAGTGAACGTGACATTCAAGGACGGGAAACATTGTATAAAAACATTGCAAACGTTGATGCACTGGCAGTAATTTAATATCTACATTGTATATTCGATTAACCAATATTGTATTCGACATATGTATTTATTTTCGAGAATACTAGTTACGGTTTACACAATAATGTATTAGGTCTTTGTCTTTAAAGTGTTGATTACACTTTGATTTATTAAATGGGTAACTTGTATATTTATACGTGTCTTAAAATTTATATTTATGTTCGGGATTGCTTAAAGGAGATACATTGTTATGTCAATATTACGTTGTTTTTCAAATTACCAGTTACGACATCGCGTATGGTTGTGATTTAGGTTACACATTGATACAAGTTACGACATCGCGTATGTTAATGTAATATTTTTTATTTGTATGTTAAGGTACTTAATTTTTAAGGTGATTCTACCAAATATTTTGTATGTATATAATCAAGGGTTTAGGTCATAAAATAGTTGCGTACTTTTTCAAATGTACCGTTTTGGTACGTAATTGTTCCACTAAAACTTACATATTTGCATATATACCCAAAACATGCTTAAGTTGCATTGTACATCATGCATTAAAAACTTGTATTATGGGGAAATATGCAACTTTTTTGAGTTTTAGTGGGTACATATGCAATGCTCCCATAATACAAACTAAAAAAGTAAAACAAAAAATCCTTCTCTTAATTAATAGTAATCATTGCAAGTTTTGAGAACCGTAATATATTACGGCTACACTTAATCACATAGTTTACGCAAAATATTCAGTTCTATCATTTTCAACACAACAACCGCATCATCAAGTAATGTTACACATTGTTTTTTTTTTTTTTTTTTTTTTTTTTTTTTTTTTTTTTTTTTTAACCATCAACTGCAAATGTAAAGTGATTGATATGCATGTTTCTGATATGTTGATGGTTACAAATGCAAGTTTGGTAATTTTTTTGCAATGTTTAACATATCCTAAAGAATATAGTATCCTTTGATCATAATGCAACAGCCGTTTTATTAGAAATATATAAGATTTGATTCTTTAGAATATTGTGTGACATGTAAATATAGGATGATTTGAATAAAAAGAATCATGGATATATGTGGATTGTGGAATACGTGGATTGTGGAATACGTAGCAGCTATTTGTTAAATAGGTGGTCCTAAAATAATTAGACAACTTGTAAACATATGTTTAATCATTAGGTTAGTATAGCTTTTATATGATTTGGTTAAGCACTTTATGTAATTAATTATCTGAGCTTAGGTTTAAACATCGGATGAAGCAATGGCGTATGGTATGTTGGGTAGATTATGGATTTGTTACTAGATTTTAACAAACGTATGGGGTAAGATGATTAACCGTAAAAAATACATATTTTTTCTCTAAAAGGACTATATGATTATTGATTTTTGAAACATAGTTAAATATGTAGTAATACATCTTCAATCATTTTTTGTTTGACACCTTAATGATAAAGATGTATTGATCATCTAAGACTTGTATTAGTTGGTGGAAATATTATGTATATGTGATAACCTTATTGACCATTAAGACGATTGTAGTTTTAAAATAGAATGAGCATCCAATTGTTGGTGGAGGCAAACCGCATAAACATTAGGACATTGAAGGTAAGTTGTACTAAAAATACTTACTTAAGGTTATAAATTTATCAATGTAACCATCAAATTGATATACGTGCTTACTTTTTAAATTTAAGATGCTTCCTACTTTGTTTACTGAATCACTGTACCCCAAGAAGCGTTGGATATACCTAATCCACAATAGGGGAACCAAACATAAGGTTTACTGGAAATTGGTTGGTGGTCGCATTACTTTGCATGGGTCCGAGTGGCGAGCTTTTATTGATCACAGCCAATACATCAATGTGGCCACATTCCATTTAATTCGTCAGGAAGAAGACTGTTATTATGTAACAGGGTACAACGATGCAGGGCACGAATGCCCTGGATACGATATGCCTCTTCTAGGTTACAAACAACGTAGATGCCTGGTTACATTGGATGAATATCCTGCACAACCTCTGGTAAGAAAAAAATGTTAATCAATACATTGTATAAGTTTTTTGAAAATGGGGATTATTTTAATTGTTTGACCCGCTAATGTTTTCTTTAAACTAAACTGTTACGTAGGTCATTCCTTGCAATTTCAAGGACAATACTGACAATAACCAATTTGACGTTCGTGTTGCTGGTGTGCCTGTAGCAGCTATCACTCACCGTCAAATTGAAATACTCGAGGAAGACAGACACGTGCATTAGTTTGGTGGGCACGGATGGAATGTATTGGTTCACGATGAAAACTTGTTTGCTGGCACAAGAGTTGTTTTCACAAATCTCCTAAACAATACTCTTTCCCTGATGCCATTTGCTGAAAATGGATTGATGATGCGTTCTGAACTTGTGCAACGTATGGAGCTGAATGTACAAGACCGTTCATGAGAAACCCCGTAGATGAAGGTATGTTAATCAAAGTGTATACATAATCTATGATTTTATTTTAAAAATAAACCTTTCCATATAATAGCTTTTAAATTATTTACCATTTTTATTAAATTCCAATTGCAGATGAGCGTATGAAACACATATGTGCATGGAACGAATGTACAGAGCATGAAAGTGAAATGGATTGTTTTTACGCGCCCATCCTGGCATACGTCACGGACAGGAGTCGTTTGGTAAGTAATGATACAAATCGGACCATTTCAGTCATTATCTGCTTTTGCAATAACTAATATATACTTCAACACATGGACATACTTTTGTTGAGCATACTACATTGTTCTTTTTAATGCAGAACATACCACATTTGTATACGAAGCGAAATCACATGTGGAAGTACCATAACGCACTGCTGAGATACCGGGAAGAAATGGAGTTTTATGTGAACGTGAATCTGGAACACCACAACGATAGGCCTAGAAGCAAGAACCACGTTATCATAAACGCCAGATGGAGAGAGATTGTTGAGGAGTGTCAGTGGGAACGAAACAAAATGGTCAGATTCAATCTTGTTGACTTTGTCAGCGACGACCAAGCTTCGGTGTCTTCCTGTACCCCAGTTATAATTCCAGTATTTAGCATGTGTTAAAAAATAATTCCAGACGTTATCAGTTGTTATTGGTAGACATGTTTATAAACAGTTTCTTGGATTGTGTAGGATTTGGTTGACTTCATTTAGGGTGTGTGTTCCCAAGTAGTTAAAGCCATTCATGAGATGGAATGTAAACTACTTGGTATAGCCCCTATCTTGAAGTGTATGGTTCCTAGTGGTGCATTAAAAGGTGTTCTTTGTGATGGTTTTGTGCTGGTTGTCATCTGTCCATGGTTATATGATATGGGCAATTTGTTTTTGTTATCAGACTTATAAGAACAGTTATATCAGATATTGAATAGAGTTGGCTTGTATGCAACTTGATATGGGACTTGTCCATATCAGTGTGTGTTGCTTATTTCATTGTACAAAGTTTCCTTAATTAATACAAGTTCACCTTTGCACCAAAAAAAATATATACTTTGTGTTGTGGTCTGCTTATAAACAAAAAAGTTTAGTGGTTAAAGCTACCAGTACAAAGTTAAGTCTGGTAGGTTAGTTTTAGTGGTTAAGGCTGCCAAAACAAAGTTAAGTCTGGCAGACCTAAGTTAAGTCTGTTTAGTATTCGTAGTTAGTTATGTTTATGAAAAACAGAATAGTTTTTTGTGTGACTATTGATCATCCAATGGCCACATGAATTTTATGTGTGTGTGGCCTTTTCTAATATTTAGTCACACAAAGCATGTTTCTTTTGGGTATTTAGTCACATACAATTAATCATAAAGTGGTTAAAAGTGTTAATAAGTGTGACCATATGGTGTTTAAAGTTAAGAAATGTGTATTTTGTGTGACTATTGATCATCCAATGGCCACATGAATTTAATGTTTTAGTGGTCTTTTTCTAACATTTAGTCACATAAAGCATGTTTGTTTTAGGTATTTAGTCTCATACAATTAATCATAAAGTGGCTAAAAGTGTTAATAAGTGTGACTATATGGTGTTTAAAGTGAAGAAATGTGTATTTTGTGTGACTATTGATCATCCAATGGCCACATTAAATTTATGTTTCTGTGGCCTTTTCTAACATTTAGTCACACAAAGCATATTTGTTTTGGGTATTTAGTCACATACAATTAATCATAAAGTGGCTAAAAGTGTTAATAAGTGTGATCATATGGTGTTTAAAGTGAAGAAATGTGTATTTTGTGTGACTATTTATCATCCAATGGCCACATCAAATTTATGTTTGTGTGGCCTTTTCTAACATTTAGTCACACAAAGAATGTTTGTTTTGGGTATTTAGTCACATACAATTAATCATAAAGTGGTTAAAAGTGTTAATAAGTGTGGCCATATGGTGTTTCAAGTGAAGAAACATGTATTTTGTGTGACTATTGATCATCCAATGGCCACATGAATTTTATGTTTGTGTGGCCTTTTCTAACATTTAGTCACACAAAGCATGTTTGTTTTGGGTATTTAGTCACATACAATTAACCATAAAGTGGCTAAAAGTGTTAAATAAGTGTGACCATATGGTGTTTAAAGTGAAGAAACGTGTATTTTATGTGACTATTGATCATCCAATGGCCACATATAAAGTTACGTGACCATATGTACTAGATTTTGGCTACACTTAAATAATATGTGTGACAAAACGTTTAGTGTGACCATATATGGCATTTGGTCACAGTGTTAGTAGTAAATGTGACTATATAGATTAGCTTTTGGAAAGCTAACACAAACTAAAATTTAAACACACATATGAAGTTACGTGACCATATGTACTCGATTTTGGCTACACTTAACGAATGTGTGACAAAACATTTAGTGTGACCATATATGGCATTTGGTCACAGTGTTCAAGTGTGTGACATATATTTGTCACTGTTTATATGTATATCGTGACTAATGCTTCAAGGTTACTTGTATTTGTCACGCGTTCCAAATTTATTGGTGGCTAAATGATCTGAAACAAAATTACCAGATACATTTAGCCACATAATGTTCAATTGTGTGGCAATACAGTTCTAATGGTCACACAATCAAAATTTTCATGTGTGACTAATTAGTAAATGTTGTCAATTTTTGTACCTTCAGCCACACAAATATGCGAATGTGTGGTCGTTCCATTTCGACCATGTGTGACCAAATCCTGTTTTTGTACTAGTGATAACAAATACATTATACCAGTTAAGTTACATATATTATCAAATACAACATAACAAGAATAGGTCGTAGCTCACTTGTTCAATAACTTGCATGTCATTACTAGCTGTATGAACTGCAACTTGTTCACTTGGTCGTTGACTTATAGGTGGTTCACTTGTTATTCAACTTGCAAGTGGTTGAATTTCTTCATCACTAATGTCACTGGGTTGGGTAGACATAGAATCATGAATTTCATCAGGTCTTGTTGTAGTCCCAATTCCACCCCTAATACTCACTGAACCACCACCTCTAGTAGATGCTGCAACATGTAGACCCACTACACCACCACCTCTACCAGTTGTAGTTGTGTTTTCCCTTCTAACATGTACACCACCAAGACCACCTGTAGCAACACCACTATCAGTAGTGTGTTCGCTTCCGTAAATATGCATTGGACAACAATACCACATGATTTCTCTATTCGGTGGACGCCTTGCATCAAACGTCAATCCAACCATGTTTTCTCTTTCCAGCCAGCACTCAATGCATAGAATTTTACAACCGGTTTCCTTAGACATGGTGAAACTTGTTTGATGTTATAAAGAAATGAATAGCATTGATTTTATATAAGAATTTCAAATATCATAACTGTTAGGATTTAGAAAATCCATTAGTTAAAGAGTCGGTCACCTCAAGTATATGTAATCGTTAGAAAGCTCGTAGTCGTAGTTATGTTATGTTAATAGATAGTCTAATATGTAACACCGTGGAGGAAGGACGGGTCTTTACCGACTGTATGCCTGATCCATAGCCCATCAGGAGGGCGTAGTAGTTGTAACTATAAATACCCTTCCCTCTAAGGGAAGGGTGGTTCTTTTCTAATAATCTAACCTTACATTTGTTTGTTTATCTCTCTAGAAAACACACACTCCTCTCTTCATCTCTCTAACCATGGCTTTCTTGTATTATCACCATCCTAGACCACCCGAATCATCAAACAACATAAAATATACGATCCTACAATTGGTATCAAGAGCCATGGTTTGATCAGTCATCTTTCATGTTCTTGGTTTTAGTAGATTTCATAAGGTTTTTGGGGTTAAAAGTGTTTAGAAGAGTTTGAATCATTTGGATCATTTCTAGTGTTAAAGTTTGGATTTTGATTGTACTTTTGTGTTTAGAATCATCATATGTGCTTAGGTTTTGAATTGGAAGGCTTGAATCATCATGGTTGGGTTGTTTTTGGATTGTAAAGTGGTTGTTTTTTGAAAGTTGTACTAAGAGAGTTGCGTTTCGTAAAACGTTTCTTGGAAGCGAGTTAGTGTGTTGCTTGAAGCGAGTTGTCACTGAAGAGAGTTGTTACTTAAGCGAGTTGTCGCCTAAGCTAGCTGCTTTGAAAGCGAGTTTTCTGTTTCTGCGAGTTGTCTCTTAAGCGAGTTGTCGTTTAAGCGAGTTGTGTTGGAAGCGAGTTGGTTTTAAGCGAGTTGGTTTTATGCAACTTGGCTATTAAGCGAGTTGTCTCTTTATGCGACTTGTGGTTTATACGACTTGACTATTAAGCGAGTTGTTTCTTTATGCGACTTGTCTATTAAGCGAGTTTTTATCAAAGCGAGTTGACTGGGGTGCGAGTTGTCTTGGGTGCGAGTTGTCTTGGGTGCGTTTTGTTGACTTTTCCCGATAAAACTTCAAACGGCCATAACTTTTGAACCGTAACTCCGTTTTCAGCGTTCTACCCATCAAAACAACCGTGAGAACGAGGAGAATGACACGCCAAATGAAATAGGTCAACCTTCGAGGCCTAAATCCGCTCCCAGAAGTTATTGAGGTTTTTAAGTTTTTAGACCTAAAATTCTCCGTAAAAATGTGCATCAATCAATCCAAATCTCAACCAAACAACGTTTCAGCTTTTCCTACGAACAATCTAATGTCCTATCACACAATCGTCTATCATTGTATCGATCCATCAGTCATCTTAACACACTCTACTGGCCATTGCTTAACGGTTTCTTCTTGATTTTGTAAAATCCAGCGAAAGATTCTATTTCTCGGTTTAAATCATAGATTTGTAAAATTTCGTGCACGTCAACAACATGCCTAACGTTTCGGATTCAGTTGTATCTAAGATACTCAGTTTATACGACGTGATCAATGAACAGAAGATACCCAACAATGTACTACAGATTATCGTGTTTGAGTCTGATAATGCTAAAATGGAATCTTCGTAAAATTCACAAGAGAGAGAGAGGTGCACCAGCCACAACCTGTGCAACTTAATGCAAAGGAACGCTCCATGGAAGCTTCGGATGTACCCAAGATAGAGATGCACCAGCCACATCCTGTGCATGGTAATGAAGTGGAAAGTTGCATGGAAGTTTCTGATGTACCTAGTTGTGCATCTTCTACTCAAAATGATGATTATGAGCTGCATGAGTACTCTGCATTTATCCCTGATGATTCCCTTACCACTGAGCTTAGCATATATAAAGATCAAGTTGCCATATATGAACAACGTGCTAAATTTGAACTGACTACCCGTGAGCAGGAGATGGATAACCAAATACGTACAGTTATCAGAAAAAGTAATTTTAGGGAGGAGGTGTTAAAACAAGAGTTAAACTCCTTAAAATATAAGCTCAATAAAACTTTTAAGCAAAAGCAAGAACTTCAAGAAAATGTGAAAGTGCTTAAACAGGAATTTATGGCTAAGGAATCAAAACTTTTAAATGACTTTTCCAACCTAAAAACTTTGAAAAACAAACTTGAAAACAAACTGTACGTACAAGGAAACACCATTCAGACTGCTCACATGATCACTAAGCATAGAGTATTAAGTGATAAGCATAGTATTGGCCTTGAATAAGAACCCAATCCTGAGTATGGTAAGAAAGCAAAAGATGCTCAAAAGGTGATCTATGACGGTGACGAGATTGTTAAGCCTAGACAAATGCCTACATGTGTTGAGTGCACTGAGGAGGATAGAGAATTGGAAGAAGTCAAGAGAGTGAAATCAGATAAGAAATTAAATGATCCTTGGTGTATAAAGTATAACATAACATCTAAACCCCATGATTACACTAAGGAAAATTGGATTGCCTTAAAACAGTTTAGACCTCAAACACTATTAACACCAGAACAAGTTTTTTGGAAGAAAGACATGGATAAGCAAAAAGCTGATGAACTTGTTGAAAAGAACCCTCCCCTTAGGAAAGTGCCCCCTGCTACTGTGTATCCTCCAAATACACTAATGCATTTAGTACCTAGAACTCTTCCCACTAAAAACAAGACCTTAATTAGCCTATATGTTGTATACCAACTATTCGTTGATTTCAAAAAAACATGTAAGAAGAGAAATACACCTACATGGATAACTAAAGGGGAAAGGGGTTTTGAGAAAACTAAATAATGCTATTTTACTGAGGTCATGCCTTTCTTTAAACAACTAAAAAATCAATTTGAGAGTCTTCAAAAAGGCTTAGATACAGAGATTAAGGAAATGGAAAAGGAATTTGATGAAATGGTAATCGAGGTCAAAGATTATGAATGTGAGCTAAAAAATAATGAGATTGAGAGGAAAAACCTGCACATCTTAAATGATAATTTGATTTCTAGATGTGTTGCTCAGGATGTATTCTTCACAGTTACAAATTATTCTATTACTGCTTCTCAAATTTAATAATTATCTGTTGCCTTGAAAGTTTCCCATGATCGTGTTATTGAGCTTGAATCCACAAATTCAAATTTGTATGAGAAAATAGAACGAGATGATCATGATAACTTGGTCAAACATTATTCTAAATTGGAAGTTGAACATCTTGCCTTGCAATTAAAATACCAATATCTAAAAGAAAATGTTAAAACCTCTAATGTCAAGACATCCTTGGATGCTCCTGAGTTTGATGCAGTTTTTGAAATTAGCAAACGTGATGAACAGATTCGAGCTCATTGTAACACGATCAAAAGATTGAAATTCCAGATTTCACAACTGAAAGGTGAAAGGAATGAAGTGACTAGCTCCTGTATACCTCCACCTTTAGAATCTCAGAATTTCCAACTTCAAAACATTATTGATAACTTGCAAAAGGAAAATGATTGTTTTAAAGCCAAAATTTCAAAGGTTAATGATCAAAACAAAGAGTTATGTGATTCATTCAGAATTAATCATGATAAACACATTGAAAAGATAACTTATTTGCTTAACGATATTGAGAATCTAAAGCGTGAAGTGAAAGGAAAATTGCCAATCCCTAATTGCAAATATTCTGTTCCAAAGGTTTCTGCTTGTGATAAGTATCCTATTGATATGTTATATATTCCCCCACCTCTTAGGAATAATGAACTTGCACATAAAGCATATCTTTCATACCTTAAGGATAGTTTAAAGGGTCTCTGTGAGATTGTTGACGATGATAGAACAAAAAAACCTTTTGATAGTGCAATCGCCTATGCCTGCATGGATGCCAAAAGATCTCAAGAACTCTTAGAGTATGTAATTGTCACAAGTCCGAAATCTAGTAATAGCCGAGATAGAATAGTTGCACCAGTTTCTATGCCTAAAGTTAAGAAGGTGACTTTTGATGTGCCTCTGAAAGCCCCAGAACCCATCACTTCTAGACCAGAAAATCAAATGGCAGTAAAACAAACTAAGGCTCCCATCATCACTCCTACAAATGTTAAAATTGACACTAAAGTTAGCGGGTAAAAACCTAGAAGCAATGCAAAGAAGGATAGGATTACGCAAACTAAAGGTGATCATGAAAAGGAAGTGAAAGAACACCATAGGGACAATAAGTTTGACTTTAACAAAAAGAATCGTGTTGGTTCTAGTATTAGCTCTAAGCTTACAGAAATTAATTCGATGTCTTATGCTGTCTGCAAAAACATGTAAGGAATGTCTATTTTCTGGTAATCATGATAAATGTGGTGTGTTATTTCTAAGGTCTAAGAATCAAAACCCAGTTAAGAAAGTTTAGAAAGCGAAACAAATTAAGCAATCCTAGAAACCTACTGGGAATGTTTTTACCAATATAGGATTTCAGTGGAAGCCCACAGGTCGAATATTCATGCATGGCAAACCTTGCTCCTTAACTAGATCCACTATGCCTAGAGTAGTACCTGTTAAGGTTTGGAAGCCAACTGGTAGAATAATCCCATTAGGCACACAATGTCTTTTAACTAAGTCTGATGATTCTACTAGTTTAGCTCCTAGTGATAATGCCAGAGCAACTAGGGTTTCTGCTGATTCAAAGATTGTTTGCGCTAACCAAAAGGAACCCATTTTCACATGGGGATCCAATGTTTTCAAATTTCCTCCTTTGTCTGTGTTCCAATGCAGGTCGTACACATCAGCCATTGGTACTTGGATTAAGGGTGCTCTAAACAGATGAGGGGAAATGACTATGACGTTTGAACACAACAGTTCAAGCCTCGTACTCTAAAGAAAAGAATTGTGTACGCTTCAGTGTGCATTATCTTCTGAAGAAGAGAAATCTTCTAATTATGACCATTCTCATCAACATGCTTCATACTTTTTCCATGCGCGTACAATTATCAAGTGAACCGAACTACCAGTACTAGTCTCATTCCACTTGCTCAATTAAAATAGCGATGGCGACATCATTTGCAACCTTCGTGGGGGAGAAGTGTGAAGAAACTACATTATGAAGATAATCACTTGTTTAATCAAGAATGGCATCTACGTATGCAATTCTTGAGGGGGAGAAGAAGTATGATAATTCTACATGTTGAGTTATATTTGAGAATATATGGTCATACGGCTCCTAACTCATGTAAGAACCGAGCTTCTTCTTATCGAGTCATCGTTACATGGAGCTTCTTCTAAGAGCCGTTGGTTGACATCTTCTCACGGACTGATGAGTTTATCGACAAAGTGCTTCCGATTAATACTTCACGTACACATCAACATGATGATTCCGAACAATCTCTCTATTCTTGTTTGATGTGATTTCTAGTTTGGTGTTACCATTTAGTGTCTTCGTTGAGGGCTGATTGCTGATTTCCTTGATGAACATCTCTCTAAACTCTTTCATATGATTGTGTTATGTGTTTATGAAATCCAATATCGAACAATAACCATCTGTATTTTTTCTCTTCATTTATTATACTTGAATGGTGTGCCATACTAGTTGGTAGGAGAATTTACTTGAAGAGTAACACACACTCTTTCTAACCTATACAATTAACTTGTAAGTAGTCAAATATAAGGTCAGCCTACATTGAAATATACCCGTATGACTTTCTTATTATGAGGGAAAGGGGCATTAACTACCCACATTCACACACACACCTACCCAATTAATCAGCTTCGTTCACTACTGCCAGTCTAACATGCCTACATTGTACACAGATAGATGTAACGTTAAGCATGCCTATATTTGTAATAGCAGCAGTAACCTTACACAACCTGTAGTAACAACACGTTTTATATTATTTGGTCTTCAGCACTAGCAGTACTAACTTGAACTAGCAGTTTTAAGTCTTTATTCTGACATTCGTAATATGCTTGTCATAATTTTGCATTAAATTTCATCACCATTACTACCTTTACAAACAGCAGCAGTCAGCAACTTGAGCAGCAGTTACAACATTATCATGAATTAGTCCGATTCACAATAGTATTTATCATATCCAATGAAACCCTTTGTATACTTATAGAAAAAACTGTAATACACCACAAACTTCGGGAAACGAGTTTAAGCTTGTTGGTAATTTATGAATTGAACACTATATAATCTTGAATATGTATTCAAAATATCTAAGCCTGAATCTGTAACTCCAGGGTATCCAGTTTATGTAATCTATGTTGTTGTTTTCATTATGTAAAGGTAATTTGTCCCATATATATTTTGTTGTTCCGCTGTGCTTTACAATTTAACACTGAAAAAAAAGAACTTGTAACTTCTCCAAAAGTAAATTCCATCTTATTAACTATAACTATTCCATTGCATTGCTTGTCTATTAACATACCAACTCCAACACAAATAACTCACAAAGATCCTAACATAATGAAAAACAACCTATCATACAGCTTCAACTTTGACTTTGCATCAGTCAACTCTTTTTTCAAGATTGACTTGTCCAAAGCAAGAGTATCAAGTAAGTGTTCAATATCCACTGACTTCTTCGATATTTTCTCCTTTTCAAAGAACCCATACACCAGATCTTTATAGTATTCACTTGGCAGATCATCATCCAAAAACTGATAAACATCACAAATAGAGCATTTTACAAATCGCTTACCAGGGTTTTCCCTTGTTGTTGAAGTCTTGACTGTTAGCCGAAGACTTCATTTGCAAAAGTATTCAAGTTTGCCACCAATTACTCGGGTAGTAGCTGAAGTTCTCGAAGTCATAATAAATAGGAAATTTTTAATTTAGAAGGTTGTGGAAACTAGGAAAATGTTGACAGTCAAATGGGTGGTTTATAAAGGTGCAAAAAGGTACCTTTCTTAACTTTACTTTTTTTGGCCCAACCACACTAGAGGGACCTAGCATGACAAACACTGAAACATTTTTACCCCACACATCACTTATCCTTATGGTCCCAACAATCAACATCCCCACATTCCTGCTTATACCCTAGGTCACTTTCATTGAAGAATCCAAATAGGATCGTTGACTTTTTCATCTTTTTAGCAACAAATCCAGGTTTGTTGTACTCTCCCATATGTACTTTGTTACCTTATTCGTTCATATATTTATATATGAATATAAATAACTGGATGTCTGAATGATGGTTTGGTACGTTTATTGACTAAATTTTTATATTCAAATTATATGTTCATACCACACAGATGCACGACCGATATTAGCTAGCCACCACATGACACAAATAAATAATAGTTTAAGATCCATCAGTTATTACAAATCCAAATACAAACAAACGTTATCCTTACACAAAACATAATATAGTAGCGCGTAGGTAGTGAATGCATTAATAAAAACCATGTTCCCCCGCTTACTTTAAAAAGCTGTTTGGAGTAGGGAAATCAGATAGAAGATTGATGTGTGGAGCGTACGAGGTTGGTTGTTCAGTGGTTTGACTTGAGTTGGGGTGATCTGCCGCATTAATCACCTAATGATTAGACTCTCCGTTTGGCTCGCTTTGGCTGTTGCTAGTTAACTTAAATGATTCCCCCATCATACGATCCTTTTTTTTGCACCTGATGTACCTGGTGTAGCCTTTCGTTTGTTTCCAACCATTCTCTGCATATGTGTGAGCATACATGTTAGTTGCCAATTAACAAAAATCCTTAAAGTTTTCTTACAGTTGAACAAATACTTACTTTTATTTTCACCAAAGGTACTCTACATGTTAGGCGGTTGTGGCCTTTTGTACCATACCTTCCACAATAGTTGCTCTCAGGCGCCTCACCTTGAGATGGTATTCGGTATTTATTTTTAGGCCTGCCTGAATTACGCTTACCGATAACAGGGTGCAACACATCTTCTATGTTCACTGCAGTGTCCCACATCGTTATATCTTTTAAGGGATAAATGATGTCTTGGTACGTCGCTTTAATAGTTGTATTATAAAACCAAGCTTTTGCTAATTTCTTAACACTGGTCAGGCCTGCAAATCTACCTACAGAACAAACATGTCCACAAGGTAAGCCTGAAAGCTGCCATTTGCGACAACTGCATTCACCCTTGACCAAATCAACAACATGTTGTTTTTTTGTGTCGTGTACTTCATAAACTTTGTCCTTAAGTATCCCCAAAACCTTCCAGCTTGCACTTTTTTCCATTCTGTCTTTCAATTTGGTGGTCGTCCAGTCTGTAAGTTCGTCATCTGGTGCATCTAACATTTAAACATAGTGACACATTAGTGAATACAACTACTTAATTATTGCTCATTAAACTATCTAATAATAACACCATTTTCTACCTGCATGTTTTTCCTGCCGTTCGTAATACCATCTTTGGGCAACAACACTTGGGTGTTGGTTGATCTACTACCAGGTTGCAAACCTCTGGGTTTCAAATGGATTTTCAAAAGGAAAATGAAGGTAGATGAAACTATTGAAAAGTTCAAGGCTAGACTAGTCATTCAGGGCTTTAAACAAAAGTCAGGAATAGACTATTTTGATACTTATGCCCCTGTGGCTCGTATCAGTACCATAAGACTGCTGATTGAATGGTGAATTGGATGAGGAGGTTTACATGAACCAACCTCAGGGCTTCATCATGCCTGGCAATGAAAGCAAGGTGTGTAAATTGATTAAGTCTCTTTATGGACTAAAGCAAGCACCTAAGCAATGGCATCAAAATTTTGATGAAGTGGATTTGTCTAGTGGTTATGTTCTTAACCAAGCTGACAAATGTGTATATAGCAAATTTGATGAATCTGGTAAAGGAGTCATCATTTTTCTATATGTTGATGACATGTTGATCTTTGGCACTGACTAAAATCAGGTTGACTTGACAAATGAATTTTTGTCATCAAGGTTCTCCATGAAGGACATGGGGGAGGTTGATGTTATCCTTGGTATAAGGATTAAACATGAAAGTAAAAGAATTTCTATCTCTCAGTCTCATTATATTGAGAAGGTGTTGAAGAAATTCAATTACTTTGATTGTACTCCTCTGAGTACACCTATGGATACTTGTGAGAAGCTTATGCCTAATAATGGCAAGGTTGTATCTCAACTTGAGTATTCTAGGGTAATTGGCTGCCTAATGTATGCCATGACATGTACAAGACCTGATATAGCTTTTGCAGTGGGTAAACTGAGCAGGTATACTAGTAATCCTAGTGCTCATCACTGGCAAGCAGTTCAGAGGGTACTGAAGTATGTGAAGAGAACTATGGATTATAGTCTCTCATATACTGGTTATCCTTCAGTGTTGGAAGGATATACTGATGCAAGTTGGATCAGTAACACTGAAGACAATCCGTTTACCAGTGGCTGGGTATTCCTACTTAGTGGAGGTGCAATTTCTTGGGAATTCAAGAAGCAAACTTGCATTACCAGTTCAACAATGGAATCTGAATTTGTGGCCTTAGCAGCTGCTGGTAAAGAAGCTGAATGGTTGAAAAACTTGCTTCTTGAGATTCCATTGTGGCCTAAACCTATAGCACCTATTTCTATCCGTTGTGATAGTGCAGCTACATTGGCAAAGGCTTATAGCCAGATGTACAATGGGAAGTCTAGACACTTAGGTGTCAGACATAGCATGATTCGTGAGCTTATCATGAATGGGGTGGTATCAATAGAGTTTGTTTGATCTCAACAAAATTTAGATGATCACTTGACGAAGGGTTTAGCTAGAGACTTGGTTATAAAGTCTGCTAAAGGGATGGGTTTAAGTCCAACTTAGTCACTGAATGCTAACACACCCAACTCCCTCTTGAGAAAACTTGGGAGTTGAGTTCAATGTGGAAAGCTGAACATTCAGTGGACTGGAGCACATGTTTTATTTACATCCCAAGGTTGTGCTCAGAACCTGCTAAAAGGAGGATGAAGTCTTAACTTCTTAATGGTTAATTTTTCTTTGAAAAAGTGCTTGGCAGGAGCATGAATAAAAGAGGAACCACCTATGTAATGTTGAAGTTTTGCCGCTTCAGGGAGCTTTGAACTTTTAGCTCTTACAACATTTATTAATTTGGATATGGACACATGGCTTGTACAGTGTCAGGAGCTATTAAGTGTTTGAAAACTTGTGTGTATTTTATCTTCAAGTATTCAAATGGGTTGAAGGGTTCAATTCTTAGAACACCCTGATTCTCGAATATTTGAAAGTGTAATGTACTAAGATGGAAATTCAATCCTCAGGATATTTTCGTTTATGCACATGTTTTGTTTGATGTTTGTTTTTCTTGAAAAGGAAGTGAACTAAATTTGGGGAGGATTGTTGGAAAATTTAGTGCACTTGTGGGATTAGTTCACACCTGGTTTTGTGTTAGGAGGTACGGAGTGTACACCCATGTGGTCCCTGAATACCCTGACTCAAATAGTGGTTAGTACTGGCAGTGTACTGGTTACTACTGCTAGTGTAGTGACTGATGGATCCACTGCTAGTGTATTGGTTACTACTGTTAGTGTAGTGACTGATGGATCCACTGCTAGTATATTGGTTACCACTGCTAGTAGTAGTAAACTACTGCTAGTGTAGTAACTGATGGTTCCTGTTGGTAGTGCTGGTTACTACTGCTAGTGTAGTTCCCACTGCTAGCTGCTAGTGTAATGGTTCCTACTGGTAGTGTTGCAGTGATTATTTGTAACAGCTTTGACTCATTCAAGTAGCTGTTATGACTGCTTTATGACCACGTTTAATTGGTCATGTAACCGCTATTCCTATGATAATGGAGGCTTATTATGGGTGATTAATTGGCCGTTAATCACACATAATGTCCATTAACTAGGAGAGAGTTTTCTCTACTATAAATAGAGATGTCATCTTCTGCATGAAATATACTAAAACCAGGAGAAACAAACAAAAAGCTTAAACACTTATTTGCACAAGGGTTATTGATTGTGCCTAATTCAATAACTAACATTTGGTCATATCCCAAGTAGATATTCGTGTAACCCAGGCATTGGGTCGAATAGTTTACTTTGGAAAGTGATTACACGATTCCAAGTGATATCCGGTAACCACCTAGTGGTATTGTTGTTGCTGCTGATTGTCTTAACCCTGTTCTGGGAACTACCACCAACAAAAGGGCAGCGCCCCTACCCACACAGTATATTTGGTACTCCATATGAGTTACCCATTGTTCCCATCATAATCCAACAACTGTTGGTTTCTAACCCACTTTAACCGCGTCTAAGTGTCAAAATAATCTTTACATAACATACTCATTTGTCTCATTAAAAAAAAAAACTCCTCTTTCTTTTGCTTTGTTCTTTTGTGTCTATAAACAAAGTGTTGTTTTTTAATTATCCCAGTAAAAGTTTCTTGATACCCAAGCATTAATAGGCCAAAATATTTTATCCGAATCATGAACATACACGATTTGACAAGATTATGAATTAATATCATCAAACTTCAAACCCTTACCCAATTTTTAACATATATGCCGAAAAAAGTTAAATTAAACATGACATGATATCTGATTTAGCGAGTTAATTATCATGTTACATTTATATTTTTTATGATAAATTCAAAATCGCAAATGTACGTCATTGTAATTTTCTCGTAAATAGTGATACGTACTTAATTTGCAACGTTTTGGAAGTTCGCTAATCATATTGTTCTGTGTTTTTCGATAAAGATTTTGAATATATGCAAAGATCAAGGAAGTTGATTCAAGAGCAACAGACTTACGTGGTTCCAAAGAGTGAAAGAAAACTAAGAACGGTTTCTGCTCCGCCACCACCAGAATCTAATTTTGGTAAACTGATGGTTGATCTTTCTCCAGCACCATCACCGTCACCATCACCTTCAAATGGATGAGCATAATATTCCCAACATAGGTTTGTGATTGTTTAGTGGCATGTGGTTTCATGTCATCTTTATGTGTTGAAATAATTTTTATAGTTGATGTGTATTAGTATATATGCAATGGTGAAATGAATCATGTCTGTTCTTTGTTTGTTAATATACATATATGTTAGTAAAATTTGCGAAAATGTTCGCTTTAAGTTATTGATTTTTTTTTTCACTTCAGGTACGAATTTTGCCTGTATGCTAAACGTTCAATGAGGTAATCTGGTAACTAGTGTCTGGTAACCAATGTTTTGAAACCCGGGTCGACCCGGCCGGGTTAACCGGTTGACCGGTTCCGGACAAAAAAACGGGTAAAAAAAACCCGGGTTTTAAAAAACGGGTCAACCGTTTAGACCCGGCGGGTTTTAAGTTACCCGGGTCAACCCGGGTTTTGAAACCCGGCCGGGTTTGGTTTTTATCAATTTTTTTTTTTTTTTTTTTTTTTTTTTTGAAAGGCAACAATATATTAAACCTCAAAAAATAAACTTGTAAATCTCGTAGGATGCATGTCTTTAGAAGTATGAAACTTGTAATCTCGTAGGATTTATGCCTTTTGAAGTATGAAACATGTAATCCCGTAGCATTTATGGTTGTTTAAAAAATTATGTAGGTTTATATACTTGTCCACATTTGATTTGTTGTTTAGAGCATGAAAAATGGTTCTTTGTTTTTTTTTTTTCACTGCAAAACTAGTGTTTGGACATTATGTTTGGACAATTAGAAATAGATGTTTGGACATATGCATAAAACCGGGTCTAACCGGGTTGACCCGGCGGTTGAACCGGTTGACCCGGTGACCCGGTGTCTTGGCCGGGTCGATCACAAACCCGGGTTTCAAAACATTGCTGGTAACCTGCTAGTACCCGGTGTCACTGGCCACGTCATTAAATAAAAGTCTCATAATTTCCAAATCAGATTGACCGAGTCGGGTCTTCTTTTTTAAATATATATACCTCAGTGTTTCTTATATTTATTTGTCAACCAACATTATTCATGTAATATCATAATAAAGAATTTTAGTTTTGTTTCTTTTAATTTTATCTCAGATTAATGCAATCTCATATTTCTTGATGTAGTTTCATATTCGTTGATATACATTAGTTTTCTTCTAAATTTTTGTAAATTTTGCTAAACACTACTACAAAATTGACATAGAGCCCCATTAATAGAGCCCGGTTTTTGTGAAAAACGGGCTCTAAAGGGATTTCGAGTTGTGGAAAAGGGTACAGAGCCGTGTTTTTTTATTTATATAGAACCGGGCTCTATGCTGAAAAACTTTAGAACCGTGTTTTTTGCTTACAAACCCGCTCTATTCCTCGTATACAGCCATGTTCTCTTTAATAAAACCGGGCTTTATGATTAAAATCATTAGAGCCCGTTTTTCTTTCAAGAAACCGGGCTCTATTACACAGCCAACCAACGGCTTCAAACAAAACCAGTTATGAAGCACATTTATTACTGGTTTTTGCCTCTTTTTTTCAAAACCTTTGCATATATAAGCTTTAAATGATCGAATTTTTAAGTTTAAAAAAAAAAATGATCAAATTATAATTGTCTCCATAAGGTTTAAATAATCAAATTTTGTTCAATCTCAAATCATAATTAAAGGTATTTAACACTTCTTATACTTAATTATTGTTATATACTATTCTAGCTTATTTTCACACGTACACATGCTCAATCTCAAATCATATTTAATTATGTGTTGCTATGTATTGAGATTTTGCATGGATGTCAAAGAATAACGTTCTAGATTGACAAGTTGTGGTTAGTTATTACTTATCAATAATAATATTTATTTTGTTTAAATTATGATAGCAACTTATAAATTGACTTAATTAAAATATGATTGGTAAGCGTTTAAGTTTGATGAAAGTGTTGACCACTTTTACTCGCTTCATGTTTAATTTTGAGGTCCACTCTTTCCAAACGAACTGGGTCATCAGTCATCACATAATGCTATTACGATATTTATAAATGCTCAATGTAATAGAACCTCTCTAGCAAAATGTTGGATTAGTAGAGAATGGTAACATTGATTTGCGTATGGTAACAAGAAATGCTCGTGATTCAGAGTATTTTGGCGATAGAAGCTAGCGTTATCTAACAAAATTATTTATTGAATTGAATGAATATTTACATTTAAAATGTGAATTCTCTATTATATTTACATCTAAAATTCCTTTTTGAACATTCACCTTTCGTGCTTAGTTAATTCGTTGGAGTAGTTTGCTTTCGTTTGATTGTGGCTACACTATTTGGAAATTGGTTTGTCATTGATTTATCATTGTTGGTGATGCATTACTTAGGAATAATGCGTAATAAATTACTTATATTATTGCCCTTTTTTTTCTTTTTTGTTTGTCCTAAAATAATTGTTCATTCATAAATATATAAGTTGCAATTGTTTAAGTTTAACTTACTATACCTCTAATCAAAATAAAGTTAAATGAAATCATAAATTAATAGTTAAAGGGTAAAACTGTTTTTTACAATTCTAGCTTATTTTCATACATCCACATGTACATGAATCTTTGTTTTGTTAACTTGTAACTTATTTGTATTTGTAGGACCGTTTCGGAAATAATTTGGCACACAAAACATGATACTAGCTTGATAGACCCGTGCAAGTAAGTGTCTTTCTATGATTTTTCGAACCACTAATAACGTTGTTATGACATTCATTTAGTACAAATAAAGTATAAATTATTCTCTCTTAGTAAAATACTCGGCCGATATTAATCTAATAGAGATTAATTTTGGATTGCCCCCGTTTTAGGATTGCCTTTCAAATAATTTATCTCATTTAGGATGCGAATGTTATTAACATATTGACTATTTAAGGAAAAATCAACATGTTTTCTCTTACTTCTACAAATTTGTGTTTATGGCACATATTTGGGGATTTGAGGGAATGTACTAGATAGATCGAAATTCTAGATGGATCAAAGTAGATGGATGTACAAGATAGATTGAAATTCAGAGGAATATTTGACCAGGCTGTCAGAATTTATTAGAGTTGCCGAGGATGATCGAGAAAAGAAAGGAAAATTAAGAATATCTTGTCCGTGTAAAGATTGTAACCATATACATACGTATATTGACTTTGATGAAATAAGAGGACACCTGGGTTTACAAAATGGTATATTTGTTGGTCATGGCATGGTGAATTATTACAAGAGCGTGGCATGGTTGATTTGGATTATACGACAGAGGTCATGATAACTTAGATGACATGTTACATGATTTGGAGGGTGATATAGATGACAATAATCATGCCAAATTTTAAGAATTGTTTGTCCATACGGAAAAGCCGTTATATGCTGGGTGTAAAAAATACACTAGACTAAGTGCAGTGTTGAGATGTTTGACGGATAAAGGTTTTACAGATATGTTAGAGGCTGAATTGTTCCTCGAAGATAATGAGTTGCCGGTTTCAGTATACAAAGCAAAAAAACTGATTTGTCCAATGGGATTAGAAATCGAAAGAACACACGCATGTCCCAATGATTGTGTATTGTATACAAAGGAAAAAAAGACTTGCATAAATGTCTTGTCTGTAATTCATCTAGGTATAAGGGAAAAACTAAAACAGAAATTAATAGTGATGTGAGGCAGAATGGCCCTCCAGCTAATGTATTATGGTATTTGCCCATTATACCTAGGCTGAAACGATTATTTGCTAATCCCAAAGATGCAAAGTTGTTCCGTTGGCATGCCGAAGAGCATAAAAAACATGGAAAAATAAGACATGTGGCTGATTTACCTCAATGGAGAAACATTGATAATATTGAAAATTTTGGAGATGAGATTAGAAATGTACGGTTTGGACTTAGCTCAGACGGAATAAACCCATTTGGAAACATCAGTAGTCGTCACAGCACTTGGCCAATTCTTTTATGTGTCTATAATCTTCCACCTTGGTTGTGAATGAAACGAAGGTACATCATGATGTCATTGTTAATTCAAGGTCCAAAACAACCAGGAAACAAAATCAATGTGTATTTGTAACCGGTGATTGAAGACATGAAGGAATTGTGGGGTATTGGCGTTAAAGTTTATGATGCATACATGAAGGAAAATTTTCAATTACGGGCCATGATTTTTTGTACCATAAGTGATTTTCCTGCATACGGTAACTTGTCTTGGATACGGTACCAAAGGCTACAAGGCGTGTCATGTTTGTGAAGATGATACCCACTCAAGGTGGTTGCCAAATTGTAAGAAGATGGTATATATGGGACATCGAAGATCGTTTCAAAAGAATCACCCATAACGTAATCGAAAAAATTCATTTGACAGCAACACTTGTTACGCCCGGATTTCCCGGTTTGACCGGAAATTACTCGATTTTTAAAACTTTGACTCGAAAGGTTTGACTATTACATTTTCTCATTAAACTCTTGACATTTAACCTTTGACAATCCTTATATAACACGTATTTGATAACTTCTTTAATCAATAACATTTGACTTTAATAAAACAATTATTTTGAAACTGATTAGCAGGCTGACGCCATCGCCTTATGAAGTGCGACGCCGTCACCCTTTAACTGTGACCCAAAACACTTCCAGATTTAACAGGCGACGGCTCAGGGGATTTAAAACCCGACGCCGTCTCAACTGGTTCAGACGTCGTCGCCACAAAACTGCGATGCCGTCCAGTCTACTGACCTGCACATTTTGACAGCAAAACTACACAACCATTCTTGACCCATTTCAATGAATTCAAACACTTTAACATTTACAAAATAAGCAAGGACCATACAAACCGTAAATAAAGAATCCTTAATGTAATTAACACTTATTTGACCCATTCAACCCAAAATGGATAAAAATATACTTTAATCCAAACACCCCTTTCAATTGACCATGACCTCCAATTTGACCAATCAAATTACTATAACGACTATGACATGTACTTGTGGATTTATGATACATTTAAAAGCTATAAAAAGACTCGCGGGGGTACAAATTCATCACACGAGCTCGGTGTCTACCTAGCTCCTAATATCACATATTACCAACTTCAATAATCATTCCATGATCCAACACCCAATCCAAGCCATATCGTTTCAAGCACATGAACCTACAATAACATTAACAACTATAACATGTAAGCGATAACGCTTAGTAAGTAATCAGCTAAAACATGGCAATGCTTCTATCATCATATAATGCACATAAACATTGCTAACACACAAACCATGGCATAAATAGCACATAAGGAAATAATACATACCTTAATACATCTTTAGGGCAATTAAATCTATAACCATCATCAATTCTCAATAAAGGTCCAATAATTCCTTAACTTATCTATAACCAATCATTGCTAACAATCATAAACATATCATATAATAATTTCCTCATTAAACATGTAGTAACTGGATTACTTACCTTAGCAATCCATGTAAAGCCATACTCAATTTATCATCCTTTTCATCAATAATATCCAACATCATCCATAGCTAACATCTTGCACAAGGATGATAGATACTAGTTTATTACTTGATTGGGAACACTAATCCCATCCTAATTTGATCATCAACCTTGCCATCATTTTCCCTCCATTCTTCTAAACCGACATTCACCAAAAAATGACCAGGAACTTGGAGAAGTCTGGATTTTAATACATAAAGCTTCCTTTATTGTAAAGCTATTTCACCATTTGACACTTTTGGTCCTTCAAGCCCCTTTCTTTCTATTTTGGCCACAAGACAAAGTTTACAATGTGGCAACTTAGGTCCCCCTTCATTTCTATAACTATAACTTAACATTTGTTAATTATTAGTTTGACTATCGGGTTGACTAGTCAATCCCGTCAACTCTTTAGACCACATTTAACCACGGTGGGACCTATTGATATTCCAGGATAGGGGTGTAACAATTCTATCCCCCTTATTTAGATTTTGTCCTCGAAATTTCTCGTCTATTGCCATCTAATACATAATTCAAACTTTACACCGTGTCACATAAACAATCATTTAATCAATTTATTGCGAAAATTTCCTTAATTTCGCAATTTAAGGCCCACTATAACATAACCAATCTTTATATGCATCTATTCTTCGTCTAATTTCTATAATCAGCACGTCATTATGTCACCCGAGAGATAATTTATTTAAAACCCATCATTCCAATTAGTCAATTCTTTTATTGTTACAATACATACTTGATCACCTTTATATTGTTTTAACTTTACTTAAGTCAAATTCAACCAATACATCCATATTTTATCAAAGAAATTTTTTATAATTTCAATAACGATATTACTATAACACATGGCTATTGTTATAACGTATTATTATCACTATAACATTCTCATAAATTTCATAATTTTCATGACCATTATGGTCTTTTTCATATTACCACATGTCCCCAAGGCATACTTAACTCATTCAATCTTTTTAATTTCATGCAATTTATGATCTCCATGATTACTTCCATAACATATCACATCATCATTAACGTTTTCATTTATTTTACTTAGGCTTCAATTTTATATAATTATAGTTTACATAACGACCCTTACTTAGAGTCCGACACAAGGCTCCTATTCCACCTATCATATCTCTTATGACGTCTAACTAGTTTTAGACTTTCCTTCTCTACTCCACTACCCTTACTCATGCTATGTCGGAAACAAATAAGCCTACTCATTTATACTTCTTCATTTACATGGAGAGGCTTCCCAAACAATGTAAATCAAGAAAGATAAACTCGTAGTTAGGTGACTCACAATTTATTTACTTAAATGAAAATGCGTCCCAATCCACTTAAATAAAGGAATTATAAACCATCCTACTTATACACTTCCGACATATCACTAATACATATTTGTAACTTGCTTTAGCAATCAAAATTTTCATTTATTAGCGTTGGATCCTTTTACTATAACACTCCCCGAAGGAGACATTTCACATGCCAAGGATATAGGCGATTCTTTGTCGGTGAAGTCAATTTAATTTATCCCGAAGGATTTCTATAACTTTCTCTTGCCAACTCGTACTATAACACATCCCGTAGGATTCACTATAACATATCCCGAAGGATTACTATTATATATATATCTCATAGCATTTTATAACAACAACTGTAACATCTTTCGAGTGGCCTGTAACATCACACTATAACAACATATAAGATCCAAGCCATTCGCATTTTAACATATATACTAACACATCCATTTTCATTTAACCAATACAATCTCGTAGGGCTTATAAGCCCGCCTTCCATATTGACACATTCACTATGTGTTTAATCATTTCATCTTCTCATTGACCCGTCAACCCTCGTTGACTATTTCCATATTCTTACTTTTACCACTTTTAGTCTATTTGACTTTATCCGCATGTAAACCCTTTATAGGTTTATTCCAGTTACACTCATTATCTTTCAACACAAGCCATCATGTCTTATTTTAGTTATTAGCAAGTAAACTATTTCATTCTTATTTTTCAATATCATTATATAACTTTTACATTCTTAGACACTTAACTATTTATGTGTCAAACTTTCACTTTACAATTTCACGTGTATTACAACATACTTTAATATTACACTATAACATGTATATTACTTATTACATTATATAACTTACAATTGTCCCATCTCCAATACCACGGTATTGGCTACCCATTAGCCCTTCACTTAATAAGACCATAGGTTGGTCATTAACACAACACGAGTCATACCTCATCTTATTCATATTTGCAACTTCAACTATTATAGAATTCAAATTATGCCTTATATAGGCATTCTCTCTGTTTGTATCATCTACTCAAGTCTCCTTATAATTTGTATAACAATTAAGCACACAAACATATCACACCCATCGTCACCATCCAAGGTGAACGGATTATAATTATCTATCGCATCAATACTATAACGTACAATTTACACAATCATATATATACTCACCGACACTACCAAAGTGTACGGTGTTCTATAACTTAACACATTTAGTCCGTCATGGACTCTTGTCACATACGCCAAACCAATTCTATACAAGAAATTTCACAATCATATAACATTCCTCGGTAATCTAATTACCTCTACATTTGGTCCGCCATGGACCTACACAATTTACACAATAACACTATAACATATAAAATATTTTCACTTAGCACAAATGCATAATTCATTATATAACAATCACATACATTTCCGCTTAGTTAATTTCACAACTAAAAGTGGTTTAAGACTAGGCAACCTATAGTGGAAACCTAATTCACTTAAACCGAAGCTGTGATACCAATTTGTTATGCCCCGATTTCCCGGTTTGACCAGAAATTACTCGATTTTTAAAACTTTGACTCGAAACGTTTGACTATTACATTTTCTCATTAAACTCTTGACAAAACCATGACATTTAACCTTTGAAAATCCTTATATAACACGTATTTGATAACTTCTTTAATCAATAACATTTGACTTTAACCAAACAATTATTTTGAAACTGTATAGCGGGCTGACGCCGTCGCCTTATGAAATGCGACGCCGTCACCCTTTAACCGTGACCCAAAACACTTTCAGATTTAACACGCGGCGGCTCAGGGGATTTAAAACCCGACACCGTCTCAACTGTTTCGGACGCCGTCGCCACAAAACTGCGACGCCGTCCAGTCTACTGACCTGCACATTTTGATAGCCAAAACTACACAAGCATTCTTGACCCATTTCAATCAATTCAAACACTTTAACAATTACAAAATAAGCAAGGACCATACAAACAGTAACTAAACCATCCTTAATGTAATTAACACTTATTTGACCCATTCAACCCAAAATGGGTAAAAATACACTTTAATCCAAACACCCCTTTAAATTGACCATGACCTCCAATTTGACCAATCAAATTACTATAACGACTATGACATGTACTTCTGGATTTATGATACATTTAAAAGCTATAAAAAGACTCGCGGGGGTACAAATTCATCACACGAGCTCGGTGTCTACCTAGCTCCTAATATCACATATTACTAACTTCAATAATCATCCCATGATCCAACACCCAATCCAAGCCATAGCGCTTCAAGCACATGAACCTACAATAACATTAAAAATTATAACATGTATGCGATAACGCTTAGTAAGTAATCGGCTAAAACATGGCAATGCTTCGATCATCATATAATGCACATAAACATTGCTAACACACAAACCATGGCACAAATAGCACATAAGGCAATAACACATACCTTAATACATCTTTAGGGCAATTAACTCTATAACCATCATCAATTCTCAATAAAGGTCTAATAATTCCTTAACTTATCTATAACCAATCCTTGCTAACAATCATAAACATATCATATAATAATTTCCACATTAAACATGTAGTAACTGGATTACTTACCTTAGAAATCCATGCTAAGCCATACTCAATTTATCATTCTCTTCATCAATAATATCCAACATCATCCATAGCTAACATCTTGCACAAGGATGATAGATACTAGTTTATCACTTGATTGGGAACACTAATCGCATCCCAATTTGAGCATCAACCCTGCCATCATTTTCCCTCCATTCTTCTAAACCGACATTCACCAAAAAATGACCAGGAACTTGGAGAAGTCTGGATTTTAATACATAAAGCTTTCTTTATTGTAAAGCTATTTCACCATTTGACACTTTTGGTCCCTCAAGCCCCTTTCTTTCTATTTTGACCACGAGACATTGATATTAAGTTTACAATGTGGCAACTTAGGTCCCCCTTCATTTCTATAACCATAACTTAACATTTGTTAATTATTAGTTTGACTATCGGGTTGACTAGTCAATCCTGTCAAGTCCTTAGACCACATTCAACCACGGTGGGACCTATTGATATTTCCGGGATAGGGGTGTAACAAAACTGATTCAGGAGTCTTACGACAACCATTGGATGGAGAAGTTGTACTACCCCGGGTTCAAGAAGTAAACAATGTGTTTGGAAAAAGAAAGAGAACCACTCCAACCAACATATGGAAGAAAAAAAGTATATTTTTTGATTTGCCATACATAAGATTTTTAAGAAGGTGAAAACGCAATCAAACAAATGTAATTTTCTGAACCTGTATACGATTCAGGACTCTCTATGCATGTTTGACAGTTTACTAGTCAAAAACTACTTGTTGCAAGCGATGGACCCAAGCCAACATAAATTATTTTTTCTTGCACCATACATTGAAAGGTACGATATGCAACACTATCATTTATTACTTTATGACTTATGTAAATTATCAATACTAGTGTTTACTGGAATCTATTCATAATTGTACCTCAACAAAACATCAGGTTCATTTTGGATTTTGATATGGAAGGAAAGAACGAGGAGAGCTATGAATTCACAAATGTTGTGCATAAGTAAGATTTTTTTTTGCATTAACCTATAATTCACATTTATATCTATAAAGGTTACAAAACTCTATACACGTATACTATTTTTTAGGACATTTGGTATTATGAAATGGAATCTCGTTGAGGTAAATCATCTCATTCTATACACGTATACTATTTTTTTTTCTTTTCGTAAATGCTTATAAAATGGCTACTATTTTTTAGTGCAACCAACAGTGTCACTATTGGGAATGCGGGTATTATGTAATGAAGTGGATGCATCAGTTTCTGACCCATCAACAACACTCAATCCCTAACACAGTAAGTAACTTTTAAAATCATTTTCATTGTTAGTTTGCATTATGTTATTTTTTTAAGGATACCTATAATAGTTCATTTAGGTGTTGTTGGTTTGCGAGGTCAGAGGGCTATTTGGTACATCACGCCACTATGTTGAATGCCAAAACAAATGTTGTTGCAAATTAAGTTCTTGCAGCCATTAGGTTTACCATATTTGACATAAGGGATATTTGACTTGAAAAAATAACATAGTGCAAATGTGACTTAAGGGTTGTTTCATATATTAGGCCACTATGTTGAATGCCAAAACAAATGCTGCTGTAAATTAAGTTCTTGAATGCAAATGTGATTTAAAGGCTGTTTGATATAAGAAACAAAATAGTGCAAATGTGACTTAAGGGCTATTTTATATATCGCCACTATGTTGAATGCCAAAACAAATTAAGTTCTTACAGCTACTAGGTTTACCATATTTGACTTAATGGATGTTTGGCTTTAAAAATAAATGAAAATGTGGCTTAAGGGTTGTTTGATATATCACACCACTATGTTGAATGCTAAAACAAATGTTGTTCCAAATTAAGTTCTTACAGCCCCTAAGTTCTTGCACAAATGCACTAATGTTTTACCATCTTTGTTATATTATGCCACTAGGTTAAATGCTAATCTGAGTCAAACTTATGTTATAGTTGCAGTTAGGTGTCCTCAAGGTAGTAAACTTGCATAGTTTTACAATATCGACTAATGTTATGTTTTCTGGTTGTTGTATGGTGCTAGTATTTTGCTCATTGATATCATGGCCTTGTTTCGTGTTATAAGCTTAGGATGACTATTATCTGGTGGAAGATAATTTTTAGATTAACAATTACCTGCAGCATTGCAATGTTTTCTGTTTGATATTAATAAAATACCTAGAGTTGTTTGGATACTTAGACTCTTTATATATCATTATAGTGATGTTAAATAGTGGTTGTTTAGGCTGATTTATGTTTTTGAGGAAAGCATATATATATATATTTGAAACGCCTAGATTTTTATATATATATATTTAAAAATCTGTAAACTGTATACATTGATAAAACTAGAGGAAGCGTATTTTCTACATCATACGGGGTTATTCCAAACGTCCCTTAAAATACTAAACTTCACAAAAATACATAACGGTGACTCTTTAAACTTGGTAAAGAAACTGGTTCCTGATTTAGGGGCATTTCAAACTGATAACAAATGATGGAAAGGAGAAGCTCGTTACCTAACCCGCGAGCTACACCATTTTAACCCTTTACGCCCCATTTAGCATGTACATGGTCTCATCTTGCATACCTACAAAAATATAAACTGAGAACGGTAAGTCTATAAGACTTAGTGAGATAACGAAACTGTATTAAATCATAAACTGAACATAAGCATGCAGCTGAATAAGTATATATAGTACTATTCTGACTACATGAATCATAATATTAACTGACTGCATAAGCACGACACTGTCTGATTAAATACATGATACACCATGTTACTGATCGAGTACATAAGCATACTTAGTGCATAAGTACATACTGACTAAGTACTTATAGTACTATACTGAATGAATACATAACTGACGAGCCTTATAAGCATCTTAATCATCCATATAGGATGTCTGAGTTCCAATTTTGGAACATTCACTATTCTAAGGCTCGATTCTCCACTAAGGAGGTTTAAGTTCCAACTTTGTCTTGAACACATGTGTGATCACATAACTGACTATATACTGATAGCACTAAATACATTGAGTAATGCATAAAGTACCATTCTGACTAATTAAGTGCATAAAGCACTTGGCGCGCCTTAAAATCTGCATAAGCTTATACCTAATAGAATCTGACATGCATATATAAACACATCGCATGCCAAAAGTGCATAAAGCATTTTGCACACATTACTATACGCATATAACATTCATATATAATTTAAGGTTGAGTTAAATACTTAGGCTTGACTACAACATGATACTAAGCTGAGCTGGAGCTGAGACTAAGCTGAATATAAAAACTAAGCAATAATATGGTTACGAGATTAAACTAAGACATGATACTAAAATTGAATTAATGACTAAAATTGTACTATAACATAAACTAAGGCTGAGCTATAACTTGATACTATAGCTGAACTATAATATAAAGATGAACTACTGTAAAAATAATGTTGAGACCGCTATGACATATAGCTAAGTTTTTGCTATAAATAATACTGAGGTTGGGCCACAACATACTACTGAGTAAGACCAATCGGGTCTACTTAATACTAAATGTGACCAAACAGGTCAACATGATAATTAATATGACCAAACGGGTCAACTTGATGCTTAATACCACCAAACGGGTCAACTTGATGCTTAATATGGCCAAACTGGTCAACTTGGGTCAGCTTGATGCTTAATATGACCAAACGGGTCAACTTGGGTCAACTTGATGCTTAATATGACCAACGGGTCAACTTGATACTTAATATGACCAAACGGGTCAACTAGGGTCAACTTAATGCTTAATATGACCAACGGGTCAACTTGATACTTAATATGACCAAACGGGTCAATTTGGGTCAACTTAATGCTTAATATGACCAACGGGTCAACTTGATACTTAATATGACCAAACATGTCAACATGATACTTAATATGACCCAACGGGTCAACTTAATACTTAATATGACCACACGGGTCAACATCATACATAAATTGCATAGTACTTGAGATATAGCAAGGCATATATATACTAAACACGCTTAATCTACTAAACATGTTAACTGAAAATCCATTACTCACCTGGGCCGTGTAATGCAAGATGAATGATTCTGAATATGCCTCGAACACCTATATCATGATAGATGTACACGTATAATGTTAACACATAACAACTAGGCATGAATATAACATGATAATGCAAATATAAGCGCAACTAAGCACACATAAACTAACTATAATGCATAAACTCATAAACTAGTTATGGCATAAATCTCGCCAAACATGCACTACTATTCTCGCGAACTCGAGCTAAGCTAACCAAGCATTATCACTTGGTTCTATACTTTCATAACATGAATTATAACCGTATGGGCTGCGAACATAAGCTATCATAGCATATAATCACCCGGGACTTGCAAAAACATCTTATCATGTCGTAATTATCAAAACACTTAACAAAGCGTTTGCTGATTTTCTGCAGCAGCCTGCAAATGCATCATTTTGACTTACTTAACAACTGAAACAGGTTATGAGGCTATTTTTCCATGAAATTATACTATTTTGCCTTTCCGAAAAGGTATGGAACGCTACAAACAGAGCTACGGTCTATCCGGTATGAATTTTTAAAATTCGGTTTGCTGCACATTTCAAGATCAGCCCTTGCTGTACCAAATCACGTTTTAGACCAACTTAACTACTAAATGAGCAAAAACTTTATGAATAACAACTGAAGTAGACACCATAGGCTTTCCAGAAAGTCCGACCATAATTCAATCCGAGCTTCTATCAATTTTATATGATTTTTCAAACATGACTAATCATTGCTGAAACATTTCAGCAACTTGTTTAACTTCGTATAACACACCAATCTCATTAAGGGGTGTTTGGTTCAACTCAATAATCAACATAAACACCTCCTAAACATCATAAATTGATCATTAACATAATCCAATCATAAACCCTAATAATCATATGCATAATCCTTGAATCATAAACCATGAATTCATCACATAATCATGTAAAACACTTATTAATCATAACCTCATAGCTTATATTCATGTTTAACATATAATTCACTACTTACCTTGAATTGGGGAAGAATATGAAATCACTTGAAGCTCCTTAATTATTCATACCATGTTAAACCCTTATAACCCTTGCTTAATCCTTGATAGAAATTGATAAACATCATGATATGTAAAGAATTCTTCAAAGTGAAGAAAGTACTTTTCTCCTGCTTCTTGTTTTCTCTAAGTCGTGAATGGGAGGGAGTATGACTCTTCTCTAAACCGACTTATGTATAAGATATAAAAGGATAAGGACCAAGGGTATTTTGGTAATTCCCACTAACTTAAGCACTTGACATAATTAGTCCTTTGTAGTAGAATGTCTTGCAAACTAAATCATATCTTGTTTACATATCAAGTCCCCACTTGCTATATTATTAATACCGTCAAGGTGGGGCTTCTATATGTATTCTACTAAAATACTGGATGTAACCAACAGGAATTTAGATAAATCCGCTATTATTTTCTATAAAAATCAGGATGTTACAATATTGGTGGTTCTTCCCAGCATTGGCAGCAACTTTCATGCATAATTAATGTAGTTTCTTCTCATTTGGATGTTAGTTGCTCATGTGTATTGGACATAGTTAGATAAATCAAGCTGTGATTAGAAACTGTATGTATTTAGTATATCTTCATAAATATTTGTATGTTACCCATATGGGATACTTGAATTTTATATCACAATGTGTCCATATGATTAGATCAGTATCTCTTTTTAGGTTCATATACCGTTTAAGGTCGGAAATTCATCCTTCTACAGTTGTGAAAATTTTTAGAGCACAGAGGTCAAACTGAATGATTAGTGTCATGGTCAAAATTAATGGGTACCTATGTTATTTCCGTAGTGGTTTAAATATGTAAATCTGAGACTTGTAGTTTTATATTGCATTAAATTTTCTTTTCTACAACGTATATCTTACATAGAGCTTGTGGATGTTGTTTTTATAGATGCCTTGGAATGATAAGAAGCCTTTTACTACTAAGGAGTTGAACGACATCGTGACCTCGTACATTTCAGTGTGTGGCATTTGATCATCAATCGTGTTAGTGTTTAGGAAAGGTTGTCATGTGGTCATGTCTTTTTGTATATCTCCTTTCCCTTAGCTCAACAAAATATTTGATTGTGAAACTGTTGTGATGTTTAATAAGTGGTATCTAGTATGTTTGTTAGTCGATAAAACTCATGTTAAACTTGTTGGTTTAATGGACAATAAATTAATAGACGTGTGTTAGGATCGAACTCGAGACCACGGGATTGCCCACTTTACGTATCAGAATTAAAGTTAAATAATTAAATATAAACATTGTATTTATTTATTAATTAAACGAAATAACATAACGGACGTTAAGTAATTAATGTAATGGACTAACAGGCGTTAAATGTATTTGGAAAAGGACTAGAATGCAAAGTTTGGGAAGGTTCCGGATCCCCTTGGTGAGGCTTAGAACCGATCGGCCATAGGGAACTCAAACCCAACCCATATCAAACTCTAACTTGTCCACCAAGTTTAGTTTAGTATATATACAAGGCTAGGGGTCTTGTGTTTTGCATCTCTTGTACTCATAAGCTTAAACCTAAATTGTTTTGTGTGTTTCTTGCTTCAAACGATCGTACACCCTTCATAGGTGTCGATCCAAACCTTTTTCCACAACAAGTTATTTGGTTTGATAAAACTAGCATTACTTTAATTTGTTTTAGTACGTGTGTACAGGAACGTGGTACTAACATACTTTTGTTAGTATCTTGGATTGAATTACAAAACGGTAAGGGGTAATTCACATAATCCTATAAACCCAAATTAGGGTTCATCCAATTGCTAGTTTTGTGGATTTGATTCTTGTTCGGCTAGAATCAAGAAAGCTACGCATACTTTATTCTTTAGTTAATTAATTATTCATTATATGTTCCTATACACTTCCGCACTTGCTTTGATGTTTTGTGTTTTATTATTGAATGTCATGTTATATAATTCCAACAGTGGCATCACGACCTTGGTTTTAATGAGTAATTAATTACTAAACACGTAAAAAAACGGATATTGTATTGTGTTTGATATGATTAATTCTAGGGTTTGGTTATTATTATGTAAACCCTAATTTCACGGTTAGGGCTTTTGCCCTAATTGGTTTTTAAAAAATTTTATGTCGACCTGAGTTTTTTTTTAGTCGATTTTTTTATAAATTTTTTTTAGGGTTTATAAAATTGTTTTGTTAATTGATATCTAAACCTAGAATTGTATATATGTTACGTGAATTTTTTCGTGAATAATTTTTATGTGACATGGAATTATTATATGCGATCTTGTGACTTATTGAATAATTGTTATGTTATATCCATGATGATACATGCATGTTTGTCATGGATAGTTGCTTGTATATTATTTAATTGTTAAGATATATTTATCACATGTTTATTTACGATAAATCTTGAATTGGGGAAGACTCCAATTATATACATTAATGAATCAATTATGTGCAATTTGGTATATCATTAATTATGGGTTTACGCAATCGATTCGTCAATGTATGTGGCTCACTTTCAATTGGGAGAGTGAAAGCCCTAATTAATATATACATTAATTTAACCTAGACATTGATTATTAATAGGGTTTTATCGAATAAGTTGCATGTGGCTACTTGTTTACACATATAAATTGTTTATTATGTGCACATTGTGTTTTAGTTGTTTATTTTTTATTCATTACTTGTTTGTTTATTATGTTAGACAGTTTTAAGCAAAATGTAATTTTGAATAGAAAAATAATACGGACTAAACAATGGCGAAATTTGATTTGTTTTGGAAGAGTTAAGTTTTCAATAGTTTAATTGATTGGTGATTTTGGTACAAATGGTCTCAACGGCTCACCCATAGAATGAACTATAAAGGGGTTAATAAAGAAGTGCGCACAGTCACACTGAAAGGATGTCTAAGGTTATGCTTTTGCGCTTACCTGGTCCTCTGCCCCCTGTAAGTTCGAAATGGAGCTACTTAGTAAGCCATAATATGTTCAAATTCAGCTTAAGGGCGAATTAGTTTTAATTCCATGCGCCACTTTGGTGGTAATTACCCGAAACACGAAGTGTTTACACTTATGCAAAAGTACGGTATAATGGACAATAATTAACGCTAAATTCCTTGATTGGTGAACCCAATACCTCAATCAAAACTTTGATAATTTGATCTTTATGAATTGGTAATAAAAAGTTTTTTATTAAATTTATTCTACAAGATGAATGCATGACATCTTTGTAGATATTTGATTTGACCATATAAAATCAAAACTAGTACCCTTTTAAATTAAGTTATATGCCATCTAATTAAAAGGAACACTTGAAGTTGCAATTTATGTCATGAGAGTACTTGGCTAGATTGTGATGGAGAGGCAAATCTCTATGTAAAGTGAGACCTTACATGGACATATTTGCAGTTCTTTAAGTTAGACACTTAAGTTGAGTAGGAATTGAGACTTGGACTCAATGGCATAAGATGGGATGAAACATGTTTAAATTTGCAATAGCGTTGGAAAATATAAATCCCATAATTATCTAGGAATTGGAAATTGTTTGCCAATTATTGTTCGACAGATTACCCTATTATGTGCTTTCGTTACTAGCAGATCAATTGATGTAATGGAACTACGATAATTTGGATAGTTTTCGAGAAAATTCTATGGTTATATGAATATTACCTTGGGTATTTTATTTTCTTGAAAAGTTTAATTATCGAAAATACTAAAAATGAATTTTGCTAATTCTTTAAATGTATTAATGCAACATTAAACCGTAAACGTAGGTTATTCCTGTATTGGTAAATTAATCTACACATGTAAGGGTTTTTAGTAGAGTCAACCTTACTAAAAGAATAAACCTAGTCCTCTTTTCATGAGAAAGAGTGAGATTCAATCCTATTCCTTTTCATGAATGAAGAAAGGTATGATAGGACAATTAGAATTGTCTAAATTCTAAATACATAACTCGTAAGCAAATTTTAATAGTTAAGAAAATTGCATATTTTCTGAGTTATTAAATTAGAAGCTAGATTAATTACTGTATAACTGGTAAAAGACAAACTAGCATATTTTATCTAGTTGTTCTGTTTTGACCATTTAAAAAGTACTACTTACAATTGTTGGAATAGTAGAACTATTAAGAAAGAAATTGCATGCCCAATTTTTCAAGTTAATAGCATTGATGGATAGTTCATCATCTACATAGTAGAATACACTCTTTTAGTACATAAGTAATTGTTATGTATGGACTTTCTCAAAGGTGTAGGGAAGTAAATAGAACGCTATTTTCTTTCACTGGTTAATGCAATACTTACAATGTTGTCAAATCCAGTGGGAGTATTTTGTTCTTATTACTGAATAAGGAATTAATGTAATGATCTCTAATTCAGTGGGAGTTACAAGCTTTGTCATCTTGGTAGTAACCCAGATTATCTCTAGAATGTCTTAAGATAATTACTTTCCACTTGTAGACACTTATGTTTTCAAGGATAGTCATGTACGTTTCCTTATTAGACAATGAAGTGGTTCTACATCTACTAGTTATGCTAATATCAATGACACAATCATATTAGTCACATAAACAAACATATGTCGTGTTGTTTATCTGCTACATGATGTTGTTCAATGCACAAGTGGGAGAAATCTATATTGTGTGCAAGGGACAACATATAGGTATATGATTTAAAGGATTCTCTTGACTGCAAGGTAAGAGACTAACATTCTAATATAACTTGTACATATCTAATTTAAGAAACACTTGGTGTTGCAATTTACTTCATGTGAGAACTTGGCGAGATTGCAACAACAAAGTAAATCTCTTTGTGAAGTCAGACCTTGCATGGACATATCTGCAGTTTCTAAATTAGACAAGTATTTAGAACATGTGTCAAAATGATATATAAGACTACTTCAAATTAAATATTTATGTATTATTAGAATGACATAAAATTAAATGAAGTAATCTAATACTACTTCAATTTGTTTATTTATGTAATTTTGAATGACATAAATGAAAAATAATGTAGTCCTACATTATTATGAAGTAAAATAAATTAACTTGAAATTATAAATTGAAACCAAGAGTTGTGTTCATAATTACTTTAGATAAACATGTTTATGATTCATGGTAAAGACATAAACATAAAGTCTTTTAAGACTTATAATAAAGTAAGACGTTAACTTATTATGTTTTTTAATTAAGACATATACAAGAAGTCATTGAGTTGATCAATGATTTATAACGTTAAATGGGATTATAACATTTTATGTTTTCTTGATGAAACATGGATATGAAGTGACTTGGTTAAAAAGTACTTGTGTTATAAAGCATGTAATTGGCTTGAAAAGTCTATTATACCATTAAGTTGACTTAGTTGGTAAATAGGTAAGTCAAAAGGAATATGTTTATCTTATATATTGTTAGATTGTCTTACAATATTAATTCTAATGAATACCACAAGTTGATGGTATGTTCAGTTAGGAGAATCAAACTCTATTTGATTTGTTTGATTCAAGATAACCATAACTTCTTTCTTAAAAAGATAACCATACTTGAGTATGGATTGAATATACTCAATATGACTCCAACCTAGAAGATTGTTAAAACACCATTTCATTATTGAATGTGATGAATCACACTAAGTTTTAAAATTGAAGATTCTGAATTTGTTAAACTACTTATGAATAGGTTAATTAACAAACTATAGTCAGGAATTATCAATGTGTACTTGTAATGTCCCAAAAAGAGAACAATGTAGTTTTCCTCTAACTGCTAAGTATATATAGATAGTCTATATATTACAAAAGGCAAATGGGAAGTTTTTTTTATCTTGAAAGCTAAAATTACAAGATACATAATCTTCTAAAACACACTAGTAAATATCATGATGAGGTTAGACATGTAAATGATTGACCTCATGATGATGGGATTTTCATTCATAGATCTGCAAGGATATCTCAGATATTTGACTTATATGCTGAGAAATATGAGTTACAGGATTATAGTAAACCTGATAATCATTATGATGGATTACCAAATATTGAATTGGGTAAATTACTCATACTATGAATGTTAAAGATGCTGTCCATAAAGATAATCAATTTTGGAAATTTGGTTTATCTTAATAGTTAGACTAGAGAATGGAAATAAGTTTCTTCAAAGATGTTAGGAATTGGAAATTCCATGTTAAAGAGTCGGTCACCCCAATAATGGTCTAGCATATGTTAGCTCGTAGATTTGTCGTTGTTTACGTTATTTAGCAGTTTATTAGTTAGTTTTGTAGCGTAGATTAGTTTAGTGCAACACCGTGGAGGAAGGACGGGTCTTTACCCACTGTATCCCTGATCCACAGTCCGATAGGAGGACGTTAGCTTTGTAACTATAAATACCCCTTCCATCCATGGAAGGGGTGGTGCTTCTCATTCAATCTAATATTCCCTTTGTGTAAACCTCTAGCAAGAACACCCTCTCTCTCTCTACTAACTCTCTAACTATGGTAAACATGTATTTTGATCATCCAAGACCACCCGAATCATCAACACAATAAATATAACGATCCTACAATTGGTATCAGAGCCAAGGTTTTTTATGTTTTGATGATTTGTGTGGTATTTTTTTATTCCTGTTATGACTGGTTTGGTATTATTCTGTTTTGGTCGAATAATATTCTTAGTATCATCTGGGTAAACAGTTTGCAATAAGACTTGATGTATTTTTGGTCAAAAACTTCATGTGACTTGTTCAAAATCTGTCGTGTGTCACCTTCTTTGTTCAAGTCTGTATCTTTGTCACTTTTAAATGAGTTTTGTACCATCTTTTATCTGTGAATGAATCTGGTCTACTTGTGGTCAAATTAGTCGTCTTTCATCTGGTCATTTACGAGGTCAAAATGGGTCGAAATTTATGAGTCCTTAAGCTGTTTTTTGTTCTGGGTTTTTCTGGTCTGTTTCAAGTGGTCAAAACAGAAGCAGTTCTTTTGCAGCCATATTCTTCATAGCGAGTAGACAAAATAATATAGCGACTTATATTGATAAGTTAGCGATTTGTGCGTTGAAAGATGTAGCGACTTGTGGTTATTTGACTATTGAGTCAAATAAAAGTTCTGGCGACTTGACCTAGCGAGTTAGACCTAGCAACTTAGACCTAGCGACTTAGACCTAGCGAGTTAGACCTAGCGAGTAAGACCTAGCGAGTTGTGACAAGTAGCGACTTGACTTAACAGAAAGGTAGAAGAAGAGATGACGACTGCTTAATGACCACGACCTCACATACATAATACCAAAAATGACTCGACCACATCACCATTAACAACCATATAACCCACGACTTCAGTCATCAGTCCATGACCCATCTCCAAACAACATCCATGCTATACTAACCTAAACTCATCCTCCATATCCTCTAGCTCTTTCAAGACTCTTAAATTAATAACAAGAAAGATCTCAGATTTTTTTAATTCGTGGTTCTCAAATGAAACATCAAGACTATCAAGTCTATATCACGAATCAAAAACTTCATCATTGATCATGATATTGATAATATTCGAAAAGTTAAGAAGTGAACTTAACAATTATGTTAGTTCAAATCATTGTTTCGATTCTTGACTCAAAACTAATTTTGCAACGACATGAATATAAAGGGTCAAACAAACATGGTTTATAGATCTCAGTTTCATCTTTTGTGGTTTTATCGAGACCTTTTCAGATCCATATAACCTCTAATAAAAAAAAACCATCATTGATCTAATAAGGTTTTTATAATATCCGAATACATAAGATAAATCAAATTAACAAGTATGTTATTTGATCTTCTTGATTCGTTTATAAGACCACCTCACAAGATAAAGGTATCAACAATAATCTATTAACCCTTCTATCTCGTTCGTTTAATACTTAAAATCAAGAAGGACGAATGTAAAACCTACCTTGACTCATGGCTGCTACAAAAGGTTCTCTTCCAAATCAAACCATCCCTGTGGCGATACAAGGACCTACGTGCCAACCCTGTGGCGATACAAGAAAGATTAGGGTTTGGTGAAAGAGGTATTACTGAGTGAGGGGCGGATTTTTGATGTTAAAAATTAGGGTTAAATGGGGATTATGTGGTGTTATATAACATTCAGTGTTATAAGATTTGCAACTTGGGCCATTGACCCGTTTTGATTCTTATTGGACGCATTCATAACGTATATGGGCCCATGGTGATATCTTAAGTCAATGTGAATATTCTAACGCATTTGATATCTTAACGTGCACATTGGGATAATGTGATTTTTTACAATGTGAATATTGTCTCATGGTGATATTTTAAGTAAGTTACTTGAAGAGATGTGGTATTAATCGGACTTGGTTAGTGGATTATGAGTTTTTCTCATTCCTGGACTGGATTTCATGTCGTGGGTTGTCGTTAGAATGGATTTTGACATGTGTTTAAGACTGAATCCGGTGTACGTTCTGTATGTCAATGAGATTGGTGTGCCATGTGATTTGATTATGAGAGGTTTATGAGATTTGGGTTTTATGAGATTCGTTTAAGAGCTTTAATGATGAGACCTATGATAATGAGTTTTGATGATGAGTCTTAAGAAACTTGATGCGAGTTGATGATGAAAGCTGTTGTGGTATACGGTTTGATACTTTGGGTTATACATACGGTGTATACTATTTCTCGGCTTGAATTGATGGTTGAACAAAGTTGACTATGAGGTTGTTTATACGGTATTTCGGAGTTGGATTTGAAGTGAGGTCTTTCCAGGCGCGTTTACTTAGTTCGTCTTCTTTTGTTCTACCCTTCCGCGAAGATGACTTGTTTGGGCATTTATAGAGTGTGATAAAGACTTGGCTATTTTAGTTCCGGTTGTGATTCTTTCTCTTAACCCACAACGTAACTATCACTTCGGTGTCTCACGCAGTTGAGAATATGTCAAGAGGTTTTGTACATTGGGTACACCTTTTCTTCTTCACAAGGATCAGTACAAGTTTAAGTAACAAATCTGGGGAATTTCTCTTCATGGTCAAGTTCGGCATATTGGGTTTACTTCTCCATATGGTCACTACATTACCCGACAGAATGAGTGAATGATGTGTTTACCAAAGTGTTTATTGGATGGTTGATGTTGTTGTTGATGTTGGATTATGAACCGTTGATGAACCGCTGCATGTTCCCCTAAAACAGATATTCTCTGAAACCAAAGTCGTCATAACACATTCAAGCTGACATTGTTTACGGTTTTGTCTTGATTTTGTAAAATCCCGCGAAAGAACCTATTTCTCGGTTTAAATCATAGACTTGTAAAATACCGTGACAATGGAAACATCCTGGTATTAGTAAAGTGCATTTCCGGATCTATCTTACGGTTTATTCTTGGTTTTGTAAAATCCCGCGAAAGAAACTATTTCTCGGTTTAAACCATAGAGTTGTAAAATCCCGTAATGATGGAACCATCTTGGAGAAGAGAAACTGTAATTTTGGATCTTACTTGATGCTGGTGTTACGGTTTCTGTTTCGAAGAAAGGATAAAAGGGTGTACTTCATAATTGGATGTGTGTTTGGATATTCGTCATGGCAGTTTGGTTATTACATGGTTTTACGGGGTTATGTGCTGTTGACCATGGTCGGGATGAAACCATTATCAAAGTTCATTTAAATGTCAAAGAAGGCTAGATTTGAGCAGTTAACCAGAAGATGTGACAACGGAGTTAATTCACTATTATTTATTTGAGGTTGAAGTGATGTATCACGAGCAAGTGTACTTAGTATCTGAAGGTATCGGGGATGGATGGATGAAGATTCTTCATGATCCTTGTTCGAGCTTATTATCAAAAAATGAAGACTTGGAAATCTAGTTATTCTTGGGAGTCTTTTTTCTCTTACCACGAGGGGAAATTGGGCTCTTTTTGCCACAAAAATAACTATCACTTTAAGGAGTTACGTTGTAGTGCTCAGTGTCACATTTAATTGTGGATTTTCAAGAGGTGATGTACGTCTTATACTTGATGGTTGGTTGGTTGAAGAGTATAGAGTACTTAGAGATTCAAATGGGCATGAAGTCTCGACACCGCTCTTTGTTACATATGTGCAAGTTTAAGTCACGAGTTCGGGTTAGTTTACTTCAGGGTCAAATTCATCATATTGGGTTTTCTCCATCAGCTGTCACGTCAAATAGCCTACAGAATGATAATGGGGATGATTACATGTTTTGCTAAGAGAGCAGAAAAGAGAGAGATTATGACGTATGAACACTTCAGTTCATGCCTCGTACTCTAAAGAAAAGAAATGTGTACGTTTCAGTGCGCATTATCTTCCAAAGAAGAGAAATCTTCTAATGACGTCTGTTCACATCAGTTCAGGCCTCGTTCTCTAAAGAAAAGAAAAGTGTACGTTTCAGTGCGCTTTATCTTATGAAGAAGAGAAATCTTCTTATGACGTATGAACACAACAGTTCATGCCTCGTTCTCCAAAGAAAAGAAAAGTGTACGTGTCAATGCGCTTTATCTTCTAAAGAAGAGAAATATTCTTATTATGACCATTCTCATCAACATGCTTCATACTTTTTCCATGCGCTTCAGTCATCAAGTGAACCGGGCTACTGTTGATTGTTTTCTGATTCCACTTTCTCAACTATAATGACGATGGCGACATCCTGTGCTGATTTTGCGGGGGAGAAGTGTGAATAGACTACATTTGGATAATGTTCACTTGTTTAATCAAGAATGGCATCTCTGTATGCAATTCTTGAGGGGGAGAAGAAGTGTGAATTTTTTGCATTGTTGATTGATATTTGAGAATTAATGGTCATACGGCTCTAAACTCATGTAAGAACCGAGCCTCTTCTTATCGTATCGGGTCATCTTTACATGGAGTTTTCTCTCTTCTAAGAGCCGTTGGTTGACATCTTCACTCGGATTGATGAGTTTATCGACAAAGTGCTTCCGGTTAATGCTTCACGTATACATCAACATGATGATTCCGAACAATCTATCTGTTCTTGTTTGATGTGATTGGTAGTTTGGTGTTACCATCTTGTGTGTTCGTTGTGTCCTGATTGCTGATTTCCTTGATGAACATCTTTCTGTTCTTGTTTGATTGGGAGGGATTTTAGTTAAGGGGATTTTCAAGATGTAAGTTAATTGGGATGCTTTTTGGTGGGATGCTTTTTTGGTGTGAGTTGAAGATGTTAACTATCTATTCCCCAACTAGACAATCTAGAAGAAGGTCGAGTCTACAGTCGGTTCTACATTTTCTGTTGTATGATTAGAAGACTAAAAGACGAGTTGCATGTGATTATCAAAAGACTTCTTCTTATTCTGGGCACTTATCAAATAGATTGTCAGTTTAAGGGAGAGCACTAAATGGGGGAGTTTGAAATGCCAAAATTAATCCCTAATTAGACTTGCTCACGTTATTCTTCAGCAAGTTGACTCTCACAGATACATCTGAGCTAATGATTTTCTTCTCAAAATATTTCTAGTACACGGACTTACAAAGAGTTGTTGATTCTGAAGTGTCAAAAACCAGAAAAGGGGAAGGAGACAAGCATCTAAACGCGAGTAAACTTGATGTACTTAATACTTCTAAGAAATTGAAGATATCCCGGGAAGACAAATGTTATTACCGTAGAGAAACTCAAGGTTTGACTCATGGCGAGTAAACTTGATGAACTTAATTCTTCTAAGTGATTGAAGATATCCCGGGAAAACAAATGTCATGACCGCAGAGAAACTCAAGGTTTTACTCATCAAGGCGTTTAGTGTTAGTATTTCAACTACGTGGGGGAAGTGATGTTAGAGAAAGTTTCTGAAGATAAAAGAGGTACACTAGTGTGTGGTGATTTCGATGGTATCGCAATGATCAGGGAAGAGAGATTGTGTACATTGGGGATGCTCAGTTGTTTCACTTGAGTGCTTAATCAGTGATTCAGAGATATAATCACTTATTCCGGTGTTGACATCCGCAGAGATTGTCACCCGCAAAGATAATCAGTGACTTGGCCTGCTTCTTCAATGTTATCAGTTATTCATTCCTTGTGTATTGGTATACTTCGGATACTTGAGCTTCATACACGATCATCAGGGAAGAAAAATGTGAACATGGGGAGGTGTTTTCATTCCCCTCATGATGTGTATTCAGGAGAGCTCTTGGGTATTGGTGTACTTCGGGTTCTTGAGCTTCATACACGATCATCCGGGAAGAAAAATGTGAACATGGGAAGGTGTTTTCATTCCCCTCATGATGTGTGTTCGGGAGAGTTCTTGAGCATTATACAAAGAAACTGACTGCTTCAATTCAACTACTTGGGGGAATTGTTCTCTTGACACCTTTTTGGAATGGATTGCTTCGGACCTCACTGGAAAAGAAATTTGAGAAGATTATTTATGTGTGGGATGAAACGTTGCTGATGTTCTATTGGATGATATAACCCCGAATGAAGAATCTCGATTATCGGTCTTAAAAGGAGCAGCGGGATTTATGATAATGGTGTGCTTCTCTGTGCACCTGGCTAAGGAAAGCTTGAAATAGAGCTTCGAATCTGCTCATCCAAAGGATTTTCGGTTTGGGGGGAAGCTGCCAGAGTCTCACTTTCAGATGGTTCTATTTCTTTCAATTCAAGAGCCCTTGGAAGCTTTGGTGGTGGATGTTTAAGAGATGACGAATTCTATCTTCTACGACGTGCTGCTCGATATCCTTATCTCGGTACTCGTACCATCATCTTCTTATTTTATATCATCTACTCTATCTTTGTATATATTTATCAAAAAAACAAAATACAAAAATATAAAACCAGCAAAACAAAATAGAAAATTATAAAATCAACAAAAAGCCATAAAAATCAGAAATTTTAAAAATACCAAAAATATGTTTTCTCATGACATGTCTTCTGGTATCGATAACATCTACGGTCTTAGAAATGTCATTCAATAATGGCACGGGACCATAGATGAAGTTCGAGCAGGAGGTGTAAATATTTCTTTCAAAACATGTCTTCAAAGATGGCTTACAGTTACTTCTGACTGTGACCCGCGCTTAAACTATGGCTTGCTATTATTTTTGATAGCAACCCGTTTTTCAAGAAAGGAAAGTGCTACGCTTAAACTATTTTCAAAATATTTCGTGCACTTATCCTAAAAACTAAACAAGGAAAGTATGTCGAAGGACTGCTGTTCCTACACAAATGTTATTCCGTCTAAAATTCTTCAGAAAAATGTTTGGTGTTTTCAAAAATGGTGGTAAATGAGTTGCTTGTAAATCTATCAGATTCAGAGTTTTTTTGTAAAAATTGAAAACTCAATTAATGACTTCAGCGCTTTTAATCTTTTCAGAAAATAAGTCATTGATTGAGGGGGAGAATGTTTTCAAATTTATATCATCTAACGGACTTTCTTAATTATCCTACATGCTTATCTGAAAAAATATAATTGCCTATGTTGAAGGACTAGGTTTCTAGGATATGATTGTTAGGATTAGATGATTAGAGTTTGAGAAACACATTATTCCCATACCTTACATGATCTAATTGATATGTTGGATTGACTTTTATTAGTCGATTGCTGTTTGGGTGTTGTCGACCACCATATATTTGTATGTGTGCTCACTAACATATGCAGGTATATTGGTATATAAGAATGTTCCCGATCCGGATCCCACAAATGAACATGATTGGATGCCGGAAGGAAAGGGTAACGATATCTTGGGTTGACAAATGAAGAAACGGTGCTTAATTGGACTTCAATGGAGAGTTGGCATAAATACAACGTAAGAGGTCTCACTGCATTAGCAGATGGTTTTCTTCTAAGCGATTGAAGAAACGGAGCTTAATTTGACCTCAGTTGGCATTCAAAATGCAACGTAAGAAGAAGTCTCACTGCATCGGCAGACGGTTTTCTTCCAAGCCCTACAACAACAACGGAAGCTTCTCAACCACCTAATGTATCTTTGTGCAGGACAAGTAGTGAATGATACCATTTTTCTAAAACTTTGAATAATATTGTTTTTGAAAATGGAAAAATATAGTTTTGAAAATAAATTGGACTAAATTTTGAAAATCACCGGACTTCATGTTATCAAAACCTAAGTCACTCAATTATTGACATCTGTCATGGATTGAGGGGGAGAGTGATTTAAAATAAAATATTTTCAAACAATATTTCATCAGAAGTCCGTTTGTACGCTAAAATGTGGTGATCTAAAGATTTAATGTTATGTCATGGTATGGTTTTCTTTAAAACTCAAATATCTGTCAAAATGAAATTTTTTCTGTTCTTGTTTGATTGTGAAATTATTTTATTTTACTTAAAAGGTCTCTTAAAACTATCATACCTGACACTAACAATCTTTAATGTCGAAAAACTGTTCCTTATCTGTCATTTTTCAAAAATTAAATCTTGCCACGTCTTTCCCCAAACTTTCTAAATGATTTAAATCACATGGGATCACAAATCTCAAATGGTTTGATCGAGGGAGAGATCGTGATTTAAATCTCAAATCTGTTTTAATGGAATCAGTTTTAGTCCTTTATAGGCACTCCTGCCTCCATGTGCCACACGATTTCAAATACACAATGCACATGTTGAGGAGGAGGATTTATCCAAAAACAAGATGAGTATTTAAACCTGGCCACATATTCTCCCATGTTTTCCAAACCTGATTAAATCACTTGAGATCTAAAATCTCAAAGGGTTTGATATTTTTGATCGGGGGAGAATTTGTGATTTAATAATAAAATCTGATAAAAGGTGATCGTTTTGATTCAATTGTGCAGGCTGCTCTCTTGTATGTGCTAAACGCTTTTGAATCTCGAAGCATATATTGAGGGGGAGCATTTTAAAAGAAAATAAACTATCGAGGTACAAAAGCCTTTATGTTTTAACATTGATAGGTCACTAGTTTTACAAACACAAGTAATATAGAAAGAGATAAGGCGATTGAACAAGTAAACAAGCACACATACACGATAAGAGTAGCACGGTTAGGCGTAGGAATATGTGTGAAAAGAAAACTTGAACAACCAACCCTCAAATGAGGGTTTACAAGAGTATTTATAGGAGGGACGCTAGGGCAACACTCCTAGTTCCCTTCCTTTCCTTAATGGGCTTGGGCCTAAGCTTATGGGCCTTCTACATAAGCTTAAGGCTAATAACAAACATAAAGGCCATAATAAAGCTAACTATTACATATTAATTACTAACACTTGATTATGGTTTAGGAGTGATTCCAACAATCTCCCTCTCAAGTGTTGGTGATGAACGGTGAAGGCGTTGATGTAATAGTAGCTCTGACGTCTTCTGACATTCTTCTTTCTTGTGAGAGGAATTGTCTTGATTTGAACAATCTCCCCAATGTAGAGAGATATTTATCTTTGAACAGTTATGCTTTGACGTCATCTTTAACTTTGTTCTTTGATCATTGTTCTTTGTGGTGAAAGTGATAGTATGTTGTTGTCTGCATCAGTCTGCCTCAGGTCTGCTTCGCTGCTCCAGTGTCTCCACGTCATTCTTCAACATGCTCACACGCTCTATGACGTTGGAATTCAATACTGATGAAGTTCTCTAAGTCTTTAACTTTGTAGATTCTTTGGTTGACGAAGAATCATTCTGACGGTTGTGTTGCTTTTGAATAGAACTTCCATTAGTGATGATGTTGGCGTGAGCATGAGAAGAATCAGCACGATCATCCTGCTCCGGAGCTTCCATAAGAAGAAAACATTTCAAACGGTTAGTAATAAGCAGGTTCCGGCACTTACAAGTTTGAACTTCGAGAGAGTTAACAGCATAGTGTGAAAACTCAACTCTAATTCTTACAAAGGCCGTTCCTGAACTGGAGTCCCACAAGTGAGATAACACGATGTACCGAAGTACATCTACATTTCAGATGAGTCGCTGAGGTACACCGTAGCATCACCTCACGACTATAGACCATTTGAGACACACTCCGCGTAATCCACGGGGAGTTACCGAAGTGACCTGCTGTCAGGGCTGTTTGATGTTGACCCTGGCAGGAGTTTCCATTCAATCACTAAGGATCACAGATGTGAACCTCTCATAAATGTTCTCGACAGATTGCTAAGATCTGTGAAGGACTCGATATGAACCACTGATAATCTTATTTGGTGATCGTCAAGTGATAAAATGTCAAGTGTTCCTAAGAGATCTTTTGATGAATCTCGTGGCTCTAGACTCAATAGTGCGTTTTGGTTTTCCTTAGCGGAGACTAGGGAGAGGGTCTCCTTCTTCAATACCAGCGATCTCTAAGAGAAAGCCAATAGTTTACGTAGGGTTCCCTGTGAGAATGAAACAAGCTTCTGTTGAGAGAAACTTGAGTGGCTAAGAAGGTTTAGTGCATGCGTCACTGGGTCCATGACGACTTTTAATCTTCAATACCGGTGTCACTAAGTGACAATCAGTAGCATATGAATTGAACCCGGTGTCTGCCCTAAGTTGAATAATCTGGAGGGCAATTTCTTTTCACCCTTTACTTTACATTTCTTTTTGATTCTTCAACTCCTTCTTTCTCCGATTCTCATTTTCTCCTTTTTACAATCATTCCTAAGGACTTCTAACACTAACTAATGGTAGTGTCCTTGGGTAGATCCCTCCGGCTCTGGCGGATCATAGGACGGTTATTCCTAACCTTAGTCACCTTATAACTCCATGACTAACCTATGTTGCCATTAAAACCACAGTTTGTGAAAAATCTCTCAAATGGTTTGTAAATGAAAAACATGTTTGAACCACTGTGAGAGATAAGGTTTTGCATAAATACTCCCCCTCCACATGTGCTTAAGAGTATTAATGGTTTAAATGCACAGTGAGGAAAGAGCGCGCACTTTTTGAATTGATCCACTGAAGATAGACAATCCCCCGCGAGACACGGTTACGTTGCATAGTTAAAGAGTTACATTGTCAGCTTTTAGGTGACAACTAGCTCTAATAACTACCTTGAAGGTGTAGACAAACCTCGGAAGGTTGTCATACCCGTCAGAGTTCATGTCTACCAAGAGTATCTCGAATGGTACTTTCTACTTGGACAAGTCCTTTGCGAGACACGTTTACATTACTAGCGAACTAGCTTGAAATTATTACCCGTCCAGGACAAGTCTTTTCGAGTTACAAACAGTTTAGTACTGTCAATTCGTTGGTTAAGTCTGAGGTACACAGATTCATTTGCATTTTGCACAACATATTTCTTATCACACAATTTTCTCCCCCTCAAAAATGGCATATGAAAATGTTATTTTTGAAACGTTTGAGAATAAATATGACCATTTCGAGTGTTGAGGGAAGAGTGACCACTGTGAACAATTTGTGAACAAAGTTTTCATCAAATACTCCCCCTCAACTAGTGATATAAACGGTTGAGGTTTTAAAATCATATGGGGAAGTACTTGTCTTTTTTAGCAAAACCTTGAAAAATGAAAGGTTTGATAGGTTTTACTCAAAAATAAGAAGCTTTCGCTCCTTTTATAAGGATTGTGGCACTGAGGCTTACCACAGGGTCCTTTCTTGCAAATTACGGGTTGTACACTGTTATGTGTGCACAAGCCATTGACATATATCATCATACATCCAAAATATTTAATGAAAGAACCAAATCAAGGAGTACCAGGAAGTGCAGTGATGTTCCCAAGAGTACGAATAGGGCGTTGATAGCCGGTGATGTTGATCCTGGGTCGACCACCAACAAAACTTTCCAACGTTCTGAACTGATCCCTTCTGAACAACCGTTCATCAATCATGGTGATGATCCTTCTCACATTCCTCTGATCCTGAGAATTCCATCGCTTAGGGTTCCTAATGTTTTCACGTATATCCTTCAATCGATAAGCTAATCCGTCCCTAACCATCTTCAGAGTATGATCTCCAAATTTGTGAAGCTCATTACACGCCATCAAGCAATTGCGATGAAGTTCACTGCGATAAACGACACCAAACGGTTTGCTGATGAGCGTTAATTGTGATAGCTGGTTGATATCGGGAAGATCAAGCTGTGGTGGAGTGAAGTTGACACGTTTCTTATATGATTCAACAGCAAGCTGAAGATCTTCAACACGTTCTTTGATGACTATGCGTCTGATGAAGATGAGCAGTGACTTGATGAATTCACGTTGTACTTCAGTTGGAAATTGTCTCATGCGACCTTGAACTTTGGCAAGGTACATGTCTTCAATATCATTGATGTTCAAATTCTCAAAGTCAGCTTCAGAGAATGCATAGTCCCTTTCGTCTTGTCTTTTGACCACAATCTTCTTGAGAAAAGTGTAGTCCCATTTAGACGATAGACCAACATGTTTGATGGCCATGATACTTTTAGTACTGAACACTGCATGTTGAGACTTCTGGACCAAGCAGCTTCTGTAGTAGATTCTTCGGCGTTCCGGCCAATGGTGAATCCCATACATTGCATCTTGGTCATACACTACCACTTTGTCGGAGAACATGTGGGTAGCACGTTCCTCGATGGCTATACAATCAGAGTATATGGCAGCAGGGAATGGAAGTGTCAGAGATGTAGCGTATTTCCTTGAACCATCGCCACCGTGTTGAAGAAAATCTAAGTCTTTGTTGAAGAAATGTCTGAAAGGAATCCTAGGCTGATCAGGTTGGCCAATGGTAGGTAGAGGTCGAGACCAGTCGGTGTAATATGGAGGATTGTCCCGTTTGGTGAAGTCGATGTTTGCTTCTGGGTTGAGCCAATCCATGTTATTAGACATGGCTCGAGCAATGTTTTCAAGGTGATATTCAACCTCGATTGCACTTTCTGAGCTGTCTTTCAAAAGTAGGAATGCTTCATTCTTGATGCGCTTCAATTCAGATTTCGTCATCTTCTTCACCCGGAACCTTTCTTGCAAAATCTTTGCATGCTCCAAGGTACTACCGTCTACCAATTCTTGACCATCTTCAGGGTAGGGAGTGTTGTTAACAAGTGTAGCAAACCATTCAAATTCTTCAGTTTTATCGTCATCTAGCCATGATACGACGTCAGTATGAAGCGTCTTCTTCTTCTTTTTTGAAGGCTTAGATGATGATTCTGGTTTATGTCCTTGTTTGGGAGAGGTGGGTTGTTGTTGGGGCTCAAGGACCTCTTCATCGTCACCACCCGTATATTCAAAGTGATCACCGGTTTTTTGAGTCTGGGGTGGTAACTCGGAATCGTCCTGAGGTTTATCAGTTGAAGAGCGAGGAGGAGATCTTCGTTGAGAAGGAGTCCGTTGAGGTGGGGGTTGCATAGATGAAGATTCACCAGATTGCTTCTGGCGTTTAGATGCAGAGTCCTTGTCCTTATCATCGTCATCTCTTGGCCGTTTGGGTTGATCGGCTGACTCCTTGCATGATGATCTGAGTTGAAAAGCAAGTAGACCTTCGAAAAATTTAGCTTCATCCGAAGTAAACGTTCCAGATCGCTTTGACATTTGCATCACTAGTTTAGCGATTAACTCAGATTTAGAGAGATCAGCTTCTTTGGCCATTGTATGTTTAACCAATGCGACGATGTTAGGGGTGAGTTGTCTGGAAAATACTTCTCTAGTCACACTGGGGACAGTGTCGAGAAGAAACTTGTGGGTATGATCTCTTGCTGTCTTCTCCAGTTCCTTTTGGACTTTAGGAACGATATCTTGAAGGTACTTTTGAGTGTAACCTTCAATCATTTCATCCAGTTCCTCTTTACGATGACCTTTCATGAAATCCTGGATAAACTTCCTTTCTTCTTGCATCTTGTCATGCTCGTTATACAGATGTTGTATGTGATCAGCAAAGAAATTCAACTTGATGTTAAGTACGTTTTTCTTTCTGACTTGTTTTACAGCTTTGGCAATCCGTTCATGAGCATGAGAAACCCAAGATTTAGGTGGTTTCTTCACGGATTTGGATGATGATTTGGTTGACTTCTTGGATGGTGGCTGTGATGAATGAGACGAAGAATCCGATGATGATGAGATGTGAGGAGATTCCGGGTCCTTTGGTGGTTCAGAAGTTTCCTTCTGTGAGCGTGTAGGACTATCCAGAAGCACATCGTCGTAAGCAGCATCTTTATCTTTCTCAGTTTCCGGTTCCTCAAAATCATATACAATAGTATCCTCTGCAGGATTTTGTTGTTGCACAAGAGTGGTGGCACCAGCTCCCTTATCGGGTTGATTAACCGCATCAGGAGTTGGTGAAGATTGAGCTGCACCACTTGACCCACCGGGGCCACCCATTTGGTCTTTAGCAAATTCTTCAGCCTTTTGAAGATGTCTGACGATTTTATACTTCTTCCTGTGTGATTTATCCAGTTGCTCTTCTTCTTCTTCAGAGCTCTCATCATAGGGTACAATTGCTGGAGTCTTCCCTTTTCCTTAGACAGCTGGAGGGCTTAGAGGTTTTGCTACTGAGGCAGGTGCTTCGGTTGCAGTTACAGAGTAATGAACCTCTTCATCTGTATCAGTATCTTTAGAGCTCTCGTCCACAAGCTTTCTTTGCGGTTCAAGTGTGGGAATAGGTTCGGCTTCCTTTACGGGAACAATCCTTTTAGAAGGAGGATTCCTTTTAGGAAACTTCCTTTGACTCACAGTACTTGTTGCGCTTCCTGCACTTCCTCTTCTGGTTCTCCTTACAGGTGTTCCAGAAGATTTTTCGTCGAGATGACCAACTTTTCCTTGTCTAACTGCTTCCAGATACCTTTTGTACGTTTCGAGCTTTCTGACATCTTCAGTTAGAAGGAAATCTGGCAACACAGCACCTTGTTTCTTTGTAGACGATTCCTTGATTCTGAAAGATAGAATAGGCTCCGTCAACATATCGTGATTGTCGGGGTCATTGAGCCTCTTGGGAATATCAGGATGAAGTCCAAGTGCTCTCTGGATCAACAATTTAGTATATCTGATGTAGGGAATCTTTGAGCCAAGCTTGTTGAGAAATGACATCATGTCATCCCAAATCAGAGCTTCGATAGCGATGTGTTTCATGTTGACCAATGCCCAAAATATTTGCAGTTCCATGAGCTTAGGATGCTCATAGCCACTGTCACGACCAGAAACAGACTTGGTGATGATCATGTAGAGAGTTCTCCATGGTTGAGGAATACTCTTAAGCTCTACGTGAGAATGCTTGGTGATTACTCCTGTAGCCTCGTCATAACCGATATCGATTAAGAATTGGAGAGTGAGCTCTTCAGCAAGTGTGGCATATAGTTTGGTTGGTTCGACTTCAGGAATTAGGAGAACAGCCCTTAAGTCTGCAGGTGTAATGGTGACTTGTTTGTGATTCAGAGTCACCGTCACAGCAGTCCGTCCTTTGACCCTTTCCATAGTGTTCCAGAACTGTTGGATATAGATCTCAGGAACAGTTGCAGAGTGAGTGAGCATATTCTGATACGGATGAGTCCTCAGAATATCAATAGCAATTAAACACGAAGACTCTGAGCAAGTGAGGGTGTCAAAGTCAACACGGAGATTATTCTTTCCTATCTTCATTGGATAGCCATAAGGATAGATATCAGCAATGGAGAGAACTTCTGATGCATCCACAATCATTTGTTCAGCCATGTCGTGATCTGAAATAACATTAGCCAAAAGAACCAACATATCGAAAGACATAATGTTAGTCAACAGAAGGTCTTATTGTCTAGTTATTGAATGTACAGTGTCAATGATTGTTACGAGTCCTAAGTCACTTGTATGTCCAATAGTCCAATGACGTCGTGAAATGTTTCGTGAGTTAGTTAACTTTAAGTTTTAAAGTTTATTTTATCACTTATTGTTCACAACATATCAAACGATTTAAGTTTATTAGTGACATTATTGGATTCGTGACGATATGATTAGTTTATTTAAAAGTTTGTACACGTAACAATTCATAACGAAGGTATGATCCAGGCTTATGCGTAGGATTGGTAAAGTTATGCGTAGACAGAAATGATATATGCGTAGGCGTAAACTTACGCGTAGGATCCTAACTTACGCGTAAGAAATATTACGAGTAAGAAAAAATGGACCTTATGTGTAGAGGTTACGCGTAGGCATATATTAACCTTACGCGTAAGGCTACTCGTAAGATTTGACCTTATGCGTAGAGGTCACTGTTTACGCATATCCTTCACAGGATACGCGTAGTCCCATATGTAGAACCTTATGCGTAGCATCTACGCGTAAGACTAATCTTACGCATAACATACTACGCGTAAGGTGATCCTTATGCGTAGAGTTACAACAACCTTGATTCTGAATTTTAAGTGTAGCAAGCCTGAAACAAAGCATCATATCATCAATTTTGACACATAACATTCATTCTATGACAGATCAAAAACACAATTGCTCATATTAACAGTTAAGCGTAGAAAACCTTACGCGTAGTTTAAAACCCTAAATCTACGCGTATGAATTTTAGCCATAGAATATGCACCAAAGTTTTTCTGGTATGTCTTAGATGTTGTGAGAGTATAGTAACCAAGTTTTAACACTTAGTTTGCAGTGAATCAAAAATACCCAAACTCAAGAACCTTAAACCCTAATTTCTAATTCTGACACAATTAGTGTTTCTGGGTGGTTATAGAGCATGAAAATCATCAATTCATCATCATATAAACATTACACAACAATCTTTTTGAACAAAACACTTCTCATTTTGAAAAAACCCAATTCGACTTATAAACCCTAATTTTGCAAAATCACCAATTCGTGTTTCTGGGTGGGTTTTGATGGTTAAAATGGTATTAATGATGTATTAGGAACGTTTTGACACAAACCATTTCACCACAAACACACTCACACTGATTGTGTGTTCATACGCATACGCGTAGAGCACATAATCACTAAAAAAAACACTTTTTAGCCGTTGGATTTCCATGAAATTAAAAACCTTAGCTTAAAATCATGTCATAAACACAAAACAACTTACAAAGTGGTGATCAAATGCACGGATTTCTTAAACGATTTCTATGCGTAGGATTCTTTAGGTTTTAGTAATAAATGTGAAGTGAAAGTGTTAGGTGGGGTATTTTATTGAAAATACTTTCAGGTTTTGACAGTTATAGTCCCTCCACCTTTTCCTTTTTCAAACAAAGCCATTTAACTTCCATTTTGGTTACCAAACAAAGTTTTTAGGAAAGAAACTTGACGACACTCCCCCTCGACTCTAGAAAATAATGAAAGGTTATTAATTTTAGTCCGAGGAGTGTCATTGAACCAGAAAAAATTTACCACCATTGAAAAAGAAATAACTGAGATAAGATAACATGCAAGTACACAGATGTTTTGAAACAGTTAAGAGATTATTTTCTCCCCCTCAACACTTGATCTTAAAAATACTGAATTTTGAAAGATTGTAGTGTTGAAGGAAGAAATGTACTTGCCATGTTGAAAGATTATAGATTAGAAGAATATTTTTGTTGTTTTATAAGATTTTATATTTTTGTATTTTGTTTTTGAAAAAATATTTACAAAAGATGTTTTGGTGTTTGACAGGTTTTGAAGACTGTTTTAAGAGGTCATCCAATTCCTCTTGAGTCAAACACCTCATACCAATCCGGTGGATCAACTCATTAAACCTAGTGGGAGGCAAGGCTTTGGTGAGAAGATCTACCAATTGGTATTCAGTACCCACAAAGTATAATTCAACGGTACCCTGTTCCACGTGGTCCTTGATGAAATGATAGCGTAGATCGATGTGCTTTGATTTCGAGTGCTGAACTGAGTTGCACGAGATTGCAATGGCACTCCGATTGTCGTAGTACATCGGGATTCTGTCAAATACGTAACCATCGTCTTTGAGTTGTGTTCTCATCCAGATGACTTGAGCACAACACACGGACATGGCTACATATTCTGCTTCGGTTGATGACAGCGATGTACAATCCTGCTTCTTTGATTGCCAAGACACTAGTTTATCACCGAGAAATTGTAGAGCTCCTGAGGTACTTTTCCTTGAGTCTAAGCATCATGCGTGGTCAGCGTCTGAAAAAGCGATTAGTTCAAAACCAGAATCCTTCGGATACCAGATCCCCAAGTTAATGGTTCCCTTGATGTATTGGAGGATTCTTTTAGCCTCAGAGAGGTGGGTTTCAGTTGGTCGCGACTGATAACGGGAGCATAGATAAACGGCAAAGACAATATCAGGTCTGCTAGCTGTTAGATACATGAGGGACCCAATAATACTTCGGTATTTGGTAGGGTCAACTAATTTCCCATGTAAATCAGCGTCTAGCTTCTTGGTATGAGTCATTGGTGTGGCATAAGTATCACAGGTTTTCATTCCAAATTCGTTTAACAATTCAAGGGCATATTTGGACTGACTCAAGAAAATACCACGGGGTGATTGATGAACTTGCAATCCTAGAAAGAATGTAAGTTCACCCATCATGGACATTTCAAAAATTTTCTTCATTAGTTTTGCAAAAGCGATTGAAAACTTTTTATGTGTAGACCCAAAAATGATGTCATCCACGTAAACTTGAACAATTAAGATATGTGCCCCGTGATATTGTATAAAAAGAGTTGGGTCAACCGAACCTTTGGTGAAATTATTAGCAATGAAGAAAGATGATAGCTTATCGTACCATGCCCGAGGGGCTTGTTTGAGACCATAAAGAGCTTTGTTCAGTTTGTAGACATGGTTCGGGAATTCAGGTTCAACGAATCCATCTGGTTGGCTGACATAGACCGTTTCTTTAAGTTGTCCATTGAGAAATGCCGTTTTGACATCCATCTGATAGACCGTCATATTCATTTGAGCTGCGAACGCGAGAAATATCCGAACAGCCTCAAGAGGAGCAACCGGAGCAAAAGATTCTTCAAAGTCTATTCCCTCTTCCTGACGATAACCCTTAGCAACTAGACGTGACTTGTTTCGGATGACGTTCCCTTCAGCATCCAATTTGTTTTTCCAAATCCATTTTAGACCAATGACGTAGACCCCTGTTGGTCTTTCAACCAGTTCCCATACTTCAAGACGTTTGAATTGGTTGAGTTCTTCCTGCATGGATTCAATCCAGTTGTCTTTTGTCATTGCGTCTTTAATGTTTTTAGGCTCAGATTGGCAGACAGTGAGTGCATAAATGCAATGTTCACCATCTGTGTGAAGACGTTTTCTCGTAACGACTGATTGATTTGGGTTGCCAATAATGTTAGCCAGAGGATGGTCTTTTGTCCATCGATGTGTAGAGGGTTGATGTTGGTATACATTGTGCAGATTCTGAGGATTCAAATGGTTTGTTGAAGATTCCGCGACATCTGGTGCAGCAGTCTCAGTAGCAAACGGGTTGAAGAACGCATTTGGATCAAAATCTGCAGGTGGGGGTACTTCATTCAGAATATCATCAGCTGGTTCATCATTGTTGGAAGCGGTGTGTTCAACTGTTGTGTTGGAGTCAACTGGTGTAGGTGCATCTTCAACAGTAGTTGTTGTAGCAGGTGTATCAGGTATAGGAATATTATCAGGTTGTGCAGCGGAAACAACGGATACACCTGGAGCACGTTCATCAATATCGTCACAGAACAGAGGAGCAAATAACCTTTCCATTTGTTGACGAGTTAGCTGGGGGCTTTGTTCAGCTGATGATGAGGGTTGAGGGAAGTTTAAACGGTTATGACAGGGTTCTAAGCTGTTGTACTCAGAAGCCATTTCCGTGAGTTCATCAAAATGAGCATGAATCGTTTCCATTACCTCCTTAGTTCGACGATTCCAGATTCGGAAACCTTTAGAATTGTCACAGTATCCAATAAAGACTCCAATATTAGCTTTGGCTTTGAGCTTTCCAAAATCATCATGATCATTATTCGGATAGCAAAGGGATCCAAATACATGAAAGTGTTTGAGGTTCGGTTTATAGTTGTGGACAAGCTCGAAAGGTGTTTTGTTGTGGCATTTTGTGATCATAGAACGGTTTTGAGTATAGCATGCAGTAGATACAGCTTCTGCCCATAAGTAATCTGGAAGTTTAGCATTGATTAACATTGTTCTTGCAGCTTCCACTAACGTTCGGTTTCGTCTTTCAACAACTACATTTTGTTCAGGTGTACGTGCAATAGATGTTTTATGCTGAATTCCCACTTTCTCATAGAATTCTCGAAGGGTTTTGTTAACAAATTCAGTTCCTTTGTCTGTTCTGATTATCCTGACGGTGTTGCGGAGCTGAACCTGTATTTTTGTGAGAAAGGTGATGATCATTTGTGGATCTTGGTCTTTGCTTCGAAGAAAGTAGACCCAAGTCCATCGTGAGTAGTCATCAACAATTACTAATATGTAGCGTTTGCCATTGATCGTTTGCACGCGCATTGGGCCACACAAATCCATGTGAAGAAGGTGAAGCACATGCTGAGAGCTGTGTTCCACCTTTGAAGGAAAATGAGCACGAGTGCTTTTCCCTTGTTCACAGGCTGAGCAAAGGTGATCTTTTGAATACCGGAATCGTGGGAGTCCTTCAACTAGTTTGTGTCGAGCAAGGTTGGTGATGGTTTGAAAGTTTAGATGTGAGAGACGACGGTGCCATAGCCAGGATTTTGTAGATGTTGCCTTGGAAAGTAAGCAGATGGGAGAGGAAGCAACCATGTCTTGCATAGAGATAGTGTAGAGACTAGAGTTACGCGAGCCAGACATAAGGTCATTTCCTTGTAGATCACGAATGAAACAAGTTTTCTCCCTGAAAGCAACCTCCAAATCTCCATCACAAAATTGACCTACTGAAAATAGATTGTGACCGAGGCCTTCCACATAGTAAACCCTGCTGATTTCGATGTTCCCATTGACATAATCTCCGTAGCCCATGATAGCTGCGAAGTGATCGTTCCCGAACCTGACAGTGCCAATGAACTTTGCAATAAAGTTTGATAACAGTTTAAGGTTGCCTGTCATGTGTCGGGAACATCCGCTATCAACAATCCAGAGAATGATCTGTATCACCTGCATTACACACAGACGACACAGATGGAATAGAAGTAGATGTGGAACCCGAAATGTTAGAGGGTTCCGAAGCAGGTATATTAGATATACACACATTAATAATTTTAGGCATCCATTTAAATCCTAGTGTGTTATATATCCATTTCTGCCATCTATAACTACTCTTTGCTTTAGTCTTAGTGAATGCACTAGGTGGTACTACATTCTTAGGAGGTGAAACTGGAGCTACAGTGACAGCAAAGTTTGCCTTAGAATCTAAAGAAGGCGGTCTACCAAGCACAGACTTAGAATGATTAGTGGGCCTAGAGATATTCCGATTCTTAGGATTCCGTAATCGAGAGATTATAGCTTTAGCAACACATTTGTCATGACAATCAGAATTCATACTCTTCCGACAAATAACACAAGGTGCATCAGACTGAATATCAAAAGTACTTAACGGTTTAGCATTCGTTACATCACTATTTCTATTACATTTTCCAGACGCAACATCTATAGTGGAAGCAACATGAGTCTTATTCAGAGTCCTAGGGTGTTCTTCTACTTTAGCATTCCTTATTGATCTTTTCTTAGGTCGCAACTTCCTATTCTTCGATTGAGTGCTCCTAGGCTGTGAAGTGCGGACGTTTGGAAAAGATGCAACTATTCCTGTTTCAGTAGAGGGAAACACATTAGCAACTTGTGATTTGGCAGTAGGGATTCTAGGTTCACGATTACTAAGTGTGACTGGTGCTAATCTCTTAATCACGGTAGGCGGAAGTTGTTCATACTTTCCTAACATTTCCCTTAACTTAGAGATAGTGTGAATCAAATCTTGATTTTCAGAACGAATATTACTAGCAAAATTCATGACTTCTCTAGTGTGAGCAAGATAGTGATCAAGTTCGTTAGATGCTTCATGACGAGTCTTATTGAGTAAATCAAATATGACACCATATTCTTGTTTAACTTTTACAAGTTCTTGTTCATATTTAGAAATTTGACTTTTCAAAGACACATTTTGATCATCCAGTTGCTCAATTTTAGGATCAGAAGATTTTGCACTCAACCGAGCGATTTTCTTTTGAAAACTAAGTTGATGATTGTGAATATCTTTTTCACACCAATGAAGACGACGTTTTGCATTGTAAATTTCGTTAAGTAATCTTTTATTTTCAGCTTTTAAAGACTCGATCTGAAGCACATTATCGGTGTTCTCAACAGTTACAACATTTTCAACAATATCAGCAGAGATATAATCAGATGCATATGGCAAAGAATGAAACAACACAGCATTATGGACATCAGCACAGATAAGGTCTTCCAAGAGTCGATCAACATCTTTTCTCAAGAGTTTCTTTTTACGTTTAGTATTAGAAATAGATGTTTCTGTTTTCTCGAAAACGACCTTCATAGTTCCAAGTTCCTTATGAAAATCCCGTTCCCAGGCTAATGCACAACTTTTCAAGTTTTTAACATTAGGTAAAAGATTTTTCTGAAAAATGTCTCTTTGTTCTCGCGCCAGAGGCGATTGAAAGTGTTCAATTTTGATTTCAGAACGATATTCTATCTCATGTTGTAAAATTTTGAGGTCAGCCATGAAAATGTCAAAATATCTAAGAATATTTCGATTTTCAGGTTTTGAGTTTACTTTACTAATTGAAGGTAAAGGACCATAAGTTTGTGCATAATCTGTTTTGGGATTAACATTAGAAGACTCAGGTATTTTGATGATAACCCTTGGTGTGTTAGAAGAATCCGTTGGTGTGACGAAAGTGACCGCGTTTTTATAATTAAAAGGTTTGTTGTAAACAACGTTTTTTAATTTTGATCGACTCTCTTCTTCTGCATCTAATTCCTCTTGACGATGGTATTCAACAACACTCATAACAGTATTATCAATTTTGTATTCTGCACTGGAAACTTCAGGAGTTGGTTTGAATGTTTTTAGTGAAAGCTTTGGTTTGTAATCAGCTAGATTTTTTCCATATCCTTTTGGATTGGGTTTTAAGGTAAACTTTTCAATAGCTGTTACTGATTCACCATGTTTGTAAACAACAGTTTTAAACTCTTTAAGTTTGTTTTTCAAGCCGATAATTTCTTCAAGAAGGTCATCCACCCGATTCGTTGAATGCTTTTTGTATGCGGAGAACTGTTTTTGACAATTTAACAACTCAGCCTTAGCTTTTTGATTTTCCAAGGTGAGAGCGTTAATTTTCTTTTTATGTTCATGTTTCAGTTGTTCTAATTCAGACAACAAAGCATTCTTCGAGGCGGCTAGATCACGCATCTGTTTCTCTAAATATTTTTCGTTTTGATGAGATTTTGCAAAAGCGGCTTCAAAACCTTTTTCACGGTTTTCTTGAGTTTTGAAAAAGTTGAGTTGCATTTGTAAGCATTCAAAATCCTTGGTTAGCAGTGCATTTTTACTTTTTAAGGTCTGATTTAATGCAACACATTCAGCAATTTGGGATTGTTGGTCTTTAAGTAACCGAACAAGATCTGGATGAGGCAAAGGTTCATCGTGTTCAACGTGAGTCACAACATGATCATTATTTAGATCCTCAAGTATAACCACGGAGTCAATTTGATTATCAAGGGAAACCATAAGGTCAGCTGGATCGTCAAATGTAACTACGGGGTTTATTTGAAAATCGTCAGAATGAGATGTAGATGACTCATTTTGAACATTCTGAGCCGTGCCGGATTCAGATATTGACGGAGATATTAGTTCAGATATGATGATGGTTTGTTCGGGTACCTGAGACAAGCCATCAGTGTCATACACTGGGCCTGTTTCACTCATGTGTAACTCTTGCATATTGGCCATCAACATAACAGCTGCATTGGCCTGCAAGTCCTCCATATCATCATTTGAGTCTGCATCTGCCATAAAGCTTTGTTCTTTGTCTGTGAGAGATCCACCAGCTTCATCCTTAAGAGCCAAAAGTAAAGCCTCTTTGAAATAAGCACTGCCCCTAGTCCTCGGCTTTGGGCATGCATTGGCCAGGTGTCACTTCTCATTGCAGTTGTAGCATCTAAGACCATTTAACCGATTTTGAGCATTTCCCTGTTCCACCACTTGAGCTCTGTTGTTATTCCTACCCACAACATTAAACCCTTGACCACCGCCCATCTGACGACCATAATCACGATTCTGAACTTCAACACGTCCATTGTTCACAACAGCTTGAGTCCGTGTGTTAGATGAGGAACGAATACGATTGTTGGATTTGTTGGTGTAACGGCGAAAAGCATTAGCAATCATAACAAATCCTTGTTGCAATCCTTCGAACGGATCAATTTCCTCAGTCGCTTCACTGACATATGCTTGAGCATTGTTGTTGTTGTATGGAACCAATTGATTTTGTTGAGGTTGTTGCTGTGAAGGTGTGTTTGAAGCAGTTGGTTGAGTTGCTGGTTGAGAGGGATAATTCTGTTGAGCATACAAGGCAAGTTGTTGATTTTCCGGATGTGACTGTTTAGCAATTTGAGCACGGAGAATCCTTTCCCGATCAACTTCCTTTTCATGAGGCTTCAAGTAATCGTACAACAATCCATAAGTAGAATGATGCATATTCTTCGCTTGACGGAGAAAAATGACATACTTCTCCCATTCAGGACCAAGACTACTCAGGAACTTAGTATTCACTGCAATTCTTGGCATGATGATGTTGTGTTTATCCAAATCATTGATGATGTCTAAAAATCGATGATGATAGGACTCTAGTGTCTCTCCAGGTTCAATCACGAAGTGTTCATAAGCCAAGTAAATTTTGGATTCCAAATCCTCCTGATTGAGTACAGATCCTTCCATAAGAAGACGAATATGATCCTACATTTTTTGTGCAGTCTTTTGAGCATCAACACTACGAAGAATTGGGTTTGGTAATCCTAAGAGGATGTATTCCATTGCAAGTTCATCAGCTTCATAGTGTAGAAGTTCTGTAGCATTTAGATCTGCAACAGTAGCAATGTTGGTTTGTTCATCTCTTGGTGGAACAGCAGTTGGATCTCCGGGTACAATGACAGTAGGCATCTCAAATGGACCTTCCAAGATAACCTTCTTTAAGAACTTTCCATGTGGCTTCTTCAGATCACAAAACCTAAAGAACCTTATCACCCATTGATCGTAGTTTCCTGGAGTGAGCATTGGAGGTCTATCAAGTGATCCAGCTTCATGAATTGATTGTTGGCTGCTTAAAGCTTCACACATCTTTGCAAACCAAGTGGGTTCCTTCATAGTGTTCCTTGATGGATGTTGATTGAAATCATTTGTGTAGGGTTGAACTTGAAGGCTTGGTGGTGTTTGAACCATTTGTGGTGGTGGAATTGCACCAATTTGTGGATTATGTTGTTGATTAAATTGTTGTTGATAAATAGCTTGTTGTTGATTCCATTGTTGATGTTGTGGAGTTAATTGTTGTTGTTGTTGATGATTATAAGTGTGAGGGAAATAGTTAGAGTATGGTGGTTGAGACATGTTGATAAACTTGTGTAGTAAAAATGGATCTTTGTAGTCGAATGAACCTTTGTTGATGAAGTGTCCTTAGGCGTAGAAAAGACAAGAACCAAGTAGCACTTATGCGTAAAAACACCAAAGTTACGCGTAACAATAAGGAGTTACGCGTAGGATTTAGCTTACGCGTAAGTAGGATAAAAGCACTAAAGTTATGCGTAGACAAAAGTTAGGCGTAGAAAGTTAGGCGTAGGATTACCTTATGCGTAGAACTGAGTTTACGCGTAAAGTGAATCTTATGCGTAGGATTTCTACGCGTAAGCTAATGCTTATGCGTAGATTTAGGGTTTTTGCCCAAATGATCTTTTACACTATCACAGTGCAAAAGATATCCAAAGTCGACGTATTTTCAGACTTATCCAAGTAAGAAAACACGGAATAAACCACGAAAATGAAGATCAAACCAAGGAGATACTTACGCGTAGTTTTAGGGTTTTACTACGCGTAGTTTTACTCGTAACTATGATTTCGTCCAAAATTGTTTCTAAACCGGTTTTTGTGGGATAAAATAGCTTCAATAACACCAAAATACACGAAAGTGTAAAACTTGATGAACCAAAGACTCTAAAACAGTTACGAGTAGGATGATACCCACGTTCAAAAACAACTATCCACGCATAAAGTTTGAAACTTTTTGCCAAAAACACGTATTTTAACACCTTAAAACATTGAAAGGACAAGAATCTTGGATTAAAAAGTGTAAAAAACAAGTTTTTAAGCGAACCAAAGTATCAAACGTGTGTTTTAAGCGTAGGACCGAAACCCACTTTAAAAAAAACACGATTCACCCAACTAGTAGGCGATTGATACCACTGATAGGTCACTAGTTTTACAAACACAAGTAATATAGAAAGAGATAAGGCGATTGAACAAGTAAACAAGCACACATACACGATAAGAGTAGCACGGTTAGGCGTAGGAATATGTGTGAAAAGAAAACTTGAACAACCAACCCTCAAATGAGGGTTTACAAGAGTATTTATAGGAGGGAAGCTAGGGCAACACTCCTAGTTCCCTTCCTTTCCTTAATGGGCTTGGGCCTAAGCTTATGGGCCTTCTACATAAGCTTAAGGCTAATAACAAACATAAAGGCCATAATAAAGCTAACTATTACATATTAATTACTAACACTTGATTATGGTTTAGGAGTGATTCCAACAAACATAATGTACCTTGATTGAGTTTTCAAATGGTTTCTTAAATGGCTTTTGTAATCGTGGATGTGCTTCAAAAGAACTCTTGCCTCTATGTGATAAAAATGATTTCAAATATCCTATGCATATATTGAGGGGGAGAATTTACCAAAGAAAATCAAATGGCTTTTTCCATGGAAATTGTGATCAAGAAATTATTTCAAAGAAATTATTTCAAAGAAATTATTTCAAAGAACTCTTGCCTCCATGTGCTAAACAATTTCAAAATCATATGCACATGTTGAGGGGGAGCATTTTCTAAATGATCAAAACTATTAAGGTACAAAATGCTTTGATCTCGTATCACAAGTACCTTGATTGTTTTTCCAAATGATTTTTCAATTGGTTTCAAGGAAGAATGAACTGTACCAAAAGACCGACCATTTTACTTTATGTATGGAGTTATAAGGACGGTGAGGTTAGGTATTAGTTCCCACAATCCGCCAGAACCGGAGGGATCTACCCAGGGACAATCCACTAGATAGTGTAGAGTCCTTAGGTATATTGAAAAAAAAGGAGAAAAATGAGAAATGGGAAGAGTGCGGACTGAGACAGAACTAGTACTGAAATAACCCAACAAGGTTCTAGTAATGCAGTCTCGGTAAGCACTGAAGGGGTTGAAGAATGAAAAAGAAATGAATGAGAAAAGGGTGAAAAGAAATAGCCCTCCATCAATTCAACCTTAGGGCATAAACCGGGTTCAATTCATATGCTACTGGTGGTTACTAAGGTAACACTGGTATTGAAGACAAGACGTCATGGACCCAGTGACGCACTGCACTAAAACTTCCCAAGCTACTCAAGTTCCTCTTAAAAGGGCTTGTTTCATTCTCACGGGGAACCGACATAATCTATCGACTTTCTCTTAGAGATGGTTGATATTGAAGTAGGAGACCCTCTCCCTAGTCTCCGGCACAGGAACCAAATGTGCACTATTGAGTCTAGAGCCAAGAGATCATCCACAATATCTCGTTAGGACACTAAATTCTTGAAGACTTGCTTTTTCACACAAAGTGGTAAGTAAGTATATATTAAGAGTCCTACGCATTATCCTTGTGGTATTGCCAGAACATCCGAGTGATATGTAAAAATATTCACAATGAAGATGGAAATTCTTCTAGAGCCAACATCTAACAAGCTCTTGGTGGGTGACATGTGAAATCTTGCAAAAGATCAAGCTTGTGACAACTGGATAGAAACAATGGGGAGATTCATTCTTGAATCAACCTTGGTCCAGGAATGGAATTGACGAATACTTTTGGAAAAACCGTTCGATGTGCAAACCTTCTTTTCTCTAGCACGTTGAATGTGTATTCATTTCAAATTCAAAAAGTATATCTGATTGAAAAATACTTTTAGAAAAACTGTTTGATGTGCGAATCTCTTCTTTTCACTAGCACGTCGAATGTGTACTCATTCTCTAATACAAAAAGTATTTTGATTGAAAATTGATCTTTCTCATAAAACCTTCGTCGTATTGCAAAACTCTTTCTTCAAGCAATACGCGATTGTTTTTCAAATCATTTTTCATCAATCAGTGAATCTCAATTTGCTGGTTCACTCACTCCGTGTTGTCTTCTTTGAGACGTTCCGGTTTGAGAACAGCTAGAACAGCTGCGAAACCCTGTCAAGGAGATTCTTAGGAATCCTACCTGATCACAGGCAGTACTTGTACTAATCAACGGGGAACCGTGGGCCGTGTACCTCAATTCAACGAAAGTGATCAAAGACACTTTCGTGCGCTTTATTGCTAACTGTCGTATGCAGGTACACCCCGACGATTGCAGCTGATCAGAATTGAGGAGTCAATCCAAAGCCGCATGTTCACAGCAACCACACTTAATTGAAGAAATCATGACTGGTGCATATCTTCATAACCTGGTTCTGATATTTTTATATACTATGCTTCTGCTATGCTGCTGCAAATATCACGAACTAGTAAAGCTTCCGCTACTCTGATGGAAAGATGTCATGATTCAAAAGTGTGAGCATGTCGGTCCGAAAGTCACAACATCACATGAAGGCAAAACAACTATGGATGATCCAGAGAGATTTGCTGTGGCTGATGATCTCAATGAAAGCTCAAAGATCATCAAAGATGTGGATCAGTTAAAGGCCTCCACTAAAAGTACAAATCAATGCGGACTTTGAAGAATCGCTACTTAAGCACAAAGATTGCTGAAATGAAGAATTCAAGTCTACGAGCTCAAGAACGAAGTCAAAGATAGAATGCTAGGAAGCAAAATATATTTCATGGGGTGACCTCCCTTAGGGGGAGATTGTTAGGAATTGGAAATTCCATGTTAAAGAGTCGGTCACCCCAATAATGGTCTAGCATATGTTAGCTCGTAGATTTGTCGTTGTTTACGTTATTTAGCAGTTTATTAGTTAGTTTGTAGCGTAGATTAGTTTAGTGCAACACCGTGGAGGAAGGATGGGTCTTTACCCACTGTATCCCTGATCCACAGTCCGATAGGAGGACGTTAGCTTTGTAACTATAAATACCCCTTCCATCCATGGAAGGGGTGGTGCTTCTCATTCAATCTAATATTCCCTTTGTGTAAACCTCTAGCAAGAACACCCTCTCTCTCTACTAACTCTCTAACTATGGTAAACATGTATTTTGATCATCCAAGACCACCCGAATCATCAACACAATAAATATAACGATCCTACAAAAGAGATGAAAAACCCTAGTGGTTTGAATTTCTATGTAGAAATCATATGGACAATATTGTACACATATTTAATCATGTTTTATGACAAGATTATTAATCATATTTAAGCAATTAAATATGATTGAATATTCTTTCCTAAGACACATTAAATATATAAAGATAATAATTGTCATACTTGGTTTCATTAATATGAAATATGACAATGGAATATAAAAACTCTTTCTTGAGAAATTACTTGAGCGAGGACAGTAAGTAATTGAAAGGTTTTTTGAATTCATATAATCTTTGGTAGTGTACGAAGTGCAATAATTCATGAATGGATAAATGCATGCATCTATGAAATTATTCTTATGTTTAATTATTAAATCCTAGTTTCGATTTATAATTGAAATAAGATAAATTTTAAGTATTCCTGAAAGCTAGTGGGAGTATTATGTTAAGGTTTTAAATCTTATATGTTTTATAACATATAGGAATTAACATTCCTTGTAAGCTAAATGTTAAGTCTTAGATTGGAATGAAACTTCACTTGTAAGATTTAAGAATTAAAACATACAACCTTGGAATATATGTTTATTATTAATAAACATGTGCAGTAAAATAAATGATTCTAATAAAACATGATATATCATTTGGGAAATGGATAAATATCTTTTGACAAGATAGAACATGAATGAAGTCTAAGTTTGACCTGTGGATTCATCATGTACATCATGTTGTGTATTAAAATTGTTGTATCATTCTTGAATAAGAAGTGATTTGACAACATTGATATCTAACTAAAAGTTATTAGATAACTTGTGTAATGAATAGTCCAATAGAATTACATCCTCAGCCTGGAATTGCTCCTAGATTATGTGGATGAACAATATGTCAATTGTTGTGCAAATTGTCATCAGCTTCAAACTTGAAAGTTTGGAAGACATCAAACATTACACAATAGATATTAAAGTTTACGAAGTTTTAATGAGCATATTGTTGTTTGTATACAATGATTCTGGTTTAATTGATATGACACTCAATGCTAGTCGTGGTAGGATTTCATCCTTGTTAATAGCCATGTGAACTAGTTGTGCTAATAAAAGCACAGTTGCATTATACATTAAAAGAATAAGAATACTTTAAACTTTAAAATGTTTGAAAGTTTAAATTGTCATAAATTGGTGATAGAGGATGTCACACACTTTATGAATTATTATGTGGATTGTTGAATGCACATATACAAGGACTTCATTAATTGAATTCTTGAAATAAGTATTCTTAAAATTATGATAGATCAAGTTGGTTGATTTATGCCTTGTCAAACAAGTATGATTGTCATTACTTGAGGCATAATTCATCAACAGGAATTTTCATGCACTGATCTATTTGGTATTTGGATAAGGGATGTTAAACAATTGTTATAATAAATCAAGTACTTGGTATGTTTGATTTTATAATATATTGTATCCTATATTTGCATGTTTAATCCATGAATAAATTTATTTATTCTAAATCGTCCGTTGTGAATTAATGATATGGGAGTATCATTAAACTAAGACAAATCTGAGAGATATGGTAGAATGTACTTGAAAGTATATTGATGAGAATGCATACCAATTTCAGATGATATTCAATGAATTGAATATAGGACTTATCCCAACTACATGATTTTACTTTATGGATATTGTTATTAAGTAAATCATGAATAGTTATCCTCAGACTTGAGATACCAGATAAGTGTCATGAATGTAGTGCACTTCTGTGGAACAACTTAACGCTATACGTAACTGGTAGTCATAAGGGTTGTTTCATGAAGTGTTGCAAAGTTCATGGGTTATTCTTGTAGTCAAGATAGAATTTGTTCCTTCAAATTTATTTTGGAGTTTAATACTGCTGGGCCCCTCGTAGGGTTGACAAGATGTTTGCATGGCCATGCCCAAAGATCTCCCCTGAATATGTTCAGAAGATTTGGTAATCTTGCTCAATCACTAATAACGAGAAACAGAATGGTTGAATAAAGAATGACTTAATTCCATATCTTTATTTAACATGGTATTAGAAAGAAAAGGATAATAATAATGAGAAATCATTAAAAGGTTTTCCAGGAGACTTGCTCGAGTTGTACTAGAGGCATCGAAGTGTTGCTAGACGCTAACCGATGTGATCACTCTATTAAGATATGTCCAAGTGGGAGCTGTTGGTTTAATGGACAATAAATTAATAAACGTGTGTTAGGATCGAACTCGAGACCACGGGATTGCACACTTTACGTATGAGAATTAAAGTTAAATAATTAAATATAAATGTTGTATTTATTTATTAATTAAACGAAATAACATAACGGACGTTAAGTAATTAATGTAATGGACTAACGGGCGTTAAATGTATTTGGAAAAGGACTAGAATGCAAAGTTTGGGAAGGTTTCGGATCCCCTTGGTGAGGCTTAGAACCGATCGGCCATAGGGAACTCAAACCCAACCCATATCAAACTCTAACTTGTCCACCAAGCTTAGTATAGTATATATACAAGGCTAGGGGTCTTGTGTTTTGCATCTCTTGTACTCATAAGCTTAAACCTAAATTGTTTTGTGTGTTTCTTGCTTCAAACGATCATACACCCTTCATAGGTGTTGATCCAAACCTTTTTCCACAACAAGTTATTTGGTTTGATAAAACTAGCATTACTTTAATTTGTTTTAGTACGTGTGTACAAGAACGTGGTACTAACATACTTTTGTTTGTATCTTGGATTGAATTACAAAACGGTAAGGGGTAATTCACATAATCCTATAAACCCTAATTAGGGTTCATCCAATTGCTAGTTTTGTGGATTTGATTCTTGTTCGTCTAGAATCAAGAAAGGTACGCATACTTTATTATTTAGTTAATTAATAATTCATTATATGTTCCTATACGCTTCCGCACTTGCTTTGATGTTTTGTGTTTTATTATTGAATGTCATGTTATATAATTCCAACAAAACTGACCTTGGATCTTTAATCCGTTAGGTATGATATGACATTCATGGTTATGGTTTTGCTACAATTTATTGTTTTTGTTGGTCTGCATTTGTGTCTGGAAATTATAAATAGCTTTTGTATCGAAATTATAAATAGCTTTTGTATCGAAATCAGCAGGTTGTATTTAACAAAAAAGATTTTTTTAAAAAATCATAGAGTCGTGTTTTGTAAGCAAAGAACATGGCTCTATGTTAATAAAAAAATATATTTTTTAATCATATAGAGCAAGCTTTTCAAACAAAAAACCGGGCTCTAAAACACATAATAAAGCTTGTTCCTACAACGGGGCTCTATAGAAATTCCTCATATAGTCCCCCCCCCCCCCCTCCCCTTCTGTTCCCTCAGACAAAACTGGGATCTTTTAGCCTTTTAAACCGGGCTCTATGTCAATTTTTGTAGTAGTGAAACTAACTTTATTGTTCAGATTCTTCATAATACTCGTATATTTAAAAACCCAGATCTTATATTTAAGTTTTAATTTCGTCTCCTACAATCGCCACCATGAACTTGTCAAATCATAGCATAAACACCCTTACCACATAAAATCCATATTTGAAAATTAAATTCGTGGGTGGCGTGTTAGTGTTTGTAGTTGTGGTGTTGGTTGTTAACTTGTTATGTTTGGGTGGTTTTGTTTTGAAGAGAAATATGAGAGAAGCACTTTATAAAGGACGAAAGTGTTTAAAAGATAAATATTAGAAAAAAAATATAGCTGAAATGAAATAATTCTGCTAATTTAATTTAATCTTTATACATGATAACATCAAATAGTCATGACTTTTTAGTGTCAATTTCCCTCGATTATGCTCATATTTTATGTCATTTATATGGATTTACGCTTGTATTCATTTATATTTCACTTCCAGGTAAATTATGAGCATTGGAGCTTAGAGACGAGGATTTGGAGATTTTCCTAACGGTTTTATGATAGCATGCTACTTATGAAGAAGCTACGGCGTAACTCATTCTCTCAAATTACGCCGTAGCTAGTGTTTTATCTTGGTTGGCCAACTCAACTGCACTTACGGCGTAACTCTCAACTAAGGTTACGACGTAATCATTTAGGTCATGAAGCATTTCGCGCCTCCATCAACTATGCCGTAATTCCTCACAAGCATTACGACGTAACAACATTCTGTTAAGAGGTTACAGCGTAACTCACATCTACTATATGGCGGAGCTGCTAACTACGGCGTAACCATTCCTTATTGTTACGCCATAGTCTACTTAATGAGAGTTATGTTTTGAAGATAATTAAGTTACGACATAACTCTCAACTCAAGCTACGTCATAACTATGATCGTACCTATAAATACAAGCCCTAAATTCTGCATTTCAAATCATTCACTCACAACTCAAAGGCAGAGAACATGAAGAGGGTTCCAAAGGCAGGTCACACTGAGCATACGGAGCCATCTCTAAGGAAGAAATCACACCATATCGATAAGCATTAGCGATCATTTCTATCTTTTACTTTAATTCATGTCTTTCATTATGTCAAACATTGAATTTATTGTATCTTTTAATATGATCGGCTAAGCACCCTTTGTGCTAGCCTAGTTATGATTCCTTGAATGTATTGCTTGTGTTTTCATGCTTCCATATAATTGTTTCTAGTGTATGCATGCATAGTTCGATGGTAGTTACCCTAGCTTCGGTAGTTTTGAAATGCGGTCGTATCTAGTTGCTTAGGAGAATTGACCTACTGACCCTAAGTAAGTAGGTAGAGTTCGGAAGGGTAAGAATTTACCAACTGACGACCTTTCCCCTCTTGTGCGAATTGACCATATGATCACCGTTCGTATGGACGAACTTAAGAAGTTAGGGATGAGTGTCCAAGATGCTAGCGCTCGGGCACTCATTATTTCAAATCTTGCATGTAGGTACTTAATGACTTGGCTTAGGTGACTTAAGACCCTCGACTACCCAAAGGGTTGGCCTTTGACGTCAGGTAGGAGCCTTTGTTGATAGGTTAGGACGAATTGACCAAATGTTGTCCTAACGACTTAAACCCCCACTTGAATCAATTGGAAGTAATTTAGAAAACATAGACATTACAGGATAGGATGATTAATTAGGTTAGCACACTCTCTCGCCACTGTTCACAACTTCTATTTATTTTGTGCATTTTATTTCTTGTCTTTAGTTTAATTAATCATTTCAACCTCAAACCAGTTAAAACAAGTGACACTTATACTTAATAGGATCCTCAGCTATATAGCTCTTGGGAACGACCTCGGCTTTAGCACCTTCTATACTGTGCACTATCGGGTTCATTGCTCGTTAGTGCATTAGGTAGACCTTAAGTAGACGAGACTTATAAATATTAAATCCTTGTCGGAATACCTGCATCAATACACATTGTTAATTAATTTCCACATACTCAATTTTAACCGGTAATAGCAAGAATAAAATAGTAAGTAACTTGTTTAATAGGTTTCAAATGTTTGAGTGACTCAATTAAAATAAGAAAAGCTTAAGTAACTTAGGCGAACATTTTAGTAATGTTTAATAACATATTTATATATCGGAGTTGCGATCCAATAAAAAGTGATGCTTTGAGCTAAAATATAAAAAAAAATATAAATGTAATCACTTGGTAAATAAATGTCTTTTTATTTTTATTTTTTTTAAACTATTTTTTCTCTATTGCCAACTCCGTTTCGTTTTCTTTTCTACCCTTCAACCTCCATTTACATAACACATCATTACTTTTGGAGGTTTTTTAACATCAATCTTGAAATTTTTATAGACAAAATAAATGAATATATGCTTTGCAACTATTACTTAACGAGTACGGTCTTACCCAAAAAAGTCAACAACATTTGAATCAAGGTTTTCTTGTGTGATAGGTTGAGGAAATGGGACAACATGATAAGAGGAAAATGGGGTGTACTATTAAAACCCCCCTATGATGTCAAATCATAGGGGAATATTCCCTTTGTCCCCCACTTTTTCCAGTACAACACAGTTTTTTGTCAGTTTCTGTTCCGTATTTCTGACAGTTTTAAGCGTTTGACTTATTAAACTTTATATTTACTGTTCCGCATTTTTAAGTTTATAGTTTTTTGATATAAATAAAATTATAAAATAAAAATAAAAATAAAAATAAAATAAAAAAATTTCAAAAATAATAGGGGGGTCAATCTAAAAAAATAGGGGGGTCAAAATAACCCAACCCGAGGAAAATATATGTGACAGATTCGTTGTGTCATCTTGTATAGAAACTTTAGTTGAGACATTGGTACTTCGTATCTTACTCGGCTGATTAGATTTCTTGGGTGTTGGAGTTTTGTGAAACCAAAATTCATCATCTCTATTATTATCTAAATTTACAGCTTCAACATAATTATTATTAAGGTATGACGGGGTTGGTTGTATAACAACTTTTTCAACATCAAACGCTTCGTCTTTTTTAAAGTTTTCATTAGAAAGTTTCTACCTTTTCTAAGACACCTCCATACTTACAAAAAATATGTTTTAACGAGAGTTACGTATAAAGTGATCATTTTCCTGGATGCCTCTAGCATAAAGACCATGTAGTGTAACTCGTTAATGGTTGTTGGACGTAACGTCTGTGCATCATCCACAATGTAACAAACCTCAAGTTTTAGAGTACACCTGAAACGCCCATACTAAGAATTTTTTTTTTTTTTTTTTTTTTTTATATAGCATACGGCTGTATGCAAAATTTGCATATGGCTGTATGGTCTTCCTTCTGATAGCATACGGCTGTATGCAAAAATTGCATATGGTCGTATGGTCCTGTTACAGATTCTGTCTAAAAGGCATTATTGAGCATACGGCTGTATGCACTTATACCATACGGCCGTATGGTCTACCTGAACATTTCTGCACTATTATATTTGCAGAAAAATAACTCGGCGCAACACATAAATGAATTTAACTCAAACTAAACATATATATATATATATATATATATATATATATATATATATATATATATATATATATATATATATATATATATATATATATACTTCATAAAACTGTACATAAGACATATCATTCATTAAGACCCGTATATGATCAAAATGGGTCGTTTTGGGTTAGAATGGCACTATGCCAAACACCCTTTTTAAAACCTTAAACACTACATTACTACTTGTTTATCACACAAGTTAAGATTTACATATTTGTACATATAACCATGACAACCTAGGGCGTTTCTTGGTACAAGAGCATGTAAGGGAAAAGGCTCCATACCCACGATTTATACCGGGAATTAGATCTCGGTCTTCTTACCCTTAGACGTACTACCACTAGCTTCACCTATAAGAAAAACATATGAAAGCAACGTAAGCAATAGCTTAGTGAAATAACACATATAAATAAAATTTAAACATAACCAACTATTAAATGTTGCTTCATATGAACTTTTCCTCGTAGGATACTCATAACATCACTAATCCCACAGAAACATATATTCTTGCACCTTATGTGCGCTAGGAGTCTAAGTACTCCATTATAAGCTTAAAAGCTTACAATTATCATAATATACTAATTGTCTACTTATGGCATCAAGTCCCGTCTTTAGAGACTTTTCATAACTAATTGTACTATACATGACTAACGAGCCATATAAACATAATGATCATCCATATAGGATGTCTAAGTCCCGTCTTTGGAACTTCTACTAATCTGAGGCCCGATTCCCCACCAAGGAGATCTAAGTTCCAACTTTGTCTGGAACACATGTGTGATCACATAATAGCACATGTCGTCACTTAGGACGCTAAACAAGTGAAGATAGACAATTTTGACTAAAATCACTTTACTAGGACCACATGGGTCATTACGGCTGTTTTGACCCGTTTACTTTATTTCACACGTACATTTACAATACAAGTCAATAAGCTCATAATAATATGGAACTATGAATATATATATATATATATATATATATATATATAACATAAACGCAACATATAAACATGCAATAAAACTTAAACATTAATAGCATAATTATATAGCATTTCTAACGGATTGCTATTAACCCGTTGCTAAAATTATATATGTTACTGTTAGAAAGACACAGACCTTGATAGATCTTAAGCACTCGGAGATCGTTAGTGTTGCCGGTGTAATCACAAGCAAACTAATAGAAGATCTCTACAACTTGATATTGTAGCGGAAAATAAATACAAGTTACAATAACTAAGAACACTTTTGATCCTCTATGGATCTTTGATTATAGAAACTCTATGTTTCGGATAGAATAAAAGACTTAGAGAAACTTGAGAAAAACCCCTTATCTATTACAAACTAACATGGTTTCTTATATAGGCAAGAAACCCTAAATGAGCGTTGACAATTTACGCTTCTACTACTAAACTAGACTAAGCATGCATCTAGACAAGCATGCAACTAATCATTATGTTTTGTTAATCATCGTGTTTATTCTGAGTAAGCTCTACATAATACGGCGCCAACCTATACATACGGCGCTGACTTTTTACTCTAAACTGAGCTTATCTCTCCTATGTGGTTCCCACTTTCAGCAGCAACACAATGTCTGCTTTAACACTTCTGCAGAAGTATAACTTCGGCAGAATCCTTTCTTCTTCGGCAGAATCTCTTCAACAGAAGCTTCGGCAGAATCAGTAGTTTATGCTTCGGCAGAATCAGTAGTTTTCCTTAATTCCCAACAATCCTCCCCTAAACTGGAATTTGACGCGGTTAAGTTCCAGTTTCCTTGATAGATCGATAATGTTGTTGAGGATTGTACCAGTTTATGAATAATGTCCAGGCAAGATCCTTCCCATATCTTAAACACTTCAGAGCTATGGATGGCCAAAATCTTGAGGATCAGCAACAAAGATTCAGAAGAAGAACATCTCTATGATGAATTAATCTGTAAAGCACCAGGTCTTTGCAGCAACATATGACATCATGTACATCAAAACGGATAAGTTCAATACTATTCTCATCACTTCCAGGTGTGTTAACTCCTGTGAGAGGTGAATCATTGAAATTAATGGATTTGATGTCTCTTTACCAATAGCCATTACTACTGGAGTAGCCACATGTTTGAGTTCGAAAACTATGGTACATTGATAACCATCTGATTTATTGGCAAACCAGCAACCATATAAACGGATTTGGCTTGTCTTTACCTGTAGCCGTTTGCTCAGGACTAGTCAATTCTTAGGATTGGTGAATTGAGCACCAAATATGGAGTCAGGTGCCTTTACCACATGCCATATACATGTGGGCTAGCCAATTCTTGGATTCCAAAAAGGAGTAGACCATGGTGAATTGATGACCATACAACCCTCAGCAGTTAAGCATGGGTGGTTGCAAACCCTATGATTTTGAGCAAACCATTACAGCTATCAACAGATTTGATGTGTCTTTACCAAAGCTGTACCCTTTGGACTAGCCAACTTTTTGACGTACACAAGGTACATCTGGTGAGTTAAAGACCATCAGAAATAAAAGTAGTTTTTTTTTTTTTTTTTTTTTTTTTTTTTTTTTTTTTTTTTTTTTTTTAACTAAGAACACTTTTATAACACTGAAAAAGCTTAATAATCAGTTAAAAAGGAAAATTAAAGACCTAATTTTTATTAAATAAACGCTATCACTATTTGCAAAATGATGTTTTTGAGTTTTCTTTTTATGAAAGCGTTTACTTTAAAAAATTTAGACAAAAATAGACAAATAACATAAACAAAGCAAACTAAAATGAACAAAACAGGGTAGTGCAGAGAGTACCAAGTGTCCTGATATGGATGAAGAAGAGGCCTATTGCAGTTGTTGAAGTTGAGTTTTGATCAATCCCACCAGAGCTAAGGCAGAGTGCCTTTCATTTCCCACTGGATCTGGAGGAATTTCCAATTTCTGGCTCAGCTTCTTTTCCATAAGTCTTTTAGGCAGAGGGTACTTTCTTTCAGACAACATGCACACAGTGATTCCACCCTTAGTCTCAAGGACATGCACCCTAGGGAGAGGATAGAATCTCCAGGATATAAGCTTCCACCGATGTGAATTTTCCCAAATGGAAGATGCTTTGCTGTTGGGAATGTGGGAGTTCAACAGAACTTGTAGATCTCCTGGTAAAAACATCCCAGAACCTTGAGGTTCCTTGTTGCAGTAATGGGTGGTAACTTGAGTGAACAGAGAAATTAAGTCTGCCATGTCGATCAAGTGTAGAATTTCCTTTAGAAAGGTGAATTCCATTGAAATGGAGTTCCTTCGAAGAAGAACATTCATCTCATCATCCTTTAATTTCCACTCTATCACCCCATCTGATTGTCCATCAGGAAAATCAGCAGCAGACCCTTCTACAATGAAAGCTGAGTCATCAGCTTCAAGATCCAAAGGAGATATTTTGGTCATTCTCTTCTGCCTCCTCCCAGGCTGATAGATTTCTTGAGGGGGAGCATTTTCATCTAGTGCATTGGTAGTATGACTTGTATTGGAAGATGGAGACTCGGTTGAAGTGCGAAGTGCTTTCATCCTGTGGAATATCTTTATCGCCCTCTCTGTTTTGGTTTCTGTGAGATCAGCTTCCTTTACTTCAGAATCTTCCAGTGTGACAGCAGGTGCCACTGAGGGAGAGGGAGCTGATGCTTCAGGTGCTTTAGGAGGAATGGAAAATGGTTCAGCAGATTGACCCTTGGCAGTAGTAGAGGCAACTTCAGAAGTTGCTTCAGCAGGAATGACTGGAGAGGATTCCTTGGTTGGAGCATCATCAGCCTTGAGTCTTTTGGCTTCTTGAACAGCTTCATTCTCTGAAATCCTTTTTAAGTTGGAAGAATGTGCTAAAGATGATGATCTTTCCGTCATGATTTGGTTATACTTGCGATACAGGACATGATCAGGAAAAGCCTTGACTTGTTTCATTGTTAGGCCAGAGTTGGACAGTGAGTATTGGTTTTTCACCACCCTTCTTATTTCATCTTTAGTGGGAGGTTTGTTTTTGGCCTTCTGAGCTTGGATGGCCCTCTTTTGTATAATTGCTTCTTGCCTCCTTTGTCTTCCCTGAGCCATCATTCGCTCCACATAATTGTCACTGAGGAAATCTTCACCTAATATACTTTGAGCTAGAGAAGGTCTTGAAATGACTTGCTGAGTTAGAATATCCCATTGTGCAGCAGGCATCTGAACCCTCAGTTCATCTAGTTCTTTTCTTCTCTCAGGAGTTAGAGATGAAAATTCCTCTGTTCCAAGTTGTTTAGCCAATGCTACACTTTCCTTTGACTTCTCAAACTCTGCCAATCTACTTGCTTGACCGAGTCTTTCCTCCTCAGTCACCAGGTTAGGACCAAGTTCATCTTCAGTGATGATATTTTTCCCTTTATCATCAGGCTCCTTAGCACACTCTTCTTCAGTTAGATCAACTATAGGAATTTCTACTGGAGTACCTAGATCAACATGTTGATGTAGATTATCAACTGAAGGTGAAGGGCCTGATGGTTCTTGAACAGATGAAGATTGACCAAGATCTGGAGATGCAACCTCCATTTGTATATCAGCAGATGCAGCTTTATCAACCCCATGTTCCTCTGAAGCTTCAGAAGAAACCTTATGAAGATCAGATCTCTTTCTTCTGGTGTACAGAACAGGTTTCTTCTTCTTTGATGAAGTGGCAGCTACTGATGAAGGGTCATTGAGAGAAACTTCAGCCAACATGTCCAGAGACCCAAAGGGAGGAACTTCTTGTTCTTCATCAGAGGAAACTACAATTTTCCTTTTGGAAGACCCTTTTAGTTTGTGCTCTAAGACCTTAACTTGATTCTGCAGTTCTTCAATTTTACCCCCAAGAGACAATTTGGTCTCTGCAAGCTCCTTTTTCAGATTCTTAACCTCTGCAGCATACCTGTTGACAAGAGCATACACAGATGAGAGTGTAATGGGGTCCTCAGCTCCACCAGCAGATTGCTCTGTGGTAAGGGGAGCCTCATTGGACCTTTCAGTAGAATCATGGTCATGCTCAGTGTGAGGAAGATCTTCATTGAGAGGATCCCTCACAGGACTTGGTGTGGGTGGTCTATTAAGGTCTGACTCAACATAAGTATCAAGTGTGGGTGGAGGACTGGGACAGGGTGGCTGGTCTGGAGCAACATGAGTTGCTTCAACAGTAGAAGATGGGCCCTCATCAATGTTAACCAATGGATTACCATCAGTAGCAACAGGTGAGGTAGGAGGATTATGAGACACATTCACCTCATTAGCAGCCTCATTACCTTGGGGCAACATGGCAGCTAGCAAGGGATGATGTTCCCCCTGAAAGTGAGTTTTCATGGTAGCAAACAATTTAGCAGTCAAAGAACCTATAGGATAAAAAGCTTGGGCTTGGGTAGAGGTGTCTAATATAATTTGTAAAAACCTTGGGTACATTAAAAATTTTCCTTTTGTCTTTTGAATATTTTCAACCATGTTTTCGAAAATATACTTAGAAAAATTGAAAGTTACCCCTTGAGAAAGACACACAATACCATATCCCAGTCTGGTAGAGAACTGGTCCCATCCTCCAGTCTTGTTGCTTATGCATTGAAGCAACGTGTGAACCAGGAACCTCCACTTCGGGCAAAGTTCCTTCTTCAACCACATATCAGTCCTTGTACCACGATAGCCAATAGCTCTTAGCCCAGCAAGCACATTTTCCTGACTAAAATGAAATGCTCCATCAGCATCTTCCAAGTGAAGCTTCCTCCTAATTCGGTCCTCTGTAACTATGTACTCTGTTTCATCAATCACAGCCCTAATCTCTGTCTCACTTCTCTTCACAGCAGTTGCCCAAAATTGAGTAATCAGTTATTCATATATCTCATTTGGAGAATGAGTTAGAGCATAACGAATCTTGGACCTTTTCAGGAATTCCACCATTGGTTCGTACAATTCATATCCCTTGCCATTTCCCAGAAATGCAACTTTGTTGTGATCATATTTAAATTCAAGAGCCATGAGGAATATGAGTGTTTAGAGTTAAGATTCTTGAAATGGTGAGTGTTTTGTGAAAGTGGAATGAGAGGGAATTTGTTTGTTCTGAAGCGAGTGATGGTGGATGAAATGTTTTTGCCCAAATTATAGTCAAATAAAAATGGACCGTTTGGTTGACCATTGCTGACGTGTATGACATCTTTGACCCAACCCAAAATAACACTTCGGCAGAAACACAAGATCAATCTGCTGAAGTTATGGCTTCAGCAGAATGCGTCAAAGATAAGAATATCTTCGGTAAGTTTCTAGAATTACTGTGCCACCCACTTGCATTAACTCGTTGAACCTTGAATCCGTCTATAAAATGATCCCAATGTAACTCATCTCTTCACCAAGATCCCCAAATATTTACCACAAACCCTAGAAGCCAAATAACCCCAATTAACCCAATTGCACTATGACTTCCAAACCTGAGATCATAGATCTCACTTCCTCATCTTCATCATCCTCTTCATCATCATCAAGTGGTGAATCAAACCCATGGTTCCATTACTTTCCTCAACCCTATCCAAGACCAAATAAATCGCCCTTTCTTCCATCTTCAGAAGATGACAGTGTAGTGAATCCAAGTGAATCTGCTGATGATTCTGATGACTCCTATAAGGAGGGAACATCTTACTCCCAACCTCCAGCACCTCGGTCTCAACAAAGACCTCGTGCCAGGAATCCGCCACTCCCCAAAGATAGAGAGGTGGTTCTTGGTCTCACTGCGCCATCTTTTGGTGCATGAACACACATCGTATAGTAGAAGGGCTTAAGGAGGGTGGATCGATTGCATTTTGGTTGAAATGAATAGATGAAGCACAAAGGACACGATATTTTTCTTCGTCATCCTGCGTGGTCATCGTCATCATCAATCGTTTGCATCAATACATCCTTCCATTTTGGTCCTTAGCATCTTCGTCATGCTGGTCATGCATATCCAACCAGCCAGTTAAGCGGAATGGGTGGTTACGCAAGACCTACGAAAGCAAAGCCAGCATCAAAGGCATATCCAGCATTCCATTAGATTTCGGAATGAAAGATATACACTAGATTAGGCTTAGCTTAAGTGTACAGCTCGTATCTTAAGGATGCAAAATAGAAGGTTGACTTTATGTAAGCTGTAAGCTGTAAACTGTTTCTTGAATGAATGAATGAACAATTTGACTCCAATTTCTTTTCTTTTAGTATTATCTTCAGTAGAATCAAATTGTATGCTTCAGTATATGTTATCAGAAGAAACAAGCAACACTCTTTCAGCTATCTGACCATGTACTAATGAGCCACTCTTGATGAATTTGATCTTTATCATGGGATGTATATACTGCAATCCAGAAAAGGAACAGACAAAATGCAGTACAGACAACTGCAAAACAGACACTAAAAGATACACAACAACAAAAAACAAACAAACTAGAGAAATATTAGACGTTAGCGTTAGAAAACAAACTAATCTACAAAAATATTAGACGTTAGCGTTAGAAAACAAACTAATCTACAAAAATATGCAGAGTTTGCACAAATCCTCCCCTGAGGCATATGCCTCCCCTGAGGCCTATGCCTCCCCTTAAACTATGCATTCAAGGGTTTAGCATGCCAATATTGACCACGAGGTGTTGAAACCTTGGTCCATCAAACGCTTTTGTTAATAAGTCTGCCACATTATCATCAGTATGGATTTTAGCCACTTTTATCAAATGTTTTTCATAAGCATCTTTTATAAAGTGGTGCCGGATTTCAATGTGTTTCGTTCGACTGTGAAAAACTGGATTTTTGACTATGCAGATGGTACTTTGATTATCTATATGAATGGTAGTGTTCATAAAGTTGTACCCATAGTCCAGCAATTGGTTCTGAATCCAAAGGACTTGTCCACAGCAATTTGCAGCAGCAACGTACTCTACTTCAGTAGTTGAGGTGGCCACAATGGTTTGTTTCTTGCATTGCCAAGAAATCAACCTTTTGCCTAGAAATTGGCAGCCTCCAGTTGTGGATCTTCTATCCAGATTTGCACCAGCATAATCACTATCACTATATGCTTCCAACTTGAAAGGAGATTCTTTTGGGTACCAAAGGCCTAAAAGAGGTTGGCCTTTGAGGTACTTAAAGATCTTCTTGACTGCATTGAGATGGGAAGCAAGAGGAGTGACTTGATGTCGAGAACAAACACTCACAGCAAAAGTAATATCAGGTCTTGAAGCCGTTAGATACATCAATGAACCAATCATGGACCTGTACAGATGAACATTCACAGGTAGATCTGGTTCATTATTTGCTTTAGTCTTTGGAGCTTCATAAGGTGTTGTGGCAGTCATAACACCTTCCATACCAAACTTCTTCAAAATGTCCCTCACATATTTATCTTGACTGATAAAGATGCCATCTTGTTTCTGCTGAACTTGGAGACCCAAAAAGAAAGTAAGTTCTCCTATAGCACTCATTTGAAATTCACCCTTCATAAGTTCCTCGAATTCCCTGCACCAAGCTTCGTTTGTGGAACCAAAGATAATGTCGTCCACATACACTTGTACCAGAATGATGTCGGAGTAATTTTTCTTGAGGAACAGAGTTTTATCAATAGCACCTCTCCTATAGCCATGCTTCAGCAGGAATGATGAAAGCCGAGCATACCAAGCTCTTGGAGCCTGATGTAAGCCATAGAGAGCTTTAACAACTTTGTAAACATGATTTGGGTGATCTGGATCTTCAAAGCCCTTGGGTTGAGTGACATAGACCTCCTCTTCAATCTCACCATACAGAAAAGCACCCTTGACATCCATCTGATACACCATGAAACAAAGAGACCCTGTTTAGCACATAGCAGGCAGTGCCAACAGCTTCAGTCCAGAACATAGTGGGCAGTTTAGAGTCTGCAAGCATGGATCTAGCAGCCTCTATTAAGGTCCTATTCTTTCTTTCAGCCACCCCATTTTGTTGTGGGGTTCTTGGATTACTATAGTCCCTTTTTATGCCTTTTGACCCACAGAGTTCTATAAGAATAGCATTTTTGAACTCTGTCCCATTATCACACCGAATTCCCTTAACCTTTTTGTTCAACTGATTTTCCACAAGAGTGATGAATTCAGTCAGCACTTGAGATGTTTCATCTTTGGTTCTGAGAAAGAAAACCCAACAAAATCTGCTATAACCATCAGTGATCACCAAACAGAAGTACTTATGATCAATGCTCCTGACTTGAGTTGGACCAAATAGATCCATGTGAAGCAACTAAAGAGGTTCAGTAATGATGCTCATAGCATTGATAGCTTTGTAAGAGGCTCTGTGTTGTTTTCCTTTGTTGCAAGCGACACAATTGTGATCATTTGTGAATACTTTGGTGGGAAGGCCTTCAACAAGACCCATTTTAGAGAGTTTGTTAATGGTCTTCAAATTCACATGCGCCATTCTTCTATGCCATTTAGTGGACTCATCAAGAGATGCTTTAGCCACCAAGCAAGTAAGGTCACCACCTGGTTGAACTTCATTAAGGTTGAATGTGTATAAATTGTGAGTACGAGGAACCTTCAGTAGAATTGAAGTTTCTTCTGGGAGTTTGAAGTCTTTAGACAGCACAAGACATTCATTCTCAGTGAAGAGAACTTTGTTCTTAGTGTCACAGATTTGTGAAACAGAGAACAAGTTGAAATGCTGAAGTTCCTTAACAAAGTACACATTTTCAAAATCCAGATGAGGCGTCTTTATGGTGCCTTTCCCTGTAATACTTCCATCACTTCCTCCAAACGTCACATTGCCTCCTCCTTCTATAGGGACAAAATTTTGCATCATATCTCTGTTCCCAGACATGCTTCTGGAACAACCACTATCAACAATACCAATATTCTTATGCTTAAGGGGATGATCCTACAAACACCAAAAAATATATACAAACAGTTAGTATTCAGAGGAGGCTCAAGTCATTACTGACTTGAACCTGCCTTGTGGATCACAGGTTTAGGGCATGAAGTTTTAGAGGATCCACCATTGTTCTTGGTCCTCCATTGATAATTTGGTCCCTTGTTAGTCCAAGAACAACCTGCTAAGGGCTTCACAGCAGTGTTCCCATATCCCATCCCAGCATACATGGAGTCAACATATGTAGGCCAATAATCATGTTTAAAGTATGGGCTCGTTGGTTGGCCATAAGGTCTGGTAACTGAACTTCTCCAATGAGAGTCAGTTTTAGCTGCTTGTGGGACATAAGGTGGAATATTAGCAACATTGGTCCAGTTAGGTTTGTGTTTCTGGAGAGTAGCACATTCACCCAATCTTTGTTCATAAAAATCACAATCCTTAATCAAATGAAATTTACTGCCACATACAAAACATGTCTTCTTCTTAGAAGTTTTATTCAAATAGGAAGATGTTGGTTTACATGCAGAAGTACTTAAAACAGATACATTCAAGGAATTGTTTTTAACAGACTGATTATTCAAACATTTAAAAGATAAGTCTTCAGGAGAAACTGTCTTGGAAGTTGATTCCTCAGCAGCTTCCCTAGAGGGCTCACAAGTAGACTGGGGTGCAGGCTTGGGTGTTGGTTCAGGCTTGGGAAGGTCAGACTTCTCATTTGAATCACAGCTTTCATAGGAAGTAGACCCTTGATCCGATGAATTGTCACTGTCAGAGCAAGAGACAAAATCATTAGATGAGGTATCAGGGTCTGGCAAGTCTTTTGACTTTTTGCCATATAGGTGATGTGATCCATCAAAGTCAACAGTGATGGATAGGTCTGTGGGCATGAACTCGCCTCTAATGGGACCAGGGACAGCATGCATATTACCTTCTTTGACATAATTAGCTAACCCTGCTGTTGTAGGTTTACGCCCATCATACTTAGCTTCTGGACCTACATATTTTTGAAAACCTAAACCTATAGGGCATGTCTAAGATTGACTAGTATAGATGATTCTATTTAAGCTTTTACCAGACATTTGCCATTCATTATTCCTAGCAATTTCCTCAGCTAGTTTTGCCTTAAGCTCTAGGTTCTCAGACACAGCTTCATCCTTTGCTTTCTCAGACAGTTTTAGGTAATTATTAGCAACTTCTAGATCAAACTGTAACACCTTTATCTTTTCTTCATAAGCTATTTGATTCTTTTGAAACCATACTTTTTGTCTTTCTACAGTTTTTAATGCAAGTTTATGAGCTTCATTATCAATATAGCATGCATCAAACTTAGGTTTCATAGCATCAAATTCTTCTTTAAGTTCATTGTATCTAAGACTACAGCCAAAAATACAATTGTGTACCTGAGATAGTCCCATCAAGGCAAACTGATCATGCCTTTCATCCGAAGTGCACCTTGCAAGCAGTCCAAGCTTGTCAGTATCATGAGCTTCCTCATTAACAGGTTCATGTGCAGTCCAGTTGACCTGTTCATCCATGGTGAGGAGAGCTGCTGAAGCTCCAGCTTCCTGCTGTTTCTGCTGATAAGAAAGATATTTGGCTCCATCTCCATTCTTTCTGTCCTTGCATTCTCTTGAGAAATGCCCCATCTGATGACAAGTGTAGCACTTGACTTTGCTCCTATCAAAGCGAGCTGGTTCCTTTCCCTTGAAAACAAACTTCCTTCCAGCCTTCTCTTCAAACCTTTTGATGTCCACTGACAGCAATGCCACCTGCATTTTCAGCTTCATTTCCTCCATTTCAAGAGGGTCCAATTGATCAAAGTCTTCATATGCAAGATATTGCTGAGTATCATAGTCAGCAACAAACGAATGAAGAACATCCTCCATCACACTACTAGTCTTAGGTTGTGAAGATTGTGGAGTGGGACGAGTGTTATGTGGTGGAGTGGGGGAGCAGGATGCTGGAAAGTAGTTGGAACTAGGAGATGATGGAAAATAGTTGGAGCTAGGAGCTTGTACCATCATGTTGGAATGAGATGTCCCAACAAAAGCTGCATGATTAGAAGAAGATGTACGGTAGGGAGTCCTGACATCTGGTTCAAGAGTTCTGAGTCTGTTGTACAGCTCATCAAAAGTGAGCATGTCCAACCCTCCTTTAGCCTTGAGTGCTATACTAACATGCAACCATGATGGCGGCAAGGACCACAAGAACTTTGAGTTGCAGTCTTCATTATCCGGTTTAGCATTCAGCTGATTCAGCTGACTCAAGATCCTATGGAACCTGTCGTATCCCTTGTGGATACCTTCTTCTTCTTATATGTTGAAGTCCTGAAACTGTTGTCTTAGCATGGACTTCCTCATTCTCTTTGATTCTTCATTTCCACCGAACCTTGCTTTGAGAGCCATCCATATGTCTTTAGCATCATCCATATGGTGAAAATCACATAGATGATCTTCAGGTATGGCTTGAAGCAGAATAGTTTTTACTTTATGCTCTCTCTGCATGGCCAGCACTTCTTCAGCAGTTTTTGGTGGAGCCATGATAAACTTCCCATCTCTGTCAGGAATCATCTTCTTTAGACTATTTCCTTTTTTCACTACTTCCCACAGATTCCAATCAATGTTGGAAATCCAGTTTTCCATCTTCATAGTCCAAAGTTCATATTCTTCCCTCTTTAAATAAGGGAATTTACCATTGCTGTTTGTGAGACTGAGCTGTTACATGGAAGTGGTGTTGGTGTTGTTTGTGTTGGTGACTTCATTTTCATTACCGGATCCAGGCATGGTGAATGAATGTTTGATTGTATGGGGGTGAGAATGGTTCTTAGTATCGTAGAGACTTTCCCGAGGCTCTGATACCACTTGTTATAAAGACACAGACCTTGATAGATCTTAAGCACTCGGAGATCGTTAGTGTTGCCGGTGTAATCACAAGCAAACTAATAGAAGATCTCTACAACTTGATATTGTAGCGGAAAATAAATACAAGTTACAATAACTAAGAACACTTTTGATCCTCTATGGATCTTTGATTATAGAAACTCTATGTTTCGGATAGAATACAAGACTTAGAGAAACTTGAGAAAAACCCCTTATCTATTACAAACTAACATGGTTTCTTATATAGGCAAGAAACCCTAAATGAGCGTTGACAATTTACGCTTCTACTACTAAACTAGACTAAGCATGCATCTAGACAAGCATGCAACTAATCATTATGTTTTGTTAATCATCGTGTTTATTCTGAGTAAGCTCTACATAATACGGCGCCAACCTATACATACGGCGCTGACTTTTTACTCTAAACTGAGCTTATCTCTCCTACGTGGTTCCCACTTTCAGCAGCAACACAATGTCTGCTTTAACACTTCTGCTGAAGTATAACTTCGGCAGAATCCTTTCTTCTTCGGCAGAATCTCTTCAACAGAAGCTTCGGCAGAATCAGTAGTTTATGCTTCGGCAGAATCAGTAGTTTTCCTTAATTCCCAACAGTTACTCACCTCTAAAACGCTTGAATACTAGAACAAGCTCCTGAAAGATGTCCTCGGCTAACCCTTACGATCTAAGAACATACAAATTACATGGAACTTATTAAAATATATTCTAGCTTATAAAAATAAGTCTCTAAAGTATGAATAAGTCATAAGGGGGTGTTTGGTTCGTGGCTTAAATAACCACACCAACATAATTTCTGGAAATTAACACTACAATTTAGTGTTATGATACCTTAACAAGGTATCCATCATACTTCTAATCAATTTCATGAGTTCTTGGTGATTTTAGAAATTCACCTCATTACAATAATTATGTAAAAATTAATAAAACCCCACAAATAGCATAAAGATTTAATCTTTAAGCATTCGCTACTTAAGAATAGCTCTAAAACATGAATTCAATATCAAGATGTGATTTTTACCTCGAATTGATTTTGGAGAAACCCTACAAACGTGGTTATGAGCTTATATATAGTATCTTCTTGATTATCCCTAGCTAAAAATTAATCTAAAATCAAAACCCTAGTTTCTTGATAATTATGTGTGTGTGTCGTGGTGTTTGGAGAGGGAGGGAAGAGCAAGGTCGGTTTCTAACTTTCCTGGACATCAAGAAAGGATATAAGAGTTATCTTACAACTTTGACAACTTGACAACTTAGGTCCCTGATAGAAGACCAATTACAAGGGTAGTCCTATTTGGTATAAGTTGTTTCATGGGAGGTCCTTTAAGACATCTTAAGTATATAAATTAATAATATATCATTACCGTAGAAACTTGGGGTGTTACAAATCTCCCCCACTTATTTGGTTTGTGTCCTCACAAACCATTCCTGATGAAAAGCGGGGTAGTACTTGATGAGCTCTTCTTCAGGCTCCCAAGTATACTCCGACCCCTTTCTATGCTTCCATCTGACCTTAAAAAGGAGGACCTCTCTGGTTTTGAGTTTCTTAACCATGGTATCAAGAATCTCTATTGGCTCTTCAACATAGCCAAGTTTCTCATCAACTACTATATCTGCCAAAGGCACAGACTCTGTCTCATCTGCTAAACATTTGCGTAGCTGAGATACGTGGAAAGTGTTATGAATACTATTCAATTCTTCTGGGAGCTCAAGTCTATAAGCTACTTTACCAACTCGATCAGTTATTCTGTACGGACCAATATATCGTGGTCCTAGCTTTCCACGCTTCCTAAAACGGATAACACCTTTCCAAGGGGAAACCTTTAGCATTACACGGTCACCGACATGGAATTCTATTGATCGTCTCCTATTATCTGCATAGGATTTCTGTCAATCTTGGGCCATCTTTAGCCTTTCTCTTATCTGATCAATCTTATCATTAGTTTGTTGGACAACATCAGAACTGGCTAGTTCTCTTTGTCCAACCTCACCCCAGCATATAGGAGTTCGACATTTCCTTCCATACAACATCTCGTATGGTGGCATATCAATGCTGGAATGATAACTATTGTTATAAGAGAATTCTGCTAGTGATACATATTTATCCCAACTACCACCGAAGTCTATAGCACAGGCTCGAAGAATATCTTCTAATGTTTGAATGGTCCTTTCACTCTGACCATCTGTCTGCAGGTGATAAGCCGTGCTAAAATGGACACGAGTACCTAGATCTTCTTGAAATCTTCTCCAAAATCTAGAAGTGAACCTGGTATCTCTATCAGACACTATAGAGACTGGTACTCCATGTCTAGCTACTACTTCGCGAAGATATAACTCTGCGAGAGCTTCTGAAGACATCGATTCCTTTATAGGGAGGAAAATCGCGCTTTTAGTCAAACGATCAACTATTACCCAAATCGCATCATGTTGACGCGGAGTCTTAGGTAATTTTGTGATCAGATCCATAGTGATCCTTTCCCATTTCGACACAGGAATTTCTAACGGTTGCAACTTACCATAAGGTTGCTGATGCTCTGTCTTAACTTGAAGGCAAGTAAGACACCGTTCGACATATTTTACTATGTCTCTTTTCATACATGGCCACCAGTAATCTGGTTTAAGGTTATAATACATCTTAGTGGCACCTGGGTGAATAGAATACTTTGACTTATGAGCTTCATCGAGTAAAAACTTCTTAAGTTCCTGATTATTTGGTATCCAAATCCTACCAAAACGTGTTCTGAGCCCTCGTGAGTCTTCAACTAAGTTGTGTACCTGACCCACGAGTCGTTCTAAATTTACATCTCCATTTTCCCACGCTTCTTGTTGAACTAACTTTATATGTTCATAGAAATCTGGAGTAATCACCATCTGAAGTGATTTGACTCGTAAAGTATCATGCCTTGTCTTACGACTTAAGGCATCAGCTACAACGTTGGCTTTACCTGGATGGTAAAGGATTTCACAATCATAGTCCTTGACTAGATCTAACCAACATCGTTGTCTCATATTCAGATCACGCTGATCAAAGAAGTACTTAAGACTTTTATGGTCTGTAAAGATCTTAATCTTTACTCCATAAAGATAATGCCTCCATAATTTTAAAGAAAAGACTACTGCTGCAAGCTCTAAGTCATGAGTAGGGTATTCTTCCTCATGCTTTTTAAGCTGCCTAGAGGCATATGCTATGACTCGACCTCTCTGCATGAGAACACAACCGAGGCCATTGGAAGAAGCATCACAATATACTTCCATATCATCATTGCCTTCAGGCAATACTAGAACTGGTGCCTGACTTAATTTCTGCTTAAGTATTTGAAAGGCAACCTCTTGTTTCTCGCCCCACTCAAATTTTGCTTTTTTACGAGTGAGTTGGGTAAGAGAGGATGCAATCTTAGCGAAATCTTAGATAAAGCGGCAATAGTAACCCGCAAGTCCAAGAAAAGATATGATTTCTGTAGGAGTTTTGGGCTGCTCCCAATTCAGAATGGCATTAATCTTTGTTGGATCAACTTTAATGCCTCGATTATTAATGACATGTCCGAGGAATTGAACTTCTCGGAGCCAAAATTCGCATTTCGAAAATTTAGCATAAAGCTTTTCCTGTCTCAACATACTAAGCACTTGACGCAAATGAGTTTCATGATCAATAACTGACTTAGAATAAATCAGGATATCATCAATAAATACGATGACTGATTTATCTAGCATCGGACGACAAACCCGATTCATCAGGTCCTTAAAAGCTGCTGGGGCATTCATTAATCCAAATGGCATAACAATGAACTCATAATGCCCATATCTAGTCCGAAAAGCTGTTTTCGGGATATCTTCTTCTAGAATCTTAATCTGATGGTATCCTGATCTTAGATCTATCTTAGAAAAGAAACTAGCGCCCTGAAGTTGATCAAATAAATCATCAATCCTGGGAAGAGGATAACGATTTTTGATAGTAACTTTATTGAGCTCTCGGTAGTCAATGCACATTCGCATGCTACCGTCTTTCTTTTTAACAAAAAGAACTGGTGCTCCCCACGGGGAACTGCTGGGACGAATGAAACCCTTATCTAGCAGTTCTTGTAACTGCTTCATGAGTTCTTGTATCTCAGACGGAGCAAGTCTATAGGGAGTTTTAGCAACAGGAGTACTCCCTGGTATAAGATCGATATGAAACTCTACTTGTCTATCAGGTGGCACACCTGGAAGTTCTTCGGGAAAGACATCTGGAAATTCCCGAACAACCGGAATACTATCTAAATTCGGAGTAGGTTTCTGAGAATCGACAATATGAGCTAGATAGGCCTGACAGCCACGTGCCAAGTGTCTCTTGGCTCTAGCATAAGTACAAATAGCTAAGTTAGCTTTCTTACGTTCACCATAAATGATCGCTTCTCCCCCACTTGGGGTTCTGAGTCGGACTAGTTTTTGTCGGCACATAATGATAGCTTCATTTGAGCCAAGCCAGTCCATACCAATGATCACATCAATTTCCCCCATAGGTATAGGAATTAGATTGATTGAAAGTTTTTCACTATTAATTTCTATCTCACAATTCAAAAAGACATCGGTTACACTTATCACTTTATTATTTGCTACTTCGACATCTAATGGGGGTATAAGTTGACTAATTGGAATAGAAAATCTACGACTAAAATTTTCTGACACAAATGACCTATCTGCACCAGAATCAAATAGCACGTGAGCAGGTAATAAATTTACAAAAAAGGTACCTGTCACAACGTCGTGCGACTCCTTCGCTTCATCAACTGTCATCTGATGAACTCGGGCTGGGGGCCTATGTGGCCTTTGCACAATAGGTAACCCAGAAGTCCCTGAGGGTCTGGAAGATGAAGGTATTGTAACACCCCCAATTTCGTGATACGCAGCGGAATTCAAACTGGGTGTTACTTCATGGCACAACAGTCATAACAATAGAAAACAAACTCTAATGGAGTCGTTTTAAAAGATTTATCATTCGATTTATATAAATATCAGAGTTTACAAAAAAAATGAGGTCCCAGTTGGTTTCACGGTTAACAAAATACAATAAATGGGTTTTCGAATGATAATAAAATTTATAGCCTTCTTAAGTATTCGTGCATCCTCCGTGCCAGCCTCGTACAATATGGACCTGAAATACATGCTTAAAACTGTCAACACAAAGGTTGAGTGAAATTCATAGAGTTTGTTAAATGGTTGAACACATTATATCGGTAGTGTGAGTTAATTAGACTCACACCAATGTTTTGAAAACAAAACAGTTATTATTCACTAAGCATCATGCAATTAAGGCGTTAACGTGTTCCAAATTTAATTGGAGAAATTGTTGATGCGTGCCCTTGAAAGGTAAAAATTGCCGTTTTTACCTAATGTACTCAAATATAGTGCGTTTGTTTACCGGACCTGGTGAAACAAACGGGATTCGTCAATCCCGATAGATCTATCCACAATATTCGCGCTCACTTCACTCGTGATTAATGATTCATGATTTAGGGACTTAAGATTGGCAAATGCGGTAACTTAGTGCAAGTAAAATAATCAGATAAGTATAGAATTTGAAAGCAATGTGTTCGGTTTAAATAAAGCATGTATCTCCCCCAAGGGTTTGTAAAACAATTTAAGTAATAGAAAGTGGGGCTATGAACTCACCAATAGTTGATGATATTTAGTACTTTAACGGATGATGGATAAGTCGGAAGACTTCTACGTGCAACCTAAAAATGAATGTTGCGACTTAAGTTTGGAATAATGTTTTAGGAAAACATAAACCATCCTATATATATCCCTATGTTGATCATGATGTAGTCAATGTTCATTTGATGTTTATAGAAAGATCTTTAATATGTGAAAAAGTATTTAGTTTATAGATATCGTACTACCGTTCGGGCCATCATAATTCAGAGGTCATGCAGTAAATGTTCGAGGAGCTAGGACACTTTAATTCGTAAATCCAGCAACTCGTCGATACGTTTTACTCAAATGAAACCCCTCACATGAAGCTCCCTACTATTGTAGCACTTAGTAAATACAACATATGTTTTGAGTGAAGATTGTTATAACATAAAGTTTATCATGTTTTAATAACTATCTAGTTTTTACAAGTTATCGTCGTTTCAAACAAGCCTTGAGGCTTTAGCCATGGTCTTGCCGTGACTTCGGTCTTGACTACCATGTTCTTGAGACTTAGCTTTGGCCTTAGCCGTAGCCGTGGTCTTGGCTAATGGCCATTAGGCGTCTTAGTTTGCTTTTAGTTGTGACAAAAGTATAGTTGTGAGACTATATTTACGGCAGTTTCTGTTTTTTGAAAGATTTTTGGCCTATTTAAGCGTTTTCAAGGTCCGAGCTTCTTTACTATTGAAGGAAAACGTCGTTCCGGACAACTTTCGTGTTTTAACTTTTTCATGATTCGGACCATAAGTATGACTTTCAAAATGGCAGAACCCAAACAGTCCCCATATGGTAGTTTTGGCGTTTTAGGTTTCGCTAACTTCTTTTGCCTATAACTTTTGACTCGTTTGTCCGTTTCGGGTGATTCAACTTGCTATGTTTACCTTTTTATCTTGTCTACCATATTATTTAAGTTATAAAGTCCTTATGTTATTGTTTTTAATGGTCTCATACGTGTATAATATGACTAGTTTACTAGTTTGTTACTTTTATGACAATATATGAATTAAAACAAGTGATTGAGTATATGTCCATCATGAATCAACATAGTAACTATATATATAGCATGAAATAGTTAAGATTATGAATAATAAAGATGAGATGATGGTGGTGATAAGTTGCTTACAAATTTTGGCTTTCAAAATAGAAAGGAGTAACTTAGTAAGGATAGGACTTTGATTGATCGGGTAAGACTTTGTATTGAGCTAGCTTTCCACACCTTGGCACCCTTGCAAACTTGAAGATTTGGTGATGAAGTACTAAGTGACTTGAGTGGATCTAAACTCAAGAAGATCACTTACTTGCTAGAGATTGGATGAAGTAGCTTGATCTTTGGAACTGTCTTGCTTAAACTTGGTGTTTAAAGCTCAAATGATGGAAGATATGAATATTTTAGAGTATGAACGACCCAATTCAGTTTGTGGAGGTCTTTGGGATGAATATCACTTGCTATTTATAGGAGGGTAAGTTTGGTTAACCATATATTGGGTTAAATATTAACCATGGTTAGGTTTAGGACACTTGTAATGATCTTAATGAACCAAGGTTAGGATGATGCCACCAATATGATGACTCCCCCCCTAAGTTCTGTCATGGAAGAGATAAGATGACTTATGTGGTTAGTTTTGATCTTATCTTGGTTACGGAGTGAGTTTTGGTTCCGTTAATCGCTAACCGAAGCCATAAAACGTAAAACCGGGTATCGTAAAAATACGAAATTTGTAGGAATGATGAAACTCATCATTATACTCCATATAAAAATATAAAATGGGTGATAAGTCTCATTGGGTGCAAAAACGCTGCTTAAAGCTGGAAATACGGGTCAAAAACGCGTAATTCGCAGTTTATCGGAAAAGAACAAAATTTCAGGGAAACGACTGTGAATTTATTTAGAGTAGACTAAAATTAGTCTAAAAGTGATATGAGATGTTAAAATGTGGTTTTCGTCATACGCGGGATAACTTTACAGTTATTCGTGAAGTTTAAAAGTTACGCGATTTAAGGAAAAAAATGTAGAACGTACAAGGTTAATTCCTTTATGTTCAAAGGAGGAGGGAAATATGTTTGACTTTTCCAAAAATGTAAAAGTGTCAAAAACATATTAGAAACACAGTACAGGAATCGTTAAGTCTGGATGTAAGTAGAATTGTTTAAAACGTAAGTTTAGTTTTGTTCTGCGCTGGGCTTATTTGGTAATATTAAAAATAATAATTCTTAAAAATTCTCAAATTAATCATGAATGATCTAAAAATTTATCTGATGTGAGGAAAATTGTCAGGGTTGGTTTTCGTTAAGCGCGTGATGTTTAAACGGTGGACCGTCTAAAACGAAACTTTAAAACGATGTTTACTTAATAATTTTTGCGAAAATGATCTAACGATGGTCGAACTCTCAGGTTATTACTAAAATAATTTATCTTACGAGAATGTGAAATAAAAGTTTTACGGATGAATAGTGAAAGTGAATAGTAAATGTGAATAGTAAAAGTGAATAGTAAATTCTCAAAAATGAAAAGTAACCTAAAAATGCGGGTGGTTACAGGTATTCCATGCCTGTCCACATTCCTTCTGGGTTCTTGTTGTCGGGGAGGAGGAACCGGTCTAACATTTGGACAGTTTCCAGCCGTATGATTTGGCTGATAACATCTCGCACAGACTTTGACTGGATTAGGACAATCCTTACTAATGTGACCAAATTCGCCACAACTAAAACATGTCCTGCTACCCGCACGACATTCACCTAAGTGAAATTTTCCACATGTATTACATTGCGGATATGTCTTTGCTTCAGTTCTAGGCTGAGTTACTGTTGGCTTCGCCTTTTTACGAGATGAACTACCCTGCTCAATCTTCCTCTTTGGAGGAACCTCCTCATCCACACTAGATTCTCGTTCTCGTTCTAAAGCTGCATTGTAAGTTCCTCAACGTTCTTCCAGTACTTAGCTGAAATGAACTGGCGAATATCCTTACGAAGCATGTCGACATAATGATTCATAAGTAACCTTTCATCACTAGCATATTCTGGTAGAAAACGTGCTCTATCAAGAAAGGTCATAGTAAAATCGCGCACAGACTCTGTGGTTTGTTTGGTTTGCAAAAAGTCCCTACGAATATTTCTGAGATCTGATTCCGGAGCGAAATTTTGAAAGAACAATGTCTTAAATTCGTTCCATGACATATTCCTAGCTTTCTCTGGACCTTTTGCAGCAAGAGTATAATTCCAGCAAGTCTTAGCATGGCCTCGAAGGAGATTAATGGAAAACTTAACCCAGGATTTCTCGGGGCAACCGCTTGTATCAAACGATCCCTCGGCATCCTGTATCCAACGGTGACTCTTAAATGGATCCTGTTCACCCGAGAACGTAGGTGGCTGACAAACTAAAAAGTCATTATAAGTAGGTTCCTTCGTTTTCGTGAGACCAGTCATCATTTTCTGATCAAGTTCTTCTTTAATAATCTGAGCCATAGTTTCACTAAGGCGCTCTATAATATGTGGTAAAGCTGCTTCTTGTGCCTTGGCTATTTCGTGAGATATCATATCTCTAATTTGTTCAGCCATTTCATCTGATATAAGAGCATCATAATGCTCATTTGTTTCTATGTCTGGAGTCAATTCCTGCTCATCATGCTCAGGAATATCTACATGACTCGGTGTATCAGATCCCTCCGGAGATCTTTCAGTCATATCTACGCTGAAACTAAAGTATATGGCACAATAAAGAGACGATAATAATTATGACAAATTTATTACGCATATAATTTTATATACCTACGGTTTAAAGTAACACAAACTCATTCGTTTAATATAATACAATACCGATAAGTTCTCGCTATGTGACGCAATTATTACCACGTTGGCCAGGCGTCGTAATAATTTGGTCAGATAATCGAGCTCTCATCTTTATTAAATCATATTAAATTCATGAACATGCAATTATAATTGTCAGAATTTAGCATGCACTAAACTACATATAATATTATATACTTATGCGGAAACGTGTCTAATTCTATAGGTCATCCAGAGCCTAGGTTTAAGTTTAAGAACCCTCTTACAGTGGGTACCTAAATCCCTTAAACCAAAGCTCTGATACCAACTTGAAACGCCCATACTAAGATTTTTTATTTTTTATTTTTTTTATATATAGCATACGGCTGTATGCAAAATTTGCATATGGCTGTATGGTCTTTCTTGTGATAACATACGGCTGTATGCAAAATTTGCATATGGCCGTATGGTCCTGTTACAGATTCTGTCTAAAAGGCATTATTGAGCATACGGTTGTATGCACTTATACCATACGGCCGTATGGTCCACCTGAACATTTCTGCACTATTATATTTGCAGAAAACTAACTCGGCGCAACACATAAATGAATTTAACTCAAACTAAACATATATATATATATATATATATATATATATATATATATATATATATATATATATATATATATATATATATATATATATATATATATATATATATATATATATATATACTTCATAAAACTATACATAAGACATATCATTCATTAAGACCCGTATATGATCAAAATGGGTCGTTTTGGGTTAGAATGGCACTATGCCAAACACCCTTTTTAAAACCTTAAACACTACATTACTACTTTTTTATCACACAAGTTAAGATTTACATATTTGTACATATAACCATGACAACCTAGGGCGTTTCTTGGTACAAGAGCATGTAAGGGAAAAGGCTCCATACCCACGATTTATACCGGAAATTAGATCTCGGTCTTCTTACCCTTAGACGTACTAACACTAGCTTCACCTATAAGAAAAACATATGAAAGCAACGTAAGCAATAGCTTAGTGAAATAACACATATAAATAAAATTTAAACATAACCAACTATTAAATGTTGCTTCATATGAACTTTTCCCCGTAGGATACTCATAACATCACTAATCCCACGGAAACATATATTCTTGCACCTTATGTGCGCTAGGAGTCTAAGTACTCCATTATAAGCTTAAAAGCTTACAATTATTATAATATACTAATTTTCCACTTATGGCATCAAGTCCCGTCTTTAGAGACTTTTCATAACTAATTGTACTATACATGACTAACGAGCCATATAAACATAATGATCATCCATATAGGATGTCTAAGTCCCGTCTTTGGAACTTCTACTAATCTGAGGCCCGATTCCCCACCAAGGAGATCTAAGTTCCAACTTTGTCTGGAACACACGTGTGATCACATAATAGCACATGTCGTCACTTAGGACGCTAAACAAGTGAAGATAGACAATTTTGACTAAAATCACCCGATAAGGGTAGAAGTATCACATTTATGGAGTCAAATCAGAACAATACATATAAACCATGCAAGCGGAAGTCTTATAATAATAATCAAAAGAGTAACAAGTCAACACGACTTGATCAATACAAAGTTCCAAAAGATGTCCCAAAGGAAATGAAATGATACAAAGTCTAAGTCTCCAAATCAAAACAATAGTAATCAAAGTCTAGAATAACTAAAGCAAATCCTCATAAGCATCCTACTCTCAATCCCCAAGATAAGCCCCAGCTCCTAGCTTAATAACCTGCCGCAGGAAAAGAAATGCGACTGAGCTTAAAAAGCTCAGTGAACAGATATAACAGTAAAATAATGGTATAAAGGAATTTGAAGTTCAGATATGAGACAGTAGCAGTTTATAATATGAGCAGTAAATCAGTATAAGCATAGAAATGAAAGGAAAAGAAAGGGAGTCAGTATCAACCACGAGCCTACAGTTCAGTACAGTAATACAATATCAGTAAATAGTCAGTATCCAGTAATAACAGTCCATTCGGAGGGGTGACCTCGGAATGCCAATCCAGTAAGAGGGGAGACCTCAATATCAAGTGGAGTGATCAGCTCCCAGTACGTGAGGGGGTGTAATGCACACACTCACCACATCACTAGCATATATAACAGTAACAGTAACAGTACAGATCTAGGATGCATCCATACGCCCCTGCAGAAATATTAGTGGCCATAACAATAACAGTGAAGCGCGCATAATCAATACAGTATAGGGACGGTGTGGAACATCACTCAACCACACTAAAGTCATGCCATTGGTGCATCAATGACACGGACATGGAACCCCCATGACTAGTTACAGCTCGGGTATCAACTGACAGATCAATATAGTCCAGTATACAGTGAATGAGTTAATAAATCAAAGGCTCAATGTCATTAGGTCACAAGGAGGTTCATAGCAACAGTTTAATGTCAACAGTTCAGTAATAACAGTTCAATGGCAGAGGATTCAATAGCAAGGTCAATATCAAAAGAAATGATCAATAAGCAAGTAGCAAGAAATCAAGATACGACGAGGTCATGAGAAACCTTATAAGAAAGGTTAGAATATCTGTACCTTATTCGAAGCAAGCAACAAAGAAGTAAAGTCAAGAGTGAGATCAATCACGCCGCCCGGAACCTATATGAAATAGGTAACGTTCTATAAGAATCCGAAACACCTGTTTTAAGACGGCTTTCCATTTTTAGCAAGTTTCCCGTTTTAGTAATCTTTCCATTTTAAGTAACTTTCTATTTTAGGAAACTTTCTATTTTAGGCAGGTTTCTATTTTTAGTAACTTTCCAGAATTAGCAGATTTCCATAATTAGTAACTTTCTAAAAATAGCAGGTTTCCATAAATAGCAGGTTTCCATATATAGTAAGTTTAGTTACTTATCTCAAGTTATAATAGAAAATGAGTATTATAATGCTTTAAAGATCATTTATGACAAGTTACAAAAGTTTAGGGTTTAAAATGTCAATATAGCAAAGTATAGGGTTAAAAGTGTAAATATAGTAAGTTTACCCATTTTACTCATTTAATCCATTTAGTTAGTATTTTAACATGTTAATCCATCAAGTTTCATAATTTACCAAACAACCCCTTAACTTTATATAATCATAAATTACAAACCCTAGTTTTACGTTAAGATTAACGAATCCGTTTTAAACATGTTAGCTCGATTAATACAAGATTACAAGACACCTAATGTGATTACAAAATCAATTCAATCAGCCCTTCCCAAATCACTTATTGTACGCCCCTCATAAGATCAAAACCACCCTCGTAATCACTTGTTAACAAGTCCATTTATCATATACGAAAACATGTAGTCGAAAGATCATTAAACCCTCTTATAACCTCAATATAAATCGACATAAAGAAGACTCAAAATCAGTTTCATAATCATTTTATTCAGCCCCATATCATACGAATACATATAGGTTTAGATATCATGGTTTTATCATTTTATGTGTTATCATTTCATGTGATATATATATCCATGATTTTATGTGATCCTTTTTCATATAATACGAGCCCTAGCTTATATCATGAGCCACGAATTGGAAAGGAGACAAAAAGGAAAAGGTGATAGATGAATATACGTTACCCTCGTAGCGTGTACGAAACAAAACAAGAATCAAACCACGAAAATCAAACCAAGCCTCCCTTGGCTCCTACCAACCCCACGGCTACAAACCAAACCCAAAACCTAGCTTCCAATTCGACCCCAAACACCAACACAACGTCCACCAAACGGTTACTTACGATCACGAGCCTCCTAGGATCACCTTTGTTTGATAAAAAATTCGGATTGTATGGGAGGATTCAATTGTTGCCGCCACTATGTTGAGAGAAAAAGAGAGCTAGGGTTTTTGTGTATTTTGAAATTGAAATGGAAATGAGATAATTAGGTTAAATGCCAATTGATGTGTTGAGAGATATTAGGCCTAAATGGCCGGCCACTATAGGGAAACAAAAGACCATTTCATAAATTCCATTCTTATCATTTTTATCATGTATCTAGTCTTGTTCCATGTCTAGATTAGTAGTGTACATTATGGTATGCTTAAATGTTACTTAGACTTTTATTTTCTTAAGTTCTTTATTGTATAACATAAGTTTATTTATTCTCATAATGTGAAAGTATTATTAATCATATAACTTGTTAAATGGTGTTAACGTATTTTCCGAGTTGGTGAAATTTTAAGTTGGAGGGCAAAATTGTCATTTCACGCGATTTGAGATTTTAGGGTTTTACAACTCTTCCCCTCTAAAAAGAAAATTTTCGTCCTCGAAAATTGAAAAGGAAACGAAACGATAAACGAAGACATACCCGATGATGAAAAGAAATGTGGATAACTAGCTCGCATAGATTCCTCGGTCTCCCAGGTAGCTTCACGCTCTGGGTGGTTCTTCCAAAGGATCTTAACAAGCGGAATAACTTTGTTTCTCATGACTCGATCTTGCCGATCCAAAATAGCTTCGGGTTCCTCCGAAAGAGACATATCAGGCTGAATCTGATCAAATGGATAAGAGGCTACATGCAAAGGATGATAGTTGTATCCCCTCAAAAGAGATACATGGAAAACGTCGTGCACATGCGATAACTGCGGCGGAAGAGCCAAACGGTAAGAAACCTCTCCAATGCGCTCGAGAATCTCAAACGGCCCAATAAAACGAGGACTAAGCTTCCCTTTTATACCAAAACGTTTAACACCACGGAACGGTGAAACTTTCAGAAATACCCGATCACCCACCTGAAACTCCAAATCACGACGATGTTTATCTGCATAACTCTTTTGCCGCGTACGAGCCTCCTTCAACTTCTCCCTAGCAACTGCCACCTTCTCATTGGTGATCTCAATAATCTCAGGCCCCTCAATCAAACGCTCACCTACTTCGTCCCAACAAATAGGTGCTCTACATTTCCTTCCATACAAAAGCTCATAAGGTGCAGCCTTGATGCTAGCATGCCAACTATTGTTGTAGGCAAACTCCACCAAGCACAAATACTCATCCCAACTCCCGGTCCACTCTAAAGCACATGCTCGCAACATATCTTCCAATGTCTGAATGGTCCTCTCTGACTGACCATCCGTCTGAGGATGAAACGCCGTACTGAACTTAAGGCGAGTGCCCCAAGCCTTATGCAAACTCTTCCAAAAACGAGACGTGAAACGAGGATCTCTATCTGACACAATCGATGTGGGAGTACCATGAAGTCGAACAATCTCCTGCTGAAAAATCTCTGCCAGTCTACAAACACGATCAGTCATACGAATAGGTAAGAAATGAGCAGACTTGGTTAGCCGATCAACGACTACCCAAATCGCATCATGTCTTTTACGAGTAAGAGGCAAACCGGTGACAAAATCCATGGAAATCTCTTCCCACTTCCAAGTAGGAATCTCCAATGGCTGAAGTAGACCACTAGCCCGCTGATGCTCTATCTTGACTTGCTGACAAGTCATACACTTAGAAACGTACAAAGCCACATCCTGCTTCATACCACTCCACCAGAAATGCTGCTTAAGATCTCGATACATCTTAGTAGAGCCCGGATGAATAGTGAATGGAGAACTGTGAGCCTCAGACAACACCGTCTCACGCAAATCAGGATCATTAGGAACACAAAGCCGATCACCAAACCATACCACACCAGAACTATCAACCCAAAACTCCGATTGTTTCCCTTCCTCAAAGTTCTGAACAATAGACCAAAGCTCACCATCATCCTTCTGAGCTTCCTTGATCCGCAAAATGATGTTGGACTCTACCTTCATACTAGCCCAATAACCATCATAACCCCGGAAACACAATTCCACATCCATAAGCTCAAGATCGTGAAGAACCCTGGGTTCAATCTCCAAACTAGCAATCATACCCGACTTTCGGCTTAGTGCATCTGCAACCACATTAGCCTTACCCGGATGATACTGGATGTTCGTGTCATAATCCTTAAGAAGCTCCAGCCATCTCCGCTGTCTCATATTGAGCTCCTTTTGTGTGAATATATACTTTAAACTTTTATGGTCAGTAAAGATATCACACGACTCACCATACAAATAATGCCTCCAAATCTTAAGGGCAAAAACAACCGCAGCCAACTCCAAATCATGCGTAGGGTAATTCTCCTCATACGATTTCAATTGCCTCGAAGCATAGGCAATCACCTTACCGTGCTGCATCAATACACAACCCAAACCTTTCTTCGACGCGTCACTATAAATCTGAAAACCTCCAGAACCCGATGGAAGTGTCAAAACAGGCGCAGTAACTAACCTCCGTTTCAACTCCTCAAAACTCTGTTCACGCTCCTCCGTCCATTCAAACTTTTCACCTTTCCTCATCAATTGCGTCAACGGTAACGCTAATTTAGAGAAACCCTCAACAAAACGACGGTAATAACCAGCAAGCCCCAGAAAACTCCTAATCTCCGTTACAGTAGTAGGTCTCGGCCATTTTGTGATAGCCTCTACTTTAGATGTGTCCATCTTGATACCATCAGCAGACACAACGTGACCAAGAAAAGCAACTTGGCTCAGCCAGAATTCACACTTAGAAAACTTCGCATACAACTTCTGCTGCCGAAGAATCTCCAATACGATACGAAGATGCTGCTCGTGCTCGGCCTCACTCTTAGAATACACAAGGATGTCATCGATGAAGACGATTACAAATTTATCGAGATATTCGTGGAAAACACGGTTCATAAGATCCATAAAGACGGCAGGCGCGTTAGTCAAACCAAATGGCATAACCAGAAACTCATAATGGCCATAGCGAGTACGAAACGCGGTCTTAGGAACATCTTGTTCCTTCACACGTAATTGATGATAACCAGACCTCAAATCAATCTTAGAGAAGAATTTGGCGCCCTGCAATTGGTCAAACAAATCGTCGATGCGAGGAAGAGGGTAACGGTTACGGATAGTAATACGGTTCAGCTCACGGTAGTCGATACACAATCTCATACTCCCATCTTTCTTCTTAACAAACAATACCGGTGCACCCCAAGGTGAAACGCTGGGTCTAATAAAGCCGTTCTCCAAAAGTTCTTGCAACTGCTCTTTCAACTCCTTCAGTTCAATCGGCGCCATACGATAAGGAGCTTTAGATATAGGTTCAGCACCAGGAATCAAATCAATGCCAAATTCAACTTCTCTAGCCGGAGGAATGCCAGGAAGTTCATTAGGGAAAACGTCAGCAAATTCGCGCACAACAGAAAGACTTTCAATAGTCGGAACTTCTGAAGAAGTATCTTTGATGGATGCCAGAAAACCAAGGCAACCATGAGAAATGAGAGTGCGGGCTTTCATAGCCGAGATAATCTTAACCGACTTAAGTGGTTGAGCACCATGGTATACAAAATCAGGTCGATGAACATTACCGAAGATAACATTTCGAGCATGACAATCAATAGTAGCCTTATGCAAGGCCAACCAATCCATACCCAATATAATATCAAAATCAGACATATCCAAAGGGAGAAGATTTGCCAAACGGATACCATCATCGAAACGTAGAGGACAGTCCACATACTCGTGATTAATGAGCACATGACTTTTCATAGGGGTCGATATAGATAGAGGATTCATTAGTGGTGTTGGAGGTAATTTGAGTTTCTTAGCAAAGTTTACCGATACAATAGAATGTGTCGCGCCAGTATCAAACAAAACAAAAGCAGTAGAATCACCAAAATAAATGGTACCAGTAATAGTACCTGACGCCTTGTCTGCCTGATCTCGAGTCACCGAATACACACGTCCAGTGGTGGGAGGTGGTTTGATGTAGTTTGCTGGAGTAGTCGATGTCCTCTTAGTACAATCCTTCACCCTGTGGTCAGTCGACCCACAACGGTAACAAGCCCCGGAAATCATATGGCAAACGCCTGGATGTGTCTTGCCACAAGTAACACACTTTGGAGGAGGAGGTAGCACCTCAGAAGTCCTCCTCTGTGAAGAAGCTGCCGCTGAACGATCCTGATAAGTGCTACGAGATGACTGATCCCGCTGCTGTCTCTGAAAACTGCCACTCTGACCCCTACGATCATCACCTGACCTATCAAATCTCCTCTGAGTACCCTGCTGCCTCGAATCATAACCACGGTCATAACGACCTCTAACACTCTGAACCTGGTCCTGGCGACCCCTCTGATCTGAACTGTAATCCTGACGACCCCGAGTATTAATACGGTCTCCATCTCTGTTACGCTTATTGTATCCCTGCTCCTCGTGTAACAACTCAATGTTGCGGGCATCATCCGCAACAGCCGCTACCTCCGTATACTGATGATTGATCATCCTATCAAGCACCCACTTCTTAAGCCCCCATTTAAACTTCTTAGCCTGCCGACGTGCATCCCCAGCAACTACAGCACCCACAAAACCCACCATCCTCATGAATCGCTGCATGTACTCATGCGAATTCTCTTTCTCTAGCTGATGAATGGTCTCATACTCTCTCTCGTACCGCTGCTGTTCCGATTCGGGGAAGTACTGCTTATAGAAGATCTCTCTGAAAGTAGCCCAAGCACAAGTGTCAACGAAGTTCTCTTCTCTGGTCAAAATATAGGCTTTCCACCAGTTCAAGGCATCACCCTCAAACTTGAAAGTGGCAAGCCGGGTCTTTACTTCATCCCCACAACCTAGTACATTAAAGAGTTTCTCCACATGTGTAATCCAATCCTCCGCCTCATTAGTGGAAGCTGCTGAACGAAAAGGAAGAGGCTTAAGCTTGTTAAAGCGCTCTATCCAAACATGAATAGGCGTGGGTAGGTTATCACCTCCACCATTTCCACCATTTCCCCCACCAGACGAACTAGCACCATTCCTAACATTCTCAGTGATAGCAGCCACTATCCCAGGCATAGCAGTGGCTAACGCGCGAGCGATCATAGCTTCGAAGTTAGGATTTCCATCCCCGTTGTCATCACCATTTCTACGAGTTTGGACCATCTAAAGAGTTCACAAAACGATTAGCAAAAGTTAGGAAAATAGGATGAAGAGCATGAACGGAAAATGACGATAATGAACCTAGAATTCTACCCAAACCTCACCAAATCAAAACTTAAGCTCTACGGGTAACGCTTAGGGTCCATACGTCACAGGTCCTGACTACAAGTCGTAAACCTGGGCTCTGATACCATAATTGTAACACCCCAACCCGATAAGGGTAGAAGTATCACATTTATGGAGTCAAATCAGAACAATACATATAAACCATGCAAGCGGAAGTCTTATAATAATAATCAAAAGAGTAACAAGTCAACACGACTTGATCAATACAAAGTTCCAAAAGATGTCCCAAAGGAAATGAAACGATACAAAGTCTAAGTCTCCAAATCAAAACAATAGTAATCAAAGTCTAGAATAACTAAAGCAAATCCTCATAAGCATCCTACTCTCAATCCCCAAGATAAGCCCCAGCTCCTAGCTTAATAACCTGCCGCAGGAAAAGAAATGCGGCTGAGCTTAAAAAGCTCAGTGAACAGATATAACAGTAAAATAATGGTATAAAGGAATTTGAAGTTCAGATATGAGACAGTAGCAGTTTATAATATGAGCAGTAAATCAGTATAAGCATAGAAATGAAAGGAAAAGAAAGGGAGTCAGTATCAACCACGAGCCTACAGTTCAGTACAGTAATACAATATCAGTAAATAGTCAGTATCCAGTAATAACAGTCCATTCGGAGGGGTGACCTCGGAATGCCAATCCAGTAAGAGGGGAGACCTCAATATCAAGTGGAGTGATCAGCTCCCAGTACGTGAGGGGGTGTAATGCACACACTCACCACATCACTAGCATATATAACAGTAACAGTAACAGTACAGATCTAGGATGCATCCATACGCCCCTGCAGAAATATTAGTGGCCATAACAATAACAGTGAAGCGAGCATAATCAATACAGTATAGGGACGGTGTGGAACATCACTCAACCACACTAAAGTCATGCCATTGGTGCATCAATGACACGGACATGGAACCCCCATGACTAGTTACAGCTCGGGTATCAACTGACAGATCAATATAGTCCAGTATACAGTGAATGAGTTAATAAATCAAAGGCTCAATGTCATTAGGTCACAAGGAGGTTCATAGCAACAGTTTAATGTCAACAGTTCAGTAATAACAGTTCAATGGCAGAGGATTCAATAGCAAGGTCAATATCAAAAGAAATGATCAATAAGCAAGTAGCAAGAAATCAAGATACGACGAGGTCATGAGAAACCTTATAAGAAAGGTTAGAATATCTGTACCTTATTCGAAGCAAGCAACAAAGAAGTAAAGTCAAGAGTGAGATCAATCACGCCGCCCGGAACCTATATGAAATAGGTAACGTTCTATAAGAATCCGAAACACCTGTTTTAAGACGGCTTTCCATTTTTAGCAAGTTTCCCGTTTTAGTAATCTTTCCATTTTAAGTAACTTTCTATTTTAGGAAACTTTCTATTTTAGGCAGGTTTCTATTTTTAGTAACTTTCCAGAATTAGCAGATTTCCATAATTAGTAACTTTCTAAAAATAGCAGGTTTCCATAAATAGCAGGTTTCCATATATAGTAAGTTTAGTTACTTATCTCAAGTTATAATAGAAAATGAGTATTATAATGCTTTAAAGATCATTTATGACAAGTTACAAAAGTTTAGGGTTTAAAATGTCAATATAGCAAAGTATAGGGTTAAAAGTGTAAATATAGTAAGTTTACCCATTTTACTCATTTAATCCATTTAGTTAGTATTTTAACATGTTAATCCATCAAGTTTCATAATTTACCAAACAACCCCTTAACTTTATATAATCATAAATTACAAACCCTAGTTTTACGTTAAGATTAACGAATCCGTTTTAAACATGTTAGCTCGATTAATACAAGATTACAAGACACCTAATGTGATTACAAAATCAATTCGATCAGCCCTTCCCAAATCACTTATTGTACGCCCCTCATAAGATCAAAACCACCCTCGTAATCACTTGTTAACAAGTCCATTTATCATATACGAAAACATGTAGTCGAAAGATCATTAAACCCTCTTATAACCTCAATATAAATCGACATAAAGAAGACTCAAAATCAGTTTCATAATCATTTTATTCAGCCCCATATCATACGAATACATATAGGTTTAGATATCATGGTTTTATCATTTTATGTGTTATCATTTCATGTGATATATATATCCATGATTTTATGTGATCCTTTTTCATATAATACGAGCCCTAGCTTATATCATGAGCCACGAATTGGAAAGGAGACAAAAAGGAAAAGGTGATAGATGAATATACGTTACCCTCGTAGCGTGTACGAAACAAAACAAGAATCAAACCACGAAAATCAAACCAAGCCTCCCTTGGCTCCTACCAACCCCACGGCTACAAACCAAACCCAAAACCTAGCTTCCAATTCGACCCCAAACACCAACACAACGTCCACCAAACGGTTACTTACGATCACGAGCCTCCTAGGATCACCTTTGTTTGATAAAAAATTCGGATTGTATGGGAGGATTCAATTGTTGCCGCCACTATGTTGAGAGAAAAAGAGAGCTAGGGTTTTTGTGTATTTTGAAATTGAAATGGAAATGAGATAATTAGGTTAAATGCCAATTGATGTGTTGAGAGATATTAGGCCTAAATGGCCGGCCACTATAGGGAAACAAAAGACCATTTCATAAATTCCATTCTTATCATTTTTATCATGTATCTAGTCTTGTTCCATGTCTAGATTAGTAGTGTACATTATGGTATGCTTAAATGTTACTTAGACTTTTATTTTCTTAAGTTCTTTATTGTATAACATAAGTTTATTTATTCTCATAATGTGAAAGTATTATTAATCATATAACTTGTTAAATGGTGTTAACGTATTTTCCGAGTTGGTGAAATTTTAAGTTGGAGGGCAAAATTGTCATTTCACGCGATTTGAGATTTTAGGGTTTTACAACTAGGACCACATGGGTCATTACGGCTGTTTTGACCCGTTTACTTTATTTCACACGTACATTTACAATACAAGTCAATAAGCTCATAATAATATGGAACTATGAATATATATATAACATAAACGCAACATATAAACATGCAATAAAACTTAAACATTAATAGCATAATTATATAGCATCTCTAACGGATTGCTATTAACCCGTTGCTAAAATTATATATGTTACTCACCTCTAAAATGCTTGAATACTAGAACAAGTTCCCGAAAGATGTCCTCGGCTAACCCTTACGATCTAAGAACATACAAATTACATGGAACTTATTAAAATATATTCTAGCTTATCAAAATAAGTCTCTAAAGTATGAATAAGTCATAAGGGGGTGTTTGGTTCGTGGCTTAAATAACCACACCAACATAATTTCTGGAAATTGACACTACAATTTAGTTTTATGATACCTTAACAAGGTACCCATCATACTTCTAATCAATTTCATGAGTTCTTGGTGATTTTAGAAATTCACCTCATTACAATAATTATTTAAAAATTAATAAAACCCCACAAATAGCATAAAGATTTAATCTTTAAGCATTAGCTACTTAAGAATAGCTCTAAAACATGAATTCAATATCAAGATGTGATTTTTACCTCGAATTGATTTTGGAGAAACCCTACAAACGTGGTTATGAGCTTATATATAGTATCTTCTTGATTATCCCTAGCTAAAAATTAATCTAAAATCAAAACCCTAGTTTCTTGATAATTATGTGTGTGTGTGTCGTGGTGTTTGGAGAGGGAGGGAAGAGAAAGGTTGGTTTCTAACTTTCCTAGACATCAAGAAAGGATATAAGAGTTATCTTACAACTTTGACAACTTGACAACTTAGGTCCCTGATAGAAGACCAATTACAAGGGTAGTCCTATTTGGTATAAGTTGTTTCATGGGAGGTCCTTTAAGACATCTAAAGTATATAAATTAATAATATATCATTACCGTAGAAACTTGGGGTGTTACAATACCTTTGTTTATCGATATTAAATCTATCATGCAGAACGTCGATTAAACCGGCATAACCTATATCTTTGGCAACCAATAAAACATCGCTCTTATGTTTTGGCCAATTGAACCCATGAACCATCTTAAGCAATGAATAATTCAACAAACTCACCTACAAAGTACTAAAACCCAAAATAACATTTATCGCGTCTTGGGATACTATCGCAAGGCATCACAAAACGACGAAAACCATTATCGCACTACATCGACTCGTATCACACACCTGGGTGTGTTATAGTGTTCGTTACCACATCGACATATTGCCGGTGGGATTTTCCCGTCATTGATACCATCGATAGGAACAGAAAATGTCACACCCCCAAATTACCTGTTTTGCAGCGGAATGGAATTCCTGGGGATTGACTGTCATAGCATCACAGTTACAAATATATTGAACGACCTAAAGTGTCGTTTGAAAAGAACATCGTTGGATTTAATAAAACAATCAGAGTTTACATGATAGGTCCCAAATGAAAGTTACTATGTACGGAAATAAATTTGATACAATCCCAACGATGTTTTAAAGTGCATAAAAATCCATGTGAGACGCGTCGACACCGCGACTCTATGATATGTCCACATGCATGCCATGAAGTGAATGCCTTAGATACCTGAGATAAAACATGCTAAAAGTGTCAACACGAAGGATGAGTGAGTTCATAGAGTTTGTGTTGAAATGTAAAGCCTTTCAAAATCGTTTATGCAGCAAAGGCATTGTAAATCCACTCAGTTCCAAGTTCCGCCCATACAAAACTTGCAACCTGTGTGTTCACAACCCACTGCCAAAATATGTATAGTTTATGTTCAAGCACATGATGTCAAATGAATTCACAATAGTACCTAACTCGACGTAGAACAATAACACATAATCAATAGCACATGACTTAATATATCAGTAGTCAACTGATTTAGAACATTATACGACGTAGAACTATAGCACATAATCAATAGCACCTGACTCAATGTATCAGTAGTCAACTGACATAGTACTTTATACGACGTAGAACTATAACAGCTAATCAGGAACAATTGATATAATACAACATTCGAATTTGAAACGATGGTGATAATGATAGAAGTTATCCTTAAAAATCTAAAGTACTTGTGAAAAAAAAGTTAAGCATTTATCTCCCCCAAAATAGTTCAATAAAAGCACTAAAACAATTGGAAATGGGGCTATGAAAACTCACTTGGACAATGATGCGATGGCAAAAGTGAGCACACCGAAATTTAGCGTGAATCACTAAACTTGACCTATTATGAATGATATGATACATAATAAGTTATGATGTAATGTTATGCATGCAATTCGAATGATATTTATACCACTTATGTATTTTTGAAAATAATCCTTTTCGTCGAAAAATAACCTTTTAACGTCTCGGCAATTTATAACTTACTTTACAAGTATTTATATTGAAATGATATCCGACGATAATCATTTAGTCATTTATTAAGAAATTATAACTTTTCGTCATAAAATAATGTCGTTGACATTTTCATGAAAGTGACTAAAACGGCCTCTAAAAACTAGTTGTAAAATGGTGCACGTCGAGCGTTAGGAAACGAACTCAACGGTTTTGGGAAGCTCGTATCATTATCTCAAAGTTTTAGTGTTTAAGTTTCCATCCTAGAGGTCTCGATCACAAAGAAAAATATAGGTTAAGTATGGTACTTTAGTCCAAAATATAGTTTAAGGATGGTTTTCGGCAAAGTTTAAGTGACTATATTTCATTCGTTACAACTCCGCTAAACAAACGGTCGGACATTTTGGAAAATATACTTGGTGAACTTACTTTTACTAGAAGACATCACTTTATAAAAAGTTCTACATCAATGTTAAAAACAACTTCCAACATGGTCTCTAGTTTGACGTAATATTTGCCTAATAGAAATAATATAGTTTTTCTTATATAATAAAGTTACGGCAACTTTGTATAAACGTGTATAATTTAATCGTTACAAGTCCGTTTTCTACATTTGATATATCCTCGGAATCGTAATAATATATACTAATATATTTTTGATAAGTCGATACATTTTATAACGCTTAAGACTCATTTTTGACTCGTAAAAAGTCGAGATTACATGCTGAATTTTCCGAAACAAATATTTTTCGTCGTCAAACTTGAAAAATTCATAACTTCTTCGTTATAGCTCCGTTTTAATCCGTTCAAGCGGCCACGGTTTCGTTTTAAAGTATATTTTCTAAATATCTAGGCCAAAAATTTTTACTTACTGTCGGATTTTCCAGATTTTGAAAATAAGGACAGACCCTTTTGCAAACTTGTCGAAATGAGTTTTTCTCGCGCCAAACCTATTCTAACCCATTCAAAACAACTTCGAAGCTATTCTAATCCTACCATACACCTTCTTAGGGTGTCATGGGTTCCTAGACATCACCAAAAATAATATATAACAAGGAGTAATTATAGGATGGATTATATATACATAACACTTAAAAACCTTAAAAAGTGGTATAAACATCACATAACTTGCATGTTTTCTCAATAATGATGAAATGAATATGAGAATGAATATGAAATAAGATGATGAAAATAAAAAGCTTACAAGTAACTTGATGAGGTTAATAGAACAAAGGGTTTTTCCTAATCACCCAAGGTTTTTATTGCAAAACCTTTACAATAAGTGATACTAGAGTGTAAATAAACTTGTCTTGAAATTTTTGTGATGATTCCTCCTATGATCTTGGTTGGCCGGTTTTTGGAGAGGAAGAGAAGAAGATATTTTGATCTTGTATTTGCAAAATGAAGTGAAGTGAAATGGTTTTTGTATAATACTTAAGACTTGGGTAGGATATTTGTAAGAAACTCAATGACTCATCCAAATTTAAATGACTCACACATGGGTGTCGACATATGTAAAAAAATTAGGACTAGATGCATTTAGTAGTATTTAAGTATATTAATGTAGGATAAAGGTGTAGTTAATTAAGAATAATGAATAACTTGTGTATTTATTTAAACATTTAAGGTAGCGTTAGCTAAAGATAAATTTTAACGGGTCAAAATAAAATATATTGAAGTCACAAAAATTATAAAAATACATTTCTCGCAAGAATTGAGTGAAATAATAATTGTCGTGTAGAATTTACGAAAACCGTCGTAATTATTTATATATAACAATTTATATACACAATAAATTTAAAACACTGGGTAAACTCATAATATTATTTTTATAATCTTAATATGAGTATTAAAATATATCGGGATTATTTTTGGAAGTGTCGGGTCAAATGTTCAAATAATGTTTACGCGATAGCGTTTATTTAATAAGAAAATAAACGTTTAATGTAAAATGCAAAACCCATGCATAAATTGATATGAAATGATGAATATGGAGTTTGAGAAATGACCAGAAATTGAGAATTGTGACAGAAAAGATTTATAAAAGAGTGCTTACCCATGAAATCTTGATGAACATAATTCGCAGAGTATAAAGCTAAGCACCGAAAATAATTATCATAGTAGATAATTTTAGTCGAGGTGATTTCCCTCTCTACACTAGTGAAATGTGTTAAAAAATCGAGAACTATATATAAAAGGTAGGTACGGTTTCCGGGCGGACGCCGTTATTAATCCCCACTACGCCAGCATGGATCCGGTTAAGACAAAATTGTCTGGGTACGTGGTGGATGAGGGCCTACTGTTAGGGCAGGTGCGACTCTAATCCAAAAAATGAAAGTCACCGTTCAAAAAATATATATATATAAAAGGTAGGTATGTGAATGCGTATGGGTTGATGAGATATTGTACTTTGTGTCAGATAAAGAAAAGAGTTGTAAAAACTCATTATTTTCAAAAGTCAATATCCCTCCTCTATATAAAGGAGGGTTTGTTTGAATGAGATATCCCCCAAAATTCTAATAAAATGCCACGTGACATTCTTTTCCCCAAAACTATGCCGCCCGTCCGATCAATAATAATTCTCAATGTTTCCTCTAATCACTCACCCTCTCAGTTTCTATCTCTTAAATTAATTTCCCCCAAAATTTCGGATCTCATATCTCATGAGAAAAATTATAACCCTCAATTTAATCAATCATCATGTCATTTTATCAATAAAAAACGAACATCAATCCTCTCTCAAATCATCATTTTAATCCCAATACGAAAAAATCAAAGAACCTAATTGGGTATTAATCAATAATTATGAAAAGTACTATATGGATCATTTTGGTGTTTATGGTTATTGTTTTTATGATTGTTCATCATCATAATATTAACAATCCGTTTTTTATACATCGCTCGGTCATTCCACTGATTTCGTTGATACAGGTTGGTTGTCTTCATTTTATTTTAGATTACGTTTTTTGTATTGTTTTTGTTACAATGATATATATGCTACAATGATTTCTAGTTTACATTATGAGACATCATGTGGTCGTCATTTTGGTTAAAATTGAATAATTAATATGTTTTAATGATTTTAATCATATGCAGTTTGAGTGCAGAAAACCATGGTGAAATATTGGAGATAATTTATGCAACAACTTATATGGTTGAATGTAAGTGCATAACATTTCATCTCAAAAGTAATTTCATGTTAAGGGCGAAATGTTTATCAGTTTTGATTTTATTATTATTATTATTATTATTATTATTATTATTATTATTATTATTATTATTATTATTATTATTATTATTATTCTTATTATTATTATTATTGTTATTATTATTATTATTATTATTATTATTATTATTATTATTATTATTATTATTATTATTATTATTATTATTATTATTATTATTATTATTATTATTATTATTATTATTATTATTATTATTATTATTATTATTATTATTATTATTATTATTATTATTATTATTATTATTATTATTATTATTATTATTATTATTATTATTATTATTATTATTATTATTATTATTATTATTATTATTATTATTATTATTATTATTATTATTATTATTATTATTATTATTATTATTATTATTATTATTATTATTATTATTATTATTATTATTATTATTATTATTATTATTATATTATTATTATTATTATTATTATTATTATTATTATTATTATTATTATTATTATTATTATTATTATTATTATTATTATTATTATTATTATTATTATTATTATTATTATTATTATTATTATTATTATTATTATTATTATTATTATTATTATTATTATTATTATTATTATTATTATTATTATTATTATTATTATTATTATTATTATTATTATTATTATTATTATTATTATTATTATTATTATTATTATTATTATTATTATATTATTATTATTATTATTATTATTATTATTATTATTATTATTATTATTATTATTATTATTATTATTATTATTATTATTATTATTATTATTATTATTATTATTATTATTATTATTATTATTATTATTATTATTATTATTATTATTATTATTATTATTATTATTATTATTATTATTATTATTATTATTATTATTATTATTATTATTATTATTATTATTATTATTATTATTATTATTATTATTATTATTATTATTATTATTATTATTATTATTATTATTATTATTATTATTATTATTATTATTATTATTATTATTATTATTATTATTATTATTATTATTATTATTATTATTATTATTATTATTATTATTATTATTATTATTATTATTATTATTATTATTATTATTATTATTATTATTATTATTATTATTATTATTATTATTATTATTATTATTATTATTATTATTATTATTATTATTATTATTATTATTATTATTATTATTATTATTATTATTATTATTATTATTATTATTATTATTATTATTATTATTATTATTATTATTATTATTATTATATTATTATTATTATTATTATTATTATTATTATTATTATTATTATTATTATTATTATTATTATTATTATTATTATTATTATTATTATTATTATTATTATTATTATTATTATTATTATTATTATTATTATTATTATTATTATTATTATTATTATTATTATTATTATTATTATTATTATTATTATTATTATTATTATTATTATTATTATTATATTATTATTATTATTATTATTATTATTATTATTATTATTATTATTATTATTATTATTATTATATTATTATTATTATTATTATTATTATTATTATTATTATTATTATTATTATTATTATTATTATTATTATTATTATTATTATTATTATTATTATTATTATTATTATTATTATTATTATTATTATTATTATTATTATTATTATTATTATTATTATTATTATTATTATTATTATTATTATTATTATTATTATTATTATTATTATTATTATTATTATTATTATTATTATATTATTATTATTATTATTATTATTATTATTATTATTATTATTATTATTATTATTATTATTATTATTATTATTATTATTATTATTATTATATTATTATTATTATTATTATTATTATTATTATTATTATTATTATTATTATTATTATTATTATTATTATTATTATTATTATTATTATTATTATTATTATTATTATTATTATTATTATTATTATTATTATTATTATTATTATTATTATTATTATTATTATTATTATTATTATTATTATTATTATTATTATTATTATTATTATTATTTCATATCAAGCTTGCGTCTGTGCAATTGGCTAGGAAATACATGAAGCGGGTTGCATTAGAGCTTGATTCATTGGAAGGACCTCAAAAAGAACCAAACAGGGAGTTTTTGGTGCTGCAGGGTGTGCGTTTTGATTTCGTGTTCATCAGGTATAAATCTCCACATTCATTCATCCCCAATAGAGCTGGTGCAAGGGGCAGCCAGGCAAACTGGATATGGGTTGAAATGTGTCAGACTGGGGTGGGTTGACCCAAAATGGAAGGAATTACAAAGTTATAGTGAAGTTTTTCTATTGAACAGTTAAATTTTCTATGTAATTAGTGATTTAGGTTTATGTTTGCTATTGACAAAGTTACATGGTTTTATCTATTTCTGAAAAGTGGGTTACCCCTCTGCATATGGTGGTTAAAAAAAACTATATTTCTTAAATGATAGTAGCAACAATCGACACGGAATTACTAACACTTCAGAACGCTTATCTAGCTGGTCTGCTATCTCCTCAGAAGTCTCAATACGGTCTTAACCATGGTTACTATGGGAACTCGGCTTATGGCCTTGGCATTTCGTATCCTGGAAGCCCTTTGGGAAGTTCTCTTATGCCGAATTCTGCTCTGGGATCCGGTAGCCCGGGCAGACATGGTGAGAGGAGCTTGAGGTTTCCTTCAGGGATTCGTAGCTTAGTTAGAAGTGAACGCTTTCCTTCGTCTTTGCTAGATGAGTTCAAGAGCAATAAAACCAAGTGTTTTGAACTGTCAAAAATTGTGGGGCATGTTGTTGAATTCAGGTTCATCTTCTTGCTTTTTTGCTTCTTAACACAAGTTCTTAGCTTTAATAACATATTAACAATTGTCGCACTTTCAAAAATCACATAAACCTATGTTAATAGGGATGTTTTATTAAATAGTTTAAACCTGTGTTAGAGGGTGTTTATATTTATGCATTTGAACTGATCAGTTCGATATTTTGACTTGAACTCACAACAGTAAGTTATCCAAACAAATTTTCTTCTACTCATTTGATCCTTAGGGGTCAAATAAGCAGTTACAGACCCTTTTAAAAAAACAAACACTTACGGACAATCAGTTTCATACTCGCCTTGGCTTCACTTTTGGTAAGTAATCAACTATATTTGGTACATTTTTGATTTTTAATTGAGGATGTGTTTGTTATTTGGTCGATGAATCTGAATTTATCTTGCTGAATGTTGTACAGATTGTCTATAAATGATAAGTAACTTGCTACTGACTTTTAATGATAGACACTGTAACTACAAATAGCAATAACCTATTAATCAGTTACAAGTTGCATATCCAAACACGGACGTAATCCCATTTCTTTGAAATTATTCAATGTTAACTCAAAGTCGTTTTTATAGACGTACAGGTTTCCGTCTTGGTAGAAGCTGTTAATTTCAAGAGATTACTAAACCCATTTCAAGATGCTCCCAAGCTGCTCTTTTTGTCGCAAAGGAACCTTCGTTTGATGCACCCATATATTGCAGACCTACCATTTGCTGGGAACATTGCACTTGCAGTAGATTTGAAGATTTTCACCCAAGGATTTGAATGAGAAGCTGCCTACAACTCATGAGGAGATCAGATCCGTAGACGAATTATTCTTATTACACTGTATCTCAAAAACCATAAAAGCTCAAGCTGTTATAAGCTTTAATGAGTTTATTGCCAAACTAAACTGAAATTTGGAGTGACTCATAGTTATCTTGAATGAATATCCTTACTTCAGAATTTTATATTTGGTAATGTCTAAGGTTTTAGCTATTCTAATTTGGTCCATAAATGCACTTTTCAGGTCTGAAATACTTTCCTCTACGCACATTTGTTACTAAAAAAATACCGTGCAACCACCAACGAGGAGCTGAAAGGCTACCCCCGGGTTTGGTTTAGTTGAGCGCGAGTGTGATTTATACCTTCTAAGATTGTGGGTTACCCCTACTTAGGTATTTTCTTGCCATATCTATATAATGTAGGTACTTTTCGTTAAAGAAAAAATATTGCTGGATAGCGAGGTAGGAGCATTCTTCTTAAGTTTACATATCAATCATGTTAAAATATTGCTAGAAAATTTCTTCTTTATGCTTGCATCGAAGCTGATGCTGCATAATATTCAAACTTAAGTTTACATATCAACCATCTTTAAATTGAAGTTTTGTTTCAATGTTACCCGATTGACGTGTGTGAATTTTTGTAGGTGATGATGTAAGAATGAAAAATGTGAGCTGGAAAGATCAAATCAAATATTTCACAGTTCTATACGATAAATCTTCTCAAGGTTATTTGTTTTAGAATTACTTCATTCTTTCGGTTCTTTTTATAATCTACAAACTAATTCCGTATAATCATTTTTATTTAATTTTTATTCATCAGCTTACTACTTTCAAAACCCATGGAAGGCCTTAAAGAATGGTTGGATGCAGTCTCTACTGCCTGAACTTGTGTTGTCGAAGTACTTCCAGGTACTTACAAGCTATAAACTGCCCCGCACGACAAAGTTCATTTAGCATTGATAATGCATTTCAATATCTTTTCAAAAGCATTGTTATTGCAAAAGTAAATTAAGGGTTAATGTTAGAAAAAGATAGGAGGTTGTATAAACTTTTAACTTTTAAATTGTTTGACCCGCTTAACCAAGGTGACCCATCGTGTTCTCTTTTGAAGTGTGTAGTCTTAAAATCTATTGCATGTCCTATTCGGGTAAATTTAATGATTATACGATGCTTAATACATGTTTTGAATCATGTTAGAGGTTTCCCTAAAAACTCACTTAAGATATAAGTCCCTGTTCTTATATCATGTTATAAAACTACCTATCGAATAACAGATTTAAGATATTTTCTATCAAAACTAATTCATTATAAATTTGAGTCAAACATTTTATTTTATTTTTATTTTATTTTATAATTTTTTTTGGGTTTCGCAAGCATTTTACTTGACCTCTGTTGCAGCTGTTGATTTTAGGCGTAACAGTTTCTTTAAGCTACCTCTATGATTATGAAGATGAAGGCATCTCGAAGCCTGCTCATGGTGAGGATAAGGTATGTACACATTGACTATCTATGTTGTGTATTAACTATATATTTCCTATTAAATTACCATTGAGAATTAGGTTCCCAACATAAATATTTAACATACCTGTATGATGTTCTCTTATAAGTATAATGTATGTATGAAACATTTCATTCGCGCTATTGTTAGTTAGATAAATTTGTGTAATGTGCATATTCTTGTGATTATGTATGGAAATGATAAATGGTCTGATTATTTGTAAGTTATTTTGTGGTGTTGATATTGTATCAGGTTTAACATTTGATTAGGGAATAGAAGACGGTGGCAACATATGATTTGACTCAGGTTATTGTGAAATATTGTAGCACGTTCCCATTATTGAATTCCAAAAGTAAGCTAACTTTTTTGCTTTCGAATAATATCTACTGATTTTATGTTATGCATGTTCTCTAGAAAGTTTCTTTTTTCAAATCTAAATATCTCCTAAAAAAGTTGATCTAAAACAGCTTGCTCAGCTAACTTTTCGCTTTAGAATAATATCTCATAGTAAAACGAAGAGAGGAGGTTGCTCAAGGTACTTCATGCTTTCTCTTTTCTATCGTGGTACTTAAAGTTTGAGGTACTTAAAGTTTGAGATTACCACAAGTATTCGTTCATTGCTTTCAAATGATGCATTTCCCGTAAATGTAAGGATGTCTTCCATCAAGTATGCAGCAAAACAATATGTACTTCATAAGATTGTGTGTGTGTGTGCATAACAGATAAGCAAATGAAAGATTAGGCGTGTCTCACGTTTATGCACTCATTTTTCTTGCTTTGTCATGTAGAGTGCCTATGATTTAAGACAACCTTTTTAATGGATTGAGCTACAAAGGCCCCTTTTGATCCTCCTGTAAGTAAAATCTATACCAACTTTTACTAATATTGTTCACGTTCTACTATATTTTATGCCTCTAAATTTTTTTATTTTTTGTTTTTTATCTTATCAGTTGTAAAAGTCGGCGGCAGGTTGAAGCCGATCAAAAGGATGAGCCAAATACAAAAAAATTGCCACAAATCTCACAACGAATCAACATATTGTATTTGTAATCAAGTGACCTATTGGGCGATGGTAGCTTGCAACAATCCGGATGTGAGTGTTTTAGTTAGATTGTATCCATTTGTCACTTTTAGAGGTGACTATTTCAATCCATTGGAAGAAATGGGTCAATTTAAGTTATCTGTGTCAGATGATTTAAACTATAAGATTGAAAAAATATGAAAATGGTTATAAGGGTTCAAACAGTTTGAATATGAAGTGTTTTTAAATGCACAAATACATCCTAAATCCTTTTTTATATAAAAAAGTCTTGATGACCCAAAGTGGGAAATTTGTTAAAATTGAAAATTTTGGATAAAAGAAGTGTTTGCACATTTGTGACTTAAACTAACAACAATTAGTTTTGAATCTGTTACCTTACTCATGTCTAACCACCCATTTTGCGACCCTGATAAATCAGACGATATTCTGATGGTTCTCACAGTGCGAGTGGTTATGTTATGGCTGTGATGGGCTGAAAGAGTAATCCAAAAAAAAGGTTACTTTTCTGCGTGTTGAACTACCAACTATTTCATCACCATGGGTGACACATTCTCATTTTTTTAAAGTATTTTGTTAAAGGGGTGTTTGGGTAAGCCTTAAAAAAGCTCTTAAGCTCTTTTCAAGAGCTTTGTTAAATGTGAGAATACAATAAGCTAATAACGTTTTTAAATAAGGTTAGACAAACACTTCATAATTTTATCTGTTACATTATTCGTTTAGACCCGTTACCAACGAATTACAATATGTGTTTGACCCGTTTCTTTATAAATATTTAAATTTACCGCCTGTGAATCCATTACCATTATTGTTTTAATAACCTGTTGGGGGTTATAAGATAATTCCTTTTGATGTATGTTAGTAGTTGTCTTCAATAACATGATCCTGTTTTATATTTTAATAAAAGTTGGTGCAGGTCAGTGGTCGAATGCTTCAGGTATTTGTTCGGGATAAGTTGATGTGGCCGTTTCAAGAGTAAAGAGAAAAAAATGTCTTAAGGCGTTGTGTTGTCATAAAGATGGTAACTACACCAATGGTACAATAACCGTTATGTCTAAAGAGGTTGCTCACATATTATGAGTTTTTTTGTTCGTTTCATTATATCCAACTATAATGGATATGTATCTTTTTCTTTACGATTATGACTCACAATAACTTATTTTTATTGTCAACATTCTATTAAGTTTAATGATATCTTGAAAACTCTATTAGTAACTTTATCTTGAATAATTATTGAAGCTAGCCGCCCAGCGGGCGGGCCTGCAGCTAGTTTATCTATAAACTCAAAACTATTTACTTTGAAAGTTTACTTAATTACTTTTACGTGTAATCGTTAAATTAAATCGTGTAAACTGAAAACGTCATTAAATGTAAACATGTATTTGACAAATTTAAGTCTACATTAAATATGTGTCATATGTCTTTTACAATTATGTTTTATTAGTATATGTATTTTATTTTTCAAGTTTTACATAAAATGTTTACGTTTTGCATTTTAAGCTCATGCATGCAATACTTAACCAACTCACCACCCTTGTGTCACACACCATATATACCTAATAACGCTCATTTCATATATATTTTAGTCGCGTTATTTGTATGTTTGTGCATACTATTTGGCTGTGTTTGTGAATATTTTATGCTTAAAAGGGACAAAAGATACATGAAAGTTCAGGTACAACTAAGTCTAAGGAAATAACGAGAAAGACGAAGAAAAGTCGTTGAATCAAGAGCTTATGCACAATGGAAGATTCCATCCATAATAAAGACCTCGGGAAGATAATCGAAGATAAAGAATCAAGTTATAAAGGTTTTTGAGCATGACAAGAAGACCAAAGTGTTCATGAAAAGAAAGAGAAGTTACACATAATGTTTATCAAGAATTATGGCTTACTTCTTCAACCCAAGGTCAAAGAAATTGCACTCAAAGCTCAAGTTCAACCCCAAGGTTCAAATCTGCCATTTCAACCATCTTCCCAAACTTGGGCTGGAACTCCAACCGCGGGTTGAGACCCCTAACCTTGGGTTATTGCACTTCTGACACTCTTAATTACCACCTTTTATTGATCTAACCTTTCATATGGATGACCATTACTCCTTATTAACTTCAAGTTCAGATGTTTAATGACCCTTAGTGCCCTAGAAACTTGCTTGGTGGCTAAGGGTTGTCAATCTATTAATAAAGATGCTTAGTTAGAGAGAAAACACACATTATTCATATTATCTACAATCATTATCAAAAGAACTCTCTCAAGAAAGCTCTCAAGGGTGAAAAATGCAGGAAAGAAGTGAAGCTAGAAGCCATAAATAATCATTGTAATCATCAGGAACAATCACTTATCATCTAGGCATTGTTCCTAATTCTTGTAATCAATATTACAACCTTTGTAAGTCTCTTTAACTATGTTGCAAGTGTTACATTTTATGTGGTTATTAGTTTGTTTTCTATGAGTGGCTAGCGCCTTTGTGCACTTGCCTAGATGATGTTTGTAACATGATAATTAGTTGATTGCGACTATATGGTTCTATTCGTATTTCAAGCTTAAACTAAGAACGAATTATGCTTTTAAGTTTCATGTGACAAAATAGTTTATCAAGTTAGATTGATTGTTGATGGTGTATTAGGTCAAAAGAGACATTGTTAATCAATAATTTGTCGCATTTTGTCTATGAAGGCGCTACCTTATATATTGACCATTTCGTAAGTAACTTAATTAAACAAAGAAACTAAAAGGTTTGGTTTCCAATTACTTGTGAAACTATCGCGAATCAAGTGATTGAATTGTTTTAGTCTTGCGTGTTGGATCGACGTACTCTAACCAAACTAACTATATAGCTTGTTAAGGGTTTAACAACCTCGGATAAATCCTAAGTTATTAACAATGAAACACTGAGCAAACTCTATTAAGTATGCGGAATTTACTTAACAAAGCTAAGAAGAATATAACTTTAACTTTCAACGATTTTATTAATAACTCTAAATCTACTTGTTATGCAGACTCTTTAACAACTCTAAAACACTAATAATACGTATTGTAAGCTTGTGAACTCGTAGACTCGTACCTCTAATGCCAACCTAGGGGTCCTTTTATAGGCTTAAGGATAACCCTAGTCGGTTTACAATTTGTAACCTTGTATGACAAGTAATCTAAACAAAGAATATTCTAGAATAACAAAGCTTTCTATAAACGAATATAGCAGTTCTTTAACTTTGCAGTATTTTGACTTCGACAACAGTACTTTGACTTTTTCTTTAGCAGTACTTTGACTTCTTCCAGTACTTTGTCATTCTTCAGCACTTTCATATCCCAACAATCCTCCCCTAACTTGAATTCTACTTGCTTGACTTCAAGTTCCTTTGTAAATTTATCTTTAACTTCTCCATCTTCAAGGAAAGATTGTGTCTTTGTCTTTAGATTGTATCTTTGTATTCTCTGTGCTTATATCAAAGTATTCTTTAGAAATTATTCTTTAAAGCATCATTTAGCAATCTCCATCTTTTCAGCAACACAACAACATATGACAATTTGTACATTAATTCAGTTTAAGTTGCAATCTATTCTCATCACTTCCAGGTGTTTAAACTCCTGTGAGAGGTGAATCATTGAAAATTTAATGGATTTTGATGTCTCTTTACCAAAGCCATTAACTTTGGAGTAGCCAAATGTTTTGGTGTGTAAGACCATGGTACATTGATAACCATATGATTTTTAGCAAATCATCAGCTATCAACTGATTTGATTTGTCTTTACCAAAAGCTGTACCCTTTTGGACTAGTTATTTCTTTCATCCATGGTGAACTAATTACCATATAATGGTTTTTCCACAGCCTTTACCACAAGCCATTTTCTTGTGGGCTAGCCAAATCTTCACATATACTAATATGGTGAGTTGATTACCATACAACTTATTAGCAAGTTGTCAACTATAAAACGGATTTGAGATATCTTTACCAGAGACGTTTGCTCATGGATTAGTCAATCCTTTTGTAACCATGGTGGATTGATAACCTATTGTTGTTACCATCTCAAAAACCATTTATTTCTTTTAACCTTTGTTTCAAAATATTTATCAATTAACAAAAGTTTTCAAAATGATTAACTGGTCATAAAGCTGCAAGCAGTACTTTGATGAAAGTACTGTTTGATCAGTAGTACTTTGAATAAAATACTGATATTTCAAAAATAATTTATTCAATAAAGATTCATACCAGTTATTCATTATCATCAGCCATAGTTGTCCATCTGATAAACAATTTGATAACCATAAGAGCAGTTTCATTATCTTCTTCAACTTCCATACCATGCTCTAGCATTCTCCTCATAAGATCTGATGTAAGCGGATATCTTCTGTCTGCTAACATGTGAATCATAGTCCCATATTCTAACTCTAGGACATGTACTCCAGATTCTTCAAAGAATCTCCAGCTGATAATCTCCCAATCTTCTTGGTTTTTCCAAATCTCATCAGTGCTTGTTTCTTCAGTTTCCCAAATAGTTGTGAGATCTCCAAGCAAGATTAAACCAACACCTTCTGATGGAATGTGTTCAAAATATTCTTGCACCAAATGATATAAATGAAATAAATCCTCTCTATCTATTATGTGCAATAGATCCCATAGCATACTAAACACTCTGAAGCTTTCATCTTCTCTATGAAACATCAGATAATTTCCACCCTTAGATTCTACAACTTCAAAAGTAGTTATAGGAGACTTTTTCTTCTTCTTTTCTGTATCAGCTTTAGAATACTCAAATTCTACAACTCTTAAGCAATTCCTTAGTTCATCATCTGTCTCAGATCTTAACTCAATCTTCTTTGATGGCTGTGCATCTTCAACTTCAGTTGTTCTTTTTCTTTTTAAGCTTCTTTTTCTATCATCTTCTTTCTGAGCATCAACATCTTTAAAATCTTTGATACTATCAACACTCTTCTGATAAGCTTCTCTAACAGCTTCATACAATAGTTTCATCTCAACATAATTCAACTTCTGTAATCCAATATACCTTTGACCTTTTAAATATGCCATCATTGCATTTCTTTCCTTAGCTCGATTTGGTCTTCTTGGTAGAGCAGAAACAGGAATAGGTGTTTTTAATGGTACAGCAGCTTCAGCATTCAAATCTTCTTGCAATTTACTAGCTACTTCTCTATCTTTAGCTTCTTCAATAGCAGCCTCATCATTTAACTCTGCTTGTACTTTTCTAGCTGCTTCCTCATTCCTAGCAACTTCAATTACTCTTATATCTGCCAAGGTAAGCTTCTTTTTCTTCTTTGTTTCAATCAGTTTACCTTTTCCTTTATCTTTTGGATCTATAGAAGGTTGAGAAGCTTGTGGTTGTTCTTCATTAACACCTGGAATACTAACACACCTTGGTTTTGACAAATCATGCAAGATCTCAGCAATAGTTTCATCATCACTTGCAGTGTGTATAGGTTTGGGTGTATCAGCTTCCTTTTCTATTATGACTATTGAAGGACCAGCTTCCTCTTCAAAATCTAATATCCTTGGTGTAATTAACTCTTGCCGATAAGTTCCTTGAAGAGCAGTACCTTGATCATCAGTACTTTGAACTCTAGTGCTTTCTTCCTCAGTACTTTCAATATTGACTTGCTCTTCAGTACCTTGAGGTTGAACATCAGTACCTTGAGGTTCAGCTTCTTCATTCAAATTCTTATCTACCAAATTCCTCCCCAATTGGAATGAAGATTGCTGTTGAACCTTTTTGCCTTTGGTGTTCTTCTTAAATTGCCTAACTGGCCTGCCATGCTTTCTTTGAGACTTGACCCATAATCGATGATGTTGAACCAATGGCCAGACAAATTTCTTTAGTCTTCTAAACTTAAGCTTTAACTGCTTAATCTGAGTAACCTGTTCTTCAAAAGATTTCTTCAATCTAGTCAATTCTCTTGATAAAGCATAATTGTTTAGAACTGTACCCTCAGTTGCCACATCTCCCTCATCTCCTCCAGATGTTTGAAGCCCATCTGTTGAAGTATAATCATTGGGAGAGGATGGTGGGTGTTCTTCTTGTTGAGAATCATGAGCAGAAGCTAGTGGAGATGGTGGAGGTGAAACTGCAGTATCTTCTTGAATATCAGCACCTTGTGAAGCAGTACCTTGTGATGCAGTACCTTGTGATGCAGTACCTGCTCTGTCATCACTCTTTGCAGCCTCATCTCGTATTGCTTGAACAACCTCCATCATTGAAGTGGTTAATGGAGTGTTCCTCCCAGAAAATAGATCACTTTTCCTAGCCATGAATGTGAAAATCTTGGCTGGTTGTACCACAACAGGTAGTAGACTTGTAGGCTTTGGTGCATCAGCAAGTTGTTTATTCAGAAACACTTGAATAAATCTTGGATACATCAACCAGCGTGATCCATTAGAAATATGAGATAACATTCCATCTAGAATTAGCCTTGAAAAATTGAAAATTCGATTTGTAGCCAATCCCACTATTGCAGATGCTATGTTAGAACCAAATTGCTCCCATGATGTACTTTTAGCACTAATACAATGAAGCAATACATGAACCAAATACTTCCAGTGTGGACTAAATAAGGGTTTCTTGAAAGTTTGTTCAGTTAAGGACCCTTCATACCCAATGTCTCTGAATGTATCCCAAATTAATTGCTTATCAAAACGAACAACCCCTTCTTCATCATGAAACAATAAATCGTCACGAATTGAAGCTTCAGAAACCTTCACTATCCTCCCTGCAACTTTAGCTTGAATATACAAATCATCATTCTCCAGATGAGTCCTAGCAGTTGCCCAAAACTGTTGAACCCATGGCTCAATTATATCTGGTTCCACTAAAAGTGCATAACTAATCGGAGATCCAGTGAGAAAATCAATGATGTCATGGAAGATGACATTAGCTTCAGTTTTGTCTAAATTCGCCACCATGTTGTGTTTCGAAACTGTATTGCGATTTGCCATTGATGATTTGTTTATAAAGAAAGTGATGTGATGAATAATGTAGGTGAAAGAGAGAGAAATATGGAAAAGATTATAAGGTATAAAGATGAGAGAGAAATTCGGAGAGTAGTTATTTATAGGTAAGATTTAAAAAATCACAGCCCTTAATAACAAAGTTACCGTTAGTGAAGTTTACCCCTCAATATTACCGTTGGAACAGTACTTTGATACGACAAACAGTTCTTTCCACGTGTGCAGTACTTTCCAAAGCAGTACTTTCCAAGCAGTACTTTCATATAACCAAAAGCAGTACTTTTCCATTCTCCTCTTTGCAATAGCAAACACTTCCAATAAACATTAGATTGCCTCCCCTCAAGAAATGCATAGGACTATACAGATACTAAAAAGTCCTCCCCTCAAATGTAGCTCAGTAATTAATCATGCCAATGCTTACCACCAAGTGATTAAATCTAGAAACATCAAAGCCTTTGGTGAGTAAATCAGCTACATTATCATCTGTGTGAACCTTAACAACATTAATGAGCCTGTGCTCATAACAGTCTCTAATGAAGTGATGCCTAATCTGAATATGCTTGGTCTTGGAGTGATAAACTGGATTCTTCACAATGCAAATTGTACTCTCATTATCAATGTTGATAGGAGTATTCTTGAAGTTGAACCCATAGTCCAAGAGTTGATTCTGAATCCACAAAACTTGTCCACAACAGCTTGCAGCAGCCACATATTCTGCTTCAGTAGAGGATGTTGCTGCAATTGTTTGCTTCTTACATTTCTAGGAGACTAATCTTCTTCCAAGATATTAGCAACCTCCAGTTGTTGATCTTATATCATAGTTATCACCTGCATAATCACTATCTGAAAAAGCTTCCAAGTGAAAAGGTGAGTCCTTTGGATACCACAACCCCAATTTAGGTTGTTGTTTCAAATAACTAAAAATCCGTTTCACTGCATTCATATGGGAGACCTTAGGTGAGACTTGATATCTTGCACATAGACAAACAGCAAACATAATATCAGGCCTAGATGCAGTGAGGTACATAAGGCATCCAATCATGGATCTGTACAACTTGACTTCAACAGGTTGTCCATCTTCATCTTTGCCCAATGAGTTGATAGATTTAATAGGTGTAGTAACTGGCTTCATAGCATCAAAATTGAACTTCTTAAGTATGTCAGATACATACTTGTCTTGACTGATGAAAATTCCCTCCTTTGACTGCTTAACTTGAAGTCCCAAAAAGAAGGTTAACTCACCCATTGAACTCATTTGAAATTCATTCTGCATCAGGTTCTCAAACTCCTTAACCATGGACTGTTTGGTAGCTCCAAATATGATATCATCTACATATACTTGAACCAGCATGATATCCTTCTTATCTCTCTTAATAAACAAAGTATTGTCAATAGCACCTCTTCTGTAACCATGTTGCAATAGGAAAGTAGAGAGCCTCTCATACCAAGCTCTAGGTGCTTGATGTAAGCCGTAAAGAGCCTTAACAACCTTGTAGACTTTGTTTGGATGTGTAGGATCTTCAAAACCAGGAGGCTGTTTGACATATACCTCCTCTGTAATAGTGCCATAGAGAAAGGCACTTTTGACATCCATCTGATAAACCTGAAATCCCATATATGAAGCAAAAGCAAGGAATATTCGAATGGCTTCAATCCTTGCTACAGGAGCAAATACTTCATCATAATCTACTCCTTCTTCTTGTCTATATCCTTGTGCAACTAACCGTGCCTTGTTCTTGATGACATTCCCTCTTTCATCTCTCGTGACTCTGAACACCCATCTTGTACCAATAACCTTCTTTCCATCAGGTAGATCACACAGTACCCAAACTTCTTGAAGTTTGAATTGAAGAAGTTCTTCTTGCATAGCTTCAACCCAACTCTCTTTAGATAATGCTTGAGCAATATTCTTGGGTTCTTCTTGAGAGATAAAACAAGTAAACAAGCACGTTTGATGATCCTTGTGATTCATCCTGTTTTGTTTATAAACAAAGCTAAGTAAAGCATTATGAGGTCTAGAAAAACCGTTAGCTTTGGTTCTTGTAAGCACTCCAGAGGTAGAGGGTCCAATGATTTGATCAGTGGGATGATTTTTATTAATCCTTAAAGTAGGAGTCTGTGGAACTTCATAATCATCATCCAAATTTGTGAAATCAGCACCGTCATTGGAGAAAATACCTTCATCTTCAAACTCATCATCAGTTTCTTCTAAGGTAGGCATGGTAGGATCATCCATATCATCCAAAGGATTATGAACAGTTTCAGCAGTACTTTGATCGAAAGTACTGTCATCTAAAGTACTGTGAGAGAATTCTGCAGTCTTGTTTCTTTTCTTTGCTTCTTCATAAGTTCTTCTTTGATCATCATCATAAGAATGTGCTACTATGTCTTGAAAAAGCATCCTATTGAGCTCATCTTGAATAGCTTAATCTTCAGCACACAATGTAGATTTTGGCTCATCAGTACATTTCTCCTTTGCAACAGTTAGGGGTTCTTCATCAGGAACAACATCAGGTCTAATATGGACTCCATGAACAACATACTGTAAATCTTCTCCATTGTGTACAGGTTGATTTTCTTCTCTTACAGGTACATAGTTCATAGAAGGAGTCAAAATCTCAAGATCAAACATCCAATCAGGACCTTTACCCTTCTGATTTTCTTGATCTTCTAAAAATTCAACATGAAGACAATCTCGAACCCTCTTGGTGACTCTATTGTATACTCTGAATACTTTGCTATTGGTGCAGTATCCCAATAGATATCCTTCTTCTGACTTGCCATCAAACTTTCCCAGATTATCAATTGTATTTAGAATTGTGAGAGGGCATCCAAAAGGCTTCATAAAACGATTGTTGGGTTTGTTTCCCATTAGCAACTCATAAGGTGTCTTCATCTAAGGTTTGGTGACTGATACTCTGTTAAGTACATAGCAAGCAGTACTTACAACTTCAGCCCAGAATTGAATAGGTAATTGTGAATCTGCAAGCATTGTTCTGGCTGCTTCAATCAAAGTCCTATTCTTTCTGTAGGATCTTGGTTTGTTAAATAAGAGGTGCGGCTAGGTTAAGAGTTTAGAGAGAGAAAGTGGGAGAAGATGGGAACCCTAGAGAGACAAAGAAAAATATATTATGAAGGTCCAACCCTTTGCCTTGGAGGGCAAAGGGTATTTATAGGGTACAAACATAGACGCCTACTTTAGGCTGTGGATCAGGCATACAGTGGGTAAAGACCCGTCCGTCCTCCACGGTGTTACAAGGTAATCTAAATACTAACACTGAATAACTACGACTACGAGCTTTCTAACGAGTATACATACTTGAGGTGACCGACACTTTAAGTACTGGATTTACTAAATCCCAACAATCTCCCCCTAAGGGAGGTCACCTCAACTTACAATGATTACAAACTGATATAACGTTTCGATGTTCTTGGTTTCTTTGATTAAGCACTTTTGTTCTTTAGTTCGTAGTCTTTGATTCATCATGTTCTGCATGTTTTGAAAAATCGAGTGGAGGTCTTAAACTGATCCACGTGATGATAGAGTATTTGAACCAGCTTTGATATTATCAGCAACCATAAATCTCTGACTCTTCCTTTGTAGTGTTGATAGTATGTGATGTTGTGACTATTGGACCGACATGCTCACATTCTGGATCATGATATATTCTTATCAGAGTAGCGGAAGCTTTAGCTGATTCATGATATTTGCAGCAGCGTAGCAGAAGCATGGAGTGAAAACATCAGAGTCATTGATGCACTTATCATGATTTCTTTAGAGATGAATGTAATGTGTGAGCATGCAGCTACGGATTGACCGCTTCATTCTGATCAGCTGCAAACGTCGGGTGTTCCTGCATAAAACAGTTAGCAATAAAGCACACAAAAGTGTCTTTGATCACTTTTGTTGAATTGAGGTACACGGCCCACGGTTCCCCGTTGAACAGTACAAGTACTGCCTGTGATCAGGTATAATTCCGAAGAATTTCCTTGACAGGGTTTCGCAGCTGCTCTAGCTGTTCTCAAACCGGAACGTCTCAAAGTAGACAACACGGAGTGAGTGAACCAGCGAATAGAGATTCACCGATTGATGAAAAGTGATTTGAGAACAATCGTGTATTGCTTTATAGAAAGTGTGTTTGCAATACCACGAAGGTTTTATGGAAAATCAATTATCAATCATAAATACCTTTAATTTTGAAACATTAATACACAGTCGATGTGCTATGGAAAAGAACTTTTAATCACAATGACTGGTTTTTCAAAGGTATCCGTCAATCCATAACCTGAACCAGGATTGATTCAAAAGATTGAATCGCCCCATTATTTCTGTTCAGTTGTCACATGGTTGATCTATAGAATAGATCTCACATGCCACCTACCAGGAGCTTGTTTGATGTTGGCTCCAGAAGGCTTTCCATCTTCATTGTGAATATGTATGCATATCACTCAGATGTTCTGGCAATACCACAAGGATAATGCGTAGGACTCAAGATATAATATCTCTTTCCACATTGTGTGAAACAAAGAGTCTTCATTCAAAGTGTCCTAAGGAGATTTATTGATGATCTCGTGGCTCTAGACTCAATTTGTGCATATTTGGATCCTGTATCGGAGACTAGGGAGAGGGTCTCCTTCTTCAATATCAACAATCTCTAAGAGAAAGTCGATAGATTATGTCGGTTCCCTGTGAGAATGAAACAAGTCCTTTTAATAGGAACTTGAGTGGTTTAGGAAGTTTAGTGCAGTGCATCACTGGGTCCATGACGTCTTGTCTTCAATACCAGTGTTACCTTAGTAACAACCAGTAGCATATGTATTGAACCCGGTTTCTGCCCTAAGGTTGAATAATTGGAGGGCTATCTGTTTTCACCCTTTTCTCATTCAATTCTTTTTCATTCTTCAACCCCTTCAGTGCTTACCGAGACATCATAGCTAGAACCTTGTTGGGTTTATTCCAGTACTAGCTCTGACTCAGTCCGCACTCTTCCCATATCTCATATTTCTCCTTTTATCATCATACCTAAGGACTTCTACACTAACTAGTGGATTGTCCCTGGGTAGATCCCTCCGGTTCTGGCGGATCATGGGAACAAATACCTAACCTTATCATCCTTATATCACCATACATAAAGTAAAGTTGGTCGGTCTATTTGGTATTGTTCATCTGCCGTTGAAACCAATTGAAAACCATTTGAAAATCAATCCAGATACTTATGATATATTATCAAAGCATTTTGTACCTGAATTGTTTTTGATATTTTTAGAACAAGAGCTCCCCCTCAACATGTGCATCAAGTATTTGAAATCGTTTTGCACATGGAGGCAAGAGAAAGAATTAACTTCTTTGATTACCATTTCCTAAAAGATATCAACATCACTTCCCTAATCAAATCAAGTAGATAAAGCATTTTGGGAAAGGATGAGGTTTTCATAATTTTGCTCCCCCTCAATATGTGCCTCAAGGTTTAAAAGAGTTTTGCACATACAAGAGGGAACCTGCACATTGATCACGTTTCAAAACTTAGTGGTTTAAGATAGATGCTCCCCCTCAACATGTGCATCAAGTATTTGAAATCATTTGGCACATGTCGGAAGGAGAGCTTGTACATCCTTATTAAAACCATTTACCGAATTATCAGATTATATCCAATTTAAATCACAAATTCTCCCCCGATCACAATTATCAAATCATTTGAGATTTGTGATCTCTGTAGATTTAAATTGATTTTGAAAGCTTTTAAGGAGAATTGTGACTTGACTATGAAAAACGTTTTAACTGATAAGGATCGGATTTAGAGACTTTAAACTCCATTGAATAAACATGCATGATTATCTTTTGAAAACAATTGTATGACAAATAACCTTTTGATTTAATTGAAATCATTCTCCCCCTCAATCAATGACATAAGTTGTTGATTGAGTGATAGATATTTTGACAAATTTTAAGTCCAGATGGTTTTCAAACTTGAGTCCGAGTTATTTTACAAAGCAATTAGTTTTCATTAGATAGCAGATAAATGTTTATAGAATCAGAGCATGAGATTTGAAAAACATGATAAAGCATGGCTCTGTTTTTTCTTTGAAAAGCGGGTTACTGTCTGAAATGACAATAAACCAATATTTTTCTCCATCTCATTTTTTTTTTAAGGTTCGAACTTCATCTAGAGAGCCGTTCCATTCTTTGAGTGGCAACACAAAGTCCGTAGATGTTATCGAACCGACAAGAAAAACATGATAAATAAACAATATTTTTTGAAGATTTTCAAGATTTTCTGCTTTTTATGGATTTTTGAAAAATTTTATATTTTTCTATTTTCTTTTTGTTGGTTTTATATTTTTGTATTTGGTTTTTGAAAAGATATATACAAAGAATAGATAGAGTCGAACACCTTTTACTCCTCGATGTCTTCCTGAAGACGTTTGAGCGTTTCAGGTTGAAGGCTCTTTAAGCCTAGTCGTGGAAGAATAAAATCAAAGCGTTCTCGAGGAAGAGCTTTGGTGAAGATGTCTGCTAGTTGCTATTCAATCCTTACGAAGTATAGTTCAACCACACCGTTTTCAACTTGTTCCCTGATGAAATGATGTCGAATGTCGATGTGCTTTGCTCGAGAGTGTTGAACATTGTTGCAGCAGAGAGCAATGGCACTTTTGTTATCACAGTACATAGGAACTTTGTTGAATACAAAGCCATAGTCAGATAGTTGGGATCTCATCCATAAGATTTGAGCACAACACGATGACATGGCTATGTATTCAGCCTCTGTAGAGGATATGGAAGTGCTCATTTGTTTCTTTGAAGACCAGCTTACAAGTTTATCACCTAAAAATTGAGCACCACCTGACGTACTTCGACGAGTATCTTGACATCCTGCATGGTCAGCATCTGCATAGGCCGTTAGTGACATACCGGAGTCCTTCGGATACCAAAGTCCCATATTAATGGTTCCTTGGAGATACCGAAAGACCCGTTTAACCGCTTCAAGGTGCTTTTTGGTAGGCTTAGCCTGGTATCTAGCCCACATGCATACAGCGAAAAAAATGTCTGGTCTGCTGGCTGTGAGGTACATCAGGGATCCAATCATACTTCAATATTTCGTTTGATCTACTATGATCCCTGAGTGGTCCTCATCCAGTTTTGTGCGCTCCACCATAGGAGTGTCAACAGGGTCACTGGAGGTAAATCCAAATTTCTTTAATATTTCATTAGCGTATTTTGATTGATTTATAAAAATGCCTCCGGGACTTTGTGAAATTTGTAATCCCAAGAAAAATGACATTTGTCCCATCATTGACATTTGAAATTTGGAGCCCATCTCCATAGAAAAACGGTCACATTCATTTGGGTCACTCGAGGCAAAGATAATATCATCAACATAAATTTGAACGTGAATTAAGTGTTTGCCTGACTTTCTGGTGAACAAAGTTGGATCAACTGCTCCTTTGCTGAATCCAGTGGATAGGAGGAATTTTGAAAGCGTATCATACCATGCCCTTGGAGCTTGCTTCAAACCGTAAAGGGCCTTTTTCAAGCGATAGACATTAGTAGGATACTCTGGATTCACAAAACCTTCTGGTTGGCTGACGTATATGACTTCTTTAAGATCTCCGTTGAGAAAAGCCGTCTTAACATCCATCTGATAGATAATCATATTCTTACTTGCAGCATTAGCCAGGAAGATTCTGATTGCTTCGATGCGTGCAACAGGAGCAAAAGATTCCTCAAAGTCGATACCTTTTTCTTGACGATAACATTTAGCAACTAACCGTGCCTTATTTTTCAGAACATCACCGTGCTCATCAAGCTTCACTTTGAAGATCCACTTGAGAGCAATGATCATAGCACAATCTGGAACTGGTACTAATTCCCATACATCTAGACGATCGAACTCATGAATTTCTTCTTGCATTGCATTAAACCAGCTGTTCTCAGACATTGCAGTTTTAACATCTTTTGGTTCGATCTTGGAGAGTACTGAGTTGAAGAAGCACCATAAGGCGTCAGTAGCTAATTGTTTTCGAGTTGATACGGAACGAGAAGGATTCCCAATGATGTTATCTAATGGATGGTCATGTGTCCGTTTTCTAATGTGTTCGTGTGGTTGTTGTTGAAGGACTGATGTAGCAGAGTTTATATCCCCTGATGAAGATGGTTCAGGTGTTGGTTCAGGGGCAAAGATGTTTTCAAATGGAGCATCTTCGGGAGTAGCAAAGGGATTAACTTCATCATTGATGCCAGAAACAGTTCCATGTTGTACATTCGAAGATTGGTGATTTGTTGATGAGACTGAGTGATCAGCAGCGGGCGCTTCTTGACTTAATGATATTGAGACTGAAGAATTGACTTCATCGACAGAGATAGAAGCAGCCTCTGTTGAAGGAATTGATAGATCAGTGGCACTTGGCTCATAATGTTCATCAAACATTGGATCAAACAGTTTCTTCAAATTATCTTCAGATGGAGGTACATATGGAGTTGCTGGAGAGGAGTTTGGTACAAGGGATGACCCAATGGGACTATTTTGAAGTGCGGGTCCTGAACTAGATTGTCCAGGAGCCATTTGACCGGACAGCTCATCGAATGTAACGTGAATAGTTTCCATGATATCTCGAGTTCTTTTGTTGTAGATTCGGTAACCCTTCTTGTTTGGTGCATAACCTACAAAAACTCCAATGTCTGCTTTAACTCTTAATTTACCTAAATCTTGACCGTCATTTGTTGGATAGCACAAAGCACCAAACACACGAAGATAGGATAAATCAGGTTTTCTTTTATGAACAAGTTCATATGGAGTTTTTTCATGAGAGGTGTGAATAAGGGAACGATTTTGGGTGTAGCAGGCAGTGGCAATGGCTTCAGCCCATAGAAACATTGGAACCTTTGAATAAATTAGCATTGTTCTTGCGGCTTCCACAAGAGTTCGATTTCGTCTTTCAACTACACCGTTCTGTTGAGGAGTTCGTGGAACACTTCTTTGATGACTGATTCCAATACTTTCATAAAATTGACTTAAGTCTCGGTTAACGAACTCTGTGCCATTGTCAGTTCGAACAATTCTAACCGTGTTGTTAAGACGAACCTGAAGTTGCTTGATAAGTTTGATGATGACGGCTGGAGTTTCATCCTTAGTCCTCAAGAACTTTACCCAAGTAAATCTAGAGTAGTCATCAACAACGACTAAAATATATCTCTTCCCATTAATCGTATGCACTCTCATTGGTCCGCACAGATCCATATGAAGGGTATGAAGAACTTCCATTACAGAGTTTGTGGGTTTTGGTTTGTGGGCATATTTCGTGCTTTTTCCCAATTGACAAGCTGAGCAAAGATGATCTTTCTCATATTTTAATCTGGGTAAGCCTCTGATAAGATCCTTTCTGGAAAGATTGTTAATGGTGCCGAAGTTCAAGTGATTGAGACGACGATGCCATAACGAAGATTTTGTTTTAGAAGCCTTTGACAGCAAGCAAATTGGAGAGGACTTCATCATGTCATCGATAGAGATGGTGTATAAGTTAGAACCTCGAGTGCCTCTTAATAATTCTACACCATCAAGTTCTCTAACGAAGCAAGTATGTTTCCGAAAAGCCACTTCAAGATCAGAATCACAGAATTGACCAACAGAAAACAAGTTATGACCAAGACCTTCCACATAGTATACCCGGGAAATTACACTATCTCCGACCACATAATCACCATATCCCATAATAGCTCCAAAATGGTCGTTTCTGAATCTAACAGTTCCAATAAATTTACTCACGAAGTTCATGAGCCATGACCGGTCACCAGTCATATGCTTAGAACAGCCTGAGTCCAAATACCAGAGGACGATTTGTACGACCTGCATTTGAACACAGACAAGAATGGATAACTAGATAATTTGGAACCCCATGAACGATTGGGTTCCGTTTGGTTAGTACACATTATTGGAGCACCCACATCAGTAATAGGAGATATGACCTCATTAGTATTGGTTGCAACACTAGTAGTGACAGTGGACCTGTGTGAGGTATGTTCACTTCTTAAAGGTATGGTTCTACCAGTGGGCTTCCATTTCTTAGAAGGTATGGATCTAGACAACTTAGGTCAAGATTCATTCAATTTGAATTTTCTGCCAGTAGGTTTCCATTGATAACCCATATTGCTAAATTTTCTTCCTGTAGGCTTCCAACAGTTGCTAACCTTTTTCTTTTTAGGCTTCCAGATCTCCTTAACATGTCTAGCATTTTTTATATTCTTGACTGGAGTATTAACAACATTAATCACCTCATTCTCAGAACATTTATGATTAAGACCAGAAATCAAACATTCATTACATGTTTTGCAAAAGGCAGTAGAATTCGAATTAATTACAGTACGCTTATAGCTAATACTAGAATCAACACGATTCGTTTTATTCAGCTCAAACTTATTCTTCCTAGGGTGTTCTTCTACTAGCTTTTCTTCAACACTTTTGGTTGGCAAGATCCTATTTCGCATTGTATTGCCTGAAGGCTTTGACCCGCTAACCTTAGTATTGCCGATTACTCCTGTAGAAGGAACAACAGGAATATTAGTTGGTGAAACTACACTGTGCCTTGGTTGTCTAGAAGTGCTGGGTTCTGAAGTTTTGTGAGGCACATTAAAAGTCACATTCTTATCCTTAGGCATAGAACTGGGTGCTACTATTCTATCTCGCCTATTGCTAAATTTCGTACATGTCACAATTATGTACTCTAAGAGTTCTTGAGATCGTTTGGCATCCATGCAAGCATAGGCAATGGTACTATCAAGAGGTTTTTCTAACCTTTCATCTTCAACAATCTCACGAAGACCCTTTAAACTTTCCTTAAGATATGAGAGATATGCTTTATGTGCAAGTTCATTATTCCTAATGGGCGGGGGAATATATAACATATCAATAGCATACTTATCACAATCAGAGACTTTAGGAACAGAGTACTTGCAATTGGGGATTGGCAACTTTCCTTTTACCTCACGCTTAAGATCCTCAATATCATTAAGTAAAGAAGTTATCTTTTCAATTTGTTTATCATGTGTAACTTTAAATGAATCACATAACTCTTTGTTTTGATCATTAACCTTTGAATTTTCAGTTTTAAAACAAGCATTTTCCTTTTGTAAGTTATAAATGATGTTTTGAAGTTGGAAATTCTGAGAATCTAAAGGTGGAGGCACATGGGAACCAGTTACATCCCTCTTTTCACCTTTCAGTTGTGAGATTTGAGCTTTCAACCTTTTGATCGTGTTATAATGAGCTCGAATTTGTTCATCACGTTTGTTGATTTCAAAAAATGCATCAAACTCAGGAGCATCAGATGATGTCTTGATATTTGAGGTTTTAACATTTTCTTTGAGATGTTGATATTTTAATTGCAAAGCAAAATATTCAACTTCTAATTTTGAAAGATGTTTAACCAGATTATCATGATCATCCTGTTCAATTTTCTCATGCAATTTTGAATTCGTTTTTTCAAGCTCAATGACACGATCATGGGAAACTTTTAAAGCAACAGATAATTCATGAAATTGAGATGCAGTAATAGAAGAATTCGTAGCAACATAGAACACATCTTGAGCAACACATTGAGAGATCAAGTTCTCATTTAGTATATGCAGATTCTTCCTTTCAATTTCATTGTATTTTAGTTCCTGTTCATAATCATTGACTTCAACTATCATTGCATCGAATTCCTTTTCCATTTCTTTAATATCAGTGTTTATTCCAATTTTAAGACTCTCAAATTGTCCTTTTAATTATTTAAAGAAAGGCATGACTTCGGTTAAGTAGCATTCTTTCATTTGCTCAAAACCCCTTTCCCCCTCAGTAATTCCTGTGGATGTGATTCTCTTCTTACACGTTTTCTCAAAATCAACAAACAGCTGATAAACAACATATAGGCTGATCAAGGTCCTGCTATTAGTGGCAATAGATCTAGGAACTAGGTGCATTGGTGTATTAGGAGGATAGACAGTTGCTTTTGGCAATTTCCTAAGGGGAGGGTTAGAAACAACAAGATTCTCTGCTTTTTGCTTATCTAAATCCATTTTCCAGAACACTTGTTCAGGAGTTAGAAGTGTCTGAGTCTTAAACATGTTTAAGGAGATCCAGTTTTCCTTAGTGTAATCATGAGGTTTGATCGTTATGTTATTCTTTTTACACTCAGGATTTTCAAGCTTCTTGTTCATTTTATCCCTAGTGACATCATCTGATTTCTTATCTTCCTCAGTGCACTCAACGCAACTAGGTCTCTGCCTAGGCTTAAGGATTTCATTACCATCATAAAGTACCTTATGAGCAGCTCTAGCCTTTTAATAACCTCAGGACTTGGTTCCTCAACAAGGGGAACGATATGCTTATCGCTTAAGATTCTATGCTTAGTGATCATGTGAGCAGTCTGAATGGTATTCCCTTGTACGTACAACTTATTCTCAAGTTTGTTTTTCAAAGTTTTTAGATTGGAAAAATCATTCAAAAGTTTTGATTCTTTAGCATTGAATTCTTGCTTAAGCATTTTCACATTTTCTTGAAGTTCTTGTTTTTGCTTAGCAGTTTTAGAAAGCTTTTCTTGTAAGGAGTTTAACTCTTGTTTTAATACTTCTTCTCTAAAATTACTTTTTCTGATAATTGTACACATTTGGTTATCCATATCCTGCTCACGGGTAGTTAACTCAAACTTAGCACGTTGTTCATAAATAGCAACTTGTTCCTTATAGGTATTGAGCTCAGTGGTCAAGGAATCATCAGGCACAAATGCAGTGTATTCATCATGCATGCATTCATTGTTAATTGCAGAAGATTCATCACTAGGTACAACAAGACTGTCATCTTGTTTCACATATTGTTCATATGGGATAACATTGTTATTTCCCATATTTTCAATATCTGACTCAATGACTTCAGTAGATTGTACTTCATGGTGAATCTTTTGCTCATCAACCACATCATATAGTTTGAGTACCTCTTTAATGATGGATTCCTTGGATGGACTGGCTTGTTGATATGAAGAGGTCATTGGAGAGATATTAGCCATGAATATAGTTTATGCACATGGTTCATCATCAACGTCCGAGTCAAATGCATCACAGTCTGCAACTTGAAAGGCGTTGGGATTGTTCTGAGCAGCATGCACTGGTTGTTCGTCCACATCTCCATCATATGTTCTAGCATTCCCATCAGACAAGAACAACAGCTCCTCTTCATTCAACATTACACCATTATCTTGTGCTTGAACCAACAACATCTTGTCCCTGAAGTATTCTGCGTTTTGAGGGCGTTTTGGTTGAGTACAGTTCCTAGCAATGTGCCCTTCTTCACCACAGTTGTAGCACTTGATTGGCTTTGCTTGACCCTGGTTTCCATTCCTTCCCCAATTCTGATTTCCAGCATAGCCTTTACCAGCTCCACCTCTTCCTTGTTCGTACTGCCTTTCTTGAACTTGTTGAACAGTAACTTTTCCATCTCTGACCAAAGCATGGTTGTGTAGATTGGATGCAGTCCTGATCTCATTGTTAGTGTGAAGTCTGTTGGTATGTGGGGAGAAGGTTAAGTTTTGTTTAACCATAAGAGCCAATTTATTGATAAAGTGCTCCATGACTTCATCAGAGTTAGGTTGCTTATATCCTGAATCAGAAACGGGCTTGTGATTATCATTTCCAGTGGGTGTGACTTGTGATGCTTTGGTGAAAAATGCAGTTGTATCATTTGATGAGCTTGTTTCTCCTGGTTGAGATTTGAACTGTTCTAGAATCCTTTTTTCAAACATAGCATGTTTCTCATTCTAAAGAAGGAAGGCATACAATTGCTCATAGTTGGTGTTCTTTAGTCCTTTTGTAAGCTTCACAGAAGTGACAAACTTGTGCCATTCGGGATTCATATTGTTTACGAATTTTGAGTTCAGCTGAATGTTTGGCATAGTCATCTTGATATTCCTCATATCATTCACCAGCTTGTGGAATCTCACGTAATATTCATAAACACCTTCTTCAGGTTTCATCTTAAAGTGCTCAAATTCATCATACAGCTGTGATTCTCTGTCTTCGATAGTCAATTCAGAACCCGAGAGAAGCATCTTGACATTATCCCAAACTGCCTTGGCTTCAGTGTTGTGATTGATAAGCTTGTAGATATCTTTTGGAAGACCTTGAAGAATAATATTTCAAGCCCTGATATCAGCATCGAATCTCTTTTTCTCCTTATCAGTGAGTTCATCGTACATCTTAGGTCTATCCATTCCATAGACAATTGTTCCATCTGCAGCAGTATCAATCATGTCTCTAGTAGTCTCAACCTGATAAGGTCCTTCATCAATAGACTTAAGGATGTTAACCCCATTTTCCTTTCCTAAGCAGTACAGCCTGATTCGTTGTGACCAAGACTCATAGTCAGTTCTGTCAAGCATAGGAGGACGAGTATCAGATCCTGCAGCTTGCACATCATCAGCAACGGAAGACATGTTTAACTTCTACAGGATTTTACAAATCTTTGACTTAACCGGGAAATAGATACTTTCACGGGATTTTACAAAATCAAGAGATAAACCGTAAAACTTCTGCACTTATGCGTAGACAACAGAGTTACGCGTAGGAACTTATGCGTAGATGAGAGCTTACGCGTAGACAGCAGTTTACGCGTAACTTACAACTTACGAGTAGACACAACCTTACGCGTAGACAGAGTTTACGCGTAGACTAGAGCTTACGCGTAGGGTTTTAGGGTAAAATACTTAAGTTTATGTGTAAACCAAAGCTTAGGCGTAAGAACCTTATGCATAAGTTTCCCTTAGGCGTAAGACAAGCTTATGCGTAAGAAAATGCTTATGCGTAAGAATTGTTACGCGTAAGTTTTATGCTTATGCGTAAAATTAGGGTTTTACCCAAAACGATCTCTTACACTTCACAGTGTACGAGATATCCAAAGTCGAAGTGTTTTTCAGGCTTATCCAAGCAAGAATAACACTGAGTAACCACCAGAAATGAAGATCAAGTGAAAAATTCCTTACGCGTAGGATTAGGGTTTCGTTATGCGTAGGAAGTACAAATTTTGCCAAACACGTTTTTATGATCAAAAACGTTAAGACAACCAGATAAAGATGATAACACAACCTTAAAAACACCAAAACAACAAAGTTTTAGGATCAAAACCACCTTTCTCTCTTACGCGTAGGTTCGTACACACGTATCCAAACACTCTTAAAAACCAAGAAAAACTCATAAAGTTCTAAACTTTTTGCAAGAAACTGAAAGTTTAACACTCAATAAACCTTAACCCACAAGAATCTTGGATTAAAAAGTGAAAAATTTAAAGCTTTAAAGATTCAAAAACTCGTATGCGTGACACCCTTTTTACGCGTAAAACAACAACCAAACCTTAACCCGAACAATAACTATCAAACCAAGAACATGATCAAACCATGGCTCTTGATACCATTTGTAGGATCTTGGTTTGTTAAATAAGAGGTGCGGCTAGGTTAAGAGTTTAGAGAGAGAAAGTGGGAGAAGATGGGAACCCTAGAGAGACAAAGAAAAATATATTATGAAGGTCCAACCCTTTGCCTTGGAGGGCAAAGGGTATTTATAGGGTACAAACATAGACGCCTACTTTAGGCTGTGGATCAGGCATACAGTGGGTAAAGACCCGTCCGTCCTCCACGGTGTTACAAGGTAATCTAAATACTAACACTGAATAACTACGACTACGAGCTTTCTAACGAGTATACATACTTGAGGTGACCGACACTTTAAGTACTGGATTTACTAAATCCCAACACTTTCTCTCTGCAACACCATTCTGCTGTGGTGTTCTTGCAATGCTGAACTCCCTCTTGATTCCTTTGTTGGCACAAAATTCATCCATAAGCTTGTTCTTGAATTCAGTCCCATTATCACATCTAATACCTCTAACCTTGAGTCTCAATTGGTTTTCAAGTGATATTATAAGATTATGAATAGCATCAAAAGTATCATCTTTAAATCCCAAGAAAAATACCCAACTGAATCTACTGCAATCATCTGTCACAACCAAGCAGTACTTTTTCTTGTTTAGACTTGCAACAGAGACAGGTCCAAACAAATCCATGTGTAACAGCTCCAAAGGTTCTCTAATAGTTCTGTCCTCAAGCTTCTTGCATGAAGCTTTGTGTTGTTTACGCTTCTTGCACGCCAAACATGAGTGATCATTCTTGTAAGTCTTTGAAGGTAAACCTCTAACTAAATTTCCTTTGACCAGTTTGTTGATATTCTTGAAATTTACATGGCCCAATCTTCTATGCCACTGATGTGCTTCTTCAGATGTTGCTTTTGCCACTAAACATGTGGCTCTTCCTGAAGAGTGAAGACTCTTCATATCCAGACTGTACACATCATTGGTTCTTGGTACTTTAAGGACTACCAAGTTATCATCAACAAGCTTGAATTTAGGGGAAAGGATGAGACATTCTGTGTCAGTGAATAACACAGGGTGCTTTTTATCAGAGATTTGAGAGACTGACAAAAGATTGAACTTGAGCTCCTTCACATATCTAACATTCTCAAAATCTATACGCCCTGCTTTGATGGTTCCTTTCCCAGTGATTCTTCCTCCATTAGGATCATTAACAAAAGCAACTCTTCCTCCACAATAAGATCTAAAATCTGACAGAATCTCCTTGTCTCCTGCCATGCTTCCAGAGCAACCACTATCCACAATTAGATGATCTTTAAGCTCCTTTTCTGGGTTGCCCTGCACAAAGATAAAAGATTCAGTAAATATTAGGAACCCAAGCCATTACTGACTTGTGTTCCCCTTGTGGAGTGACATACTTAAATTCTTTAAGTATGTAGCCTTCACGATCTTTGAAAATATGATCAATTATCTTTGGTTGTTCTAAAACTTGTGTTGATTTTTCAAAAATCTCTTTATTATCATAATTCTCTTTTTCACCAAAAATCTCCTTTTCTTTTTCAACTAAGTTCCCTTTTTCACCCATAGTTGTTGAAAGTACTGTTTGTTCCCCAGCAGTACTTTTTTTCTTTAACCATTGGGTTTTTACTTTTTGTTCCGGACTCCTTGATCTAGGTACTCTGTGGGAGGTGTAACTCCTTCTAGGTTGATAGTAGTTAGATCTCCTAGGGCTTCCATACCTAGAATTTCTGGCAGTACCATGATTGGGTGAAAACCTAGCAGTACTTTGAGAAGGTACTGTTTTTGACTTATCAGTACCTTGAAAAGTGTTTGAAGGTATTGGAGGTTTTGAAAAAGGTCGTCTCTGGTGAGGGTACCTATAGTCTTGTGAGAAGTTGCTATGGTTAACCCTATGTGAATGATTCCAGACTGGTTTGTTCTCTCTAGGCTTATGATTGGTAGATCTGTTCTTTGGGAACTTGCTTAGATACTCTGAGTGAAAGTCACCGTGCTTAATCAAATGATCAGGACTGTAATAAACAAAACACAATTTTTGACCTGTAATCCTAAAATTGCTTCTTCTATGTGTATGACCAAACCTATCCTGTCTTCTAGGTGAATGATGAAAATTATTATGTTGAAAGGGTTTCCTTGAAGGTACTGGTGAAGGTGTAGCAGTACTTTGTGATAAAGGTACTGCATGACTCTTAACACTATCATCCTTAGGTTTCTCAACTGTTTCTTTTGGGGTTTCAGAACTAGATGGACTTGTATTATATTTACCAGTAAGCTTTTTCCAAAACTCTAGACTGTCTACTCCAAAACGAGAGACATCTGGCCTAAGTGGTTGATGACTACCAGTGGGATGAGGGACAGCATGATAACCTGAGTTTTCCTTAAATTCAGGAGGTGTTTGACTAAGTGAATCCTAATTACTAGATGTATCTACATAGTTAATGAGTTCATCATCACTAGTTGTTATATCCTCATAATCTAGGTCCTCATCACTAGGTGAGTTCTCTTCTGAGCTACTAAAGTCCATACCAAAACCTAGTCCAGTTCTAATAAAGGCTCTTCTCTGTTTTTTAACAAAAGTAACATGTGAAAGGCCAGCTTCTCCCCAAGCAGCAAGTTTTTCTAACAATTCATCCCTTTCCTTAGTTAACTTTTCAATCTCAGAAACCTTACATCCTAACTTCCATTCACTTAATTTTAACTGGTAATCCTGTTGTGCATACTTTTCAGCCCAAGCCATTTCATTATTTTCGTGTGCTATTATTTTGGCTTCCATTGACTCTAAAGTTATTTGGTAACCAGCTACTTCAGACCTAGCCGTTCTACACTTATCTCTTTCAGTCACATAATCATTAAGCACTTTTTGATAAAAGTCATGACACTTAGAACATACCTCAGAAATAGGGGGTGAACTTGGTGAGTGGCTACCATAGCAAGCAGAACAGGTTCATCTTTACTCTCCATGCTCCAATCAAAGCTTCTTAGACCATCTTTGGCTTCCATAGCAGCAGATCCTTGTTCCTCATCAAAAGATGTGCTCCAATCATCTAGCTTTTCCACTGAGTCTTCCACTGCTACCATACAATAGGTTACTAGTTCATCATCAAACTCACCACTCCAGTCAACCTCTGATAGATTCTCTTGAGCAACCAAAGCTTTTGTTTCAGTAATAGGAATTTCTTTGAGCTCTAGCTTTGGTTTCTCAGTCATCCTGTTTGCTTGATATTTAGCAAACCTGCATTCCCTTGCAAAATGTCCAGTCTTTTGACAATTGAAGCATTCAATCTTGGATTTGTCAAAAGTAATACCCTGTTTTGGTTTGAAGTCAATGCCTCTTCTTGTCTTCTTCATAAACTTCTTGATCCTTGCAGTGATCATAGCAACTTGCCACCTGATATCAATTTCTTCAAGAGCATCCTCTTCAATCTGTGATAGATCTTCTTCATAAGTAACAGGTAGGGTAGCTTGATGTGCAAAGAAAGAGCATACGACTTCATCTGAGTGGATGGTATTTGATGGTGTGGGTTGCTGAGCAAAGGTGGGGGTAGAGTAGGCAACAGTACTTTGAGTAGGAGAAGCAGTACTTTTAGTGGAAGTACTGCCTCTCTTTTCAGATGACAAAAAGGCAATACTGCGAGATTTTGAACTAGTTTGGCCATTCATCTCATGCTCATACACCTTCAGATGATTGTAAAGATCATCAAAGTCCATGACATCCAGACCAGGTTTTCCTCTGATCATTGTAGCAATAACATGCCATGTAGATGGCAAACTCCTTAAGAACTTTAGATTGGCATCTTCAACAGATACCTCTGCCTTGTATAACTCTAGCATGCTGAGAAGATTTTGAAACCTGTCATAGGCAGCATCAAGACCTTCTCTTTCACCAACAGTGAAAGTTTCAAACTGTTGCTTTAACAAATTTTTGTGCATCTTCTTGGAAGCATCATTACCTCCAAACCTTGTCTTTAGAGCAACCCATAACTGTTTAGCATCCTTAGCATCATGAAATTTGAGTAGGTGACCATCAGGAATAGCAGACAAGAGGATGTTGAGAGCCTTCTCTTGATTCCTGATTGTAGCAGCTGGCAAGATGGGTTTAGGTGCTTTAGGTTGTCCAGGTATGTCTATAGGTTCGTCCACAACTTCATTGCCATTGACAATCACATTCCACAGTGCATGGTCTGTGATTGCAATATACTGCCTCATCTTCATGCTCCATAGATCGTATTCTCCCTTCTTGATGATTGGTATTCTGAGTGAGGTGATGGATGGTGGTGGAACAGCTTCGGTCGACATCTTTAGGTTTTTGTTGTTGACTAGGTTTTAGGGTTTCTTCTTAGTCAGAGTTTCCACACAAGCTCTGATACCACTTGTTGGATCGATGTACTCTAACCAAACTAACTATATAACTTGTTAAGGGTTTAACAACCTCGGATAAATCCTAAGTTATTAACAATGAAACACTGAGCAAACTCTATTAAGTATGTGGAATTTACTTAACAAAGCTAAGAAGAATATAACTTTAACTTTCAACGATTTTATTAATAACTCTAAATCTGCTTGTTATGCAGACTCTTTAACAACTCTAAAACACTAATAATACGTATTGTAAACTTGTGAACTCGTAGACTCGTACCTCTAATGCCAACCTAGGGGTCCTTTTATAGGCTTAAGGATAACCCTAGTCGGTTTACAATTTGTAACCTTGTACGACAAGTAATCTAAACAAAGAATATTCTAGAATAACAAAGCTTTCCATAAACGAATATAGCAGTTCTTTAACTTTGCAGTATTTTGACTTCGACAGCAGTACGTTGACTTTTTCTTTAGCAGTACTTTGACTTCTTCCAATACTTTGTCATTCTTCAGCACTTTCATATCCCAACATTGCGTGATCAAACTTAATATTGTTTTTGTCATCTTAAAATCTTAACAAGGATTTCAAGTGTTAAAAGCAAAAGGATTAGAACACCATCTAATAAAATTAGAACACCATCTAATTACTTGATCAAAAATGTTGAAACCATTGTCATAATCAGACAAAGTAAATTGTTCAATCTAGTCTAGGCAAGTGTAGTTTTAATATATTGAATTCTCCATTATTGTTACTATTTTGCTTGCTATTTGCGTAATTATTGTTAAGCTCGTTAATCTCAAACTCATGTTTCAAAACTAAACAAATCCATGTGAAGGACCTCGGCTTGCCAAATCATTTCTTGCCACACACGGACGAGTATACTTGCTCGTATGTGTTTCCTTTGAATCATTGGTAGATTACCTTTTTGTGAGTTTTGATAATTTTTTGTGCCTTACTTTCATTCCCATCTTGTGGCCTAGGAAATTTTTTTTTGCAGTAACCGCCGGCTGGACACCCCAACCGCGTGGCTTAAACATACTGAGAAAAAAAAAACTGTCCCAACCGCACGGCTGGTGTCCCAACTGCCACGGTTGGAACCTTCTGTGAATCCTCTCAAACCCAGCCGCCGGTCAACCACCCAAACCACCGCGACTGAGCAGTTCTGAATAAAAAAATTGCAATAATCGTCGGTCAGCCACCCTAACCGCGCGGCTCAAACAATCTGAGAAACAAAAACCATCCCAACCGCACGGCTGGTATCCCAACGGCCACGGTTGGAACCTTCTATGAATTCTCTCAAACCTAGCCGTCGGTCAGCCACCCAACCACAGCACTGAGCAGTTCTGAATAAAAAGAAATTATTATTTTATTTTAAGTTTTAATATTTTTTGATTGGCTCGTTCTTAACCTATATGACCACTCGCTCTTTAAGAGAAAATCTAAGTACACTAGTGTCCAATCCCGAAAGTTTATTCTGAAAAACCAAAAAGAAACACCCGTTTATTCCAAAAGAGGAAAGGAAACCAAGAATCGTTAACCCACCTTTCGATAACCTTTCAAAAGTTCATCTTATAGTTGACCTTTTTCAAGTATTACCATTCCCAATGGCCGATGGTCGACCTATGTGGGCCACCAATAGGGTTGTAGCTTCTACACATGCGGCCGCTATTGTTCTCGTTAATCTCGAAGATAACTTTACTATCAAAGGTCATCATCTTTCGATGATCAAAGACATCAATTTTATGGTCGAGTTCTATCCAATCCCTACAAACATTTCGCCGATTTCCTTGAAATTTGTGACATGTTTCGTTATGGAAATACCGAAGCAAATGCAATTCCTCTCAAACTCTTTCCATCGTCTCTCACCGGAGAAGTGAAAATTTGGTATAAGGAATTAAGCCCTGGAGTGATTACAACTTGGGACCAAATGAGAGAAGCCTTTGTTGGACGTTTCTTTCCTCCGGCCATGTTTGATAGCCTCTTAGGTAAAATTCGTAGTTTCACTCAAAAGGAAGGAGAAAATCTTGTCGAAGCTTGGCTTCGAAAGAAAAACATGCTCCAAAGTTGTCATGGACATGGTTTGTCGGGTGGTAATATCATCCAACTCTTTTACTATGGTCTTGATGACTCGACTTAAGGAATCCTTGACGCAGGAGGAATCTTCCTCTACAAGACCCCTAACGAAGCTTACAATTTACTTGAAGATAGAGAACTTTTGAAGCTCTATTGGTCTAAGGATGCCAAAACCAAACCTCAAAGAAAAACCGTTGCGTTCGCCAAAGAACGAATGAAAATTCCAAAATCATGGAAATGATGAAAGATCTCACATAAAAAATCGATTCCAAATTCCAAAGTGATGATAAACCGAGTTATTGTGAAGGAAACCATTCATCATCAGAATGTGATGATAAACCCATGGGAGGTCCCGAAGCGGAAGCTAGTTATGTTTATGGAGGATATCGTGGAAATTATTATGGTAGAAATTCTATATATTGGCAAGATCGTCCACCCAGGGATGATAATCGTAGTTCACAACCTCGTGACGACAATCATCAATCCACTCGTGATGATAATCGTTCATCATCACAAACACCCGAAAAGACACTCGAATAATCTGATTTTGAGAGAACAATGCGAGAATTTGTGAATGCTCAAAAGTCAACTAATGACTTTATAAAAAATCAATTCTTTAACATCAAAACAAAAGTTGAGCAAGGTCAAAAGAACCATCAGGCTTCTATACAAGACCTTGAAACCAAATTTGGTCGTCTTTCCGACCAATTTACTGCCAGACCGTCTGGTACACTTCTGAGCAATACCCAAACAAACCCAAAACCATAATCATATGGATCCTATCGTCCACCTCAAATGAGAAATGAGCATGTAAATGATGTATTCATACGTAGTGTCCTATCATATGATCCACCACCAAATCCAAACCAAACAACCACTGTCATCCATGATGATAGCGAGGATGATGTTGAGGAGGAACCCAAGGAAGATGAACCAATTCTTTCTCAGATTGTTAAATTTACTACACCACTCAAAGTGTATAAACCAAGAATTCCATATCCTCAACGCTTGAGGAAAGAGAAGATGGAAGAACAATATGACAAGTTCATCGACATGATCAAAGAAGTTAGAATCAACGTACCTCTCATTGATGTACTAGCTGGTATGCCCAATTATGGGAAGTTTTTGAAAGAAATTGTGAGCAACAAAAGTAAAATGGAAAATATTTCTGCTACCTTCTTAAATGAAGATTGCTTAGCCATTTTTGAAAACAAACTCCCAAAAAAACTCGGTGATCCTGGAAGTTTTCTCATCCCATGCACCTTGTGAAATTCAATCACATGTGATGCTTTAGCCGACCTCGGAGAATGTATCAATCTAATGCCCTACTTGTTGTATGCAAAGCTTTCAATAGATACTCTGAAACCCACAAGAATGAGTATACGATTAGCAAATCATACTATCCAATATCCTAATGGAGTAGCTGAGAATATGCTCGTTCAAGTTGGGCAATTCATCTTTCCCGTTGATTTTGTGATCCTTGAAATAGAGGAAGATAGCAAAGTTCCCTTAATCTTAGGAAGACCTTTCCTAAACACCGCTGATGCTATTATTCGAGTCAAGATTAAAGAACTCAATCTCGGAGTTGGAGATGAAAGAATTTCCTTTCAAATCAATCAAGCAATCAAATACTCTCATGCGAATGATGACACCTATTTTAGCATTGATGTTATCGATGAAATAACAGAAGAAACATTTGATGAGTTCCTTGATGAAAAGATAGATTCTCACGAAATATCTGGACAAATAAGCAATGAAGATTTCGACAGAGAATTCTCCGAACTTATGGATATAAAAACTAAAGAAGTTTCTGAGGAAGAAATTGATACCAACTATGAAGAGTTGGAATTCAATGAACAAATGAGAATCAAAACCTCTATCGAAGATCCACCGGTTGATCTCGTCTTGAAACATCTTCCCGATCATCTCGAATATGCCTTTTTGGAAGAGAATTCTCTTCTTCTAGTTGTCATATCTTCATCACTCAAACCTGATGAAAAAGAACGTCTTGTTTATGTGCTTATTAATCGCAAGGAAGCTTTCGCTTAGAAAACCTCTGACATTCGAGGCATAAGCCCAAATTTTTGCAAGCACAAGATCAATTTTGAAAACGATTCCAAACCCGTTGTTCAAAGACAACCAAGACTCAACCAAAATATGAAAGAAGTTGTTAAAAAAGAAATAATCAAACTTCTTGATGCTGATACCATTTACCCCATCGAGGATAGTTCATAGGTGAGTCCCGTTCACTGCGTTCCTAAGAAAGGAGGAACAGCCATTGTAATAAATGAATGAAATGAACTCGTTCCTACTAGAACCGTCATTGGTTTGCGTATATGTATTGATTATCAAAAATTGAACGACGCTACTAGAAAAGATCATTTTCCTCTGCCGTTCATGGATCAAATGTTGGAAAGAATTGCGGGGAGCAAATTACTTTGCTTTCTTGATTGATTTTTCGGATATTTCCAAATTCCAATTGATCCAGATGATCAAGAAAAGACCACATTCACATGTCCTTTTGGAACCTATGCTTATAAATGTATGCCTTTCGTTCTTTGTAACACACCTACAACCTTTCAAAGGTGCATGATTGCTATTTTTCAAGATATGCTTGAAACCTCCCTGGAAGTTTTCATGGACGATTTCTAAATTTTTGGAGACTCATTCGAGTTGTGCCTTTCAAATCTTGATAAAATGCTAGAAAGATGCAAAACCGCTCATGTCATTCTAAACTAGGAAAAATGTCATTTCATGGTGACCGAAGGAGTTGTGCTTGGTCATAAGATTTCGAGTGAAGGAATCGAAGTTGATAAAGCAATAATAGATGCCATCGCCAAATTACCACCCCCAACTAACATCAAAGGCATTAGGATTTTCCTAGGACATGCGGGAGTCTACCGCAGATTCATCGAAGATTTCTCTAAAATATCTCGTCCCATGACGAAACTTCTTGAGAAAGATTTAGTCTTCAATTTTGATGAAGAATGCATCAAGGCATTCAAAACACTAAAAAATAAGTTGACAAATGCACCGATTATGGTTTTACCAAATCGGTCCCTGCCATTTGAACTTATTTGTGATGCAAGTGATTTTGCTGTGGGAGCGGTATTAGGACAACACGATGGAAAACATTTTTGTCCTATTTACTTTGATAGCAAGACACTGAACAGCGCTCAACAAAACTACACGATCACTGAAAAAGAACTTTTGGTTGTAGTTTTTGCATTTGACAAATTTTGTTCTTATCTCGTCTTGTCAAAAACAATCGTATTCACCGATCATTCATCTCTCAAATATCTGTTTTCCAAACAATATGCTAAACCACGTCTTATCCGATGGATTCTGTTACTTCAAGAATTTGACATCGAAATCCAAAATAAGAAAGGCGCGGAAAATGTAGAAGCAAATAATTTGTCTCAATTAGAAAACCCTAATTTAGATGAATTTGATGAAGATGAGATCGACGATAACTTTCCCGATGAAACACTTATGGGAATTGAAAATGAAGAAGATTTTTCGTGGTTTGCAGAATTTGCAAATTATCTAGTCGGAGGAGTGTTACAAAAAGGTCTAACTCATACTCAGCGTAGTAAATTTTTGGCAGATCTAAAACACTATTTCTGGGATGAACCGTATCTATTTAAAATGTGTCCCGATGGGATAATTAGAAGATGTGTTTACGGTCCCAAAACTCTAAAAATTTTCAACGAATGCCATTACGGCCCAACTAGAGGACATTATGGTCCATCTACAACCGCTAAAAAGTCTTTGATGCTGAATTTTATTGGCCAAGGATTTTGAATGAAGCGCATACGCTCGTTCAAAACTGTGATGCTTGCCAAAAGTCCGATAGTCTTTCTCGAAGAGACGAAATACCACAAAAAAGCATCAACGTTTGTGAAATCCTCGATATTTGGGGAATTGACTTCATGGGTCTTTTTCCTAAATCTCATAAATACGAATACATCCTCGTCACTATCGATTATGTTTCAAAATGGGCTAAAGCTGAAGCCTTACCCAGAAACGATGCACGAGTCGTTGTAAATTTTCTGAAAAAGCTTTTCTCTCGATTTGGAATTCCAAAAGCTTTGATAACCGACATAGGTACCCACTTCTGTAATCATCAAATGGAGAAAGCCATGAAAATATATGGTGTCCGTCATCATTTTGCCACTGCTTACCAACCTCAAGCAAGTGGCCCAGTTGAAAATACCAACAGAGCCTTAAAAAGAATACTTGAAAAACGGTTAAGGATAATCCTTCCGTTTGGTCAAGAAAACTCAATGATGCTCTGTGGGCATTTAGAATGGCATACAAAACTCCAATTGGCACAACTCCATATAGACTCATATATGCTAAAACTTGTCATTTGTCGTTCAAAATCGAACATCTCCATACTGGGCTTTGAGGAGATGTAATCCTGATCTCAAAATCGCTGGAGAAAAACGATTTTTACAATTACACAAACTCGATGAGTTGAGACTCCAAGCGTATGAAAATTCCAAGCTGTATAAAGCTCGAACAAAAGCTTATCATGATTAAAAAAAAAAAAAAAAAAAAAAAAAAAAAAAAAAAAAAACAAACTTAGAATCCGGAAAGAATTCAAAGCCGGAGACAAAGTGCTTTTTTTCAATCTAAGTACAAATTCAAAGCTCCCAAGCTAAGAACCAAATGGTATGGTCCATTCGTGGTAAAACATGGTTTGCCATCCGGATATGTCGAATTATACGACAAACATGGTGGAAGTTTCATTGTTAATGGATATCGTATCAAAATTTATCATGACGAAGAGCAATTGAATGAGTTGTCAAGTGAGGAAATTCCACTTGAACGTTTCGATAAATTCAAAACTATTACCTTTATGGCATCTTTTTCGAACAATTTCACCAAAACCATTCCACGGGCTTCATAAAAAGGTTTCATCTATAATGTTGCACCAAGTATTTGTAATACTGCCAAGTTGCACGACATTGATAAGACCAGTAAAGGAATAGTGAAATGAAATGTGATTTATATTCCCAATAATTCGAGGAAGATATCCAAACATAAACCACGAAAATGAGGAAGATCGAGTCAGGATGATGACTCGTTAATAAAGTAAGCGCTTCTCGGGAGACAACCCGTGTATATTTTTAATTGTTTATTTATCTTTCCGCCCCATTGTTTAAACCATAAGTGTGGGGGCGTCACATTATAAACCCAAAGATCCAAAAATATTTTGCATTTTGTGTGCTTGTTTTTTTTGTGTATATGAATATTACTATAGGTGATGATACTTGAATACGAAGATGTAGAATCGGTCGATCTCAGAAGCTCATGCTAGCTACATCATTTGAAGTTCGATCACGATTCCTAGGCTCAGGCAGTTTCATTTCTCTTATGATTCAATTTCTCTATTTTTCATGATGCATTATTCTTTACATTTAGGAGAATGTTAAACTTAAGTGTGGGGGGGGGGGAATAGGAAAGTGAAACCAGTTTTAAAATTTTCGTATATTTTTCAGCCTAAATTTCAATTGTTTTCCCTTGTGATCTAGTTGTTTTCATGCATATATGTTAATATATTAGAATAACTAGATTAACCACTGATAAAAACATGTAATTTTTGAAAATTCGAGATGTGTCCTAATTGATATTGCAATCCATTTGGGATCGATAACATTGCTAGCACATTTGTAGCACATTTGTAGCCTATTCCACTAATTCTGTGAGGATCTAAACCTATTTATATAAAACATACATCTTTTATGCTTGATCTTTTGCTATGAGTGTGATGGTGATTTTATTTATTCTAGAACTTGTACTTGTAAATCATTACCAGAACGCAGTGAGATCACATTCGTGTGATAAAAGTGTATTCGCGTGATAAGAGGCAACTTTAGGAATCAACCAAATGGCCTTCCATTTACATCTAATGATATTTACCTAACCACATCGGTTAGTTAACCACTAATATGGACCCATTTGTTAGCATTCATTTTTGTGCTACATGTCATTAGTACACCTACTGAGCCATCATTTTCATTTTGTTACAACCAGAAAAATACAAAAACATTTTAAACTTTTAGCCTTAACCTTACCCATAGTCAACTCTTGGTTGGTTAATAGCTACTTGGAAAGATGGTTGTTATGTGGTAAATCCTTGAATTTTGAAGTTGCAAACTCCATGTTACTCTCATAGAAGATCTATTGGAATTATGATCGATGGCCGAAAAATATGGCCGGTATAATTAAAAAAAAATCATCGCAACTATGAGGTGACAAAAATAGCCAATGAGCTATAAAGTATGATATCGATCGATCAAGTATGGAATTCCCAAGTTCATGAGATATTGGTTGACGTAGCTCATAACAATTGGTTTATAGACTTTGACTATTTGTAAAGTTTCTTTTACACCTCACATATATACATCCCATGCCTTATCCATACCCTTATAAACCTGAAGCCTAATGATACAACCCAAATAAAAGTCCTCTTAGATGTTTACACTTGGTGCTTACATCATGTCGGTGGAGTTTTGTTTCTTGTACAAGCCTATGGTAATATTTAGATCATGACTGAGTAATGAGTGTGATTTTCTTATATACTCCACCACCAATAAAATGAGTGTTCAGTGAATTATACTTCATTTCTTTTCCGTGAGGTGCTTAAACATGTTATCAAGCAAGAGAATCATTAAGGTATTGTCAAACATCTCGATTTTTCTTTAATAAAGCTTAAAATATGAATCTTATCTCGTACTTGTACTTGATGGATCTGCATCTCGTTTTTCTAAATTATTTCTTTGTATCATGTGGATGTAATTTCTTTAAATCTAGATTTTCTTGAGGGCAAAAAAAGTGTAAGTATGGGGAGATTTGATAATGCTCATTTTATATATATTTTAGTCGCATTATTTGTATGTTTTTGCATATTATTTGGTTGTGTTTGTGAACATTTTATGCTTAAAAGGGACAAAAGATACATGAAGGTTTAGGTACAACTAAGTCTAAGGAAATAACAAGAAAGACGAAGAAAAGTCGTTGAATCAATAGCTTATGCACAACGGAAGATTCCATTCATAATAAAGACCTCGTGAAGATCATCAAAGATAAAGAATCAAGTTACAAAGGTTCCCAAGTATGAAGAGAAGACCAAAGTGTTCATGAAAAGAAACAGAAGTTACACATAAAGTTTATCAAGAATTATGGCTTACTTTTTCAACCCAAGGTCCAAGAAATTGCACTCAAGGCTCAAGTTCATCCGAAGGTTCAAATCTACCATTTCAACCTTCTTCCCAACCTTGGGCCGGAACTCCAACCGCTGGTTGAGACCCCCAACCTTAGGTTGCTGCACTTCTGGCACTCTTAATTACCACCTTTTATTGATCTAACCTTTCATATGGACGACCATTACTCCTTATTTACTTCAAGTTCAGATGTTTAGTGAGCCTTAGTGCCCAAGAAACTTGCTTGGTGGCTAAGGGTTGTCAATCTATTGATAAGGATGCCTGGTTAGAGAGAAAACACACATTATTCATATTATCTACAATCATTATCAAAAGAACTCACTCAAGAAAGCTCTCAAGGATAAAAAACATAGGAAAGAAGTGAAGCTAGAAGTCATAATTAATCATTGTAATCATCAAGGAACCATCACTTATCATCTAGGAATTGTTATTAGTTCATTTAATCATCATTACAACCTTTGTAAGACTCTTTAATTATGTTTTCAAGTGATAAAGTTTCTGTGGTTATTACTTTGTTTGCTATGAGTAGCCGGTGTCTTGGTGCACTTGCCTAGATGATGTTTGTAACGTGATAATTGGTTGATTGTGACTATATGGTTCTATTCCTATTTCAAGCTTAAACTAAGAATGAATTATGCTTTTAAGTTTCATGTGACAAATAGTTTATCAAGTTAGATTGATTGTTGATGGTGTATTAGGTCGAAAGAGACATTGTTAATCAATCAATTGTCGCCCTTTGTCTATGAAGGTGCTACCTTATGTATTGACCATTTCGTAAGTAACTTGATTAAACAAATAAACTAAAAGGTGTGGTTGCCAATTACTTGTGAAACTATCACGAATCAAGTGATTGAATTGTTTTACTCTTGCGTGATCACACTTAATATTGTTTTTGTCATCTTAAAATCTGTACGAGGATTGCAAGTGTTAAAAGCAAAAGGATTAGAAACACCATCTAATCAAATTAGAACACCTTCTAATTTCTTGATCAAAAATGTTGGAACCATTGTCATAATCAAACAAAGTGAATTGTTCAAACTAGTCTAGGCATGTGTAGTATTAATATATTGATCGAATTATCCATTATTGTTACTATTTTGCTTGCTATTTGCGTAATTATTGTTAAGCTCATTAATCTCAAACTCACGTTTCGAAACTAAACAAATATGTGTTTCGTTTGAATCATTGGTAGATCTTGATTATAAATTTTAAAACTTGAACTCGTGAGACACATCAATACCCTTATACAGTTAAAAAATACATTTTCACCCCTCTTAATGGTCCAAAATCAGCCATATAAATAGGGAAACACCAACATGAAATTCTAACATTTGAAACATCAAGATACCATAACTATGATAACCTAAAAAGTTACCAATACCTTGAAACTACCCCTCCCCTCCCCCATGACAAAATCACGGCTCAAAGCAAGCTAAGACACTCCCATGTGACCCCTTTCTTCATTTGATCATGCACCATCTTGTGAGCAAAGTGTTTACCATTCAAACTACTATAGTTACTAGTATAAAAGGAACCATTTAGCTAGTCATTCTTCACAAATCAAACGCCAATTCCCTCACCACTTTTCTGCATTTTTCAACAGCAAACACGCATCTTATAAGGGTTTCAAGTTTTGTTTGAGCTTTGGGTAAAAGGTCTTACGTAAAATTAAGGTTTGGTGCTTCAGAACCTAGGGTTTTCTAGTGATTTCTTGAGTCATTGTACACTTTTTGATCACCAAACATCCACCAACCTTTTGTAAGCTCTATGAAATCTATTTCATACTTATAATTATTTAAATATGCATGCCATAGCCATTGTAGCACTTATATAAGCTTGTAGTGTTGTAAAAGTTTGAATTAAGTTAGTTGGTGTTTCACATAATCTGTCCTAGAAAAGTCAATACATAATTCGACATAGAAACCCCATCTAGACTTCACTATGGACCTTTCCAATTTTTTTGAACCTATATATATGTCTTAAGTTGATATATGAAAATTTTCGTAGTCATTGAAGTTGATTTGATATTTAAAAAATCACACGAGATAGTTACTCAAAACCGACAAGAAAATAAGTAATATGTTTGTTTATGTGAAAATACCTATTTTATGAGCATTATGGGTACTCGGGCTAGTTGAGGCATTTATAGAGAACTCTTAGACCTTTCTGTGGACAATAAATTCGAGTTCTAACAATCAGTATCAAAGGAGCTACGGCCCCGAGACCATAGCGTGGGATTCTTAAATTGAAATAGTTTTGACACTTCGTTACGTTTTTTACTTTATAAGATAGCTGAGAGGCTCCCATATTTGGAAAGTATACTCGAAAATGATGAACCTATGCCCTTTGAAACAATTTTCTTCTTTAGAAAACGAGCGAGCAATAACCCGTGTTTTTTTGAAAATGAGTCACCGCTGTCCTAAATTTTGTTTTAATGAAAACCGATACCTAAAATTTATTTTCTCGAACCGGAACTTTGAAATAATGAAAGTAAAGAGAAAAAACTGACTTAAAATGGATTAGATACACGCTTTCCAAGACGAGTTAAACATAACTAATATAACATAACTTTTTCTAGGGTTTCAAAGTAACAAAAACACGTTTTGAACATGTTTCTTAAACGACCGACTTACGTAATTTGTTAAAACCTCACTAGAGGTATATAAATGTGCTAAACATCATAAAACTCATGGGCAGATAGTACGTGTTGTATATTTTCCTGAAATGACTTATATTTCTAGGTCGCGATTAGGGTTCACGGTTGTTGTTCTACGTTACACATTTTCGAACACATTCACTACTTGAGGTGCGTTTCATAACCCCAATTTTACTCGTTTTACTATTTACTTTGAAATGCTTAGGGTGAGAATACATTGCTTGTTTTTACTCATGGACACAAGTATTTTAAATGATTATGTATACATAACCAAATGAACCGGCCGAACTATAACCGAATGAACCGGCCAAATTGCTATGTACATACGTGACCGAATGAACGGTTCAATCATTACTTGTTCATGACCGAATGTAACGGTCAAACAAACATTAAATCTTGTGGTCCACACTGCTTTTACTTACTTAAACCTATGAACTCACCAACTTTATGTTGACATTTTAGCATGTATTTCTCAGGTCCTTAGACGCATTTTTATGGTTTGCACCTGGAGCATCATTACTAGAGTCACATTTTTGCAGTCTCGTCATTTCGAAGATTTACTGTATTACTTTTAAAACGTTCGATTGTGGATTCTTGAAACATTGTTTTGTAAAACCTTATTGATGAGATTAAACGTGTATTTTCAAAGGACTCATGTAGAGGTCATTCTTTATAACTTGGTGACTTTGTGCTATAAAGTCACGCCCCTGGTTACCCTTCCGCTGTGACATTTTGAGGATGTGACAAGAGTATTCTTGGTATTTTTATTTTTAAAGTATGCTTATGCACAACATCCCTTATTGTGTCTTACATAATGTGGAAGGTGCATAGTGGAGCACCTTTCATTAAATTTCCTATTGGAAATGGCCTGAGGAATGATATTCTAAAAATACAATGTTTTACAACAATTATCTGTTCCTACTCTCAATTCAAACATAAAGATAAAGCTTTTTGGGTACAAATAAGGGAAAAGAGGTTTTGTTTTCTAGTAAGGGAGTTTGGCAAGACATTTTAGAGTCAATGGAAGCAAAGTTAATTAATGGGATAAGCTGGTATGGTTTTCTCATGGTATTCCTAGACAACCTTTTGTTTTATGGATGGCAATCAAGGGCAAGTTGATCACTCAAATTAAACTTGCAAAATGGTATCCTGGAAAGGAGTTCAAGTGTAGTCTATGTCCCTTTGGCGACTTTGGAGATTATCTAAACCCTAAATCGTTCTACCCTTGATCTTCAATCTGTCCATTACAATTCTGACTAACGATTGGATTATAATCATCTATGATCTATCTTAATTCTTAATTGGTTATTGGTCTGATTCTCGATCCTGCTTGGTTCTTTTTAGGGTTGTCTCTTTTGCATCTTAGGGTTTTCTAAGGATCGGTTCATTGTTTGCTCTTATTCCCAATCATTGTAGTTTGAACTGATCATTATTATGGGTTGATTATTGTCCTTTATTGCTTATAAACCCTAGTTTGTACCTAGGGTTTTACACGGTTTTGTTGAAGATTAGACGTTAGCTTCTTGGTTTTCTGGTTATGCTTGTATTTTAGGGTTTGTGGTGATGGATAATTTGGGAGAGTTGTATGCTGAACCTTCACGTTCAGTTGATATTAACAATATTAACGATTCAAGTGTCTTTGAACAGCCTCAATCGTTGGATTCGTTGTCGTATGTGACTATGAGGAAACACAAGAAATCTAGTAGGAATGTTGTTGAGGATTCACATGTCTCAGGTGTGGAGTCCTCTCTTAAGAGTAAGCATGATCTTATTGCAACTTTGTTTGGCGTATCTCTTAAAACACTAGAGGATATTGATGCTTTCACTAATGGTTAGGATGCTGGTATAAATACGGTGTGGGATGAATTGGATAATGATGTTCATAAGATGGCTAAGGATGCTGTCTTGGGTTTGTGGGAGGCGTTCAGGGCTGAACATAAGGCTAAATCTAATACCTCTATACCTGCTTCTGAGTCTCCTATTGTCCAATCTATGGACATTAATACTAATGCTACATCCTATGCTGGAGCTACAGGTTTAAGGGATGATCAGCCTAGAGGTGATACTAATTTTCGTCCCTTGGTTGCCGAACCTGTATTTGAAGGTGTTAACATCTCTATTCCCCGCAAAGTGGTTGAAAAAGTTAGTTCTCGTTTAGAACATACTTTATATGGCTATTTTATGGGAAAGAGGATGGCGTTTCCAATTGTTGAATACTATGCTAGGAATAACTGGGCGAAACATGGCCTAGAAAGGATTATGATGAATTCCAAAGGCTTCTTTTTCTTCAAATTTGATACATTGGCTGGTGTGGAAGCTGTTTTGGAAGGTGGTCCTCGGATGATACGCAAATCTCCAATTATTCTCAAGAAATGGTCTATGGATACTTGTTTGCGTAAAGAAGAATTGACTAGCATTCCGGTATGGGTTAAACTGCATGATGTTCCTCTTCAAGTTTTTGAAGAGGATGGTATTATTTTGATTGCTACTTTTATTGGTAAACCTGTTATGCTTGATTCGTACACGACCTATATGTGTAAGGAATCGTGGGGTAGAAGTAGTTTTGCTAGATGTCTTGTTGAGGTCAATTCTGATGCTGATCTCGTGGAGGTTGTTACTATTGGTTTTCCTTCACTTTCAGGGGAGGGTTTTACTAAAGAGACTATCCGTGTTGAATATGAATGGAGGCCACCCAGATGTGATATATGCAAAATATTTGGTCATATTCATGATCAATGTCCAAAAAAGGTGGTGAGTTCTCCTGGTTTATCCAATTCACATGTTGTAACTCCTAATGTGGTTCTGAACAATGATGGATTCCAAAAGGTGGGTAAGAAAAAGAGATCGAAGAAGGGTAAAGCCAAGTCTACGAATGGTAATCAGTTTGTTGGTCCATCTGTTACTCAGAATGTCAGATATGCGCCGAAGGCGGCACTTAGTGAACCTACTAAGGGAGCAAATACTATGGGGAATGCACCCACATCGTCGTCTATGTTGAAGTCTACTCGCTCTACCTCTCAGGATGGTAATATTACTACATCTAATTCGTATGCTGCCTTGGTGAACGATGAAGATGAAGATGAAGAACATGTTACACATGTAAATAAAGAATCGGCTAACCCAATTACAGGTGAAAGTTCATCTTTCACGGTAGCTGCTGGTTAGCTAGGTTGCTTTGTTTCTTGGTTAAGTTCTTATGGCTTGTCATAAGTTCTAGTTTTTTGTTATTTTAAGCAGCTTAGTTGTCTACCTTGTTATGTATGCTTTATCGCCTATGTAACGGGCTGAGATATGGGCTTAAATGTTTTTTGGAGTAATACATTTACCGGGTCGTTTTGACCTTTTACCCAAAAAAAAGAGAAAGTGACTCCCATGATCATATCTTTTTTCAATGTGAATACTCGAAACATGTTTGGGAAAGTCTACAGAAGCTAGCTATAATGCAAATCCAGCTTATGGATTGGAATGAGCTAATTGAAAAAATGAAAAAAATTCCTTGTATAAAGAACATATGGAGTATCATCAAAAGATTAATTATGGCTGTTTGTTGTGTACCATGTTTGGAAAGAGAGGAATTATAGACTATATCAGAAAAGAGATAGAAGTGTCAATGATTTGGTTAAGGTGATAATGGAGAATGTTAAGAGCAAGCTGCTGTCCTTTAAAGCATAGTTCTAACCATTTATGAAAATGGTTAGATGTTATCTAAAGTCCCGTGCCATCAGCGTCAGTCATGGAACGAACATAGAAAAGCATAGTTCTGTAACAAAAGCCAACGAGAAAGTTTTTGAAAACCATTATTGAATGTTAAGAGCAAGCTGCTGTCCTTCATCAAGTATATAAAGCTTTAGAGTCTGTAACAATGTATCCATTCAATATATCAATTCATACACATTGTTTACACATCATAGTTTCATATATTTCTGCATATATACACTGTCCCAAACACCCCTGCAGTTTTTCCTTTGCAGTCGAACCAAAACACAACCATGTCGAATTACAGACATGTTTTGCACAAGAGTAGGCCTAAAAATCAGAATTACCAACATTTATCCTGCAAACGTATTCGTGCTCCATATGACAAAGTCTAACGACTTACAGATTCATATACATTAGCCAATAGATAATATAATAACAGAAGCTAACTGAATAGTATATATAAATAAGAGGATATAATATCAGAAACCAACTTAAAAGTATCAAAATAAGATTAAAACATGCCATGTATTTTTTTATAAATACTAGTATAAAAAATAAATTTACCATATCCTGTAAACCAAATTATATGTTTAAGCATGGTAAATGACCATCAATTGATGGGAATCCTTTTTAATACTTGTTTGTATGCAACATTAGTTTGTCATCTACTGATCGAATGTTGCATACAACTGCACGCAGTCACTTATATATAACAGTTCTCAAAATCAAAAGAAAAAGCAGGTGGAAACTCTGAGATTATGTCTTGTTGGCAATTAATAATCTGCTTATCCATCTACTAGAGGTGGTAATATTGACCGGTTAATTTATCTTTGTTGGGACATGGTGTCCCTGGAGCACTTGCTCATATACTAAGGATTTAGATCGGGAAAAGCTAACAACGGCATCAACATTCATGAAGATTTTAAATCAGGTTTTGGCAATCTGGACAAAATCTTTTTAAAGAATCCATTTGTGGATCTTTTAAATTAGGTTTGACATTGAATTTTTCTATAAACCATTAGCGTCTCTAAAGCTAATTATACTAAAATTTATTTTGTTTGGGTATTTGATCCACTAATGTACGTACCTAATATATATCAATGCAGATGACATTGAAATCGATGAACCTGTATTAGTAGTGCTGTAGTGCCTACATCATCACATACAGAACAAAAAGAGGAAATTCGTATGTCCGCAATAATTCTTCAACTTCAACCCATGCAATTTTCGAGTTAAATTAGGAAGGGAATGAGAAGGAGAAGTAAAGTAAAGAAAAGTAAGAGAGCAAGGAGGAAAGAAACTTAATATTTAATCTTATGTTCTTGAGTCTAAACAAACCGGAAAGAAAGAGATGCAGTGTTACCAAACTTTTATGTTCAATTGAAAGAAATTTACAAATATGACCTTGTATGCATAACTTTCACAAAAAAGTCATATACGAAGATTGAACCATTAAACAAAACTGCTGAAATTAATGTCTCAATTGCTTAATTATATTTAATACAAACCATCAATTGTTTAGATTTTATTTGAAAACTTATTGAACCATTAAACAAGTTAGAACTGCTGAAATTAATGTCTTAATTGTTTAATTATATTTAATACAAACCATCAATTGTTTAGATTTTAGTTGAAAACTTAGAAAACGCCTTTACATGATTTTGTAATTTCTCATTTTGAAGGAGGCCAGAAATGGGAGTTTTCAGTTAGAAAGGAAACAAGGAAAACATCAAAAATGTGTTTTATATGTATATTTTTTTTTATAAGGTAGGATAGAAATCTTCAGTTTTGTGATAAATTACTTGGAAAAGAATCAATTTAAACACGATTTTTGTTTTCCTTGTTTGTACAAAACTTTTTGTGAAAAAACATGGGTGTATAGGTTTTTATTTTCCCGTTTATGTTTTTGAACTTGTAATTGAGAATTTATGGCTTATAAAGGGATAATATTTTCATGTTTTATATGTATATTTATCATATGGTCACGAAAACCTTATGATGACATATACAGGTGCTGCTTAAGTAGTGTATAGACATAATTCGAGATACTTCTACTGCATGGCTGACTTCTTGTTAGCAAAGTGTAAGTTACTGATTTCCCTTAGCTCAAAAGCGATAATTATAATCCATTTGTCAAGAGTTGATAAATTTTCTATCTACAATTCCAGGTTCCTGCAGTCAGCACTCATCAATGTCAACCTTCACCGGTTTGGGCAACTTGGGATGGTATTATCTTAATAATTCTCATTCTTCTGATTTTATTTTTTATTCTCATTGAATCTCTTCCCAAAATTATATTTTATTATGTTACTACTCTTCATTTCAGTTTTCAAATGTGTAATACTAAAATAAAAATACAATATTACCAGACTATTAAAAGGAGGTTAGACTGCCTAAATTGATATTTCATTCCAATGCAAAATGTGGATGATTTAAGTGGTGTTTGGTTTGAGGGTATGGGATTAGGAGAATGACTTTCATTCCCATTGTAATTGTTTGGTTGGTTGGTGAGTTTTTAAATCTGGGAATGAAATTCATAAAAATAGGCATATTCCATACCCGCCAAGCATGGTGGGTTTACAAACCCATTACAATATCCATGCCCATAATGATTCCTATTAACAAACCAAAATTATTATCTCGGTACATGGATATTGTAATGGGGCCAAAAATAAAGAACTTCTTGTGTTCTTAAATTGATGGAAGTGAAATTTTGGGGCCAAATTATTATCTCGGTACATGGCGTGATTTTTTTATTTATTTTTTTCTTTTCTTAGAAAGGCAACTAACTATATCAGAATATATAAGCACAAACTATCTCACACGTCCTAAGCAGAAATTGAACCCAAAACCATTTGGTTGGGTGCTTCTCACACAACAAAGGGTTACCACTGGGACACAAGCCAAACAACCTAATTAGAATTGATTACCCATTTTCATTCCTATAAAAAATATTACATAATCAACATATCCATAATGATTCCATGCAACAACCAAACGCCACCATATTTCATATCGATTTTTGAATTTATCTATACTTATCATTTCTTGAATCATTTCATTTATGAAATATAAAAACAACTTGAGAACAAAAAAATTACCTATTTTAGCATATACTTCAAAAGAACATACAAAAGTCGCTAAAAATTAATCATACCAAATCTTAAAAAACAAAGTCGCGTATAAAACTTGTTGAAATTGTGTTATATCGGGTCACCGTTGTTTCATTAAACGACAGCTGCTACCTTCTACAACATGTGCGATCATCCCTTCACAAAATAAAAATGTACATTTATTATTGCTTACGTAAATGATATAGTGAAACTATTTTTGAAAGAAAAAAAAAAATGTGAATTTGAAAGCATTTAGTTTTAGTAATTTCTGCATTTTTTAATTGTAAATTTTTTTCCTGAATTTTCAACAATTTTAGATGTCAATAGTACTCCGTATCAGGATTAACTTGCTTACCTAATAAAGTGTATAGTAGTCCTGAGTAAACCTTTGTAGAGCTCCGATCATTTGGATACATCTCCTCTACATAAACAAACAAGAAACAGTTAATTAAGAAACTTTCAAGCAGCAAAAACACAAATTTTATTTTGAAACTTGAAGAGCAGTAACCCAATTAAATTTTGGATTTATATATAGCTTAGTACCATATCAGCGTATTGAAAAACCTCATCTGGTATTGGTTTGCGTTGCACTTCATCCAAACAAACTGAAATCACTATTGCCAATGAAATTTCTCATTGCTTGAACACTAGAAACCGTATATCTACATACACAAATAAAAGATTGTTAGAAAAGTTGCTAATTTGGAAGATATATTGACTCTCTATTATTCTTGTTCTAACCTTTGATCGTGTACAAAATAATCTATGTTGACTTTTCAATCAAATTAGGCTTCAATGGCAGCCCTAGCTTTTCAAGGTAGTGATGCACAAACAAGAAAGGGGATGAACAATTGAGTCTCCACTCTAATAGTATAGTTAGTCTAGCCTACATACGTATCAATGCCTGTATTTATAAACTAAACTCCTTGCACCACTGGTAAGCTCTAGGTGGGCTAACCTCTACAAGTTTTCTTGCAACCATTAGGAAACTAACAAACAAGTATTCCCTCTCCACATGTATACCATTAACGTCAACTGTCGACAAGCAACGATCTAGGTAGTTGATTGCATGCATAATATTGGAGGCCTGCAAACCGAACTGCCTAGAGGGTTGTTTATGATAATATAAACAATTGTCAAAAGTATACAAACGATTTTGGTTAGGCTCTTTTATTCGGGTGGTTCAGGTGCGAAAATGTTTAATTCCAGGTCAAAAATCGACTTGAATTTGAAATTAAAACTCCTAAGCCAGCCCAAAATTAGAGATTTAAATGCCTTGAAGCATAACTAACAAACATTCCAAGGTTTTTTTTTTTTTTTTTTTTTTTTTTTAAGTTTAACATATTCTCTAACTTGACTTTCTTACAATATACTTTAAGGCTATTGAATTGATAACAACAAAGTTTAACGCTAACTTGCTTAGTTACCAAAATAACAAACTTCCATAACAACATCTCAGCTCACCCATTTTTTCGCCATTTCTATCATAACTGATAGCGCATGGGAGCTTCAGCCAAAATGTCTACAACCCACACACTCTAAAATAGGCCTTACACAAGCCCAACGAGGCTAAGGACCAACGAATTAAGCCTGAAAATCGTATTTCCATGTCACACCCTCAACAGGCCCATCACGGCTACAACTTGTCATCACATACCTGGAAGCCAGACTTCCGGGGTAGGCTCAAGGCCTAGCAAGTAACGACAGAACATGGGGGACTTCCGAGAACCGCTGCAACATACAAATACGTGTCACTACCTCTTTCACAAAGAGGATATGTTGCGGTGATGCATGGATCCTTCCATGCATATAGGCAAGCCCATGATGACACGCCGCATGTCATTTCTGTCTCCTCAATTGGATGTCCACCACGTGGACCATTCTCAACCATAGATGGTTTCTTCAGGGAGACACGAAGCCCGAAAACCATCCTTATAAACACTTAGTCATTTCCTTGAAATGACTCAAGCCACTCATAGTGAATTTTTACATTCACACACACTTAGCCACACCGTGAGCATTACCCCAACTCTTGACTCCGGTCATACTTTGGGGTCCTTACCAAACGTGGGAAACTAAACGGTTGGCTACCTTCACCCTCAATACGTACTATACGTAAACAATAAGCAAAGTAGTAACGCAAAATTTTACCGTATTACTTTTATGGCTTATAATTAAGAAAATTAATATGGGAATTTGAACTCATACAAAACAAAAAGGTATTTTTACTTAGCGAAATTACCACCTCTGTTGGTTTTTACTTCAATTACGCGAAACATGTCTATTTTTTTTTTACCTATTTTGTAATTTAAGGTGAAGTGTTGGTTATGGATAGCATGAATTTTTGCGACACAACTGTGACACGTTTCACGACATCACTTTATTATACAACAAGAAAAGTTCATGTTTGACAAAAACTTGTTGCGTCATAAATCATTTTGGTATATGCCAAATAATCAATCTGTTATAGTTATTCAAATATCAAAATCCGACTTAAACTGAAACTTGATTTAAAACATATTCAATTTTACCTCTGAAATGTAGTGCAAACCGGCATTTCACAATTGCATTATGAGACTTCCGCTTCTAAAATTATCAAAATAGTCCTCACCAAGAAGAGTTGCTTCGGTCATATCAGCTAGAACGTCCTGACTCTCGAAATCCTGGACAACAACTCAGTTGTATTGGTATCTCGTCCCTTCTCGGCATATGAAATTGATTGTTTTCTGGATCTTGAATGTCGTTGTTAAGAACTTGATCTCAAACATGAGCCTCATCTTCATCTTGTATCATACAGCTTAATTCTTCATCACAATAAAGATTCAAATATGCCATCTTTCTTCAAAACCAATAACAAAATTACAAAAAGAAAAATCAGTTGACTTGAAGATTTGTACAATTATTTCAAGAATGTAAGTAAAAAGATTGTTAATTAATTACATGGTTTAAGAAAACTTAAAAACAAATGCAACCATAGACTCGCTTGAAGATGTAAACAATTCAATCCAAACAATTGAAAGAACCGTTTTTCATCAAACATTTTGCATAAACCAGATGATTTTTGTTAGACTTTTATTTATTAAAGATTACTCATGCTAATAATTTATGACAATGATTCTTTTGACAGAACGAACAAATCACGTAAACGAATATTGTAGTTATTTACTAAGCTTTTGGACTACGAGTTTAAATGTCTTTGAAAACATTTTGATCCATGTTAAATGCACTAACGCTAAGATTTGGGAATAATATTTGGTAATCTAACCCTGAGATGTTTACTCATGGCAAAAATAACAAGACATGTTCATGAACTTTAAACCAATTTCTTAATATGCAATATGAATTTCCAATAATGATAATCAGAAATAAAAGCTAAGTAAATAACTTTTATGACAGGAATTCATGTCGTTGTTGTAGTTTTTTACTAAGCTTTTATTTCTTCTTATCATTATTGGAAAATGATTCATTACAAGTAATGTGTGTGTGAAAATGACAGGAATTCTTATGACAAAACAAACAAATCACGTAGACGAATATTGTAGTTTTTTACTAAGCTTTTATTTCTTCTTATCATTATTGGAAATCATGATTGCAATTAAGAAATTGGTTTAATTCATGAACATGTCTTACGTAATGTTTGGTATGCCGTAATCAAAGCCGTAATGAAAAAGATTATTACAATGTAATAAATAAATGTTGTTTGTTACATTTATAAAATGCAATGATTCATTACAAGTAATGACTCATTCCACCAAAACCATTCCTTAGGGGTCCCATACTTTTTTTTCATTGCATCTTGTAATGAAATCAAAATTACATAAAACTCTATAATGAATTAACCACATTAAATAAACTTTCTATCATTAATGGGTATTTTAGTCTTTTTATTATTGATTCCATTACGTCTTATCATACAAATCACGTAGACGAATATTGTAGTTTTTTACTAAGCTTTTATTTCTTCTTATCATTATTGGAAATCATGATTGCAATTAAGAAATTGGTTTTCTTTCCCAAATCTTATGGTTATTGCATTCATAATGGATCAAAATGTTTCCAAATATATTTAAACTCGTAGCCAAAAAGCTTAGTAAATAACTACAATATTCATCTACATGATTTGTTTGTTTTTTCATAAGAATTACGGTCATAAACTATTAGCACGGATCATCTTTAATAAATAAAAGTCTAATGAAAATCATCATTTTCAAAACTGGCTTATGCAAAATGTTTGATGAAAAAACGGTTCTTTCAATTATTTAAATTGAATTGTCTAAATCTCCAAGTTAGTCTTTGGTTGTATTTATTTTTAAGTTTGCTTAAACCATCTAATTAACAATCTTTTTACTTTCGTTCTTAAAATAATTGTACAAATCTTCAAGTCAAACAAATTTTTCTTTTTACAATTTTGTTATCGGCTTTGAAAAAAGATGGCGGATTTGAATCTTTATTGTGATGAAGAATTAAGCGGTATGATACAATATGAAGACGAGGATCATGTTCGAGATCAAGTTCTTAGCAAAGAAATTCAAGATCTAGACACAATCGATTTCATTTGCCAAGAAGAGACGAGATTCTTTTATAGATCATTTGTTGTCCACGATTTCAGGAGTCGGGACATTTTAACCAATATGACCAAAGCAATTCTTCTTGGTTAAGACTATTTTGATAAGCTTAGAATGTGGAAGTCTCATAATGCAATTGTGAAATGTCGTGCACTACATTTCAAAGGTAAAATTGAATATGTTTTAAGTCGGATTTTGATACTCGAATATGGTTTGAACTTTGAACTATTACATATTGATTTTTTAGCATATACCAAAATGGTTTATGATGCAACAAGTTTTTGTCAAAAATGCACTTTAATAAAGTGATGTCGTGAAACGTCTCGCAATTGTGTCAAAAAATTTACATTTTCCGAAACCAACAGGCCAGTTAAATTACAAGGGAATAGGTAAAAAAAATTAGACACGTTTCGCGAAATTGAAGTAAAAATCAACAGAGGTGGTAATTTCGCTAAGTAAAACTACCTTTTTTTTTGTATGAGTTCGTATTCCCATATTATTTTATGTTAGCAATGGAAGTGGCGATCATTACTAGCTTACAAGCCTTGAAATAGCTAGTAATATATAAACATGTAATAGTTAGTCCTAAAGCTAGTTCATTTATTAAATGAAAAGGCCTAAACGGCTCGGCACATTAAGAGGCCCATGATTAGGCCCTTGTGGCTTGTAACCAACTATTAAACACCTTCTTAGCTTGTAAGGAGGTGTGAGAGCTCATTATACAAGTTTACGTTTCAAGAGTTCTCTTTATCTCTTTCTCTCTCTAACTTTCTCTCTCTAAAAAACTCTTTGGATTTGTGTGTGTTCTTAATAATATTCGGATCCTACAATTTGCTTAATTATAAGGCATAAAAATAATACAGTAAAATTTTGTGTTACTACTTTACTTATGATAGAAATGGCGAAAAAATGGGTGAGTTGAGATATTGTTATGGAAGTTTGTTAACTTGGTAATTAAGCAAGTTAGCGCTAAAATTTGTTGTTACCAAGTCAATAACCTTAAAGTATATTCTTAGAAAGTCAATTTAGAGAAAATGTTAAACTCATAATGTTTTCAACAAAAGAAAAAAGAAACCCAAAAAAAAGAAACTCATAATATTTGTTAAACGGGCTTCTAAGCATTTAAATCTCAAATTTCGGGTCGGCTTAGGAGTTTTAATTCAAATTCGAGTCTATTTTTTACCCGGGGTTGAACATTTTCGCACTTGAACCACCAGATTAAGAGAGCCTAAACAAAAATCATTTGCAAACTTTTGACACTTATTTAACATAAGCAGGCTTCTAGGCAGTTTGGTTAGCAGCCCTCCACTATTATGCATGCAGTCAACTACCTAGATCGTTGCTTGTCGATGGTTGACATTAATGATATACATGAGGAGAAGGAATAATTATTTGTTAGTTGCCTAATGATTGCAAGCAAAGTTGTAGATGTTAGCCCACCTAAAGCTTACCAGTGGTGCAAGGAGTTTGGTTTAGAAATACGGGCGTTGATACATATGGAGGCTAGACTAGTTATACTGTTAGAGTAGAGACTCAATTGTTCATCCCCTTTCTTGTATTTGCATCACTACCTTGAAAAGCTAGGGTTGCCAATGAAGCCTAATTTGATCGAAAAGTCAATAGAGATTATTTTGTACGCGATCAAAGGTTAGAACAAGAATAAAAGAGAGTCAATATATCTTCCGAACTAGCAACTTTTCTAACAAACTTTTATTTGTGTATGTAGATATACAGTTTCTAGTGTTCAAGCCATGGGAAATTTTATTTGGCCATAGTGATTTCAGTTTGTTTGGATGAAGTGCAAGGCGAAGCCACAGGGCCGTCCCGTGGATTTTGGGGGCCCTGTGCCATTGTCTTAAAAGAGGCCCTCCTTAACCCAAAATTTTAGGCTAATTCAAAATAAATTTGTAATATTCTAAAAAAATCTACAAGTATCTATATATGTAATTTGACAATGACAAAGTACTTTGAATCAAGGGTAAAAATCAGTACTTAATCGAAATCATAGCATTATCGCATAAAGAAAACTATATAATTGCTTTTTACTAAATGATGTTATATGTTGAGATTTATTATAATGACTAAGTGATCTATATATTATTGTATCACTGTATCAAGTTTAAAATCCTTCCCCTGATTCTAATTTATCAATTTTCACGGGGAATAAGCGCGCACAACTTAATCAAGAATTTAAAATTGGCTTGGTTCGGTGGTTTCCAATCACAACAATTGTAGAATGTAAATTGTAGTTCAAGGACTAGAGAAATAAGTACCTGTTGAAATTGTTTAAATGATGATGAAGATTGTCGAATCTCGAATCGGAAAACCTTTAGACGAATTAGAATGTTAAATAGGTGTTTCAGTTTTTCAATATATAGACTTTTATCTACCGCCAAACAAAAGAATAAAGACTACTGGACTATGATTGCTACTGGGCTTTTTTATACACTATATAAGATTGGACAATTATGGGGCCCCTCTTGGATTTTGGGCCCTGTGCAGTTGGTCACTTTGCACAGGCCCAAATCCGGCCATGCGAAGCCATACCAAGTGAGGTTTTCCAATACGCTGATAAGGTACTAAGCTATACATAAATCCAATTCAATTGGGTTACTGCTACTTCAAGGTTTGAAATATATTTTTTGTTTTTGCTCCTTGAAAGTTTCTTAATTAACTGGTTATTTTTTTGTTTATGCAGAGGAGATGTATCCAAATGATCGAAGCTCTGCAAATGTTTAGTCCGAACTATACACTTTATTAGGTAAGCAAGTTAATCCTAATATGAAGTACTATTGACATCTAAAAATGTTAGAAAATTCCAGGAAACAAATCTATACTATCTAATAAAACAGAGTTTTTGTACAACTCTCTAAAGCACTCCTGCAATTAATTTTATGACCTGTCTTGATGCTCGGGCCATAGCTATTTTAGTAAAGTACACAATGCACTCCACCAATAACTTCTTCTTTACGATTGTTTCAATTCAATATCACGCTCCAATATTAATTCAATATTAGTTTCAATTCATCAAATAAAGTCAACCATAAAAAAAACACACAAAAAGGGCGTACGATTTGGTCTTCATATATTCGATTTAAATAGTTTCAAAATCCCAAAAAAAATGGATCTATGCATGTGATTTCTATGTTGTCCACAGAAGATGATCAGTAAGTATCGCAGCTATTCAATTTTTATTTTTAGGGTTTCGATTCATATATAAAAGATTTTGCTTTGATTAATTTTAATTCAATTGTGTTGTAGCAAAACCCTAAGGGGGAAACCAATTGCATTGATTTTGTGTGTTCTACAGATTGAATTGTTTAGCGGGTCAATAAGAGATTCAATTTATTCTTTTTGTTTAGGTTGATGATTTATCAAGGATGTACACAGAGTGTTTTCAAAGATACAAAGGGACTGGATCCTGTATCGAATTTGTTAAAGCAGGTTGGTTATATACTGGACACAATTCTATTTTATTTATTAAATTCTTTTTAATTTGTTCTATATGTAATTGTGTTACTCAGCATGTCACAGTTGAAGGCCCGACATTGGTGAAACAAGTATGCAACTCATTCTCTAATATTCATTATTTGATCATTCCCAACTTGAGCTTAGACAACACTTTATTATCTTTACGTTTGATGATTTATTAGAGAATGAGCTAATAGCAGTAGTCGTATAGTTCCTCGCATTTACCTATCCTTCAATTAACATTTGTTATTTTATGCTTTGAAGTTAATTTTGGTTCTTTTGTTTTTGTTCATAAGGTGACAAAAATGTTTGAGTTGCACTTCCGACTTATCCGGTGTTAATGGCTTATGGAGCATTAACCAACCATCAGGTACTTGCATTTATAAACTATGTAAACAATTTAACTTCAGTGTATCAAATCATTCCTTGTGTTATCTAAAAGTTATATCTGACTCTTCTATAATATTTAATCTATGAGCAGTTCATGACACCAAAATTGTGCCTTCCAATATATGATGGCTTATCAAATCATTCCTTTGTTCAATCTTATTTTTAATTTCCCATTAACATATACATTCTTTCTTATGCCTTTCTATATATGATGCCTCAGCCACAACAAAGATTTGGTCGAAAGACTAAAGAAACCAAGAGCTGATTCAAAAGAATTGCATTTTCCAACCAAGTACTCACGAGCATACATGGATCAGTTTGCTACTTGTCTTTGGAAGCAATGCATTTCTTATTGGTGAAACCCACAATACACTGCAGTTCGTTTTTTTATACCTCTGTCATTTCACTGATGCTTGGAACAATATGTTGGAAATTGGTTCAAAACGGTGAGTATTTAGTGTACAGTGCATATAACCTTGGCGTTTCATTCTTATTAACTTATTTTCTTTTTAATTGTCATGGATAGTCAACAGGATTTGTTTAATGCCATGGGATCAATGTACATGGCTGCACTGTTTACAGGAATTACCAAAGTTACCGTTGTCCAACCTGTCCTTTAGATTGCATAGTACAAATCTAAAATGGTAAGCAAGACATAAACGGAATGTTAGACATTCATCTAAAACCTTTTTTTTTTTTTTCTAATCAAAATCATAACTGTGTATATACCCCAAAGTTTCTCTTTGATTGATATTTCTATACCTTTTTTTATACAAAATCTTGAAACAATTAATTGGAATATTTTTTTATTAATAGATGTGATTCAAAACTTTCTAGGACCTATGATCTCACCAATACTACATAGTCCAGCACTCCAGCTCCAGCATTGTTGCTGAAGTTGTTTGAGCTTCTAGGGGTTTATTGGAGTTAGCAGATGTGACATTACTTTTCATGAATACGGATGTTTTTATAGATGCTAATTAGTGCTTAAAATGTCACTATAGTGTTTTAAGATTATGTTTTTTTTGGGAAAGAAAGTGCTATTCATGAATCTCATAAACTTTAAAGTATTGAAATTTGTAATTGTGCATGCTCTGTGTGGTTTGCATCATAGACTCCTTAATGAAATCACATTCATGAATATCATAGTAAATTAATCATCAAATGGTTACAGCTCAAGAAGGTAACACGCTGGTCTATTTCTATGTCTCTAACATTGTTATTGCTAACGTCCCCTAATTATTTTCTGAAGTGTCCTATTTGTCAAAAGGAAAGGAAGGAAGTTGCAGTAAAAATACATACGTAAACAAATTTGCAACCGGAAAAAGGATATATGTTTGGTAGCCGAAGGAAACAAAGTATATGCATAATGAATAGCAAAAAGGCGAGGTGAAGGAAGAGCATCCAAATTGATCATCCCGCAATCCTGGGATATGTTGAGAAGGATATTTGTTTTCTTTTTGGTTGTTGCTCCACGCTTACAGCCTCGATTCTACTCTACTTTCTCTCCTCAAAGTTAGTAAAAAATCGAGTTTCAAACTATTTCGTCGCTTTATGTATATTCCGTGATATTGACTGTCTGCGATGATTCATTATCACAGGATGGTGTCCGACAAGATTCATGTTACTTGTGTGTTAGTTTATGAGTAAATACTTTCAGGGCGTGTTCAAAAGGAGTCTGTTCAACCTGGATGAAGGCAATCAAATTTGAAGAGTAGCCCTTTTTTATCATTGACTAATTTCTCGTGTGTCTTTATTCCATAATGTTGTTCATATGACATAAAGCAAAGAAATTTATTTCCTACTGTGAATTCTGCATATTGAAGGTATCCATATTGATTTAGTTTCCAAATTATGTGATCAGTTTGTGTCAATGCTAATGGGATTAAGTGGGATTTAATTAAGTTCGCCAACACTAGCTTCTGTTATCAGCAATCTTCTTCTTCCTGCTTTTACATTCATCCTTGCAGTTATTTTCAGTTTTGCTCTCTGTGGAACACACAAAAGAGTTTGATATCTTAAATTAGCCTTTTTTGCGTCATTTGGAATTTTCTTTTTCTAAACATCGATGACACATGCACGCCTACTCTACCCTACTTTATACTTTTTTAATACACATATCCGTTGGTCATTGTGTAATTGTGTATGCGCTAAAATGTGTTGAACTGGTCAAATTGGATTAATTGGTTACTAAAGTTTCAAATGTAAAAAATTAGTTGAAAGTGAATTTGGTCAACCTGGCCTGTCTAGACCCCTTTTGACCCACACATAAGGTTAACCCATTTTGACCCGGAAATTTTTTGACCAATTACCGATAGATATGTTATTTATATGTCTCTATTATGCATCCAAGATAATCCAAATTTGTAATATCAAAATTATAGCCATAAGAAAGTGCCATCTGGTAGAAAATGAAAGTTATGTTTGGTTGGCCTCAATTGAATGGGTGTTTGGGATTGCGTATAAGGGGCTATTTGGGATTGCTTATAAGGGGCTGTTTGGGATTGGTCATTAGAATAATTACTTATAAGAGCTGTTTCGGATTGCATGTCAGAATAATAACTTGTGGGGGTTGTTTGGGATTTCTTTTTATACTGATAAGACTAGCTAAATAATAACCTGCTAACAATGAGGCCACAAAGTTTTTCCTTTGAATTGTAACAATTTTGTTTTTCTACAAAACAACTAAAAGTGATATACTATGAAGGCGTATTCTGAACTAACAACTTCAACATCCTGATCGTCAAGGGTGATTAGCTCTGGATCAGGAAGTCTATCTTCTTCGGACTGGTCTTGTGCTATGTCAGAAGGTTTATAAAGCTTTTAGTTTCTGCATATTGTGTTAATTCATATTTCTTCATATTGGATACCAGAATCAGGTGTTACGCCTAATTAACTCAAGTTGACGAGAAATTTCTCAACACTATGAAAAAGTTAGGAACAGGTATTGATTTGTTCGTAACTATGTAAGTCATGAAACTATGTTTGTTACTTATTTCAAGTTTTAAGGACTAATTCACATTCTATAATTTGGGGGACCAAATCAACAACAAAAAGACATCAAGAACTTAATTGCATTAATGGTGGAAGTATATATGTTTTTTTTTTATAACAAATCTATCTTATGCAATAGTTTCATCCTGATCATATAAATTGCATTATGTTTATATGGCTTAGTTAAATATCATCGACGGAAGGCAAAAACTTAAAAGTTATCAATGGTTAATTATGTTTAGGCCACTTTTTTGTTTCATATCATTATCTACAACATCACAGCTAGACTTCAACGTAACACGATTTTGACCCATTTTTAAACTTATTCTACGAGATAACACGCCAAGCCAATTGAGCACCGATAATACGTATTTCATATACACTTTTGTTTATTATCCCTTATCTTTTATACACCCGTTATATTCACGGGTCAATTCATCGGTTAATTTAAATTAAATGTATTATAGGTTTTGTGTTAGTTATGGGGTCATGAGGCTCATGTTTGGTACATAAATAACGAACTAATTCACAGCCGGGGCTTCTTCCTCGAGTCTTGTCATGATCGCGCACTCAACGAAAGAGCTTTACAAGCGGCATTGCCTTTCTCCACTCACGCGATATTGTTGGATCAGGCTTTCGCCCATTGTCCAAGATTCCCCACTGCTGCCCCCCGAGGGAGTCCGGGCCGAAACATGAGCGACCATAAACTTAAGATCTAAGTAATTCATCATAATGCATGTTTCTTAATGTTTTTTGAGGATATAAGATGTAGATTACCATTTAGTACTCCATACTTTGTAGTAATAATAACATAGCTTTTTTGTGCATGTATCAATCACATATGATACACAATTTGACATTGTTTGTGACGTAAAGTCTCTTATTACGCTGTTTCTTGAAAAATGGTTTCGGATAGCATATGTTGATCGAAATTTAATTGTAGCTGTCGAAATACTCATCACCCAACAAGAATATGGTAATATTGGTAAAGGTTGTGCATGGTTGACCTAAAACAAATTATCTCTGATGTATAAATTTGTCTAAATAATTATTAGTATACCAAGTATTATAAAAGAAAGTTATATTACAATAAAGGATATAACATGAGCACGTTCATTTCCAGCATTAAGTAACTACAACATTAACGACATGATCAGAAAACATTTTCTATATGAGAAGGCACATTTTGTTCGGTTACTGTTTCAATAATCTTAATACTATTCTTAGAAGATGAATAAAGTTTAAGCTGCAACGAGAATTGCCTTAGTGTCGGGTTTCAAGCACCAACTAGATGAAGGCGTCATCGTGTTCTTGCTGATGTACGAGCTTGTGGAAATTCAACCTTAATCGCGTATTGTTTGTATATGATTTTATGCTTTTCTTAACTTATTTGGCTATTGTTGGAATGTCTATATGTTTAATTTCTCGACATTTACCCTATCAACACGATGTGTTTATAGGTTTCGTTCCGCCATCTTAATTGTATAAGATATCAGCATTACGTACCTTTTTAACCTTTCTTTAAAATACCCGTGAATTTCACGGGTCTTTTAGCTAGTTTTCAATTATAAAATATAGTTCATTGTCTTCAATCATTTTGCCGGAATTAAATCATACACTAAAAACTATAAAACCTAATAACAAACAATTTGTTATTTCAATACAATCTCAATTTCGTTATCCAAATTTGAAAAAATTACATGACTAGTCGCCCTTTTTACTTTCTTAGCCACCCTAGCTCTTCAAACCCACCATCACTCTTTTCAGGCCACCACTACCAAAACTTAAATGATCAAACACAAAATCACAAACTTATAAACACTCAACCCACGTCAATAAACACAAAACCACAACACATACACGAATTAAAACCCTATTCTTTCATACATACTTTAATTAAAACCACTTACTTTAATTAAAACCTTATTGTTTCTATAACCTACAATGATATTCATGTTGGGTTTTACTAATCATAACAATTATATAAAACAAGTAAACATCATCAAAGCATGCAGCGGAAGTAATAGGAATAATACTTGTAAATTAATTAACCGAATTAAAAGTATATGTGCGTACCTTTTGCGAATCAATGCAATTAGGGTTTATGGAAAAACCCCAAATTAGGATCAAGAACAAGAAACCCTAAACCCTAATAAATTAGGGTTTGTGAATGTCGACCAACACCTATGTCGACCCACCAATGAAATCAACCACCAAGATTCACAAGCTCAAGCGTGCTTGTTCTTCGTTCTTGTACACACGTATTAGTAGCGAATCAATGAGAAAAGCTAGTTTCTTGATCACAATAGATTAACCAAACACCTTTGTTATGCTCAAGGTCACTCGCAAATCCCTTACATGGGGTTTTGCTTCGTCGACCTAAGAACAAGAGGGAAGAAAGAAGAAGTTTGGCCTTCTACTGAAATCTAGTGTACCAAATGATGAATACATGGGGATGTATTTATAGCCTTATGGTAGATGTCAAGATTGCTATAGTAACCGATGTGGGATTCTATAGTTTTCGGCCAAACACAAGCCCAAAAGAGGATTCCTAAAACCTTCTCTTGACTTGTTAACTTTTCTTCATATCCCGTTGACATTTAATGACCGATAATCAAAACTCGTCAAATATTAAATATCATTAAGTATTTATTTCGTGATCAAATAATTAAATATAACATTTTATATATTAATTATTTATACATTGATTCTCATACGTAATGTGTGCAATCCCGAAGTCTCGAGTTCGAATCTGGTCATACATATATTAATAATTATCCATAAACCTTTCAGCTCCCACTTGGATATTACTTAATATAGTAATGACATTGGTTAGTCTAGCTTTAACACGCCAATGCCCCCAGATCGAATCGAGTATGGTCTCCTGGAAAAAACCATTTAATGATTCATCATTTTTACTTATCCTTTTGTTACTAATACTACATTAACTATGAATATGGATCAAGTCATTTCATAAGTTAATATTCTGATTCTCGTTGTATTTGATTGAACAAGATTACCAAATCATCTGAACGTATTCCAGATAGATCTTGGGTAAGGCCTTACAAACATCTTGTCAACCATACGAGGGGCCCAAATATAGTATTATACTTTGAAACAAATTCAAAGGAACAAATTCTCTTGACTACAAACATAACTCATGAACTTTGTAACACTTCCGAAAATAGCCCTTATAACTACCAGTTACGGATAGCGTTAGACTATCTTACACAAATGCACTACATTCATATTAGTTATCTGGTATCTCAAGTCTGAGGATAAACACTTCATGATATACTTAATGACAAAGATCCATAAAGTATCATCATGTAAAGTTGGGATCTGTCCTATATTCAATTCATTGAATATCATGTGAATTTGGCATGTCCCACACATCAATATACTTAAAGTATATTCTACCAAAACTCAGATTTATCTTAATTCAATGACATTCCCACATCATTGATCGACAACGGACTTTTAGAATAACATAAGTTATTCACGGATTAAACATGCAAATATAGGATATAATATTAAGGAAATGAAAAATAAACATAACCAATATTTTATTTCATTTAAATAATATTTGTTCAAAACATCCCTTATCCAAATACTAAATAGATCAATGCATGATAATACTGGTTAATGAATTATGCCTCAAGTAATGACAATCATACTTGTTGACAAGGCATAATTTCAACTAACTTTGATCTATCGGAATTTTGAGAATACTTATTTCAAGAATTCAACTAGTGAAGTTCTTGTATGTGTGCATTCAAAATATCTTGATATTGCCACATAATATTTCATAAAGTGTGTGACATCCTCAACCACTAATTTATGACAATCAAACTTTCAAACATTTTAAAGTTTAAAGTATTCTTATTCTTTATTGTATAATGCAACCATGCTCTTAGTTGAGCACAACTAGTTCACATGGCCATCCATAAGGATGAAATCCTCCCATGACTAGTATTGAGTGTCATCTCAATTATACCAGCATCATTGTATACAAACAACAATATGCTCTTTAAAAATTTCGTAAACTTCAATATCTACAGTGTAATGTTTGATGCCTTCCAAACTTTCAAGTTTGTTGGCTATGACAATTTCGCAACAATTGTTGTATTACTCATCCATAGAATTTTGAGAGCAAATCCAGGCTGAGGAATGTAATTCTAAATTCAAACATATTCCATTAGAATATTCATTACACTAGTTATCTAATAACTTTATTAGATATCAATGTTGTCAAATCATCTTGCATTCAAGCATGATACAACAGTAACATGATGTACATGAAAAATCCTTATGTCAAACAAAGATTTAATTCATGTTCTACATATCCATTTTCCGAATGATATATCATGTTCTATTAGACTCATTTATTTTACCGCACATGTTTATTAATAATAAACATATATTCTAAGGTTGTATGTCTTATTGTCAAAATCTTTCATGTGAAGTTCCATTCCAAATTAAACTAACATTTATCTTAGATGGAATGTTACTACCCACAACATATAAGATTTAAAGAAAATAAACATAATACTCCCACTAGCTTTCAGGAATACTTAGAAATTATCTTATTTTAATTTTAAACCAAAACTTGGATTTAATAGTTAAACATAAGAATCATCTCCTAGATGCATGCATATATCCATTCATGGATTCTTGCAGTTTGTACATTTTCAAAGATTATGTGAATTCATAAAACTCCTTTCGATTGCTTATCGTCCTCGCAAAAGCAATCACATAAGAAATAGTTTTAATATTCCATTTTCATTTTTCATATCAATGAAAATAAGTATGACAATCATAATCATTATATATTTAATGTGTCAAGGAAAGAATATTCAATCACAGTTAATTGCTTAAGTGTGATTAATAATCTTGTCACAAGCCATGCATTAAACACATGTACAATTTTTTCCATATGATTTCTACACAAAGAATTTTAAACCGCTAGGGTTTTCCTTCCTTTGAAGAAACTCATCTTTATTAAGATAAACCAAGTTTACAAAGTTGATTATCTCTTTGGACAGCATCTTTACATTCATAGTATGAATAATTTACCACAATTCAATATTAGGTAACTTGGATTACCAATAATCATATTTCTCATCATATCAAATATCTGAGATATCCTTACGGATCTATGAATGAGAATTCCATCATCTTGAGGTCTATCAGATTTGACCTCATCATGATATTTACTAGTGTGTTTTAGAAGATTATGTGTTTTGTAATTGTAATTTAATCTCTTCAAGATCTAAACAAAACTCCCACTTGCTTTTGTAATTTAAAGACTATCTATAGATACTTTAGCAATTAGAACAACACTAAATTGTTTTCTTTTGAGTTATTACAAAACACATTGACAGTTCGTAAATCTTGTTCGTTAATAACCTACTCCATAAGTAGTTTTAACAAATCAAAACTTCAATATAAGACTCAATGTGATTCATCACATTCCATACTAAAATGGTGTCTTAATAATCTTCTAGGTTTGAGTTTTATTAAGTATATCCAATCAATACTCAATTTTTAACCTTGATAACTTTTGGAAGAAAAGAAGATATAGTTATCTTGAATCAAACAATACTACAAATGTTTGATTCTTCTAACTGAACATTCCATATACATACAGTATTTCATTAGAATTAATATTGTAAGACAATCTAACAATATATAAGATAAACATATTCCTTTTGGCCTACCTATTTACCAACTAAGTCAACTTAATGGTATAATAGAATATCCAAGCCAATTGCATGTTTTATAACATAAGTATTCTTTGACCAAGTCAAAAGACATAACAGTTATAGTATCTTACTTTATATTATAAGTCTTTAAAAGACTTCATGTTTGTGAGTCTATACAGAAACACATAACCATGTATAATTTAAAGTTGTTATGAACACCACGCCATGGTTTCAATTAATTAATTTTCAAGTTAATATACTACTCTATCTATTTATGTCATTCTAAAAATACATAAATATTTAAGATAGTATTACTTTACTATATTTATTTTATGTCATTCCAAGAAGTGTTCAACTTAAGAAACTGTAAAAACATCCACGCCCGATCCCACGACAAGTGGAGATTTACCTTGAGATTACAATCTAGCCAAGATCTCACTTAAACTAAAATGTAACTTCAAGTGTTTCTATAATTTTGAATGACATAAGACATAAAAGTAGTTTATGTTATAATCTTGACACATGTTCTAAACAAGTCAATCTTATTAGAACGATAATCTCTTATCTTACTTTCAAGAGAATCCATTAATCATATTTGTATGTGTTGTTCCTTTGCACACAAAAAATACTTCTCCCACTTGTGCATAGAACAACACCATATAGCATATAAACACCATGACATTCGTTTGTTTATGTGAGCAATATGATAGTGTCATAGATATATAAGCATTACAAGTAGATGTAGGAGCACTTAATTATCAAGGAAACGTTCATGACTATCCTTGAGAATATGAATGTCTACATTTGTGAACGTAATGTATTATTTCAAGAAAATCTAGAAATAATCTGAGTTACTACCAAGATAATAACTCTTGTAACTCCCACTGAATTAGACAACGTTACAATAATGTCTTATTCAGTAATACACCACAATACTCCCACTGGATTTGACAACATTGTAAGTGTTGCATTAACCAGTGAAAATAGCGTGCTATTACGTTGTAACTCCTTTCAAAGACTATTCGTAACAATTACTTAGGTACTAAAAGAGTGTATTATACTCTGTAGATGATGAATCATCCATCATACTATTAACTTGAAAAATTGAGCATGCAATTTCTTCCTCAATAGGTCTACTATCCCCACAATGGTGTGTAACACCTTTAATTGGTCAAATCAAAACAACTAGATACAATATACTAGTTTGTCTTTTACCAATTTTGCGGTAATTAGTCTAGATTCTAATGTAATAACTCATATAATATCAAACATGTTTTCTAGTTGACCAAAATGTCATATAAGAATTCAATTACCAACAGAGGGTAATGAAATCTCTTAAGGAAAACATGGTGTGCAATTTTCTTAACTATTAAAGTTGCTATGAGTTATATTAGAATTTAGACAATTCTAATGTTCCTATCATACCTTTCTCAATCATGAAAAGGAATAGGATCGAGTCTCACTCTTCTTCCATGGAAAAGAGTTTATGTTTGTCTTTTAGTAAATTTTTTCTTGATCAAACATTTGTTTGAAAACAGAACTAAATCAATTTACCAAAGCTCAAACTACGTTTACGGTTTAATGTTGCATTAATACAATCAAAAGAATTTTCAAAATTCAATTTTTAGTATTTTCGATAATTAAATCTTTCAAGAAAATAAAATACCCTTGGTCAATATTCATATGAACCATAGAATTTTCCTTGAATCTAGGACCCTCATTATCATAGTTTCACCACATCAGTTGATCTGCTAGTGATGAAAGTATAGAATAGGTAATTGTCGAAGAACAATAATTGACAAACAAGTTTTCAATTCCTAGAAAATATGGGATTTACAATTTTGCCAAAACAATTAATGCAAAATGTAAGCATGTTTTATCCCATCTTATGCCTTAAGTCATAGGTCTCACTAACTAACTTAATTAAGTTGTCTAATTTAGAAACTGCAAATCATTAAGCTGAGGTCTCACACAACAAAATAATTCACCTTGTCATTGTAATCTAGATCAAGGTCTCACATAACTAAATTACAACTTCAAGTGTTTCATATCATTAGATGGCATAAACTTAAATTTTAAAGGGTACAATTATTGATGTGTAATCAAAACTTATGTATAAAGAAGCATGCATACAACTTTATAACACAAAATTTTCGAAAAAAAAACTTACTTGTATTTTAATTGCTAAGATTAAATTCTACAAAGTTTTAATCGATGCGTTGAGAAACTTACAACTTTGCACTAAGATGCTTCGTACATAGAATGGTTATACTAGGTAGCTCCAATCGAACTCACAGGGGGCAGAGGACCAGGTAAGCGCAAAAGCATAACCTTAGACATCCATTCAGTGCGACTGTGCGCACTTCTTAAACAACCCCTTTATAGTTTGTTCTAGTGGGTGAGCCGTTCTAACCATTTAGTACAGTCGCATCAATCGATTAAAAGTTCAAGATTTTAATACTTATAAAAACAAATCAAATTTTCGCCATTATTTAGTCCATTTAATTTTCTATTCTAAAAAAACCCTTTTTGCTTACTAACATGTCATACAATATAAACAAAAGGAATTTTAATAAAATTAAAAGGAACTCAAATAATATACATATAACTTAACAATTAACATATGTAAAAACAATTAGCCACATGCATAATTATTTCGATAAAACCTAATAAACAATTCTAGGCGTAAAAAATGCATACATCAACTAGGGCTTTCAACTACAAGGTAGATGAGCCACATACATCGACAAGTCGATTGCGTAAGCCAAAGTCAATAGTATACCAAATAGCACATAACGAATTTTTATTAGTATAATTGAGGTCTTCCCCAATTCAATATTATCAAATAAATAAACATGTGTATATCACTTAACAATTAATCAAAAAACAATACTCCATGGCAAAACATGCATGTTTCACCATGGATTCCTCATAACAATTATAATCCCAAGATACGCATATAATCATGGCACATAACAATTATTCATGAAAACGACATAAAATATACATGCAATCCTAGGGTTTCTACAAGTTTTACAAAAAATAAAACCTAATAAACAATTAAAGGGTAATCGACCCAATAATAAAAAATTAGGGTTCCAATTTTCAAAACCCTAGAAACCATAAAAGCATATAATAATCATAAAGATTCAATTTTTATGTGTTTCGGTAATTAATTACAACATATTAACGGCTCTTGATGCCACTGTTGGGTTTTACTAATCATAACAATTATATAAAACAAGTAAACATCATCAAAGCATGCAGCGGAAGTAATAGGAATAATACTTGTAAATTAATTAACCGAATTAAAAGTATATGTGCGTACCTTTTGCGAATCAATGCAATTAGGGTTTATGGAAAAACCCCAAATTAGGATCAAGAACAAGAAACCCTAAACCCTAATAAATTAGGGTTTGTGAATGTCGACCAACACCTATGTCGACCCACCAATGAAATCAACCACCAAGATTCACAAGCTCAAGCGTGCTTGTTCTTCGTTCTTGTACACACGTATTAGTAGCGAATCAATGAGAAAAGCTAGTTTCTTGATCACAATAGATTAACCAAACACCTTTGTTATGCTCAAGGTCACTCGCAAATCCCTTACATGGGGTTTTGCTTCGTCGACCTAAGAACAAGAGGGAAGAAAGAAGAAGTTTGGCCTTCTACTGAAATCTAGTGTACCAAAGGATGAATACATGGGGATGTATTTATAGCCTTATGGTAGATGTCAAGATTGCTATAGTAACCGATGTGGGATTCTATAGTTTTCGGCCAAACACAAGCCCAAAAGAGGATTCCTAAAACCTTCTCTTGACTTGTTAACTTTTCTTCATATCCCGTTGACATTTAATGACCGATAATCAAAACTCGTCAAATATTAAATATCATTAAGTATTTATTTCGTGATCAAATAATTAAATATAACATTTTATATATTAATTATTTATACATTGATTCTCATACGTAATGTGTGCAATCCCGAAGTCTCGAGTTCGAATCTGGTCATACATATATTAATAATTATCCATAAACCTTTCAATTCACACTCACTAACTTTTTCAAAACTAACAAACAACTTCAAATTAAACCCTAATCACTGATTCAAACACTTTCAGATCCGAGTAATTCAAAAACCTGTCGCCGCCACCTAAAACTCATATTAAACACCCGCCTGTCGAGGGTTTGTGTTTCGAAATCAAAACAACCAAAAAGGGTTTTTTTGTGTTCCGGATTTGAGAAAACCCAAAACATGTGTTTTTAGAAAGGGCTGTGATTTTGTGTCCGTTTCAATAAGATAAATTTGTTAGTGTTTAAGAGGTTAGGGGAAATTGGATTCATTCTTTTGAAAAGATAAAGTGTAGGTGGCCGGGAAATGAAACAATAGTGTGCGTCTGTGTTTATATGTTTAGATAGACACTAGGGTTGTAGATCTATATGGGTTAAAGATGAAGAATTTGTGTGGTGTGAAAGAGATAGAGGTGAAAGAGGATAGTGAATTTATTTTATGTGTTTCTAATGTGTTTTATAAAATTCACGCTATAAACTAAAATTATATTTTTCATGAGTATTAATGAAACTACAGTACTGCTGATATATATTATATCTATAGTTTCTAATAGAGAATTGTGATTTCAAATGTATGCGAGGATTAAGGAAGTTGATTCAAGGTTGGCAACAAAAAATTGCGGTTCCAACAGAAAACCAAAGAAGACTAAGAACGGTTTCATCTCCTCCACCACCGGGGACAACTTCAATAGAAGATCAAAACCAACACCACGACCACCGCCACCTCCAGCAGCTTTGACTTGAATATCATAATATTATCAAGTTATATTTAATTGTTATTGTTATGAGTGGCATAGTTTCTTTATTGTCTTTCAATAAATTGGATTGTGAAATGTTTTTTATTTTCTAGTTGGAATTGGTGATCGAAATGAATCATCTTTGGTGTATTGTTTCTAGAATAAGTACCATATAATGGCATAATAAAATTGTTGAAAACTGCTTTGTGGACATTTTAAGAAGACCTAGAACTAAGTAGATATTGGTTTCAAGTCTTTAACGAGTGCTCACACGCGTTTATTAAGTTTCCTTATAAGGTTTTCTGGTGTGAGATTACCAATATCTACTTAATTCTAGGCAATGTAGTTTTGGTAATCCAGAGTTGAGTGAACCAAATTTCTATGGTTCTGCAGGTCCCAAGGTTTTATCCCAACTCGAACAAACTGCTTTAATACATAGTGATTTAGTATCCTATGATCATGGATGATATATTTAAGAAAACATACTCTGTTAAGTATCAAGGGTAGAATCTAGTACATGTTTTAAATTAATGTATAATTTGTAATACCATACTCACTGAGATGATATCAATACTCTATCGTATGGTTGAATTGCTCATAAGTATTAATTAAAACCCGTAGGTATAATATTATTATGGACCATTATTTATAATGGTGAAAACCCTAATACCCTAAACCCACAAACCGGGTTTGGGCCTAATTTTCCACTAATAATAAGAACTCTAAATTACGCATTGAATAGTATGATTATTGGATCATTGATCGACTTTCTATTTGTAACAATCTCATGTAATTGTTTTTTAGCTCATTGATCCCTTTTAAGAAACTTATCAGCCTTTCAAAAACAATAGTTTTCAATATCATATTCGACTTCTCTATGAACCAAAACGTAGAGGTTTAGTTATAAACATTACACGAAAACTAAATAATTGTTCATGCAAACATATATAATAACCAAGGTTCTAGATAGCGTGAGGCGTGGCGTGGCGATATGGTCAAGCCTCGTGCCTTAGGAGCTATGACGAAGCTTTAGTGTTTTTAAGGCGAGACTTAACGCGGCAAAAAATATGAAAATATTTATAAATTTATATATTATATATCATATTTCATATATATCGAGTTTACAAAAAGTGTTATATAGATAACTAAGTCATTAAACTATCCTTACATGTAATTTTTTTCATTTCTTTAAAAAAAAAAAAAAAAAAAAACTTTTTCATCATAGTTGAATTCAAAAAAAGCGTCACGGCTCACGCATTAGCGTGCCTTATAGCACCTTTTCATACCTCATCTCACGCCACGCCTTAAGCCAACGCCTTGGTCTATTGCGTAGCGTGAAAGTCACGTCTCACGCCTTTGCGACGTCTTTGCGCGGTCATAGAGCACCTTTAAAACCATGATAATAACTACCCAATGGAAAGGTCAAATGTCTTCAAGTGTCGAGTTAGACCAGCAATTATGGATTGCTTATTTTCTTTGCTTGTGCTTTAATTTAAAAAAGTTAAGGCAAAATGTACATAAATGTAATCAATTTGTCATTTTTTGCTTTGTTGTGTCTTAATCTTTTTTTTTCTTTCTATTCTATATATCATACTTTTGAATTCTGTCTATTGTATGTATTTTGTGACAATTTCACCATTCTCATTTATCATACTCCTATTAGCGGATAGAGGCAAAATGGTCATAAGATTCACACAATAGACGAAATTAAAAAGTATGATGTATACAATAGAAAAAAAAGGTAACTACGCAACACAACAAAAAGTTGCAAGTTAGTCACGTTATTTTACTTTTGTCCTTTCACTAAATTATTTATTTATGTTTGGCTTTTGTTTTTTTAGTCAACTAGACAAGTATCCGTGCATAGCAACGAGATTTTCTAGCAGCAGATATTTATAGTGATATTTTGGTTACACAAAACATTAGACAAATCACTTAACCAAAATATCATTATAACTGCCTCTATAAAATCCATTTGCTATGCACGGATACTCGTATAATAATTACCAACATATTTTTTTTTCTCACCATCGCTGATTGAATATTTTGGGATACAAAAACATAAATTTACATCATAATAAGTGTGTATGATGATCAATAAATCTTTTTAGATGCATGGTTGTTTTTTGTTTTCTTTCAAAAACAAAATATTGATGTCTGGGGAAGTTACCTTCTCTAATTTATAACGATGCATCTACAACTAATTATGCGTTTGTTTTCTTTCATAAATGCATGAATGAACATCTAAATTGCCATAATCTCATAGTTGACCGGCCATGTATTATAGAGGTACGATAAAGTGTTCATGAAATTGCAAGAAACCGTGTATTAGTTAGTATTACAAATTTGCCAAAAATAGATTAGTTAAGGGTAATTGATAACGCTCAAATTGTACATGTTTTTAGTAGCGTTATCCGTGCTTTTATGTATTTTATTTGGCTATAATCATATGATTTTGTTACTTAATCGTACAAAAGTGTGTTTGCAAGTTCATTTGTAGCCAAGTACAGAAAAGTGGAGAAAAAGACGGAAAAAAAGTAAAACACGAAGATTTCTCCATGTACGAAGAATTCCCGACAAAAGAAAGACTTGTGGAGTATATTCGAGAAGATAAAGTCATCAAGATAGTGGTCCAAAGACTCAAGAATAAAATTCAAGAAGGAAAACGGGAAAGAAATGAAGAAAAGAAGCTTAAACGAAGAAATATTGGAAGCCTCGTTGTTCCCGACACACCTTCACCATTTTGGCCATAACTTTTGCATACGGACTCCGTTTGACCCCCGGTTTGCGGCCACGGAAAGCTAAGAGAAAGATCTACAACTTTGGAGATTGTCAATTTCTGTCAAAAGGCTCCAACCGTTCGGTCGGGCCCCGCAACTGAAACGGTTGGAGAGTAGTCAAGAAGACCAACCGAAACGGTTGGAGCCCAACTGATTCGGTTGGGAAGCCCTGGACAGCTATTTCTTCATCACTAAGACTCCAAACTTATCCCAAACGATTCTAGGTCCTTCTTACTCAATTTCTAGTCCCTTCCAAGCTCCTTGGAGGCCAAGTTGAGCATTGAATACCCCTAGCCTTGGAAGTAGTATAAATAGAGGCCTTTGCAACCTCATTTCATCATCCCTTCTCCATCCTTCTCATCCCTTTCCGCCACTCCTCTCTAGGTGTGAAATTCAAGCCTCCACCCTTAAGGACGAATTTCCACCTAGAGAGCAAACCCCAACTTGAGAGAACACACCCACTCTCAATCTCTTCATCCCAAAGGTGTGAAATTCGAGCCTCCACCCTTAAGGACGAATTTTCACCAATTACACCGTCCCCTCTCAAGGAAATTCAAGCCTCCACCCTTAAGGACGAATTTCCACCAACTTATGTTCCCCAAAAGACCACAAACCTCTGCCAAATTCGTGTAGTGTGCTCAAGGGTTGTTGAAGGCGTTTGGACATCATTTTCCGGCTTGGTAGAACTATTGTAGTTGATTGGAGGCTTGAAGGTTGCTATAATCCTTCATCTTTGCCTATTGTAAATCATACTTTGGGTAAACCTTGTTACTTTTATATTTTAAGATGTTTGTTATTGATATGATTGTTAAGATATTGTATTTGATTGAAATAACCATGAATGTCTTGATACTTGCTTGTTCTTATATTGCTTTTCTTGTTGGTTTGATACGTGACAATCATAACCATCAACTTGTTACTTGCTTAAACAAACAAACGACACTTGTAGTGCAACCAAGTCTCTTGGGACGACCTTGATTTACCATATACTATACTACAACTTGACTAGGGTATACTTGCCCGAATGTGTTCCTAGTTAACCGGTAATTCTTGTTTACAAATTTAAAACCCAGATGGAACCTATCAGTAATTTAGGCAAAATATTAATTTAAGTTTTTCACTTTCAAGAAAAGGGTTTTTTACATTATAAATAGTACTAGATGAGTACCGTGCATAGCAACGGGATTTTATAGTTGCCGATAGTTATAGTGATAAAAAACAGTTTATGGGTTATAAATGAAAAATAATAAAAGTTTGAGGATTTTAGAATTAAACATACTGTTTTGAAACTTGGTTCGACCCGGGTGGTTCAACCGGTTGAACTGTTCCGGTCGAAAAATGGGTCAATTTAAACCGGGTCAACCCGACAGGTTGGGCAAAAAAACGGATCAAATTAAACCGGGTCAACCAGCCGGGTTTGAAACGTCCCGGATCAACCCGGTTTTCGATGTGTATTAGTAGTTTTCTTTTGTTGTAATCGGACATATCTCATAATAATTGAAATTGATCATAATTAATTGTATCAACATATTTTTTTTTTTTCAACATTTTACTTTCTTAACTTTTTACTTTTCACTTTGATCATTTTGGTTTTATATATAGATAGATTAGAATAATACTTCAAAATTTAATAACTTGTTGAAAATTTATAATGACAATAAAATCCATCAGTATAAGGTTTTAAGACTTTAAGGGCTTGTTTCTTTTTATTTCCAGATTAAGTGGGTGAGCCCTTTTCTGTTAATAAGTCTTAATCGGGAGGAGCACCATTTGATTCCTCTCCTCATATAGACCATTTAACAGAAAAAGAAACATATTATATGTATAGCCCCACCACTATCTCCCCATTAAGACTTATTAACATAAAAAAGAAACACCTCCTAAGTGATGTTCTCGGATTTGGTCCATGCTTAATGGGCTATACCAAATTCCTTAGCCATCACGCTTTTGAGCACCCATTAGTGTTTCTTAATTCTTACATTCTTGTTTCAGCTTTTGAAGTTAACATTGTTAATCAGCATTTGTATTCCTCCTTTATAGAAGGTATAGTTAGAAGCACCGGGTAGATATTACTCCGTAGTACAAATTTAAATATTGTAATAAGAACTAGTTTGAACTTTAATTTTGAGCCCCGTCACCGTTTTTAAGTTGTTTTCATTAATTTATATTTTGTGCGTATAATACCATATAAAGATAACCATTTGCCTAGCGCAGATGGCCACCAACTACCGCAAATATCCGGGCCCATCCATGTGATGCTGTAATGGCGCGAGTTCGAATATGGACTAGCAGCATGGTGTGGGTATCGCGATCAGGTATTTCACATGTATCAAACCTTTGTTGGGTAGGATTGATGGGTACCAAAAGGTACACAGGGTTGAGGTGTCCCTGCCAAGCTACACTTTTTTTACCATATAAAGATGAAATCATACATAAGACCAGTCTTGCAAAAATCAGATGGCCGATTAATCGGCGATTAATCGATAGGCGGGATTAACCGCTCCGATTTTCACTAATCGGTTTTATTAATCGGTTTGGTAAAAAATCGGTCAACATACCGATTAATCAAATAAAAATCGGTCAAATCGGGCATAAATTCGTCAAATCGGATAAATCGGCCAACTCAATTACGGATAGAAATCGGCCAAATCAGGCATAAATCAGCCAAATCGGAAACAAATAAGTTAGATCGGTCAAATCGGGCATATAGTTTCAAATTTTATAACTTTATATACAAAAAACCAATCTGATTGATCCCCGCCTAACCGATTAATCGCTAGGCGGTACCCGGCCGCCCAACTACCGCCTAGCGATTTTTGCAACCTTGCATAAGACAAAAATGTCATGGATTTTTCTAACTTGTGTTCTAGGGGCACAAGTTAAGCACACTAAAAAGACACAGAGACGCACACAAAAGTACACTTTTCAAATAAAAGACATAGGTCCATGAGTCCTTTTTTGTGAGTTCTTATGTCATTTTGGTGTGCTTAACTTGTGCTCTTATGTAGAGGTCGTAAAATAGACGGGCCAAGCGGGCACGGGCCACGGTTCAAACGGGCCACGGGCTAAGCAGGCATGGGCTAAACGGGAACGGGCCAAACGGGGCGTATGTTTTACGAATCGCTTTAAAAGAGACCCAAAACGATGAAATAAATTCCTCAAACGTAACACATCATTTATATTTAAAAAAATTAAATATATTATATCTATAAGTTTATCTTTAAAAAAATTATATTGTTATTCAATTGAGAGAAAATATGTGTCCGTTTGTGCCATTTATTTTTTAAATGGGCAATATATGCCCATTTCAGAGGGAAAAAAATGCCTAAATTTGCTCAAATTAGCCCTTTTTTGAGTTTGGTCACAAATTGCCACTTCTACCCTTACGTCACAAGTTAGAAAAACCCTATTTTCTTCCCTCAATTATACGTAAATTCATTTGAGATCATACTTGTGACTGCCTTAGCTGGAGATCAAAATTCAGTAGAGAGGTTCTTATTTTTTTCCTTCAATTATACGTAAATTTATTTGAGATTGTTAGAATTTGGAATATTAATCTGTGGCAAACATATCATTCTATCAGTTCCTAATGGCTTTCAAGTTATGATCATTGCAGAGATTCTACAGGGGTTATTCATGGACAAAGAATAAAAGGTTTAAAGTTCCAAGAAGATGGTTTCTGCTGAAGAGTTACTCATTTCTGCTGATGAGTCATTTATAGCCGTTAGAGGGGTCTTAGTGTAACTTAATCTCCTATTTAATAAGTCCCTTAATCTAGGGTTAGATACACTTGAGTGTGCAGTCTTTTGTATTACTCTCTTCTCTTCTCTTAGATCATTTCACTGATCTTGTCTTGTCTTTACATTCATATGATTATTGTCTCATTGACATTAATCTAATATTGTAACATTTGGATACTATTAATCTAAGCTGACTATTGCAGCTTAGATCTGAATAAAGTTTCTGTTGCTTATCTAGTGTTGCCTATACCTTCGCACATGGTATCAGAGCTTCAGGCTCATTGATTCTTTTTGGCAACGAAGGTGTGGTTTGGGGTTATTACTATTGGTGTAATCACTGGTTATCTTCTGTTTACAATTTACCCTAGACTAAGTGAATCTAGGGTGATTGTGATTTGTTCTTCCGCTGCATATTTCTCTGTAAGTCTAAATCTTTTCTTCTCTTTAAACATACAGTACTTAAGTCTCTGTGGGTGCAAACGGGTAGACTAACATCTTGATCTGCCACCTTGAGTGGCACGAATACCTGCTCTAGTTTACCCTAGTCCACAGGCTTGGTGCTTGTTGTTTCTTATTGCAAAGTCTTATTTACTTGTTAGTATATCTATCTGTGATTCTTTGTCTGTCTTTTATCTCTGTCTTATTGTTTGTATTATGGCTATTGGTGATGATAATGTTGGTGGTGGTGGTTCCACTGAGAAAAGCTTATCCTTTGGTGATGCTTTGTATTTACACCCAAATAATACCAATGGTACTCCCATTATTTCTATTAAACTCACTGGAACTGAAAATTATAAAATATGGAATATGGCCATGATGTTTGCCTTAAGGAACCATAACAAGTTGGGGTTTATTGATGGTACTTGCATAAGAAATGATTCAAACCCCAGTCTTGCTAATCAATGGGATACTTGTAATTCTGTTGTGGTCACTTGGATCCTCAACTCTCTTAGCCCTGAATTATTTGCTGGTGCTACTTATTCTAAAACTGCTTATGAAATGTGGAATGATCTTAAAGACACCTATGATAAAGTTGATGGTTCAGCTATCTTTAATTTGCATAAAAACATAAATTCTCTTAGTCAAAGTGGGTCCTCTCTTGCTGATTACTATAACAATCTTAACTCTTTATGGAAAAAATTTGATTGTATGATTAGCTTGCCTCCCTGCACTTGTGAGGCTGCAAAACATTTTGAAAAACACAATCAGCTAATCAAGTTAATGCAATTTCTTATGGGTCTTGATGACTCCTATGTTCCCATCAGAAGCAATATTTTAACCAGAGATCCTTTACCTAATGTCAAAACTGCTTTCTCTATTGTCTCTAGAGAAGAATCTCACAGAAATGTTTCATCTGGGAATAGCTCTGCTAAACCCAATGCTACAGCCTTTGCTGCAAAAACTTCTGATGGTGGAAAATTTTTTGATAACAAAAGAGGTTTTAATAACAAAGTGTCTAGTTTTAATAATGGTAACAGCTCTAATAGCAGAGGACCAAACATGAACCTCAAATGTACTAATTGCAAAAAAAACTGGTCACACCATTGATAGATGTTATGATCTTGTCGGCTATCCTGCTGGATATGCTAAGAGAAATTTTAATGGTAAACCTTTCAGCAGTAACAATGTTTCTGCTGAAACCAATCTTGTCACTGATAATAGTATCAACAACTCTCCTGTCTCCTTGTCTAATGAACAGCTCTCAAGACTTATGAGTCTTCTCAATGACAACAATGTGTCATCTGCTAATGCCAACTTGGCAGGTAAAAATTTTTCAGGAACCTTCTTTAATGGCAGTGTCAAGTTTAATATAAACTTCAACAAGTTTTTTAACAACAACACTAAGACATTATCTGGAAACATCAGTCTTGGTTGGATTGTTGATTCTGGTGCAAATCAGCACATGACTGTGACTGAAAAATTTTTAATCAATGTTGTTAACATTTCAAATCTTGGTTTAACTGTTGGACATCCCAACGGTACTCAGGCCTTAATTACAAAAATTGGTGATTTAAAGATCAATAATGATCTAACTCTTTTTGATGTACTTGTTGTTCCTGAGTACAATGTTAGTTTGCTATCTGTTCATAAAATTGCTAGAGACAACAAGATGTTTGTCGGGTTTAATGAATCTAATTGCTATATACAGGATTTACATCAAAAAAGGATTGTGGGGATTGGTAAACAACACAATGGGTTATATATGTTTGATATTGATTCTTCATGTAAGATTATTTCTAAAAACTGCATATCTGTTTGTCATGTTTCAAAAAATCTTTGGCATCAAAGACTTGGTCATCCCTCTGACCAAGTCCTACACATACTTAAACCCACTCTTAAATTTGATAGTACATCTGAAACTGATCATCTCTGTGACACTTGTAATAAAGCTAAACAAACCAGGGAACCATTCCCTCTAAGTGAACATAAATCAACTAAAATTGGTCAACTTGTCCATCTTGATGTATGGGGACCATATAAAGTCACTAGCAGAGATGGTTACAAATATTTTTTAACTGTTGTTGATGACTATTCCAGGGCAGTGTGGGTTTATATGCTTAAGGGGAAGGATGATGTTTATATTTCCATTGTTAACTTTACTCACATGCTATCAAATCAATTTGAACACAATGTCAAGATCTTTAGAAGTGATAATGGGACAGAATTTGTCAATAATAAACTTCAACATTTTTTCCATGAAAACGAAATTTTACATCAAACCTCTTGTGTTTATACACCACAACAAAACGGCATAGCAGAAAGGAAACATAGGCATCTCCTTAATGTAGCTAGATCCCTCATGTTTCAGGGGGAATTACCTCTAAATCTTTGGTCTGAATGTGTTCTAACTGCTGCCTATGTCATAAACAGGTTTCCCTCTTCAGTTCTGTCTGGCAATTCCCCGTTCTTCCTTGTGTATGGGCATGACCCTTCACTCTCTCTCCTTAGAGTCTTTGGCTGCTTATGTTATGCCACAATACTCAACATCTCTGATAAATTTGGTAGTAGGTCTGAAAAAAGTGTCTTTATTGGTTACTCAAATGAGAAGAAAGGCTATAAACTCTTGAGCCTTGAAACAAAAAATATCTTTTACTCCAGAGATGTCAAATTTTATGAAACTGTTTTTCCTTTCAAAATGAAAAACTCAGTGTCAAAACCTTTTGTTGAAACCTTTGTACCAAAAGATTTAAATCACAAAAATTTCTTTGACTCACAAATAAGTCCCAATGATGAAGGGAGAGTGACATCCAATGATGATGGCACAATGGTAAGTCATCCTACTAGGATTGACGAACCAGTTGCAACATCTATAGATGATAATACACACCCTGAGGGCAACATATCACATGATTCACATTCTGCTGATGCAGTTTCTGATCCTGCTGATACAACACCTGATTCTGCTGAACAAGAAAGAGGCTTGCCAGCCATTACTGCTAGAAGGTCAACCAGAGTTTCCAAGTTGCCCAGTAATCTTAATGACTTTATTATAGAAGGGAAAGTCAAATATGGTGTTGAAAAGGTTGTTAATTACTCCAATCTTAACAAAGATAATTACTGCTTTGCATCTAGTCTTAATAAAAGTATTGAACCTACCTGTTATGAAGAAGCTATCCATGATAGTAATTGGGTTGATGCTATGAATTCTGAAATTGAGGCCTTAAATGAAAACCATGCTTGGGATATAACTGATCTACCTCCTAATAGAACTCCCATTGGTTACAAATGGATTTTTAAAATCAAATATAAAGCCAATGGTAAAGTTGATAGATACAAGGCCAGATTAGTTGTTAAAGGCTATAACCAAAGGGAAGGAATAGACTATGATGAAACCTTTTCCCCTGTTGTGAAAATGTCTACTGTTAGATGTCTTATTGCCTTAGCTGTAAAAAACAAATGGCCTCTTTTTCAACTTGATGTTAACAATGCCTTCTTGTATGGAGATCTTGATGAGGATATCTATATGACCATCCCCAAAGGGTTTTGTAATGAGAACAATAAAAATAAAGTTTGTAAACTTGTCAAGTCCCTATATGGCCTAAAACAAGCTCCCAGGAAATGGAATGAAAAACTTGTGAGTGTTTTAAAAGAAAATAACTTTGTTCAATCTGTCAATGATCACTCCCTGTTCACCAAAACAGAGAATAACAAGTTTATTGCTCTGCTTGTTTATGTGGATGATATTGTTCTTACTGGAAACTGCATTGATGAGATAAATCTTTTTAAAGAGTTTCTAAAATCCAAATTTCATATCAAAGACTTGGGAAATCTAAAATATTTCCTTGGCATTGAGGTTTTAAAAACTGGGAATGACATTTGTCTTTCTCAAAGAAAATACTGTCTTGAACTCCTCAAAGAATTTGGTCTTCTTGGGTGCAAACCTGTGTCCACTCCTATGGAACCCAACTCTGTGCTTCCATACATTCCCACTGCTGATGACCCATTGCTTGTCAACATCACTGGTTATCAGAAGTTACTTGGGAAACTTATCTATCTCACCCATACAAGACCTGACATCTCATACTCAGTTCATTGTCTGGCACAATATATGCATTCTCCCTTAAAATCTCATCTGGAATGTGCCCTCAATGTTCTGAGATATCTAAAAGGAGCTCCAGGTAAAGGTCTAAGGTACAATTTCAGCAACTCTGAAAATCATCTTGAAGGATATAGTGATGCTGATTGGGCCAAATGCAAGAAAACCAGAAAATCTGTCACAGGTTATTGTGTTTTCTTCAATGATTGTTTGATCTCATGGAAAAGTAAAAAACAAAACGCACTTTCAAAATCTTCCACAGAAGCAGAGTATAGATCTATGTCTACTGCTGCCTGTGAAATCATTTGGATTCAAAAAATCCTAAAAGATCTAAAAGTTGATATCAATCTTCCTGTTAATCTTTTTTGTGACAACAAATCCGCTTTACAACTTGCTGTCAACCCTGTTTTTCATGAAAGATCAAAATACTTTGAAATTGATGTTCACTTCATCAGGGAGAAAATTGCAAGAGGTGTTATAAGTGCTAAGAAGATTGGCTCGTCAAACCAAACTGCAGACATTCTCACTAAGAATCTCCCTGTTTATCAGCATAAATTTTTGTGTGAAAAATTGATATTGTTTGATATGTTTGCTAATCAGATTAAGGGGGAATGTTAGAATTTGGAATATTAATCTGTGGCAAACATATCATTCTATCAGTTCCTAATGGCTTTCAAGTTATGATCATTGCAGAGATTCTACAGGGGTTATTCATGGACAAAGAATAAAAGGTTTAAAGTTCCAAGAAGATGGTTTCTGCTGAAGAGTTACTCATTTCTGCTGATGAGTCATTTATAGCCGTTAGAGGGGTCTTAGTGTAACTTAATCTCCTATTTAATAAGTCCCTTAATCTAGGGTTAGATACACTTGAGTGTGCAGTCTTTTGTATTACTCTCTTCTCTTCTCTTAGATCATTTCACTGATCTTGTCTTGTCTTTACATTCATATGATTATTGTCTCATTGACATTAATCTAATATTGTAACATTTGGATACTATTAATCTAAGCTGACTATTGCAGCTTAGATCTGAATAAAGTTTCTGTTGCTTATCTAGTGTTGCCTATACCTTCGCACAGAGATCATACTTGAAAAAACTTATGTTGTTTCGCAAAATTAAAATCACTTTTAATCAAAGAAGAAGATTGAAAAGTTGCCAACTTTGAATTGGATGAATATTTATAGCAACTTGCACCCAATGTGAATTCAGTATTCTTCTGTAAGAAAAAGATCGATATCCAATACATGTAATGTAACAACTATAGCTAGCTACTCCATATTTATATAGGTATATATCATTTATATAATTGACCAAAGTACTTGTAACCAGATTGGAATTGCTACTTGTGTAGATACATATATATAGTTAGTTAATCTAAACCTTGTAGAACATGTCTCATTAACCAAGTGATTGTGACCTCAAATGACAAGACAAGGTGTCAAGGTGTGCTAGTCTCTATTCAAGAAACACGTTTTAAGAAACTCGTATTGAAATGCGATGTATGCAACATTCAACTGGTAGAGTAATCCCATATGCTTAAAGTATTCCAGGTGAGAAACGAAATTTAACTATGCATTGCTTCAGTTTCCCACTTAGGCATATCAGATATATAAACTCGACATACACATCCATTTTTTAGAAATCAAAGCAAAAGACATACATAAAAAGAAATAATGGAATTCTACTTTCAAAAACTGATATGTTTGGTGATTGTGTTATTATTAACACTTGATCATCATTATACCAATGCTGTCGTTTCAGGTAAGCAATATATCCTTGTTCCTGAATCCTGTCACTAATCATTAAGATCATAACTTCATTGCAAACTAACCATAATATTTGCCAATATATTGAAAATGCTACAACATATATTGTTGGTAATTTTAGCGTCATCAACTATTTTAGATATCTGTGATTTACTAGAGACCAATGAGCTTTCATATAATGCTCGGGTACGAGTAAGAGAAGTGTGGAATGCACGCTCGTTTGAGCTAATATGTTTCCGACCACAATAAAGACACGGGGGTCGAGGGGCAGCGCCCCGACCCAAATGGTATATTTGGTACTCCTTATGTGTTGCCCTATTTCCCACCATAATCCAACCGATGTGACTATTGGGATAATAGTTATAACCGCGTCTAACTGTCAGAATAACATTTTACATTAAAGACTCATTTGTCTCATTTTAATATACGAAAACTAACTTAAACTATTTGTTTTGCTTTGCTCTTTTGTGCCTATAACAAAGTGTTTTTCTTGAATTGTCCCAATATATAAGGATTTCATGATTACCAAGCATTAAAAGGTCAAAATCTGTATCTGGAAAGTGAACAAGCAGATTATCATCAAACTTCAAACCCTTACCAAATTTTTAGCATACATATAGCGAAAAAAGTTCAATTAACCAAGATATGATATCTGCTTTAACGAGTTAATTATCATGTTACATCCATATCTTTTACAGTAAATTCAAAATTGCTAGTCGGTGCTAATCATAATGTACGTCATTGTAATTTTTTCATAAACACTATGCGTACTTAATTTGCAACATTTTGGATGTTTGCTAATCATATTGCTGTGTGTTATTAGATAAAGATTTCGAATATATGCAAAGATCAAGGAAGTTGATTCAAAAGTGGCAGCAGAACTACATGGTTCCAAAGAGTCAAAGAAAATTAAGAACGGTTTCTGCTCCACCTCCACCAAAATCTAATTTTAATAGAGGTCGCCGCGGGCCGGCTGATCTTTCTCCTGCACCATCGCCTTCGAATGGATCAACATAATGTCATAATAATCCCAACTTAGTTTGTGACTGTTTCGTTGCGTGTCGACATCTGGTGTCATGTCATCTTTATGTTAATACTTAATAGGGTTGTGAAATAATTTTTCTAGTTAATATAGGTATTAGTATATATGCAATGGTGAAATGAATCGTTTTTGTTCTTTGTTTGTTTCTTATAAACATCAGTACATCACCCTGTAGTGAATTTACGTGTATATTTGTTAGAAAAAATGTAGAATATACAAAGCTATCAGCCATAAGTTTTTTTCAACTTGTTGGTGGTATCTTTGAAAAGAAGCGGAGTTTTTGCTAATTTGGAATTTTTTTTCTTAATCGGTTCATTAACTCTCAAGATTCTGCATAAATTGGTCAAACTCAATTGTAAATATTTCATAAAGTGAAACATGATGGGACTAGTACAATAAAGAAGCAATGAAATAACCGGTTGATCATACACATGCATATAACCAAATATAAGAGTAAAGCTAATTAGCATATCTTACACCATAAGCTAGTGGTTTAGAATCTTATATATAGTCAAAAGCCGAAACTCACCCGCCCTTATATAGTTATATTGTTGGGATAATACAGGCTCAAGGTTAATTTGAGTAGTAATAATGCACAGGCTCATAACTTCTTGGGCTTAGGTAATAGTACTAGCTTGTCTCAAGTCCACCTTTTACATGATCCAACCTAATTATACTTGGGCAGTGTTTGTAATTGTAACATGAGCTCCGGATCCGTAGCATTTCTTCCGACTTGGGAACTGTCCAAATCTTCTTTCGTATTTTTTTCTCGTCTTGCTTTATCTATTTTTCATCAACGACATCGTAAAAGTAATTGTGTTCTTGGTTTCAATATTCTGCAGGTCCGCTTCTTGTCCTTTGAGGTGTTCACCCTTAACTTGTGCTTACAGCTAAATATTTGTTAAGGTGTTTGGCTGTTGTTGAAGTGGGTTTATGTTCCGTGTTTGCACATTGGAAGTAAGTTTATGGCTTCAAATCCGAGTTAGGCCATTCAAGTAATCCATTCAAAGGAAGTCACGACCCTCTCGGGACTTATTTTGTATTGTTCTAATTTTTTATGTCATATGAGTTTTGTTCGACTTTAATGCGATTTGATTTTTTTAAGGCTAGTTGGGTTTTGTTTTTCAAGTTGATCAAGAGTTGGTAACTATCTAGTATCAATGTGTTTTTCAAAGAGCCAAACACCATCATATCAAAAGGTTTAGGTTTCCAGGTAATGTCAAAATCGCTCAAATCATGACAAATCATGACAAGTCAAATGTCTTCAAGTGTCGAGTTAGAGCAGCAGTTATGGATTGCTTATTTTCTTTACTTGTGCTTTAGTTTGAAAAAGTTAGGACAAAATGTACATAAATGTAACCAATTTGTCATCTTTTGCTTTGTTTTGCTTTGTTGTGTCTTAATGTTTTTTTTTCCTATTCTATATATCATACTTTTGAATTCCGCTTACTGTATGTATTTTGTGACAATTTAACCATTCTCATTTGTCACACTCCTATTAGCAGATAGAGGCAAAATAGTCATAAGATTCACACTATAGACGGAATTAAAAAGTATGATGTGTACTATAGCAAAAAAAAAAAGGTAACTACGCAACACAACAAAAAGTTGCAAGTTAGTCACGTTATTTTACTTTTTCCCTTTCACTAAATTATTTATTTATGTTTGGCTTCTGTTTTTTTAGTCAATTAGACAAGTATCCGTGAATAACAACGAGATTTTCGAGCAGCAGATATTTATAGTGATATTTTGTTTACACAAAACACTTAACCAAAATATCATTATAACTGCCCTCTATAAAATCTATTTGCTAAGCACATATACTCGTATAATAATTACCAACATATTAAATTTTTTTCTCACCATCGTTGATTGAATATTTTGGGTACAAAAACATAAATTTACATCATAATATTTGATCAATAAATCTTTTTAGATGCATGGTTGTTTTTTGTTTTCTTTCAAAAACAAAATATTGATGCCTGGGGAAGTTACCTTCTCTAATTTATAACGATGCATCTACAACTAATTATGCATTTGTTTTCTTTCATAGATGCATGAATGAACACCTAAATTGCCATAATCTCATAAGTTGACCGGCCATGTATTATAACGTTACGATAAAGTGTTCATTAATTTTGAAATTGCAAGAAACCGTGGATTAATTAGTATTACAAAGTCTCCAAAGATAGATTAGTTAAGGGTAATTTAGAAAAAATATTAATTTAAGTTTTTCACTTTCAAAAAAAAAGGTTTTTACATTATAAATAGTATTAGACGAGTACCCGTGCATAGCAATGGGATTTTTTAGTTGCCGATAGTTAAAAAAGTTTATGGGTTATAAATGAAAAATAATAAAAGTTTGAGGATTTGAGGATTAATCATACTATTTTGAAACTTTGTTCGACCCGAGTGGTTCAACCGGTTGAACTGTTCCGGTCGAAAAATGGTTCAATTTAAACCGGGTCAACCCGCCGGGTGTGAAACGTCCCGGATCAACTCGGTTTTCGATGTGTATTAATAGTTTTCTTTTGTTGTATTCGGACATATCTCATAATAATTGAAATTGATCGTAATTAATTTTTTCAATATTTCCTTTTTAATTTTTGTACCATTTTACTTTCTTAACTTTTTACTTTTCACTTTCATCATTTTGGTTTTATAAATAGATAGATTAGAATAATACTTCAAAATTTAATAATTGTTGAAAGATTATAATTACAATAAAATCCATCAGTATAAGGTTTTAAGTGATGTTGATGTTCTCGGATTTGGTCCATGTTTAATGGGCTATACCAAATTCCTTATCATCACACTTTTGAGCACCCATTCTTGTTTCTTACATTCTTGTTTCGGCTTTTGAAGTTAACATAATCCAGCATGGGTTGAGATCAATATATATCTCATATTTGCCATAGATCCAATTAATCAATTTAACCATTTATTTTTTATTAAAGTTAATAAAAAAGATCATTTTCACCCTTTTTTAAAAACAACATATCTTGCAAACGGTAAATCTTCAAACTACAAAAAATACACCATCTCGACGGGAATTAATTCATCTTTCTATAGATATGCACTTCTTTAAATTTTCGACAAACTTTATTTTTCAAAAATTCCGCCCAGAAAAATTACATATGATTTGTAAAATCATATATGATTTTCAAAAAGCACATGTAATTTGTAAAAATCAAATCATATGTGATTTTTCCAAATCATATATGATTTTTACAAATCACATATGATTTGCAAAAATCATATATGATTTGTAAAAATCGAATTACATATGACTTTCACAAATTATATATGATTTTTCTGGGCCGAAATTTTGAAAAACAAAATCGTTCAAAATATATAAAAGTGCATATCTACAGAAAGATAATTTAATTCTCGTCGCGGTGGTATAATTTTTTTCGCGTAACGATTAACGGTTTGCGAGATATTTAATTTTTATAAAAAGATATTTTATTTCTTTTTATTAGAAAAATGAATGGCTATGATTTGTTCATTGTAAATTTGAGATTTATATTGAACTTTTTATAATCCAGCATTTGTATTCCTTCTTTATAGTTAGAAGCACCGGGTAGATATTACTCCGTAGTACAAATTTAAATATTGTAATAAGAACTAGTTTGAACTTTAATTTTGAGCCCCGTCACCGTTTTTAAGTTGTTTTAATTAATTTATATTTTGTGCTTATAATACCATAGACGAGTAACCGCGCCTAGCGGCAGCGATGTCTAGTTTTCTGCAAAGTTCCGACGACACATAAGTTTCTTTCAACAAACTGTATTTGTAGCATTAGAGAATCGTTTTCGAATAACTACAATTCTGATGCGTGGTTGCATAGCAGCATAAATATATAGTTTTTAAAAAAATAATGTGGAGTCGATCCAAGTGTGTGAGTATATTTTCTAATAGGATTGTTTTAAGTTATTAAGATTTTTAGTAATAATAGATTCAAGCATTACAAAAAGCGACGGTATTATGTAGTTGGCAATATTATATTGTAGTTTAGAGGTATAGCCAACATGTGTGACCGCTTTTTCTTGTTTTGTCAGTAAGTGATAACTATTTTTTTTTTACATGTGTAGCGTTTATCATTTGGTGTGTGGCTTTTAAAATTGTAACTTTGCAAATTGGATATCACCATATAAGATTATTTTGTACTATCAATTTGTATAGATATTTATGCATTGTTCAAAGCTATTTGTTTGAGGTACAAATAATTATCGCTAAAGATAACAATACTATTTATTTTTTGTGATTTTAATAAACTTACATAACATTATTGATACACTGGACAAAGGGCTATACAATATATATTAACTTTTAAACGACGATTCATATATGTTAGTCCCTTAAATGGTGCAAGAGCAACATTTTTTAAAATAAATTACATGTGTCAAAGCAAAATAAACCAAAAACTACAATTACTTGGTCTCTCATTTAAAAAAAATTGTCACGGGTTCCACAACTACTTCATCATTTCTCATATAATTTTGTCAAATTTGAAACCCGATTTCACCCGAGTGGTTCAACTGGTTGAACCGTTCCGATAAAAAAACAGTTCGATTTAAACCGAGTCCACCGATAGGTTGGGTCAAAAAAATGTCAAATTAAACCGGGTCAGCCCGCCGGGTTTGAAGCGTCCCGGGTCAACCCGGTATCGGTTTCAATTGATTGTTTTTAATTTGGTAGATGTGCTTTTAATTGGGTGTACAATGTGAATAAGTTATTGTACTTTTAAGTAATGGAGTGTTTTAATAAGAGTATTAATTATATTATTTATTTCTCTCTCCATTGACCATGTTTTCAACATTCAACTTTTAACATTTTTCACTTTTTCCACTTTGACCATTTTTTCATTTTATATAGTATAGATATAAAGATGAAAATCATACATAAGACGAGTGTTGCAAAAATCGTTCTAAACGGCCGATTAATCGATAGGCGGGGATTAACCGTTCCGATTTTCACTAATCGGTATTATTAATCGGTTTGGTAAAAAATAAGTTAATATATCGATTAATCAGATAAAAATTGTTCAAATTGGGCATAAATCCGCCAAATCGGATAAATCGGCCAACTCAATTACGGATAGAAATCGGCCAAATTAGGCATAAATCAGCCAAATTGGAAAAGAAATCAGTTAGATCGGCCAAATCGGGCATATATTTTTAAATTTTTATAATTTTATATAAAAAAAAAAACCAATCTGATTAATCCTCGTCTAACCGATTAATCGCTAACCGGTACCCGGCCGCCCAGCTACCGACTAGCGATTTTTGAAACCTTGCATAAGACAAAAATGTCATTGATTTTTCTAACTTGTGTCTTAGGGGCACAAGTTAAGCACATTAAAAAGACACAGAGACGCACACAAAAGTACACTTTTCAAATAAAAGACATGGGTCCATGAGTCCTTTTTGTGAGTTCTTGTGTCATTTTGGTGTGCTTAACTTGTGCCCTTATGTAGAGGTCACAAAACGGACGGGTCGGGTGGGCACGGGCCACGGTTCAAACAGGCATGGGTTAAACGGGAACGGGCCAAACAAATGTATGTTTTACGAATTGCTTTAAAAGAGACCCAAAACGACGAAATAAATTCCTCAAACGTAACACCTCATTTATATTTAAGAAATTAAATATATTATATCTATAAGTTTATCTTTAAAAACAATTATATTGTTGTCCAATTGAGAGAACCTATGTGCACGTTTGTGTCATTTAATTTTTAAATGAGCAATATATACCCATTTCAGAAAGAAAGGAAAAAAAATGCTAAATGTGCCCAAATTAGCCCTTTTTTTGAGTTTGGGCTCAAATTGCCGCTTCTACTCTTATGGCACAAGTTAGAAAAACCTTATTTTCTTCCTTCAATTATACGTAAATTCATTTGAGATCATACTTGTGACTGCCTTAGCTGGACATCAAAATTCAGTAGAGGTTCTTATTTTTTTCCTTCAATTATACAAGAATTCTGGCAAATAGCCACGGACTTTATTTGTGGGTAAAAGTCCAAATTTCGTGGGTAATCGAGTAATACCCAAAAATTACCCATGACTCTATGAAGATGGATAAAACCTCCGAGGCTAATTGTTTGCCCATGACATTTTCACTTTGTGGGTAAATTTACCTACGTCATTTAGGTGGGTGATTGTGTTACGTTCATGGGTAGTCTCATGGGATTTTCTTACTCACCACGAAAATACCCATATACATAGTTGTGGGTAATTTGTGGGGAACATTAGCCGCACAAGTATTCGTGTGTAAAAGTCAACGCTACATAAAACCATATTTTCCCACAAGAATAATCTTGACCTGTGTAAAACCATGGGTGAAATTTACCCATAATAATTTGTACGCAAATATTCCCACTAAGATAACAAGGATGAAATTCATGAAAAAAATGGCAAACGAAATATTTCTATAAACTGCATTTCACATACATTTGTTAACGAATGGAATATACCGAAACAATTATGTATTCAACAAATATTATATCCATGTACAATCTATAAAACGAGTCGTCCACAAAAAGAAAAACACGAGAAACTAATAGTAGTTCCAAATGTACTATAGTGCAGCAGCAACATGCACGACTGTATGAGTAACATCTATATATTACATGACGATATGTATTTACAAGGCATCACTCCATGTCCAATCTAGTGCTTTTTTGCTAACTGCTCAGTGCAGTTTCTCTTTTATTTTTTCCACACATTGGTCTTCACTTGGAACACACAGTTTCGCTCATACCCTACATATAAGACATTAATAATCAGTTTTACAAATGGTCATATAGCCATGAGAGGTTTTAACGCAAAGAGAGGTTTATAAAATGAGAATTTTCAATAGAATATATAATTTGAGGGTAAATGGTGGTAAGCACAAGACCCACTTCTCAAATAAGATTATAAATTTAAGGTTAAGAATAGCATCATATACATTGGTATAACTCTCAATCTTGGCAATCCACAGTCATATCTTTGTAATATTATGTATGTATACATGGGCCAAAGGAGTCATATACTACCATATGTCTGTATTTGATTTAAATCATATATGCAGTTTTAACGTTGTAAAGAAGATCCGTATAAACATCAAAGAGAATTTCACATGCATGTACATGATATACATAACTGAGACCATGAGAGTTTACCTTGTTTCTTATATTTTTTAAGCGGGACTAAAAAACAAAGTAATTCCTTTGTGTGTTGCTTGACCTCTAGCCAAAATGGTACTTGCTTTTCATTAGTTAATAGTTTTAATACACAAGAAATAATGGAAACCAAGAAGAACTGAATATTATATATATATATATATATATATATATATATATATATATATATATATATATATATATATATATATATATATATATATATATAGGGGACCTTTATTTTGAGAACCCTGTTAAGTGCGAGAACTGCGAGAACCCTTTATGTACTCCTATTAATGCATATTGTGCAACATATCAATGCAACATAGCATTTTTGAATTATTAAACTTTTTATTTAATCTAAAAGGGTATAATAGTAAAAGTCAATTTTATATAATTTTATTATTTTGGTTTTTTGAATTGTTTTTTCGACATACATGTTTTTGAAATGTGCATATGTGTTTTTAGATCATGTAAATTTATAACAACCAAGAACATAATGTTAACCACAAAATTCGATACAGATTGAAATACAATTAAAATACAAATTTATAATAAGAAGAAATACACGAATATAATCTATCTTTACACTTGTGTACTAACAATAATTAACGTAAACGGACATATGTGCACAAAACATATGTGTTTGGAGTTTCTCATCATATTATTTTGAACATGTGCGCATGTCTTCCAAAAACATATATGCACGCCTTCCAAGAACATATATGTACTTCAAGCATGTGTGCATGCCTTCAAATAACGTCACGCCTAGAAAAAATAATAGTCAAGATTAAATACTTTTAAAATAAAACTCAAGATAACATAACACACATGGACAAGCTTAAATTAACAAACACAAATAAACATGAGACAAAAATTTTTATATATGCAAAACATATATAATCAAAACACAAAACATATATGTTTTATAAATCAAACACAAAACATATATGTTTTATACGTAAACATATATGTTTTATACGTAAACCTTGTTTAATTTTTTTTATTGGCACCATCATTTATAACTGTCTGCTGGAAAGACATACAAATAGAAAACATATTGTACAAACTAGGCATGCCATATAACATGAGAGATAGGGAGATGAATTACAGTGAGAACAACTAACAAGCAGAATCTTGTCTATCAATTTAAACTGAAATTGCAGATTATTGCCAAATGGATACCACGGATAATTACTTAACTATCAAACTAAGAGTCATTCAACATTAATATAAGCTACATTTTCGAACACGGTGTACACCTATACAGAAACACTTATTGCTCAATAATAACACAAAAATTGTTTTGACCCGTTACGCAACATGCCCATTTTGCTAAATCTACATTTGACATACATATATAGCGCATAAATATAATTATATGCTTAGAACAATACAATTGTAAGTTTCTAACCTTTGTATCAATATCGCGGTCAAGCAGATCATTGATAGTACATAGAGAAAAGCTCCGCAACCAAATAGGGCCATCATCTTCAAATCAGGAAGGTGTCCAGGAGATGCTGCTAATGTGATGGACCTGATTTATAGAATGAGATAAAAAAAAAAAAAAAAAAAAAAAAAAAAAAAAAAAAAAAAAAAAAAATGTTAGTTCCTGCTAACATCAGCCTCAAGCTTCTAAAAATTAATCTAATACACAAACAGTAATTCCTATCCTTTTGCAATTATGTGCATAAAAGTGTGATGAGCAACCCGACATTCCAAAAAAAAGCACCTTTTTCATGCTTCCATTTCAAAGCCACGCGTAACCTCCATTTTTAACCCAGAAAGTGCAATGCCATACAGGTTATCCACCACTAAAAAGTCTACACACAAACATTTTATCCCTGTTTTTTCAACTGAAAAGCAATAGCTATAGTAGATTTCACATATAAAAGAAAGTATAATAACCCTCACGCGTATCAGTCACGAACTAAAACCCTCCAACGAATCGAAACCTTGTGATTCTACCTCTTTGTGATTGAAGGCTTTGAATGATGGCTTTGAATGAGTGATTGAGAGGATGAGGCGGCTAGGGTTAAGATGGAGAAGAAGATGAACCGTGACTTTTATTCAAATGATTTGGAAAAAATATATTATTTGATACTCCGTATTATACTGTAACCTCCCATTTTTGTGTAGTTTAATTTTGAAATCCCTTAATTACCCTTTTAGCTTTTCAAATATTCTCTTAATCTTTTAGTTAATTACATTAATGGCATAATCAATTATAGCCATTGATCAAACAATCTAATGGTTCAAAGAGAGTTCTCGCAGTTCTCGCACTTAACAAGGTTCTCAAAATAAAGATAAACTATATATATATATATATATATATATATATATATATATATATATATATATATATATATATATATATATATATATATATATATATATATCAGCTCTCACAATAATATGATGTAAATGGTCAAAATCATAATTGACATCATATTCCGTACTTCTTATTATATTTAAAGCGCGACATGGTAGTCTGTAGTCATTTGAAAATACATTCAACATGTTACTATAAACCCCAATAAAAAACTATAGTTTGCATTCTTAGGAGTAAGACAAATTAGCAAACTCGATACAAGTGGTCTGTTGTTAAACGACATTGTGGTAAACAAATCGAAGCCAATTGTATACAAACATACCTTGGCCTTGATGTTCATTCCATAACGATCATAATTCATGTTTTTCTTCTCGTGAAGAATAAATGGTCAAAAGTTTACCATATCCTGTATGGTCATATATTTGTGAGAGCAAATGGCAAAATGCATACCACAATCTCATTTTTTTACAAAGTGCATACTCATTATTTTTTTTAACAATTACTTACATGGATGTATATAACTGAAGACATGAGTCGTAACATGTAAACTATATTTCTCTCGCACATTTCATCGAACAACTTATAGGCGCTCAACAAATCACCATGTTCCCTACACATCAACAAAAAAATAAATCAAATTAGTAATGTCCACATCAGTTGGTGCAAAAATAAACACTCCATAGAAGAATAAAAAAATATTAGATCAAATTCCCTAAAAAATAAGACAAGAAAAGTATCTCAAAACATATGAAAATATCGTACTTGTAACATTAGATTAATCAATTATTTAATTACATAGTTAAAATAACCAAAGCAAAAAATTTTACGCAACATTTTACCTTCAAATCTGCGGCACTCTATTTCTTAGGAACCGAGTAGAGAGAAAACTATAATTTTTTAATTGTGCTACATGATAGGGAAATAAAATTTGTTTCCCGCTGTTAACATTTTAACTTTTTAAAACCGCCCATTTTTTCCTACCCGGGCTAGATTTAGAATTTAAGAGCCCAACTTGTCATTTTAAAGTTATGAAAAGCGATTCATAACTATATTAAATTACATAATGATATCAATTTGGCTTCCTTATTCAATATACTAACAAATAACAAAAGGGAAATTTGCATTATTATGACTCAATATGCAACTTATTTCTAACTTGACTCATTTATGTGAACCATCCTAGAGGTTGTTAATTCAAGCATCGCTGGAGGCATTTGTGAGATATACCCTGAGATAGCTGGTATATGGTGTGAGAAAAATTATCGTTCCAAAACACTTTATTTTGCTAAAATAAAGTCATGTGAAACCGTAATGGGACATAATTACGTAGATCGAGTGCACTACTCCTAATTAACAATGGATTACGTCACACCCTTAATTGATGATTGTTACGAACGTTCTAAGATTGACTTCGGTTTATATCGATATGCCCTATCAACCACTACAAATGACAACCTAATGCTATGGTATGGATATTAGTTAAAGTTTCTTTTGCGCATTAACTAATCTACTTGCTTAACAATTTCACAAGCCAACACCACTTACTGCTAGTGGAGGAAGACCCTTGAGCGATAAGAGACATATGCTAATGAGAGAGCTAAATAAGGATCTTTCGTGTATAATACTGCATAATCTTGGATCTTGTTCGGTCGCAAACTTGCTTAGAACGTCACTCTCTAAGCATCTAATGTGACGTCGTTAGTTAGGTGGTCACTAACTACAACCCCATTTTTTCCAATCTTCATTCACGTGAGCCCATATGTTTTCCAAATCATCCAAATGCATAGGAATCAACCTAAAACAATACATGAAGGAAATTAAGCCGTAACAAAGATAAAAAAAAAAAGGTAAAATGCTTAATAGCATAAGGTAAATGAACTATAAAATCACTATGAAGATGCACCTCATCACTCATCACTCACACATACAAATAAGAGGCAGGGACCATAATGCAAGTTCATTAAAGAACACCCAAAAAAATAAGACTGTGTAGAAAGATTGGAATACATTACCCACAAAAATTACCCATGCACAAACTGACAAAAGTAAGCATTTAGTCTGTGGGAAATATGATTTACCCATGGTATTACCCATACATTTACCCATGACGACAAAGTTTGTGGGAAATTCATGGGAAATTTTTTAGCGGGAATAATTTACCCACAAATTACACATGAAATACATTTATGTGGGTAATTTTGTGGGAGATTTTGCGGGAAAGTCGAGGGTAAAATTAATTCCAATTTCAGTTGCATGAACGTGGGCATTTTGTGGGTAATTGGTGGGTAAATACCCATGACTCAAAGTTCGTGTTTAATTTTCGTGGGTATCTGACAGAATTATACGTAAATTCATTTGAGATCATACTTGGGCACTGTTTGGCAGGAGCTTTTTGAGGAGCTATTAGCTTTTTGTTGCAAAAATAATCTCTTCTAAAATAAGTAGCTCTGTTTGTATACACTAACTTCAAGCTTTTATTTCAAACAAATAGCTCCTAAATAAAAAGCTGATTCATGAAACTTTTTAAACATCTTGGAGCTGTTAAAACATTAAATTACTGATATACCCTCCAAACATTTATTTACAATTATAAATATGTCTTTTTATGTCATTTTACACCTTATAATTACATTTAACAGCTAACTTACCAAACACTTTTATTGAAAAAAAGATACAGCTTATAGCTAATGTTAACAGCTTTGCAGTTTACAGCTTACAGCTTACAGTTTACAGCTTACAGCTTACAACATACAGCTAATTTTGCCAAACATACCCTTGATAAAACTTATGTTGTTTCGCAAAATTAAAATCATTTTTAATCAAAGAAGAAGATTGAAAAGTTGCCAACTTTGAATTGGATGAATATTTATAGCAACTTGCACCCAATGTGAATTCAGTATTCTTCTGTAAGAAAAAGATCGATATCCAATACATGTAACAACTATAACTAGCTACTCCATATTTTATATAGGTATATACTATCATTTATATAATTGACGAAAATATTTGTAACCAGATTGGAATTGCTACACTTGTGTAGATACATATATAGTTAATCTAAACCTTGTAGAACATGTCTCATTAACCAAGTGATTGTGACCTCAAATGACAAGTAAGACAAGGTGTCAAGGTGTGCTTCAAGAAACACGTATTAAGAAACTCGTATTGAAATGCGATGTATGAAACATTCAACTGGTAGAGTAATCCCATATATGCTTAAAGTATTCCAGGTGAGAAACGAAATTTAATTATGCATTGCTTCAGTTTCCCACTTAGGCATATCAGATATATAAACTCGACATACACATCCATTTTTTAGAAATCAAAGCAAAAGACATACATAGAAAGAAATAATGGAATTCTACTTTCAAAAACTGATATGTTTGGTGATTGTGTTATTATTAACACTTGATCATCATTATACCAATGCTGTCGTTTCAGGTAAGCAATATATCCTTGTTCGTGAATCATTTCACTAATCATTAAGTTCATAACTTCATTGCACACTAACCATAATATTTGCCAATATATTGAAAATGCTACAACATATATTGTTGGTAATTTTAGCGTCATCAACTATTTTAGATATATGTGATTTACTAGAGACCAATGAGCTTTCATATAAGGCTCGGGTACGAGTAAGAGAAGTGTGGAATGCACACTCATTTGAGCTAATATGTTTCCGACCACAATAAAGACACGGGGGTCGAGGGGCAGCGCCCCGACCCAAATGGTATATTTGGTACTCCTTATGTGTTGCCCGTTTTTCCCACCATAATCCAACCGATGTGACTATTGGGATAATAGTTATGACCGCGTCTAACTGTCAAAATAACATTTTACATTAAAGACTCGTTTGTCTCATTTTAATATACGAAAACTAACTTAAACTATTTATTTTGCTTTGCTCTTTTGTGCCTATAACAAAGTGTTTTTCTTGAATTGTCCCAATAAGGATTTCATGATTACCAAGCATTAAAGGGTCAAAATGCTGTATCTGGTAAGTGAACAAGATTATCATCAAACTTCAAACCCTTACCAAATTTCTAGCATACATATTGCGAAAAAAGTTCAATTAACCAAGATATGATATCTGCTTTAACGAGTTAATTATCATGTTACATCCATATCTTTTACAGTAAATTCAAAATTGCTAGTTGTTGCTAATCATAATGTACGTCATTGTAATTTTTTCATTAACACTATGCGTACTTAATTTGCAACATTTTGGATGTTTGCTAATCATATTGCTGTGTGTTATTAGATAAAGATTTCGAATATATGCAAAGATCAAGGAAGTTGATTCAAGAGTGGCAGCAGAACTACGTGGTTCCAAAGAGTCAAAGAAAATTAAGAACGGTTTCTGCTCCACCTCCACCAAAATCTAATTTTAATAGAGGTCGCCGCGGGCCGGCTGATCTTTCTCCTGCACCATCGCCTTCGAATGGATCAACATAATGTCATAATACTCCCAACTTAGTTTGTGACTGTTTCGTGGCGTGTCGACATCTGGTGTCATGTCATCTTTATGTTAATACTTAATAGGGTTGTGAAATAATTTTTCTAGCTAATAGGTATTACAGTAGTATATATGCAATGGTGAAATGAATCGTTTTTGTTCTTTGTTTGTTTCTTATAGACATCACCCTGTAGTGAATTTACGTGTATATTTGTTAGAAAAATGTAGAATATACAAGCGGATCAGCCATAAGTTTTTTTCAACTTGGTGGTGGTATCTTTGAAAAGAAGCGGAGTGTTTGCTATTTTGGAATTGTTTTCCTTAATCGGTTCACTAACTCTCAAGATTCTGCATAAATTGGTCAAACTCAATTGTAAATATTTCATAAAGTGAAACATGATGGGACTAGTACAATAAAGAAGCAATGAAATAACCGGTTGATCATACACATGCATATAACCAAATATAAGAGTAAAGCTAATTAGCATATCTTACACCATAAGCTAGTCGTTTAGAATCTAATAGTCAAAAGCCGGGGAGGTGATATTTACACGGAGGTTTTTTATTCATCCACATCAAATTAATGTGTTGTGACAATAATACCCCTGGCCTTTCTCTTATCCAAATTATTTTACCAGTTATGTCTCAACAAAATAACTTCTATGTTTGGACTTTACCGACGGGAAATAATGCATAAAAAAGGAAGAAGTATACATAACACCAGCAAACGTAAATCCCACAACTGCTACTTTTGTCGACGACGAACGAAAGAAAACACTTAACATACAGTAAAAAAAAACCCATTAATTGATCTTTATGTTTCTTGCTTGCCAAGTAATGGGGTTAGTGTAGTAATTACAATATGGTTACAACAATGAAACATAACATAAAGAGTTATGCATGCATACCGATACATACCGACTGTGGTGGCTTTCCATTTGATAAGGGAAGGAGCAAGGACAAGAGGAAGGAGGGACAAATACAAATGTATCCATGAAGCCATATAAGCAATCTCTCCATGAAGCCATGCAAAGATTAATTTCATCCTCTTCATCTCACAGTTACATCATTCTATAAATACTAAGTATTTGAGGTAAGAGACGATCTAGACACACAAACATATTCTATACAACACAATTTTCCCCTTTCATCTTTACTACACTTTATATAATGTATAACTTTATGTTATAAGGTATTACTATGAGATCAATACTAACTTGCTCGTCGGAGTGGGTTCCCCCGGGCTTAGCCCGAGGACCTCTCTAACGAGCTTTCTTTGTCTTTTCAGCACTGTTATCAAATACCCGAGGTCAAGGTCAACACAAGTCAAACGGCCAGCTCATCACCTTAACGACCATGCGGATTTTGGTAGCATCACCAAGCGAACACATCGTGTAACCGGTTGAAAGATGGCGGTGCCGGAATCCTCAATCCTCCACTTCGTCAAGAACTGTTGACCAGACAGGGATGGAGCTTTTGTCGGCATCTTGACATCTAATTCCATAGTGGACGTTAATACCGAATCACGGTCAACAAGACAATATAAAATACAGTGGGCATGACGGATCACTGCTAGGTGCTAAATGGCTAACTAATGCTTAATAGGAAGAATAAAAGTGGGACATAAAAATAAGCTAAAAAGTAGAGTGTAATAGGTGCAAAGTGCAATACACACTTGCGACTTTTGAGAAGCCATGCCAAAAGTTAATCGCAGTGAACAAGAAGTTGAGGCAAAGGTCACACTTTATGGTGACTGATTCTATATCTTAAAGAGAATGTAAAAATATTTCTTTATGATGATACTGTGATAGGCTCAAAGAACTATCGCTGTAACATTCAAACTCTTTTTGTGTTAAATAAGGCACAAGGCGTTGTCGAGAAACAACAGTTGCAGTAGATGGACTGGAAAAAAAATGGAGGGCTATATAATTAGATATGGAAGAGAAGGTGAGATGGATTTTGATGTGGTGTGACTGTGACCCGCTGAGAAGAATGGGCTAAAAGAAAATTAAGGGTAAAATTACATTAAATTTATGTGGATGAATAAAAAACTTCCGTGGAAATATCAATTCCCATAGTTATATTGTTGGGATAATACAGGCTCAAGGTTAATTTGAGTAGTAATAATGCACAGGCTCATAACTTCTTGGGCTTAGGTAATAGTACTAGCTTGTCTCAAGTCCACCTTTTACATGATCCAACCTAATTATACTTGGGCAGTGTTTGTAATTGTAATATTAGCTCCGGATCCGTAGCATTTCTTCTGAGAACTGTCCAAATCTTCTTTCCGTATTTTTTTCTCGTCTTGCTTTATCTATTTTTCATCAACATCGTAAAAGTAATTGTGTTTTTGGTTTCAATATTCTGCAGGTCGGCTTCTTGTCCTTTGAGGTGTTCACCCTTAGCTTAACTTGTTCTTACAACTAAAGATTTGTTAAGCTGTTTGGTCTTGTTGAAGTGGGTTTATGTTCCATGTTTGCACATTGTAAGTAAGTTTATGGCTTCAATTCGAGTTGGGCCATTCAAAGGAAGTCACGGCCCTCTCTGCACTCATTTTGTCGTGTTCTAATTTTCGATGTCATATGAGTTTCGTTCGACTTTAGTGCGATTTGGTTTTCTTATAAGTTTAGTTGGGTTTTGTTTTTCAAGTTGATCAAGAGTTGGTAACTATGTAGTAAGTATGTGTTTTTCAAAGATCCAAACAACATCATATCAAAAGGTTTAGGTTTCCATGTAATGTCAAAATCGTTCAATTCATGACAAGTATCTAATCTTCTTTAGTGTTTAAAAGCTAGTAACATCAAGGGTTCAAGCTCAAAAGCAAGGAACATCAAAATTTCAAGTCCAAGAGCACGCAAAATCAATGACGCAAAGTTTAAGAGCAAGCAAAATATCGATCAAAGATTGATCAAGTTCAAGCAAAGACGATTCAAGATTGTTTATCTTCAAAAAAAATGGCCAAGTTTCGTAATATATGGTTCAAATAGTTCAGAACACTAATTTTCTTAAAATAAACAATTTCGGCTACTGAATACCAAGAAACATTCAAAGAGTTGACAAAAAGTCAAAATTCCAATGTTCCAAGTGGATAATATATTAAACTTTATGTACCTATGTAGCTTTTATCGTTTCACAGACTATGTTTATCAGTTGGGTTGTCAACCCAATTCAAAGAATATAAGTACAAAATAATATTTTTTTAATCTTAGCATCAATCTTTCCTTCTAATCTAAATCATCAAGCAACCCAAGTTCCCAACCTACAATCTGCCACATGTCAATGTTTTAATGGCTATTTGTTTTTTTGTTTTTTTTTTCTTTAAATACTTATTATTTTATAAATGAATTGATTGGTTGTATGTATTGGTTGAATTGGGTTGTTGATAAATGGTAAAAAAAAATATAGATTGGTTATATGTATTGGTTGTATAGGTAGAGGAAAGAGAAAATAATATTTTATTAAAAGATTGGGTTGTGATAGATTGTTGATAAAGATAGTCTAAGTAGATCATGCATATTAGGCTAGCCCCAGTAAGGGGATTCAATCCCCTTACTTTTCTCTGGCACGTCAGCTTTCTCTCTCCAGCGACCTTCAGGCGATTAGGTGCCCCAGTAAGGGGGACCAAGTTCTTTTTTTTTTTTTTTTTTTTTTTTTTTGTAAAAAAAACATTTTTAACACAAATTAAAATTTCATTAATAATTAAAACGTTACATAATAATTCAAATAAAATTAAAACATTACGACAATACAACGACTAAACTAGTTTTGATTCTGACGATGCCAAATGTCTTCCACCAAATCGGCTTTGAGGCTAAGATGAGTTGTTTTGTTGCATATCTCCTTGGTAATTTCCAACGATTCCACATGCGTTCTTATGGGATCATAAGAACGGTGCTGCTCTGCTGGAAAGAAAACGGGAGATATCGCCGTCTGTTCGTCCTGAATTATCATATTATGTAATATGATACACGTGTACATTATATGCGATAGACGCTCTTTGTCTAACCCTCTAGCCGGATATTTAATCATTAGCCACTTCTTCTTTAGTACACCAAAAGCACGTTCCACATCTTTTCTTGCTGCTTCGTGCATCGTCTTATACAATATTCGTTTGTGATCATTCGTCCCTGGATTTTTAATGGACTTCATAATAACCGACCATTCCGGATATATCCCATCAGCAAGATAATATCCGCGTTTATAAGGCACGCCGTTAGCAACGAATTCCACATCCGGTGCTCTCCCCGTTTTGAGATCATTGAAAAGAGGCGATGCCCGTAAAACATTTACGTCGTTATTCATCCCGGCGACACCAAAGAACGCATGCCAAATCCATAAATCTTGGGACGCGATCGCTTCCAATAAAATGAAAGGACTTTTCCCGTGATCACCCCTACAAAATTGAGCTTTTAAAGCATGTGGGCAATTCTCCCACGGCCAATCTGTGCAATCGATGCTTCCTATCATCCCAGGAAACCCATGACTTTGGTAGTGATGAGCATAGAGTTTGTCAATGTCACTAACCGTCGGCTTTCGCAAATACTCTGGACCATATAACTCCATTATCACCTCACAAAATTTTTCGAGACACTCACGAATTGTTGACGCACCCATTTGCACGTATTCGTCTAGAGCATCAGCATTGACCCCGTATGCCAATTGACGGATTGAAGAAGTACACTTTATCAATGGAGAAATACCAAGTACGCCTGCACAATCAGGAGTTTGTTGGAAATAAGGTGAATGATCGGTTATATCTCGGACAATTCGTGTGAATAGTCGTCGGCTCATACGGAAACGATCATGGAATGCTGTATCGCCGTATCTTGGGGTCTCACTGAAGTAAGCATCAACTAAACGGTTATGAGCACCCACACGATCCCTACTAACTTGGGTTCGTGAGACTTTTTCTGAGGCTTGAATAGCCTCCCAGCACTCTTCCGCAAACATCATAAACTCGGTACTAACTTCGTTTTCATCATCTGATGATGAATCGGCAATGAATAGCTCGTAAGAATTAAAACTCATATTGTGTAAAGAATATAGAGAATGTGTGAAATGAGATTTGTGAGTTTAGTGTGTAAGTATGTTGTGTATTTATAGGGTGGTTTTAATTGTATTTTTTTTTTTCTTTCAAACGATTGTTTTTTTTTTTTTTTTTTGAATTGCAACGTACACAAGAAGAAGATAAGCCTTGGAATTGTCGATCGGTTATGCGATCTATTTGGTAAAAAGGGAGGCGATCGACTGGGTGTTGCAGTGAGGCGATCGACACATTACTCGATCGTCCATGTCCTCGATCGACAGCGATTACCCCTCATTGGGGTTAGCCTTACTAGTAATGTTTTTTTGCTATATAAACTCAACCTACATAGATAAACAAAACACAAGAAGCAACAATGGAACAGTGTGTTTCAAAACTAATGAGTTTATTGTTTGTGCTTCTATTAATACTAGATCAGTATCAAGCCAATGCTGTCATTTCAGGTAAACGATCCTTCTTCCGTGTGTCTATCCATTCCCTTTAATTTCATTGCACACTAAACCAGTATGCTTAATAAAACATCACAAACTGTTAATAATGCTTCTGAGGCTTATTATGCAATTGCAAAAGCATCATATCTATGATTAAAGATATAATATTTCATATATGTGTATACCCGATTTGTTCCTAAAGTAGTGTTGTCTGTGCGTAACTAGATACTGATTTTGAGTGCCTGCAAAGATCGAGGAAGTTGATTCAGGGTTGGGAACAGGAAGGTATTGTTCCAAAGAGTCAAAGAAAACTCAGAACGGTTTTGTCGCCACCAGCACCACAGGCTAACCGTTTTCGCCTACAAAACATGTCTCCACCACCACCACCTCAGCTGTAAACTTTATGATATTCTCAATATTTTTGCTTTCCTGCTTGTTTCAGAAGAAGTTGACACTAATGCTCAATATGTACAGAGAGTAGTGAGTTTTTCTTAATATGTTACAGTGTCCATTTATGTGAAGGGAAGTTAACTTATTAGTAACAATTTTAGTTCTGTTTTTATCTATCTGTTTTTGTTTCGAAGAGTATTGTTGCAGAAAGCTAACTTCATGTGCCACTCACATATAATCAACAATTGCTGCCAGCAACACTATTGTGCATATACTTCATTCAAAGAAAAAATTCCTTATCTATGCTTATTTCTACCTATAATATAAATAGGGTCCTCCTATGCAGGCACCCCTTAGTAGGGGGTGGTTGCATTTTGTTGTGCCTCGATTTTCGTGCCAATTATTAGTAATGATTGGTTTCTCGATTTCCGTGCCAAGTCTTTAACTTATTTTTACAAGTTTTTTTTGACAACTTTTTGTACATGTGTTTTTTTTTTTTTTACAAGTTTTGTTTTGGTTTTATAGTTCTACAAGTTTGTTTTACAACTTATTTTTTGTTTTGGTTTTACAGTTCTACGGTTTTACAAGTTTTAAAAGTTTTCAAAAAATCGTAGTTGAAAAATATTTGAGGCTCAGTTCGAAGGTTGCAAAAGTGAGATTTTATCTCACTTTGCCGTCCATTCGGTTTTCATCATCGCCTCGAAAAGTTTTTAGGCTCAAACCCGAAGGTTGCAAAGTGAGATTTGATCTCACTTTACCGTCCATTCGGTTTTTATCATCATCGCCTCGGAAAGTTTTTAAAGTTTTTAGGCTCAAACCCGAAGGTTGCAAAGTGAGATTAGATCTCACTTTACTGTCCATTCGGTTTTTATCATCATCGCCTCGGAAAGTTTTTAAAGTTTTTAGGCTCAAAAATCATCATCGCCTCGCAAAAGTTTTAGTCACAAACTGCACAAAGTCACAGTTCACAACTGCACAAAGTCACCAGTTCACAAGTCTAACAACACTGCACAAGTCTCAAACTGCTCAAGTCTCAAACTGCTCACAAGTTACCAGTTCACATGAACTTCACATGTTTCACAAGGTTATACACGTTTTGAACAAGATTCTCAAAAGTTACCAAGTACTGCAAAAGTTCACAAGATTCTCAAAGGCAATGTACTAAGTTCACATGAAATCCTAGGCAGGCACCCAATATAATCCCAGGTGAAGCAACAACACAAACAACAATCAACCAACAACACAAACAACCACCCCATATAATCCCTGGTGAAAGCAACAACACCAACAACAATCAACCAACAAGTGGTCCAGAACAACAAACAAGTGGTCCAGAACTGCAACAAGTGGTCCAGAACAACAACAAACAAGAATAAGCAACAAGTGCACTAGCAACAGCATACCAGCCCACCATGTCTAGTTCACCATTTAACACACAAGAGGTAAACAACTTATCAAAGGCTCAGATTAATAGTTTATAGTTCATGTTGGCTGCAAATTAAGTATTGCCTCGCCAAAACTCTTTTTAAGTTTTATTTTTTTTAAAAAATCATCATTGCCTTTTTTATTTCATTAAAGTTGCAAAATGACCTTGAATGACCACTTTACCATCCAGTAATGAAATTTTTTGATACAAAAACACTAAGTTTTTTTATACATTACAGCTGCAAAGTGAATTAAACTCACTTTACCATCCAGTAATGAGGTGCCTGCCAAGGATTTCATGGGGTGCCTACGTAGGCTTGCCCACAAACAAAACAAAAGGGTCCTCCTATGCAAACCTGCAAAAAAAGAAACAAAAGTTTTAGATTCTAAAAAATTTAAGAACGAAACATTATTGTTTTTAAGAAAATCACCATATTCAAAGTTTTTAGATCTTAAAATGTTTTAAAAAAATCAAAAAAGTATTAACTTTTTTTACAAACCTCATAATATTTTCAACATCAGATAACTTAGAAGCATCTAAAAAAGTTTTAGATCTAAAAAAGTTTTAGATCTAAAAAAGTTTTAGATCATAACCCACGGTATCAACAAGTGTAAACACTTATTAGATCAAAGTTTGTAGATCTAAAAACTTTAGATCTTCAATTTTTAGAGAGAGAGAGAGAGATAATACCACTAGGAGAGATAGAGATAGTGCAGAGAGACAGAGAATATCAACTGGGTAAGTCAGAGAAAACCATGTGCGCACATGGTTTCAACACATGGTATACACGGTCAACAAAAGAAACGCGTAAACCATTCGAGAACCACACACGTAGCACCAAATATACACACACACGTTTTTTAAATAAACGCGTAAACCATTCGAGAACCACACACGTAGCACCAAATATACACACACACTTTTTTAAAGAAAAACGTGTTTTTATAAGTTATTAAAAAAAAACGTTTATTATACATAAAAAAACTTTTTTATTAAAAAAAACGTTTATTATACATAAAAAACGTTTATTATACATAAAAAAAAACTTTTACTCTTTTATTAAAAAAAAAAAAAAACGTTTATTATACATAAAAAAAACTTTTTTAAAAAAACGTTTACTTTTAGAGTTATTATACATAAAGAAACTTTTTTTTATAAGTTATTATACATAAAAAAACGTTTATTAAAAAAAAAAAAAAAAACGTTTACTTTTAAAGTATTTTTTACTTTTACTCTTTTATTTCTTTTATAAAAGTAGGGTTTTTTTTTACTCTTATTTCCTTTAATCAAAATTATAAACCCTTTAATCAAAATTATAACCCCTTTAATACAAATTAATAACCCACGGTAACAAGCCTTTAATCAACCCTACTCACATTTTTTTTTTAAAAAAATTAATCAAACCTTTAATACAAATTAATAACCCACGGTATCAATTTTTTTTTTTTAAAAAATTTATGAACAAGATTATAAACGAAGTTTTATCAACTACAAACCCTTTAACCAAATTAATAACCCACGGTATCAACAATTTTTTTTAAAAAAAATTATGAACAAGATTATAAACGAAGTTTTATCAACTACAAACCCTTTAACCAAATTAATAACCCACGGTATCAACAATTTTTTTTAAAAAAAAAATTATGAACAAGATTATAAACTTAGTTTTATCAACTACAAACCCTTTAACCAAGTTAATAACCCACGGTATCAACAATTTTTTTTAAAAAAAAATTATGAACAAGATTATAAACGAAGTTTTATCAACTACAAACCCTTTAACCAAATTAATAACCCACGGTATCAACTACAACATCTACAAACCCACCATATCAACATTTATAAAACACGGTAACAACATCTACAAACCCACCGTAACAACATCTACAAACCCACGGTAACAACATACCACAAAAAACGAACCATCACGAATCTAAAACTTTAGATGTAGGGCGCGTCGGTGAGAAATACTGCGCGTGGCCTATCTTAAAATGATCACCTTTTCTCGATCTATCGTTTGGTATAGGAGGTGAAAATTACCGGTGGTGCGTGGCCAGAATATTGGCCGGAATATATTAAGTCACCGGTATATGAGATGAGAGAGTTTTTGTGTGAGAGAGAGAAAGTAATTTGAGTGAGAGAGAGGTTAGTGTGTGAGTGAGAGAGAGAGAGGAGTTAATAACCCGTTTTATGTTTTTAACTTTTTTTTTTTTTTTTTTTTTTAAAGTTAAGTTTGTTAAAAAAAAAAAAAAAAAAAAAAAAAAAAGTAAACTTTGTTTTAAAAAAAAGTAAACTTTGTAAAAAAAAAAGTAAACTTTGTTTAAAAAAAAGTAAACTTTGTTAAAAAAAAAAGTAAGGTTTATTAAAAAAGTTTGTTGTGTTTTTATATTGTATAGGTGTTCGGTACTGAAGTTGATTTAATTAATTGGGTTCGATCTACTGCTGAATCGATTGGGTTTGTTATTGTTATTGGAAAAAGTAAAACAGATAGGGGCTATAAGTACTCTATCGAATTTTTGTGTTCTAGACATGGGACGTCTTCACGTGAAGGTTTAGAAGATGAACTTCAACGGCTGACTAGTACCGACAAATATAATTGCCCATTCAGATTACTAACGAAATATATAAAACGTTTTAATGGTTGGATATTGAGGGTTAAGTGTCCGGAGCATAATCATAATTTTCCAGACTCGTTGCATGGTTTTTCACAGGCCATGCGATTAAAAGAAACTGAGTTAGTTTTTGTGAGGCAGATGACAAAACAGCGTGTAGCACCACGAATTATACTTTCTTCAATAAAAGAGATGGATCCTAATAACGTGTCTACGATTAAAACGGTGTATAATGCACAAGAATAGATACGTCGCGACAGTCATGGTGATTTGAATCCGATACAACTGCTTTTAGTACATTTGCGACGTAAAGGTTATACGTATTACCCTAGGATAAATGACCACACAAATGAGCTGGATGAAATATTTTTTGTTCACCCGACGTCATACGCCCTGTGGACAACATATCCGGAAATCATGTTGATGGACTCCACATACAACACCAACATGTTTAAACTGCCATTCTTTACAGTTGTTGGGGTTACTCCAACAAACACAACATTCTCAATGGCGTTTAGCTTTTTGGACAAGGAAAAAAAGCCAAATTTCAAATGGGTGTTGGAATGTATTAAGTTGGTGATACAAGAACAATACTACCCGCGGGTTATCGTCACCGACAGAGACTTAGCGTTGCTTGGGGCTTGCGCAGAAGAATTCCCAAACGCTAACAGATTACTCTGCCGATGGCATATCAATCAAAATGTGCTAAAGCATTGCAGACACAGATTCGATACGTTAAAGGAGTATGAGTCCGTTAGATTGACATGGGATTCGATGATTACAGCTCCGACCGAAGAAGTGTTCAGGCATTATTATCAGCACCTACGTGGTTTATTGGTCCAAAAAATGGGTACTCGAATTGTACTTTAATAATACATTTTTATTATTATTTAATAAATAACTACTCGGATTGTTTTCTCACTTTCGTAATTCTTTGTTTTCTCATATGTTTTCCAGTATTTTCGTAACTGGCTGCGAGATTACGACCGCATGTTTGTATCGTACATTACCGATCAATATCGCAGCTTCGGCCAGACAACAACATGTAGAGTTGAGGGTCAACACGCGCTGTTGAAGTTATACTTGGGCACCACACAGTCCAGCTTAGACACGTTGTTGTGTTCGGTCGACAAAATTATAGCTGCGCAAGAAACTACGATACGAGCCTCTTTGAATATAAGCAAAATCAAGAAACTGCATGCTTGTAAGAGCACTCTGTTTAACGAATTGCGGTATAATGTTTCAATGGATGCTTTAAGGCTCATACTCGCAGAAAGTAAACGGGATTTTGACCCACATGCATGTGGTCATCAGATGCGGTTAGTGTATGGTTTACCATGCTATCACCAACTGTATTGGCTTCAAGCAAACGGTATGTATTTAAAAATTTATGCCTATCAAGTGTTTCTTCCCGTCAATACCGATAATTTTAACTAGTTCCTTTTTTCGAATACAGGATTGCCAATTCCGCTTGATTTTGTTGATAATTTTTGGAGAACACTAAGCGTTCCCTGGCCTGTTGTCCAAAATACTCAAGAGCCTGATGAGCCTGAATATCCTCAAGAGCCTCAAGGGCCTGAATATTTTTCTTGTAAAGATGACGTACAGAAATTCCAAAGTGTTTATACCAGAGCATCGTCGTTTGTCAAAAAAAATATGTTAAATGCTCAGAGGTATATACGCTCTTGAATCTGTGTCAGCCCAACAACCTGCTGTTAAAGAAAGTAATCGTGGGCGTCCAAGCGCAAAGGACAACAAATCCAAGTCTAAACCAAATATCCCGGATTTGAACGAAGAACCCCCCACAAGGCACCGCAGAAGCTACACAAAACCAAAAAAAGTCCCAGAAGTAAATAAAGAATCTGCGAGACACATTTCTTATGTGGGAGAGCCTTCTAACATCCCAAACTTAAACGAAGGACCTAACGAAGGACGTAGCGAGGGCGACTTAAGACACCACTTGTACGCTCCAGATTACTTTAGCGAATATTGTATGACTGAAATTCCAGCTCTTTTCCGACGTTGGATCATGGGGATCTTTAACGTGGAGGGTGATGGAAATTGTGGCTATCGAGCTCTTGCCATAGGTCTTGGCCATCAGCAAGAAATGTGGCCCAGAATTCGAGCTCTTGCCATGGAAGAGGTAGACAATCACGAGGAAGTTTACAGGGAAATGTGGGGTAATTTATTTACATCTATACGTAACTCGATGAATTGGTTTAACGGTGCAGCACCCCGGCGTTATTGCCAGAAGTAGGAGTGGTTATTGCTACAGCTATTAACCGTCCTATTGTATGTATAACCAATTTACAATCTCTTTTGTTACTACCGCTTAGAGGTTCTCCCAATTCAGCAGGAATATTGACTCCGGTTGTTATTCTTCGTGTGGGGAACAACGATTGTGCTCACTTCGTTCTTGCGGTTCTTGATGAAGACTCACCACTCCCTTATAATCACCCACAATGGAGACATTATAGAAATGCCGTGGCCGCGCCATGGGAACATGTGTTTACTCAACGACAGAGGATGTTTAGATATACGTAGAAAATGATTATTTATTTATATTGTAAATAACAAAACATGTATAGACGATTACTGATCTATATTGTAAATGACACAACATGTATAGACGATTACTGATTTATAGCAAACGACTCGTCATCTTTTGTTACAGATTTCTGCTCCTGCTCCGGTTCTTCCTCATGTTTTGTTACAGGAATCGGATGACATTCAGTGGAGGGACATTCATTGTGTCAACCACACACCCGCTCGTGTTGAGAGTCCAGATTATGTGCTTTCTTCACAATCTTATGTGCCTCCCTCTCCAGCTATATCTCCAGCTGCATATGAGGACAATTTTATACACCGTCCTCCGGTTCTTCCTCATCTACTGATACAGCCGTCTCGCGTTGATGTGTACGAGCGAGAGATTGACGGATTGAGGAGACGCATTTCAGAGTTAGAGTCTCGTGTGGGACAGATGGCAGTATCATTGGAGCGACTACGCATCGGGCGTGATTGATCTTAGTTTCTAGTTATATTGTAATTTTGTGAACCATGTATCAACTATTAATCTATAACAAGATTGGTTATTTATGTATTCGAAGCTTCTAATTTTGTGAACCATCATATTATTAATTTATGTTGTGAATAATTATACAAATTCTTTTGGCCAGATGCAACAACAAAATCCTTACTTGTGTCGTTGTCAACGTGGATTAATAATTGAAAGAACATCCCACCAGCCCCATACTTGTGGTCTGAAGTATTATGCATGTCCTTTCTCAAAGGTAAATAATTAAACGTTTGCTTATTTGCGTAAATATATCAATAACTTGTTTGTTTAGAATACATTTCTTATAATTGTTTCGTCATGTAACAGCCATGGACTAAAGACTATGGGTGTCGATACTTCATGTGGAAGGAAATATTTCAACAAAAGTACTTTGGTGAAGCCTCTTCTTCAACGCAGTGCTCAAACTGCGAAACTAAAGATACAACGATCAACATGCTATTGGCTGAAAAGACTTTGTTGCAGGCAAAAATAAAGGCGTTGGAAGCATCACTGGAACTGGCAAGTAATCCAGTTGATCACGCATGTCAGCCGAGTGGAATACTCTATGAGCTTATAGATGACATTAATAATCTTCATGTGGAGTAGACGTTGTAATATTGAAAACATTTGTTGTTTTAATTGTTTAATGTTTACATTTGTTGTTATACACTATTAAAAAACATAACGTAAAATAAATATCATATAAAAACACTACGTAATTAAATACACTATATTTTAAAAAAAACACTACACTAATTAAATACATTAAAAAACACTACACACAATTATTAAAAAAAAAAAAAAAAAAAAAAAAAAAAAGGAAAAAGTCAAATCGCCGACAAAGGGGGGTCCACACTAGCATGAGGTGCCTGCCAAGGATTTCATGGGGTGCCCACGTAGGCTCTCCCTGTAAAATAGAAGTCCTCATATTACTGTGGACTCACAAAAAGATAACACATAAGCACATATATGATTGCCACGTAGTCTTAGTAAAAATATTGAATAAGTATAGTCATTTTTTTTCCTATACCGGGTTTCTTGCTAAAAGAATGGCACCCTCATACCTTTTTCCCCTTATTTTCAACCCTTCTACCATTATGACCATCTCTCTTTTACTATTGACCTCAGTGCAAGCATCCATCTTTAAGACTCACCCAGTCACCCATGATATAAAGCGTAAAAAGGTACCAAAATTTGCAAATCTCAAAATCGTTCGTCCCATCAAAAGGTAAAAAAGATTTATCTTTCCAATCTCTCTAAAATTTTTATGAACAATTATATTTAGATGTGCTCTCTTGCCATTATATTGATTCAACATTTCTTTTATCATCGTATAGAAATCTCTTGTTATATAAGAGATTTTCATCTAGGATTTCGGAATAATATTTAAAGGCTTGAGGAGAGAATCTTATGTTGTTGTGCCATGGTGGAGCAAAATAAAGAGAAACATGCTAAGTGCCTAAATGTTTATAACAATTATATCTGCTTTTTTTTAGTGTGGTTGGGTTAATATTTTTTTACTAATTTCTTGATAATAATGATGCAGATGAGGAGTTATTGATGCTCTTGAATCATGTAAGTGGAGTACGGAGAATGTGAACTTGGCTTTTTATTTTTTATATTTGTTTAGTATAATATTCTTAGCTTCATAATCTTATAGATGGCTGGAGAAGATCACCGGAGAGCCCTTATCGACTTCGGCCACCATAGTAACAGAGGTAACTAGATCGTGGTCTACATTTTGCTACTTGGTAGTGTTGGTTACGCATCGATAGGTACAGATGAAACGATTAGCGGAGCCACAGAGCTTGTGTAAGTTGTGTTGAGGTGACTGTGAAGAAATTTTTTACAAAAGATGGTAGGAGCATATGTAATAAAAATTGTGAGTTGTGTTGTGATGAACGATTAGTATCGCCATTTTGATGCTTAAATTTCAAATATACATGCAAAAAGTCATGCATGTGATCCACTACAAAGTACTCGTAATTTGTTATACAATTTTTGGTCATTTATGGGATAACAAGAGTATTGTCATCAAGTAATTTTTTATTCTTTGGATTAGTTGTAAAATATTTTGGATTTTTTGGAAGTTATACACTAAAAATCATATTTGTGATTTGTGTAGTGATTTTTTCATAAAAATTAGTATGATCAGGGACGGACTCAAGATTTTTAAGAGGGTGTTACACAAAAGAAATATTTTACTAATTAAAGTTAGACGGTAAAAAACGAAAGTAGCAAAAAAATTTTGGGGGGTTGCATATACCACAAAAACGGCAGTTTTGAAATCTTTTTGCACTTCATAACCTAAAATCGGGTGTAGCCCATGCCACACCTGGCATACATGTAGGTCCGTCCATGAGTATGATATCAAAGTCTTACATGGATTACATTTTGTGCATTAGAGTTATATTTTCATTGATAAGATTATTGTTACGATGGTTCAGGCTGAATAAATTTATTGTTACACATATTTTGTTTGGAGTGGAAGATAAAACTATGAACAAATTGATATACACGTTAGGAAAATAAAATTATTTTTTTACGTATCATGTTTGGGGTGTTAGGTAATATAATACGCTACGGAGTACTTCATAAGAACTGAAGAAGATGTGAAAATAAAGTTTCGGAAATGGTGTATAATTTAATATGATGGTGTTGTCCCATCAAGTGTTAATACATAGTAAGGAGTGTTTGGTTTGTTGCTATGAATTACAATGAGTATGGGTTTTGGTATAGGGTGAAATGGTAGTGGAGGATATGATGAAACCCCCCACACACATAAGATATGACGAAACCTTCACGTTTGGGTATCCTCAATTTATTATGGTAGGCCCTATAACGAACCAAACAACATTAATGATTTTCAAAGTCATAGACTCATACTCATACATCCCAATCAAACAGGCACTAAATACTTTGTATTTTTTCGTAGTCTTTTTGTTTTATATTTCTTTAAATGTCTTAAACTCTGATATACATCTATTTTTTTTTAATTATAAAATCTAATATCGAAAGATAAATTGTTATAGTGTGTATAGATGAGTGTCATGGAGTTGGTAAGATAAGATATGCACTGCTAAAAAATTTGACTACAAGAAATGATGAGAAAGGTTTTGTTTGGTCAAAATATTTGATTTCAGATGGGAGTGGGTGTAGAATGTGTATGACACTTGAAGTATGTTAAAAGAAAAGGGGAGTGATTTGCATACTTTTACAATTGATTGATACACTTAAATTATGAGTATTTTGACATTTATACTTTTACAGGGTGAAAATAAGTAAATATGATATGAGGGTATAAATGTCAAAAAAAACTCATAATTTGAGTATCCCAAACAATTGTGAAAATGTGCAAATTACTTTCCTAAAAAAATGAGTAAAAATGTGTCACTTAAAACTAAAATCTACTCTTAATAATGTATATCAAAACATGAAAAACTAGCTTCGCTATGCACGACCAAAAATACTACCTAGTATTAAAACATAGAAAAGTGTATGCTTCTTTTTTGTTAGTGTGTTCTCAAACTATGCTTTTCAATTAAAAAGTTATATAAATTTTTGCTTTTATTCTTCTCTCTCTTTCTCCTTTCATATTCCCATGTTTTTTGGTTGTATCTTTCTCTTGGATTGGTCTATACTCTATATATCTATAGTTTTACATCATTAAAATCTATCTACTAATTGTTTTTGATTTACATCTTTTTATATTTGTTAGTATTTTGTAAAATTTTAAACATCATGAGTTTTGATGACTTTGGCAGCAACCTTGTCGAGATTATCTTGCTATATTGCCTAACATCTTATTAGTTGATATCGGCTTTGTTTCAAAATTTGATGCATCATTTGCCTGAATTTAAATGGGCAAATATGCATGGTTAAGGTCCAAAAGGGATTACATGCATCGTTATATGATATATCTAAGTAAGGGTGTCAATAGGGTCGGGTTGACCCGAACCGGATCCTGATCAGACATTATAAAGTCAGGTTAATCGAGTTAAAAATACTAGTCGGGTTAACGGGTCAACCCGATAAGACACGAAAATGCAATTTATTTATTTTTGTTACAAATTTATAAGCCTATTAGTGTTTTTGCCCTGGTTAGTTTCGTGTTTGGGTTAAAAATTCTAGTAAATGTATCTGTTTCTTTCTTGTTGCAATTCTGCATAATTATCAATTTGATATGGTTAATTATGCCTTAGTCTAACAATGTCTGTTTTCTTTAATTGCTTACTGTGATCAAATGGACCCAAATCATCCAAGCTTGGTGATTTTTTCCATGGTCGCTCTTTTTCTTCTTCTTTTTTGCATGCTTGTTGTGATCTTTTTGTTCTCCTTGTAATATGACTTGTTTCATTTATCTTTAAGCTCGATTGGACATTACTCTCGGTTGTCCAAGTTGGTTTGTATTTTCATATAAATGCTCAACTAGAAAAGGCAACTTGATTAACCCGAATCACCCAACCCGAATCCTTATAGAGTCAAAGACATAGAAGGAATATAGTGAATGACTTATGACTTGTCCACAAGTCGAATCATAAAATGAGAATTTGAACTTTTTTATCTAAATATATAAAATGACATTAGGAACATCTATATACATGTACAGTAGTCACCAAGGCAAATAGGAAATCTAGTATGCGCACAAGCACATGGAGACAGGTGAAGCATATGCAAATTTGCAACGATAAGGATTTGACAAACTTGAATCGCATACTGTCTCAATGTGCTTTGGAACTCCTGTCAGCTGCATGTTCTTTTAAAGCAAGAGAATCCGCCTCAATTTCAAGAAAATAATGGTTATTTTCATTTGACAGTCTCAAGTCATACCAGTCGCCAAAACGAGATTGTGGATGCACGAGTCAGTATGCAATTTAAGTAATAATACTCGGCTGAAACAATTCTATTGGGATGTCAAGTGCTGTTAATTCACGAGAGTCATTCTTGAGGCTGAGGTGATAGTAACCCATGTTACTGTTACCAGCAGGAATTACAGATTTTATTTAAGATGCCTAAAACCGTAGACATTAGTCTCAAGAAAATTAAACTAAACTCTCTTTAGGTAAATACATCATAACAGACAGGTAGGACAGGTTCCATTTACGCAATTCAGAAACTTCCTAGCTTTATTTCAAATCAACATTTAAACAACAAACCAAAGATCAATCTTGGACAATAACGGTATCGGTTTGCTTGTTGACAGTTCACCATGGCCATCAGTAATTACACCAGCTGGAAAATAAAAACCACAAGTACATCAAGAATGAATAATGATAAACAAGACTTCACGTGTATTTACCAAGATCAATATAACAGCTAACCTGTTCCAGCCATTTGGGTTATGAACGTCATAACCACCAACACACTTGGTCCTACCCACCATCCCGCTAACCTCATAATAGACTTCAGGATCACTCGAACGATCTTTAACAGTTTCATACACGGATCTCTTGGTGGATACCTTTAACCGATAATCTGCATTGGTGGATACCTTTAACAGATGAGATGGTCTACGATCCGTGAGAAGAAATGTGTCCAGAGTTATGGCACCATCATGAAAGTTACATTCGACCGCGGCCTCATAGGATCCAGCGTAACCTTGTTCAATGGCCTCTATGGTCATGTTGAAGAGATACGTCTCACTCAGTTTATGGTAATAGCACTTCAAGAAATGAGCCTCGTGAATGTTCTCTTTCGTGCTCTTGTTAACATACATCTGATGGGACTTGTTGAAGGCATCGACAGCAAAATCACCAATAAAGTAGAAGAGATCCCCCTTGTCGAGTGGCGTTATTGTTTTCTTATCAATTGGATAACTTATGCAAGCACGTGCAGTAATTCCAGCGGCTGCATCCTTCTCTTTAAACTCCAGCCAGGCTTTCTGCCCGCGTTCATCCAACGGAGCGTATTCAATACTAGGGTTCGGAGTCATGTTTTTCTCTGTGTGAATTATTGTCTCTTTCTTAGGAAATATTTTTGGCACAAGGGTGTGGGCGGTGGCCGGATCGTATTTCCAACGAGATGGCAAAAATTCACATAGCTTGTAGTATTCGGCAACGTCGGCGATCGTGCGCTTAACATCCTTCAATTTCGACTTCAAAACCCTCCTATTCTTACTCGTCGACTGCAGCTGCCTCTCGAGGTCAAGTGCTTCCTGAACGAACTTGTATAAATGATCTGGAATTTCAAGCTGTGTGGAACCTGGTTCGTCCGAAGTTCCACCATACCTGGTTCGACGTTTAGTGACAGGCTGGTTGCATGGGGAATCCTCCTTAGTAGATGATGAACGAGAACGAGAACGAGTTTGCATCTTACTGCTAGCCATGCCGCTACTCTGCGAAACCCTAATCCAATTTGGGGATGACGAATGCTTTGAGTACCTTTCTTTCTTTTCTTTTCTTTTTTTTTTTTTTCCTTTTTTTTTAAGCTGTGATATTACACTAACTTGGATAAAATACATAAAAGATTTTTCTCACACGTGATCTCAATCATATTTAATTTTTTACAAATTGTAATTTTTTCACATATGATTATAAAAGTTTTATAAATGAACGGCCATAATTTATAATTCAAATATAGTGTGTGTGATATATAGTCGGAAAGCCAAGAATGTATGTTTTAGTGCAGGGAATCTTTATTTATTTATAGACAAATACGTATGTCAATTTTAGTACGGATGTTTAGTGTTCGAACTTTGATATTAGTGTTAAATCACATGTGATATGTAATTCGAATTTTGATACAGCTAAGAAAACGTGAAAAAAAGACAAAAAAAATTGTCAAAAGTATATCAAAGTGCCCGTTTATAGAAGAATAATTAAATGATGGTCGTGACGCTATAATTTGTTTTGTGTAACGATCAACTGTTCATGAAATATTTAAATTATAAAAAATGAGTGTAATTGAATTTTTAATTTAAATATTAATTTATATTTTTTCTCAACAAGAAAATGAGTAGCTAAGATTTGTCCCTTGTTATGCGAGTAAAGTTTGATATGTAAAATAACTCTTCATTTTATTGTAATTCAGTTTCAATTTTTTGTAAGACCAATTTATTTTATTGACTGATTTTTTATTTTATTTTATTTTATTTATTTATTTAATCGTATTTATTTATTTATTATTATTGTTATATTATTATTATTATTATTATTTATGTTTATCTTGTATTTGTTTTGAATTTTATAGGATAAAGTCTAAGTCGTTTGGGATTATTAAGTAGCTATTTTTTAGGATTTTGTTAGGGTTTTTTCTTTTAAATGTAAGATGCGTTTTCATAATAATCAGTCAATAAAATAATTTAGTTTCAGTTAAGTTTTTAGAGATCGTTGTTATCAGTACAATAAAATAATTTTGAAGCCTTACGAAAAATTGAATCCTCTTCTGAATTTTCTTGGATGGAAAAAAGTGAAAAGAAAGCAATGGGGATTAAAGACTGTGACATAGGAAAGTCATAATTTTAATGAAGCGCAATGGAATCATCCGATGAACAGATGAAGAAGCTTCCTGATCCGGCTGAGGAAGAAAAGCTTCTGATTAAAGACATTGTTGTAGAGGATCTCACCCGAGTTGATCTTTTTCTTTATTTTCATGAGCTTATATCGTCTTAACAAAGGTGTTGTGAGGACCCGGAGTACTCTTGCTTTCTAGACACGACTCATCAGTCTGGAAAAGAGGGAAGCAGTCCCCGAAGAGCCTTAAATGTTGTTGATTTTGAGGTTTTTGGATATGCTTCTTCAGATGTTGTTGATATTTTTGTTGCGAACCGGCCAGTAACTTGGTCACCATTAACCGATCTGGAGTCGCTTTAAGGGTCTCATGTTTTCCTTAGTGCTTGAGGACAAGCACTCTTAACGGTGGATGTAATATTACCAGCAGGAATTACAGATTTTATTTAGGATGTTAATCTTGTTTTTTGTTTGAATTTTATAGGATAGAGTTTGAGTCTTTAGGGATTATCAAGTAGCTATTTTTTACGATTTTGTTAGGGTTTTTTCCTTTAAATGTAAGTTGTGTTTTTCATAATAATCAGTCAATAAAATAATTCAGTTTCAATTGAGTTTTCAGAGATCGTTGGGTTCTCTCTCAATCGAGCCCTATTTATCTTATTACAATATGTCATCAAGGCAGAAGGTCGCATTTGCAAGAGACTGATTTTGCACTTAAAAGACCCGTAACTCGATCACAGACCCGGGACCGTAACAAATAGAGCTCGATTTATAAAGAACCCAACGATCTCTAAAAACTTATTTGAAACTGAATTATTTTATTGACTGATTATGAAAAACGCAGCTTACATTTAAAGGAAAAAAACCTAACAAAATTCTAAAAAATAGCTACTTGATAATCCCTAAAGACTTGTACTTTATCTTATAAAATTCAAACCAAAAACAAGATAAACATTCTAAATAAAATCTGTAATTCCTGTTGGTAACATTATATCCCCATTAAGAGTGCAACGCATCTTACATTTATAGGAAAAAACCCCTAAATAATCCTTGAAAAATAGTAACTTGATAATCTCTAAAGACTTAGACTTTATCCTATAAAATTCAAACCAAAAACAAGATAAACATCCTAAATAAAATCTGTAATTCCTGCTGGTAACATTCAATAAAACAATTCAGTTTCAATTAAGTTTTCAGAGATCGTTGGGTTCTCTATCAATCGAGCCTTATTTATCTAATTACAATAGGTCGTCAAGGCAGAAAGTAGGGCTGAGCAAATCCACCCGAACCGACAAACGACTTAATCGAACTGAACCGACTGGTTATATATATTTTTGTCGGTTTTTGTCTCTTTTGGTTCGATTTGGTTTTTGTCGATTTTTTCGGTTTGAAATAGCTAAACCGACCCGAACCGAACCGAGTTCAGTTTTTATATGTATTTCTTGGTTCAGTTCTCGGTTCGACTTTTTTCATATGCCGGTTTTCGGGTCGAGTCGGTTTTTGTCGGTTCGGATCGTTTTGACTCGATGCTCGCCCCTAGCAGAAAGTAGCAAGAGACTGGTTTTGCACTTAACAGACCCGTAACTCGATCACAGACTCGGTCGTAACAAATTAATGTTACCAATAGGAATTACATATTTTATTTAGTATGTTTATATTTTTTATTTTTATTTTTTATTTTTTTTTGAATTTTATAGGATAAAGTCCAAGTTTTTAGGGATTGTCAAGTAGCTATTTTTTACGATTTTGTTAAGGTTTTTTCCTTTTAATGTAAGCTGCGTCTTTCATAATAATAAAAAACAAATCCTAAATAAAATCTGTAATTCCTACTAGTAACAGTTTACACATCTTGGAAGATTAGATCACAAATTCGGTATTGTGTGAACTCGCTAGAAGAGCTAGCTAGCCGACTTTGAACAGATTTCAACTCTTTGGCCTTGATTGAAGCACGTGACTAGCTTATTAACAAGACTTTTTGGTTTTTGCAACCAATGTGAATTTAGTATTCTGATGTAATCAACTATTCAAGTCATCTACATTATGCAATTAAGTATTATAAGTTTTATGTTTAAGTTAATTAATTAAAAAATAAACATTTATATCGAATATGTCTGATTTCAATATTGAAAAACAACCGCATAAACCCGAATTAAAAGGCACAACTCTTATATATATAATCTAAACTTCTTTAGTGAGTTCTATATTTACAAAGATATATTGATTTTAAACAAGTAAAATGTGCTAAAAAGGTGAAATACGATGGGACATTGATTCACATATAAAAAGTTGACCAAAGCCGACATGGTAAAGTAATGAAAGAAAGTGGGTAAAAACCAAATGCATTTTTGCTTCCAGTTTCCCACCTGTACACATCTCATTCATTTGTACATATATAAACTCAACCTATGAAGTTATTTTTATGAAACATAGGAAAACATATATGGAAAAGTTTTCTGAAAAATTGATACTGGTGGCGTTTGTATTTCTATTAGTACTTGGTCATCATTATGCCAATGCCGTCGTTGCAGGTAAGCGATCATTGTTCCGTGTGTTAGTCATTTCGTCAATCATTATTATAATCGCAATTTCATTGCTGCAAACTGACTAGTTTTTTGTCAATGTATAAAAGACTACAATATGCCACAATTTTTACAGGATTACAAATCATTGAAAATTATAATGTCAGTATGCCTCTTTTGTTACTTTATTAACTATGTTAAGGTGTTTCCAATTAGACAATGGCATTAGATGTACTCAACAATCGAGGAAGTTGATTCAAGCTTGGAAACATACATTCATGGATTCGAAGATTCAAAGAAAGCTAAGAACAGCTTCATCTCCACCAGCGCCAATGCTCAGCCGTGGTCCTAATCAGGGCGATTAACAGACCAGTACCACCTTTGAGATGAACTTCATAATATCGTTAAGTTAACTTTTGAATCCGACTTCTCATCAATGTTGAAGTTGAACTCAGCTCTGCTCAAAATCAAAATCCGTTGCTATCTATTTATAACTTCGATTCAAAATATATATATGAGCTGATTCACAAAATAACGAATAACTAATGTAAATTTAGTGATTAATGTTGTCTTAACTTTTCTCATTTATGATTCTCAATATGAAGTTCTGTATATTTACATGCTCAAAGTTTCATAGTATCCATTGCATTATATCACACTTGTTTAAACTTCTCACTTGAGAAGCATTACTAATGCATCCTTAAGGCTATTTTCTCTTAGTTATGGTGACTTATTTACTGGCAATAACATTGTGATAGACTTAACTGAACTGGCTTATATCAGTTTCTTAAGTAAAGGCTAAGAAAAACCGGCTAATGTAACATTACTTATATTCTCCATTGAATCAATTTGAAATCCCCTTTTAATGGTTGATGCTGACCCATGTCACTAAAATCCTTGGTAAAATGTGAAATTTTAGCTACTGAGTTGCTAGTTTAGCTATTGTTTTAGTTTCATAATTACAGAGACCTTGTAATAAAGAAATGTCGACTACCGGGATCCAAGAAACATTTAAGGAGTTGACAGAAGGTCAAAATCCCACTTGCTAAACTATCCCATTTTGACACTAGTCCAAGTGGATAATAGTTTCAACTATATGCAACTATCAGTATTCCACATATGCAGATCATGCATATGGCTGACTTATGCTATATAAACATCTGCATACCTATTTCAAAAGATATAAACAAAACACAGGAAAACAAAGATGGAAAACTTTTCTCCAAAACTGATAATTTCACTGTTTGTCTTATTACTGATACTTGATCATCATGCCAATGCTGTCCATTCAGGTAAAAGTTCTTGCATGCGTAAATCACTTTGTTAATCGAATAATCATATTAACATACTAGTTATAATACCTGTGCACGTACAGGGTTTTGACAAAAAAATGTTATTTTGTATTAATATTGAATATTGTGTCTTTAAATGTAAATTGCATAAAATTATTTTGTATTAATATTGAATATTGTGTCTTTATTTTAATATTTTAATTCAGTATATACACATATAAGAATTTTCAATGAAAATTGTGATATATGTACAATTAATACTTTTTTTTTTTTTGAACGGCAAAATTTTATTAAAACTAGCAAGATGCTAGAAAATTACAAAGAAATTAAATGAGAGTTTTTAAGCCAATCTACCCAAGAAAACCTCCTACGACATCGACTATTACACCAATTGAAGGAACAAAGAACAATATCATCAAAAACAACCAAGCGTTTGGGAGGATTTTCCTCGAAAATGGTACGACTCCGAAATCTCCAAATAGACCACCAAGCTACAGCAAAGACCCCCTCCAATAAAAACTTCACCATGACCGGCAAACGAATCGATTGGAACCAGGAAAGCCACTCCTGAAATGAACACCAGTCTTGAATATCCAAATCCCACCACCTACATATTCGACGAAGAATGAGCCTAACAAGATCACAGCAAAAGAGGGTATGGTGCACATCTTCCTCGCAAGAAGAACAGATCGGACAAATAGAGGACTCGACATGAACGCCTCTACGAACCAAATTAACTCTAGTCGGTAAACAGTCAAGACGAGCTCGCCATACGAAAACATTCACCTTGATGGGTATAAAACTCAACCATCTGGTGGGAACTGAATTGGAGGGAAGAAATAAGTCATCGATAAACTTCCGAACCTCCTTAACTCGGAATACACCGTCGCCGGATATGTCACAAGAATTCGATAAGGAAACCGAACCAAGTAAAGAAATCAACCCCTGTAATTGATATGTTTCGATGCCTCCTCGAACACTCCTACGAAAGGAACTGACCACCTCATAATTCAATTTAGTCGCAACCGTTATATTCTTGTCAAGCTCCAAAGCAAAGAGACGAGGAAATATAGAATGCAAAGGCGCGTCTCCTATCCAGCAATCAAACCAGAATAGAGAATTAATACCATTCCCGACTCTTTTTTTACAATGAGACAAGAAATCGAAACCCTTTGTTTTAAGACTCTGAACTTCCCGCATAATGGAACTCCAGTTGGAAGAGAGATTCAACGAATGAGAACTGATTGAGGAACCATATAAAGCACGAATAATGCGGCACCAAAGAGATCCATCTTGAGATAAGAACCGCCAAACCCATTTAAGTAGAAGAGCACGGTTAAGAGCAAAATAACTTGAGACCCCTAGACCGCCGTGAAGCTTGGATGCTAGAGTTTTATCCCAAGCGACCCAAGTAATCTTCTTTTCCCCTTGATCCATTCCATTAAAGAACCGACATCGAATAGACTCCATGTTCTTCAAAACACCACGAGGGACCTTAAAGATCGAAAAGTTATATATTGGGGATGAACCAAGAACAGATTTAAGGAGAATTAAACGCCCACCTATCGAAAGAGTTTTTACTTTCCACTTAGAGAGACGAGCTCTAAGTTTAAAAATAATATCGTCCCAAGCATTGAGCCGAGAAGGACACTGACCAACCATTACGCCTAAATAACGAAACTGGTTATTCATTACGGAGCAACCAATAGAAGAAGCCGCCTGATCAACCTCGGAACGAGAAACACCCACTCCCAAAAGCTGACTTTTAGAAACATTTATTTGAAGCCCCGATGCAAGGAAAAACTCTTTAAAATATTCAAAATACCTTTGAGATTACCGTCAGACCATTCGCCAAGAAACATAGCATCATCTGCATAAAAAGATGAGAAACGGATATAGATCCCGGCAATAGAATTCCTTTGAAAAACCCTACGTCAACAGCCTTGGAAAAAGAGATATGTAAAGACTTCATGATAAGGATAAATAAATAAGGAGCAAGAGGATCTCCTTGTTTAAGCCTGCGATGACAAGAAAATTCTTTAGAAGGACTCCCGTTGATTAAAACCGACGCTCTAGCGGAAGAAAGCGTACCCTTAATCCATTTACACCAATTATGACCGAATCCGAAAGCGTCCAGAACATCAAGTAAATAATCCCAACGGACTGAGTCATAAGCCTTAGCGAAATCAACTTTGAAAAACATTGTTTGATTCTTCTTCCGTTTGCACCAATGTAAAACCTCGTCAAGAATAAAAGGGCCGTCTAAAATTTGTCTCCCAGCAACGAAAGCAGATTGAGTCTCGGATACAAGGTCTGAGATAACCGAGACCAATCTATTAGCAAGAATCTTAGTCACTACTTTGTAAATACACCCAATCAAGCTTATGGGACGAAAATCGTTCACAAACTTGGCATCGATTACCTTCGGGATTAAGGCAACAAAAGAAGAATTGCATCCTTTGGAAAAAGTACCATGAACAAAAAAATGATCTATCGCGCCACAGAAATCAGATCCAAGAACATCCCAGAATTTCTTGAAGAATTCGAAGGTGAATCCATCAGGTCCCGGAGACTTGTTGTCGCCACAATTCCAAACTGCCTTACGAATCTCATCTCGCGACACACATCTATCGAGATCCTCTGCTTGACTTAAAGATAATTTCTTTTGGAATTGGAAATTAATTTTAAATCTGAAAGCATCAGGAACATTAAAGCGTTCTGCAAAATGGTTAGCGAAAGTGGTTTTAATAGTTTCTGGATCAGTACGCCAGATGCCGTCAACAAAGACTCCACGAATCGCAAGTTGGGATCTTCTCTTATTTATAATTCCATGAAAAAACTTTGAGTTTTCGTCCCCTTCTACTGCCCATTTAACTTTAGATTTCTGAACTCTATCTTTGGTTTCCATATCAGTAACTTTAATAAGATTATTTTTCAATTCTAGACGACGAAGAACAGTAGCATCGTCATTCTCTCCGCGATCAATAACCTTATCAATCTCCCCTAGCTAAAAAACGATGTCGTTTTTGGAACTTGACATGTCTTTCTTCTTATCTTTAACCCACTGCCGAATAATACCTTTAAGATCTTGAAGTTTTTTCTTGAACCTTATCATTCCATTTGCATCTGAATGAGAGAAAGAGAGCCATGATTGTTTTACCAAATCATCAAACCCCACCAAATCAAACCAGGAATGGTAAAATTTAAAGGGAATTGGACCAAAATCGAGGCGCATTTCATGCAGTAATATCGGACGGTGATCCGAAAGGTGACGGTCAAGACAAATAGCTGTGATGGAAGGGAAATGGGTGAATATACCATCGGATATAAGAAATCTGTCAAGCTTGCTCATTTTTGAACCCGAATGGTAGGACCAAGTGAACGAATAACCCTCCAAAGTAACATCGACTAGGCCAGAACTAGAGATGAACCGATCAAAGGATCTAGCATTATAAGGATCAAAACAGGACCCACGCCGTTCATCACTAGAACGGACTTCGTTAAAGTCGCCCATAACAATTGACTCACCGTTCCAACGTCCTAGAATGGTAGAAATATAGTCCCAAAGCATCCTTTTGCAAGAGCCTTGTTGCGGCGCATACACAACGACAAAAAGAATCTTAGAATTATTGGGTAACCAAGTACCATAGATTGCAATAAAGTTATCCGATATCGTAACGTTATCCTTCCTAAAAATCGACGCTTCCCAAACACATAAAATACGAGGGAGTCACTACACGCGAAGTCATAATTGGAATTGCCCCACAAAACCTTCACATCCATATGGGTAACCCTAGACATTTTAGTTTCTTGAATTGCTAAGAAATTAAGATTATTTGAAATAGTTAACGCCTTAATCCACTCCTTTTTCGTCTTGTGACCAAGACCTTGGACGTTTAGAGATAGAGCATTCATCTAAAACCGTTATCTTCTCCTTGTTGTGCAATAATACGTTCCAAATCTGTCTCACTACCTTCCATAGAGAAACCCATTGCTTGACCTACACGAATGACATCTTCCAAGACACCCAAAACCGAGCCTCCATTGTGAACGACATTCTGCCCAGATGTTACACTGTTGGACTCCACAGGAACCTCTTGCGAGGCACTCATTACCTTAGCATTAGTCGTAGGTGAAGATTTAATATCGCCGTTATTGACAGTTACCTGCTCGTCACATTTCTCCGATACCGCTGGAGTAAAACCTGGAGGGTGAGATAAGGAAGGACTCGGCTCATTAGAATCTCCACCTTTCTTCTTATTCAATAAATCATAAATCCCAAAGGGGTCCTGTGTTTTATGATTTTCAGAATCTCCATTAGCACGATCGTGCGATGAAGAATTAGAACCAAAGATAGTTTCAGGGACAGCATCGTCATCACTAGCAAAATCATCTACAGACTCTTCTTCAGTTGGATGAGAATTAAACTCCTTATTCTTAGAAGCATGATAGGACTCATCGTCTGACACATACTCTTTCTCCTTGTGTGTAACAAAAGTAGGGTTCCATGTAAATAATTCTTTAGCGTGTACCATGAACACCCTACCTTTAACAATAATCTTAAAAGTCTCTAGTATACAAACAGGATGTATGGTCTTAACACAAACACGTTTACGACCAAAGGAAGAATCAGCATTATCCTCCATATCCAAAGTGTCTCCCCATTTCTTGCCGATCCTTACGAAGGTTTCTCTTGACCAGGCATGAAATGGAACACCCTCAATGTCCACCCAAACAATACGCTCCTCACTAACGAAATCATTACTTGCGTTCTGAAGAATGTGGAACCAAGATTTTACTCATGTGTGATTCATCAGATTCTCCTTGGTATCCACATTGTCAAATTCTAGTAAAACCCAAGTGCCTCCCAGATAAGATAGTTTAACATCTAAAAAACCTTCATCTTTTAGGATAGTATATAGATTAGGGATTGACGAAAAATCTTTCACCTTACCCATAGCTTGTTTGGATAAATCACGTTCAGCCAAACAAGAGTCATCTAATACCAGCGCAGGAGAGGGAGAAATTGAAGTGCCATGAGAACCCAAAGATGAACCGTTAACAATATTGGCATATGATCCACCCCGAACATTAGATTGTTGAAAGACAGGCAGTTGAACAGGTTTACTTGAAACCCCTGTTTTGGTAGGATTCGGATGGGGTTTATGTGGCCTTTCAAAACGAACTTGATTAGCGTACAAATGATATCGGCCAATCCAAATAGTACACAGATTCTCCACAAGACGGTTAAGATTAATCACCTTGATGAAACGAACGAATGTGAAACGCTTACCTGCCTTGGATTTTTTGAAGGGAATAAAGACATCAACAACAGTACCGTAAGCGCTACAAGAACTCCAAAGATCGCGAGATGTAACCGAATCAGGAAAATTGGTAACGTAAATCAAGTGGGAAATCTTCTGCGTACGATCTTCATTGGAATGATGGAAACTCCTTTGGGATGAGGCCGCCATTAAATTTATTGTCTAATATATATGTACAATTAATACTTATACACGAGTTTAATTAATATGACCTCATATTCATATCATCCATAGGTCTCCCAAGCTTGTGAAAATTAAGTGAAAGGCTAATGTTTGCAAGGGTGTCTAATTGAGTTTGAACTTGAATGAGTTATAATGCTTGTGGCATTAAAATCCCCACACAGTGATATTGGAAATTACGATAATTTGACATTCATCCCACATTATCGAAACCATCCAAACATGGAGGACGTCGACCTTAATTAAAGTATAAGTATGACCTATGTAATCTAATTTAGAGAAAACCCTAAAAAAAATTACCTATGTAATCTTGATTCTTAGAATCCTAAGCAAAAAGAAAAACCCAAAACAATATAAACTCTAACTCAACCATCATATTCACACTGCAAAAACGATTGACTGGAATTAAACAATGTGCCACTTCAGGAAAAATTTAAACCACATTTTAACCAAGTAATTAATTTTGAAATTAATTAATAAACTACATAGAGCAACAATTATTACCTCAAGTAGCCTTCATCTTGTATCTTTAATTGAAACACCGATGGGTAAACATTTGATGTTTAGATTAAAGGGGCAATTCCATATTTACCCAACTTAAACATGATAATGTCATATTTACCCAAAACATGCTTTAAATGCATTGTACATCATGCATTCAAAAAAAGTTGTATTTTGGGTATATATGACATTCTCATGTTTAAATTGGGTATATATGGAATTATCCCTAGATTAAATACCAAATACCGATGTTCGAACCCCAATTCATCCTTTTCGGTTAGGGTCAGGGATTCCCCACATGCATTTATAACAAAAAGCCATAAAAAGTTATCAAGATTTAGTTTTTTGCCTTAAAATTTAAAAAGAAATTTGCTACATCCACATAAAGTTTACACAAAAAATCCCCACTCGCTGACATGTCGGCGGGTGATTGGTTTTTTGTGGGATGTGGATCCCATAAAAAGTCAATCACCCGCTGACACGTCAGCGAGTGGGGATTTTTTATCCCACAAAAAACCAATCACCCGTCGACATGTCAGCGAGTGGGGATTTTTTGTGTAAACTTTATGTGATCCTAGCATGCCTCAATTTAAAAACCCGCCATAAAATTTTGATTTTTTAACAAAGATTTAATCTTAACCAATAAATACAAAAATACTAAATTAGGTTGATGATTAATACCTTGAATTCATTAATTAAAAAACAAACCTTCGATTTAGGGTTGTTTTTTTTTTCGTTGCTTTTGTTCAGATACTGTTTTTTTGTTTAGTGGGATGTAGTGTTTATTTGAACGTGGCAACTGGCAAGTAAAAACAATATTTGACTTCTAACATTCATATTTGGCCCAAAAGTTTTTAAAAACATCTCCACTTTTTTGTAGTTTTTTTCTTTAGAGTTTGGCCACATATGCTTTTATGAGGCTTTTACCCATAGACGAAAATTAATTGATATTGACCAAATGGAACTCAATTTTGACTTTTTATAACCAATCATGTTGCTCGATTTCGCTTACGTGGCAAAATCAATCTTTTTTATTGGTCTAATTTTTTTTCAATGAGAAGGGTTCCCATGTCACTAAAATCCTTGGTAAAATGTGAAATTTTAGCTACTGAGTTGCTAGTTTAGCTATTGTTTTAGTTTCATAATTACAGAGACCTTGTAATAAAGAAACGTCGACTACCGGGATCCAAGAAACATTTAAGGAGTTGACAGAAGGTCAAAATCCCACTTACTAAACTATCCAACTTTGACACTAGTCCAAGTGGATAATAGTTTCAACTATATGCAACTATCAGTATTCCACATATGCAGATCATGCATATGGCTGACTTATGCTATATAAACATCTGCATACCTATTTCAAAAGATATAAAAAAAACACATGAAAACAAAGATGGAAAACTTTTCTCCAAAACTGATAATTTCACTGTTTGTCTTATTATTGATACTTGATCATCATGCCAATGTTGTCCATTCAGGTAAAAGTTCTTTCATGCGTAAATCACTTTGTTAATCGAATAATCATATTAACATATTTTAATCGTAACTATCGTTGTGTGTAACTAGATATTGATTCTGACTGTACCCAAAGATCAAGGAAGTGTTGGTGTGTAGCTCCCAGAACAGGGTAAGATAATCAATGTCAGCAGAAACAAGTATTAAGTCAGCAGAAACAAATACCACTAGGTGGTTACCGGATATCACTTGGAATCGTGTGATCACTTTCCAAAGTAAACTATTCGACCCTAATGCCTGGATATCACGAATATCTACTTGGGATAAGACCAAATGTATGTTATTGAATTAGGCACAAATCAATAACCCTTTGCTTATAAGTGTTAATCGTTTTCTGTGTGTCCTTCATGCATAATCAGGTCTCCTATTTATAGGAGGTTACTCTGAGCTAGTCAAATGGAATTATGAGAATTAATCGGCCCATTAATCTCCTCATAATTATCCCCATTATAGCCGTTAGTGGTTACATGACCAATTAAACGTGGTCATTATGCAGTTGTAACTGCCACTTGAATAGGTCAAAGCCCGTTACAAGCAGTACTTTAATCAGTACTTTCATAGCACTATCAGTGCAAACACTGCTTCAGTGCAAACACTGCTTCAGTGGAAACACTGCTTATCAGTGGAAACCACAAGCAGTATTTTCCACCAGCAGTACTTTCTACTAGCACTACCAATACAAACCACTATTAGAGTCAGGATGTTCATGGACCTTATGGGTGTACACTCCGTACCTCCTAACCCATTACAAGGTGTGAACTAATCCCACAAGTGCATTAAATTTTCCAACAATCCTCCCCAAATTTAGTTCACTTCCTTTGCATGAAAACAAACTTTAAACAAAACATGTGCATAAACGAAAATGTCCTGAGGATTGAATTTCCATCTTAGTAAATTATACGTTCAAATATTCGAGAATCAGGGTGTTCTAAGAATTGAACCCTTCAACCCATTTGAATACCTGAAGATAAAATACACACAAATTTGCAAACACTTATCAGCTCCTGACACTATACAAGCCATGTGTCTATATCCAAATTCATAAATGTTGTAAAAGCTAAAAGTCCAAAAGCTCCTTGAAGCGGCAAAACTTCAATATTTACATAGGTGGTTCCTCTTTATTCATGCTCCTGCCAAGCACTTTTTCAAAGAAAATTAACCATTAAGAAGTAAAGACTTCATCCTCCTTTCAGCAGGTTCTGAGCACAACCTTGGGATGTAAATAAAACATGTGCTCCAGTCCACTGAATGTTCAGCTTTCCACATTGAACTCAGCTCCCAAGTTTCCTCAGGAGGGAGTTGGGTGTCCTAGCATTCAGTGACTAAGTTGGACTTAAACCCGTCCCTTTAGCAGACTTTATAACCAAGTCTCTAGCCAGACCCTTCGTCAAGTGATCAGCTAAGTTCTGTTGAGATCTAACAAACTCTATAGATACCACCCCATTCATGATAAGCTCACGAATCATGCTATGTCTGACACCTAAGTGTCTAGACTTACCATTGTACATCTGGCTATAAGCCTTAGCCAATGTAGCTGCACTATCACACCGGATAGAAATAGGTGCTATAGGTTTAGGCCACAATGGAATCTCAAGAAGCAAGTTTTTCAACCATTCAGCTTCTTTACCAGCAGCTGCTAAAGCCACAAATTCAGATTCCATTGTTGAACTGGTGATACAAGTTTGCTTCTTGGATGCCCAAGAAATTGCACCTCCACCAAGTAGGAATACCCAGCCACTGGTAGACGAATTGTCTTCGTGTTACTGATCCAACTTGCATCAGTGTAACCTTCCAACATTGATGGGTAACCAGTATATGAGAGACTATAATCCATAGTTCTCTTCAAATACTTCAGTACCCTCTGAACTGCTTGCCAGTGATGAGCACTAGGATTACTAGTATACCTGCTCAATTTTCCCACTGCAAAACCAATATCAGGCCTTGTACAAGTCATGGCATACATCAGGCAGCCAATTACCCTAGAATACTCAAGTTGAGATACAGCTTTGCCATTATTAGGCATCAGCTTCTCACAAGTATCCATAGGTGTACTCACAGGAGTACAATCAAAGTAATTGAATTTCCTCAACACCTTCTCAATATAGTGAGACTGAGAGATAGAAATTCTTTTACTTTCATGTTTAATCCTAATACCAAGGATAACATCAGCCTCCCCCATGTCCTTCATGGAGAACTTTGATGACAAAAATTCCTTTGTCAGGTCAACCTGATTTTGGTCAGTGTTAAAGATCAACCTGTCATCAACATATAGACAAATGATGACTCCTTTACCAGATTCATCAAATTTGCTATATACACATTTGTCAGCTTGGTTAAGAACATAACCACTAGACAAAACCACTTCATCAAATTTTTGATGCCATTGCTTAGGTGCCTGTTTCAGTCCATATAGAGACTTAATCAGTTTACACACCTTGTTTTCATTTCCAGGCATGATGAAGCCCTGGGGTTGGTTCATATAAACCTCCTCTTCCAATTCACCATTCAAGAAAGCTGTCTTCACATCCATCTGATGAATAACCAGATTGTGAATAGATGCCAAAGCAATCAGCAGTCTTATGGTACTGATACGAGCCACAGGGGCATAAGTATCAAAATAGTCAATTCCTGACTTTTGTTTAAAGCCCTGAATGACTAGTCTAGCCTTGAACTTTTCAATAGTTCCATCTACCTTCATTTTCCTTTTGAAAATCCATTTGCAACCCAGAGGTTTGCAACCAGGTGGTAGATCAACCAACACCCAAGTGTTGTTGCCTATAATGGAATCCATCTCATCATTGATTGCTTCTTTCCAGAAAGCAATATCTGGGGACTTCATTGCTTCTTCAAATGTCTTGGGATCATCCTCAACAATGAAGCAATAGGAGTATTGGTCTGAGACCTCATCCCTTGATCCTTCAACTAAGTATAGTTGAAACTCGGGTCTAAATGACTTTGGAGTCCTGACCCTTTTGCTCTTTCTGAGCACAGGTTCAGGTTGTTGAACCACAACCTCATCAGGGACCACTGATGGTTCATCATCAGGGACCACTGATACACCAGTGTCATGAGTTCCATTAGGAATCCTCTGACTTGGTCTAGGGACTGATGAGAATCTATTCTCATCAAAGTATGTATCCCTTGATTCAATTATTGAGTTAATTGAAATATATTCATTAGGTTCAATAACATAAAACCTAAAAGCCTTGGAATGCTCAGCATATCCAACAAAGATGCAGTCAATGCCTCTTTCACCCAAAGTTTTCATCTTTGGATCAGGGAGTCTTACAACAGCCCTACAACCCCAAACCTTGAGATAGTTCAGGTTGGGTTTCCTTTTAGTCCAGAGTTCATAAGGGGTAACCTTGTTCCTTTTGTTGGGAACCCTATTTAATAAATAGCAAGCTGTTAACATAGCTTCACCCCAGAACCCTTGACTCAGTCCTGAATAGGACAACATGGAATTAACCATCTCCTTCAGCACCCTGTTTTTCCTTTCAGAAATACCATTTTGCTGAGGAATATAAGGGGCAGTCGTTTCATGGATTATACCAACAGACTGAAAATACATAGTATCCATGTACTCACCTCCCCTATCAGTCCTTAATCTTTTGATCAGGGACCCAAGTTGTAATTCAACTTCAGTTTTAAACACTTTGAATTTATCTAATGCTTCATCCTTGGAATGTAAAAGATAGACATAACAAAATCTAGAAGCATCATCAATAAATGTCACAAAGTACTTCTTATTCCCCAAAGAAGGAGTGGCATGCAAATCACACAGGTCACTGTGTATAAGCTCCAAGAGCTTAGTCTCACGACTAACACCCTGAAAAGGTTTCTTGGTTATCTTGGTCAACATGCAAGTTTTACACTTTTCAGTGTCCATGTCAAATGCTGGGATTAAACCATCCCTAGACATATCTTGCATCCTTTTATAGTGTACATGGCCAAGTCTTGCATGCCATAGGGTAGAGTCAGTGTCAGTGGTGGTCACAAATGCTGAATTAACACTATCAGTGACAATATTAAGCCTGAACATTTGATTACACAAATATCCAAAACCAATAAACACACCATGCTTAGAAAGAACAAATTTATCAGACTCAATAACTTGTTTATATCCATGATTATTCAAAATACTACTTGAAACCAAGTTCTTCCTTATATCAGGAACATGAATAACATTAAACAAAGTTACAATCTTTCCAGAACTAAATCTAAGATCTACACAACCATGACCATGCACCAAGGCTATTGACTCATTTCCCATGTGAAGAATAGAACCATCATTCAGTGACTCATAAGTCTTGAACCAGCTTCTATCTTTGCACACATGAACTGTTGCACCAGAGTCAACCCACCACGCAACATCATCATCCTGCACATAATTAGATTCAGATACATATGTAACATAATAAATCTGAAAAGACTTATTAAACATATTCTGACCTTTCAGTAAGTTGGTTGAACCACCACTCCCTGAACCATTAGTGCCTGATCCATTGGCTTTACCACCAATTTTAACACCCTTGCAATCCTTTTTAATGTGACCAGTTTTGCCACATTTCCAACAAGTAGGTGTTGCCTTCTTGTTAGGATCTGCCCTTGTGTTGTCATGATATTTGCGTTTGCCTTTGTTGTCATTGTACCTGGTGGAGTTGTTATGATCCACCATATTGACAACAGATGCACCAGTAGCATTGCTACTCTTTGGCTTTTCATTATCCTGCACCTTGAGAGATTCCTCAATGCGCAGATGACTGCCCAACTCAACCAGAGTTAATTCCTCCTTCTTATGTTTCAAAGTATGCTTGAAATATTTCCAAGAAGGGGGAAGTTTATCAATGACACAAGAGACTTGAATAGCCTCATCCATGTGCATATTGTGTTGTGTAAACCTTCCAAGTATACCAAGAAGTTCATTGTATTGTTCCATAACTGGTCTTGAATCAGTCATTTTGTAATTTGTGAAATTACTTACAAGGAACTTCTTACTTGATGCATCATCAGCCATATATTTGGCATCCAAGGAATCCCATAGTTGTTTGGAAGATTCAAAGTTCTGATAAATATCAAACAGAGAATCAGACATACCATTGAGGATTAAACCTCTGCAAATGTAGTCATCATTCTCCCATTTGCTCCTCCTCCTGATCTGCTCCACAGTAGCATCATCCCCATCATCAGAGATATGAGTGGTTAGCACATAAACCACACTCATGCTTGACAGCAAGAAGTGCATCTTCTTCTGCCATCTCCTGAAGTCCACCTCTTCAAATTTATCAAGCTTGGCAAAGTTTGAAGCCATGTGTTTCATTGCAGCAGCAGCCATTGATTATCACAAAAATAGTTTACTTTGATTGTTGGTGTGTAGCTCCCAGAACATGGTAAGATAATCAATGTCAGCAGAAACAAGTATTAAGTCAGCAGAAACAAATACCACTAGGTGGTTACCGGATATCACTTGGAATCGTGTGATCACTTTCCAAAGTAAACTATTCGACCCTAATGTCTGGGTATCACGAATATCTACTTAGGATAAGACCAAATGTATGTTATTGAATTAGGCACAAATCAATAACCCTTTGCTTATAAGTGTTAATCGTTTTCTGTGTGTCCTTCATGCATAATCAGATCTCCTATTTATAGGAGGTTACTCTGAGCTAGTCAAATGGAATTATGAGAATTAATCGGCCCATTAATCTCCTCATAATTATCCCCATTATAGCTGTTAGTGGTTACATGACCAATTAAACGTGGTCATTATGCAGTTGTAACTGCCACTTGAATAGGTCAGAGCCCGTTACAAGCAGTACTTTCATCAGTACTTTCATAGCACTATCAGTGCAAACACTGCTTCAGTGGAAACACTGCTTCAGTGGAAACACTGCTTATCAGTGGAAACCACAAGCAGTATTTTCCACCAGCAGTACTTTCTACTAGCACTACCAATACAAACCACTATTAGAGTCAGGATGTTCATGGACCTTATGGGTGTACACTCCGTACCTCCTAACCCATTACAAGGTGTGAACTAATCCCACAAGTGCACTAAATTTTCCAACAGGAAGTTGATTCAGGGTTGGCAACAGAAATTCATGGCTCCAAAGAGTGAAAGAAAACTAAGAAGGGTTATATCTAGGGTGTTCACGGGGCGGTTCAGCTCGGTTCGGTTAGAGATTTTAACTATTCATCGCGGGGCGGGTAGTTCATTTTACTATCCGAAACCGAACCATACCAGGCGGGTAACCGGACTTGCGGGTACCCGAAATGAGCGGTTACCCGAGGTTCGGGTCACGGTTAACCATTTTAAAAAATTAATCGAATTGAATCGGACGAACAATAACATAAATTACAACGTAATATGTCAATTGTAGTAAAATTAAATAACATTGAAAAGATTTAAGTCATAATAATGTTGTTTCGTCGCAATAAAAGCATTCAAATTATCATATGTAACAAAATAATTAATATTAGACTAAAATACACCGTTGGTCCCTAAACTTGTAGCGGAGGATCGCGATGGGACGAAACCGGGCATAATCATCGCCACGGGTCCAAACAGTAGCCATTAAATGCCAGATTGGTCCCTTTGACCAATTCTCTGTTAGTCAAAGTCTGTTAAGGTTAGGGTGTGCCTTGTACATGATGGTAAACTCGTCATTTCATTGTTTTGGTCTATTTTATTTCATCTTCATCTTCCTCATGGGCTAAACCCATATTCCGGCGACCTTAAACCCAGAATCCAGCGACCCATCTCTGACTAATATGGGATCGTTTTCCACACCTAAGCAGCGTATACCTAGCCATGTTTTCTTTAACTGGAGTTATCACATTTTGTGCAGTCTTGAAAATAGTTTAACTTATATAGTGTCCATTTATATTCAGTCACAACAATAATTCCAACTGGAAACATAAAGCCAAAAGCTAGAAAAAAAAGTCAGAAAATCTTGAAAAGATAACACCATCAAACAAACCAATATTTAGCTGCTGCCATTGATGAACCCATATTTTATAGGTTGTCTTCAGATCTCTACACGATTGATGATTCTCTGCCGTTCATTCTCAATATTCTCCTTGCCAATTTCGTCGGCCTTGTTGGGATTGCTATAATTTTGTCCTTTGTGCAGGTAATAACTTGATAAATAAGTCATGGTCACGTAAACTTTGTATCTTTATAATTGAACTATTATCAACTTTGGTCACTGTTCGTAATTATGTGTAGGTCATGTTCTTGCTTCTCATACTGCCTTTTTGGTATATCTACAGCAAAGTGCAGGTATTATTTGTTACATGAAGAGTAACTCCTATCAATAGATATCTAATAAAAATACTTAAAAGTGTCAATTTTGACCCATTTACCTATCAATTGGTCTATTTGGGTTGTATTTCTACCCAAACAGCCGGAGACGTTCGACGCACTGTAAATTGACCCATTTTGATCCATTACTAGAACCATCCAACCTGCCCCTCTGCACACTACTTTTCTTGTGAGGCACTAGTCACAGTACTACACTACTCACTAAGAATACGGATTATTCGGTTTTATTACAGGTCAACATCACGTGAACTGCGAAGGCTTGACAGTGTATCTCGATCACCCATATATGCATCGTTCTCAGAGATACTTGATGGGTCATCAACTATAAGGGCGTTTAAATCCGAGGTGAATGTTAAACTAAAACTTGGTTCTATACAGATCATCTCATAGAAAGTCCACACATACTTTTTTCTTCAAATTCATTAAATTAATCAAATGTAGTTCATTTCCTTGAAAAGAGAATCATGGCACTAAGTAATGCTCTTTGTTTGCACACAGGACTTCTTCTTAACTAGATTCATTGATCATGTCACCATGTATCAGAAAACTTCTTATTCAGAGATAATAGCAAGCCTGTGGCTATCCTTACGCCTACAGGTTTACGTACTAAACTTGTAATCAATGCAAATTAAACAAATGTAGTGAGCTGTAATGTACATTTGAAAGAAACAGTAATCAGTGTATGGTCTTAGTTCTTAGCAGCTTTTGTGGTATCGTACATTGCGGTGATGGCTGTTGTTGGATCACATGGATATCTCCCGGTCAATCTAGGTACCCCAGGACTGGTAAGTCCTCAAACGCCATTTAGGAAATTATTCTATTCATATTTTATACGTAATATCACAAGTTTCTTATTTGTTTTAGAAAACAACATTATCATAAAACCGAAATTATGTAAACAGGTAGGTTTAGCTCTTTCCTACGCAGCTTCAGTTGTATCATTATTAGGGAGCTTTTTGACAAGTTTCACCGAGACTGAAAAGGAACTTGTCTCAGTTGAGAGGGTTCTTCAGGTTTGAACATGAAAATCTCTTTTGTATGTTGATGTTTTACCATTTTACCAATGTCAATTTAAGATCTGATTGCATTCAATATAGTACATGGATATCCCTCAAGAAGAACTTCAAGGGAACACGATTTTACATGCAAACTGGCCGTTTCTTGGACAGATTGAATTTTAAAATGTAACACTCAGATATATGCCGTCTTTGCCTCCTGCACTGCGTGGTCTTAGTTTGACAATTGTTGGAGGAAAACAGGTTTATAAATCTAGGAACATAAATGCCATGTTATGCGTTCCTACATATTTGACCCGTTTGGGATTGACCATTAATACCTTTAACTATGAGATTATTGTTGTTTTTTATCAGGTAGGAATTGTCGGAAGGACAGGTGCAGGCAAATCTAGCATCCTGAATGCTTTATTCCGCCTCAACCCAATATGTGGAGGACAAATCATAGTTGATGGCATAAACATAGCAGACATTTCTCTAAGAGATCTTAGGTCACGTTTTGCTGTAGTTCCCCAGACGCCATTCCTTTTTAAAGGATCTTTAAGGTAAAATAGGACACATTTCAACACATCACTTGCTAATGTCTATCTAAGCCATTAAAAGTTATGTTCTTTTTTAATCATATTGTAGCTAAAACACCCTCAAAAACAGTTAAATTTATGAAAATGTTAGATTTATACATAATGTTAAGTTTTATAGGAAAAATGTAAAACCATACGGGTTACAAAATGTTCCAAACAAGACACGAAAGCATCTTTTAATGATTCTGAATGTGCAAAAAAGTACAATGACTAAAACATGACAAATGAATAAGTATTTCAGTATTCATTAAGAACCCGAAAAGTTTGTTTTACTACATATTAACCCAGTATCTGATAAAATTATCCAGGGATGTAATGTGATGCAAAAATATGGGTTCATCAATGGCAGCAACTAAATATTGGTTTGTTTGATGGTGTTATCTTTTCAAGATTTTCTGACTTTTTTTTCTAGCTTTTGGCTTTATGTTTCCAGTTGGAATTATTGTTGTGACTGAATATAAATGGACACTATATAAGTTAAACTATTTTCAAGACTGCACAAAATGTGATAACTCCAGTTAAAGAAAACATGGCTAGGTATACGCTGCTTAGGTGTGGAAAACGATCCCATAATGGTAAGAGATGGGTCGCCGGATTCTGGGTTTAAGGTCGCCGGAATCTGGTTTAGCCCATGAAGAAGATGAAGATGAAATAAAATAGACCAAAACAATGAAATGACGAGTTTACCCTCATGTGCAAGGCACACCCTAACCTTAACAGACTTTGACTAACAGAGAATTGGTCAAAGGGACCAATCTGGCATTTAATGGCTACTGTTTGGACCCGTGGCGATGATTATGCCCGGTTTCGTCCCAACTCGATCCTCCGCTACAAGTTTAGGGACCAACGGTGTATTTTAGTCTTAATATTATTTATTTGACGTTTATAAGTACGATCACTTTAATCATATGTAATCCATAGACGTTAGTAAATGATCACATTAGGTAAGTAAAAATGCGTTATACGATAAAAGTAATGCAATAAGATAGTTAATACTTGTACATTTTTAAGAATGGTTTGTTGAAACCTACATGTATATTATAGGCGGTTCGGTTCGGGTAACCGCGGATAACTAAAAGTAAAAACCGAAACCGAACCATGATAAGCGGGTTTTTCCGGTTTCGGTTTTTTTCAGTTTCGGTTTCTTCGGTTATCGGTTTTTTGTGGTTTCGAATTGAGCGGATCGGCTCGGTTCGTCGGTTTCTCGGATTTTTTGAACACCCCTAGTTATATCTCCACCAGGGCCACAAGCCAACCGTTTTCGCTCTTTCAACATGTCTCCACCACCACCACCACCTCCTCTTCCAGTGTGAACTTTTACTATATTCTCAAGTTTGCTGGTTTAATTTCCAGCTTGTTCGGAAGCTAGCTTATCTGGAACGGTGCGGCAGAATGGATCTGGAACTCATCTCCAAATTCCAATTCATTTTTAGTGAAAGATAATTTCATGTGATAGTAAGATCATTACAACGTTAATTATAAATTCCTAAAAAAAAGCCTTGAATCTGGGAAATTTATTATATGAATTCCATAATAGGATTCGACTTGCAGACAAAAGTCATTCACCAATGTATGATGAATGAGACAACTTTATTTCACTTATAAATTCACATGATATGCATCCTCGTCTTTGAATTCACCGCCTACCTAAAACTAATCCTCACATGTTCAACACTCTTCCCACAAGTGTTATTTGAAAGACTGTCTTGGACAGTATACATCTTATTCATATTTTCTTGTACAGTTTTCACCAACTAGGACTCAATATCCTAAAATTATTGATAAACACTAGTAATACATCATCAAATTGGATCTGTAGTTCCGTTACAAGAATAGACTATAGCCGATTGTGAACCCAAATAACCTATTTGTTCAGATACTCTATAAGTTATGCTGCATAACTATTTGCTTAATCATTTGAAGTCATAAGCTGTTTGTACAATATTAGCTTAATCCCAAAGTATAAGCTTTGGCTCTTGTGACATGCGATGTTTCCCCTCTCTATTCCCAAGTAAAGGGTGAGTCCCATGCGTCAGTTTGTGGATCGCGGTCTCACAAACTAATGTCTACAGGTGCCCGTAGTAGGCCGGCCGCCCTACCTAAACCAATCATCATATCGGTCCCTAGGCCCCATCGCTGGAAAGAACACCCGCTTAAAAGCACAAGAACCTTAGCCGACTAGAAAGTGGCTATTTTCTGGAATACCAAGAAACATTCAAAGAGTTGACTAAAGTCAATACTCCAAATGAGAAATTCCAAATGGGATATAAAGCCAAGTAGCTACATGCTGCTTATGCATTCCATGACTTTTACATATATAATCTCAACAATCATAACTCACGCAAACAAATATGGATAAGTTTTCTCAAAAACTAATAACTTTGGTGATTCTCTTTCTCTTAGTACTTGATCATCATCATCACGCCAATGCTTTCCTTTCAGGTAAACAATCCTTCTTTGCATATGTCAATCATTTTGTTAACCATCACCGTCTTAATCTTATCGTACACTAATCATAACAATGTCAGCTAGACAAACTCTACAGATTAAAAACATATTTTGCAGAATGGTTCTGTTTGAAATTTACTATTTTTCTCGAACGAGTAACTAAAGTTCAACATGAGTTAACGGATATTAAAAAATTTATAGTTAGGTGGTAACTTTTTCACATCATCATATTCAATTCCCAAAACTTCACTAACCAAATTGTGATGCAAAAGGAGCCTTGATCAAAGTGAATTTTTTTAACAATATTATACTATGAAACTTGTCTTGACTCAATAACCCAAACAGTTGCCACTAAACTTAATTAAAACTTATGTTTTGCATTTTAATATATTCAAAACCACAAATTGTTGCTAATTGTGAAGTGTCTACGCTTCTTGATAGAAATGATACTGAATTTGCAACAGACAAATAAAGCATAGCTCAAATATCCATACTTATTAATATAATTTATCATTTACGTGTATGCTGCATGTACATCTTAACTATTGTTGTGTGCAAGTAGATACTGATTTTGAGGGCACCCAAAGATCAAGGAAGTTGATTCAGGGTAGGCAACAAGAAACGTTGGTTCCAAAGAGGCAGAGAAGACCAAGAACAGTTAAATCTCCACCCGCACCAAAAGCGAACCGCTTTCGAAATTTCAACGTGCCTCCACCACCACCTTTACTTGTGTGATTTCCTAAGTTAGTGTTCAGAACATGTTTGCACCGGCGAGTTTTTATGGAATTTAACTTATCAGGAAGGGCACCAGCGAGTTATTATGTGAATCATGTTGTACTGATCTAAAGAATTCAAATAAACTATTCTAAAAGTTACTTGGATGTGCAAGATGGTCAATAAATTTAGAACTCCACCAAAACAGCATCTTACGGTAATAGATTTAGGAACAGCAATTATTATTATTATTATTATTATTATTATTATGGGAAAAGTGAATATGGGGCTGTCTCACATCTAAGCTTACATGCGAAACTATCAAAAATCACTAAAAAATACGTCATTTTGATTATTATTTTTTCAAAATTTTAGTAGCGGAACTAATATATGCATAGTGGAATGCATTTTAATGGTGAATTAAATCAAACAATTGTTGAATCTATAACTAATTTGTTAGTAAATGTAAACACCTAACAATATGATGTAGATTACGCATGCATCAACGTGAACCCAACATAAGTGATGTTGTGATGAAATCAAGGGAAAACACTAATATAGTGAAAGATATGATACAAATGGAGAAGATTTGATGTTTTTCTGGTGAAAACGATGAAATATTATTATTATCCAATACGAAAAAGGTGACTTGCTGACAAAAGTCATTCAACAATGTAAGTTGAATCAGACAACTATTTAATTCACTAATGAATTCACATAATTTGCTTCCACGTCTTTGTTTCACGGATTTCAAAATTTGACTGCAAGGTTAAACCTTACCCGAACTAATCATACCTTCTAACTTATGCTTGTAAATAAGTGGTAAACAAAACTAAATTGTACTTTTTGAGTTATTGCAGTGTGCGTAACAGCTATATGTGCAACAGTCACCAAAGATAACAGGAAATCAGTATGCAAACATTGTAGACAGACACATCATAAGCACATATGCAAGCATAAGGAGTTGACAAATTGATTCACGTACCATCTCAGATTCTTCGTGAAACACCTTTCCTGCTCCATGTCTGTTCGAAGCCGGAGGATCCACTCTGCCTCAATCTCAAAATAAATCATGGTTATTTTTCACCAACTAAGAAATTAATGCAATCCTTCTGTTTTCTGTTCCCTCCAAAAATATAAAAATCTGTTTTAATAGAGGTGGCAATTTGTGCCCGAAATCAAAAAAATGGACTAAAGGGGCAACTTTTTAAAAGATTTTGGCACATTTAGCCCTCTCTTTTTTTTGAAATGGGCATATATTGCTCATTTAGAAATTAAATGGGCATAATGAGCACATGTTTTTTTTCAACATTAAATTGTTTTTAATGAAAAACTTATAGATATAGTATATTTAGTTACTCAAATATAAATGTTGTGTTACATTTGAGGAATTTTTTTTTTTTTTGTCGTTTTAGGTCTTTTCTAAACCGATTCGTATAACATGAGCTCGTTTGGCCCGTGCCCGTTTAAGTCCGTGCCCATTGGGCTAGTGCCCGTTTAGCCCGTTGCCCGTGCCCGCCCGTTTTGCCACCTCTAGTTTTAATAATACTGAAAAATCCAGTCTTGAGAGCTCTTCAACACCTTCATGAATGAAAATTACTTTCTTCAAGCCCTATCATTATTCACATGTCTAGCATACTTGGAAATATACAAGAGACAGAGAGTGTCGTTCCCAGATTCTTGCAAGATCCAATCTTACACAGATGAATTCAATCAAATCTTTAACATTTTCTCATCATCTCTTACATGTTCATGGATACAAGTTGAATGAGAAAAAGTATCAACACATGTATATACACAGAGACAGATACATGTACATAAATGAAAAAAGACGTGGCTTGTAAAGGATATAAACTGTTACAAAGAGAATCAGCATGAACTTGTCAAGGGTTCATTCTGGCTCATCAAACGAGTCGAATCTTAAAAAAACTTAGGAACAATAGCATGTTCTATGTTCTATATCAGGGCTCCTACAGTGAGTGTGTAACAGATGCATGTAATTTCATTTTGACAAAGTGTTGATTTGGTTTTCCATTATAAGAGTGACTGTCGCGCCATAGAAGTGACTCATATGATTTTTTAGTTCTTATACAAATATAGTTAATCTTGCAAGTAATTTCGTCAACACAGATAAACCAACCAAATATATAAAGATAGTTCATGAAAAAGGAGTATCAAGAGTCATTTCACCTATATCTTACTGCACGATTGTTACTAAAGATATGCATTTATCAACGGCATTCATCAAACTTCATAATATAGTTCATAACTTCACACATGCTGATATCTATATACTCAGTTTAAAACCTACTCCACGCAGGCGAATATATATCATCAAATTGATAATATATCAACTTACAAAAAACAAAAAATAAAGAACCTAAAATTCTATGTATATACATCTACATAGAATCCACTACAATATCATGTACCTGCTGCACATCGAATCTACTTAAAACAGATATGGGAATCATTCTCAGTCAAGACTCGAGAAGCATAGCTACAGTTTCCCTGAGGCTGTTTTTTTTCTTTGCAAAGGTGATTGGTTTATCGGAAATAACAGGATCATATTTTTGACTAGTAATTTCACGGGGAATTACGACATCTTTAATTGAACTGGTTTCTTCTTTCCTAATCGGTTTGTTAAGTAAAGGCCCCAAAAACAGATCAAGCATGTCTTGAGCAGGATCATCTGTCGTCTTAAAATCAGTTAATGTAACTTCACTGGTATTTTCAACTGAATCACGATGAGAAGCCGTCTCTACAATATTGTGTGTTCCTGTATCCTGAGGGGCAAAGAGAGACGTTCTCGTCATAGAGGAAAATACATGTGAAGATTTCTTTTTTAATTCGCATTGTCGTTCTGATGGCTTCTGTTGACCCTTGGCAGTCTTGTCATTTTCGACAAACTGCAACAGGTACAAAAAAGACGTTACTATCTACTGTTTGAAACCATTCCGTCTTTCTAGAATCAAAGGATTCTACAGGCTTCACTTAGGGAGTGTTTGTTTGGGCTTATATAGTCGGCTTATGGCTTATTTGGTTATGGGCTTATATTTCATAAGCTCACTTTTTTGGCTAATTTTGAAACTTATATAAGTTTATTATGACATAATAAACTTATATAAGCCGATAAGTTTCAAAATGAGCCAAAAAAAGTGAAGTTATGAAATATAAGCCCAAAACCAAATAAGCCATAAGCCGGCTATATAAGCCGAAACAAACACCCCCTTATGAATGACTATATATGAGTGTTTGAAAGCGATCACGTGTTTCTGAATGACCAAATCTAGACAACCAATTGAAATCAAGTTAACAAACGGGGTAACCAGAAAAATCTTATTTTACTCGGTGATAATGTATTGTGGCTATAATGAAACTTTATTATCCGAATAAGTTGACCCCTATATAATCAGCTTCTATATATACAAATCCAAACACCCCTAACCATCCTGTAAACACGTAAACAAATAAAAAAAAGACGCACCTCTTTCGCGATCATTAACATATCTTCCATAGTCAGCTCGTCACCATCCTCTTCATCACTCGATAGACGTTGAATCTCATCACTCCTATCAAACTCTATCTCACAATCCTTCTCTTTCTTCTTTCTCGACACACCACGCTCTCCATTCCTCCCAGCTCTCCCACGCTTCCTCTTCTCCACACCACCTTCTTCCTCAACATCACGACACTCAATCACCTCCTTCTCAACAACTTCCTTCTCCTTCTTCTTCCTCTTGGTCCCACATTTAACCAAAAAACTATCTCCGTCACTAGCTAAACACTCGTCTTTCACACGAGCTACACGTCTCGCCTTAGGCTTCGTACACTCCGTCACAACACTCACTTCCTCCTCTTCCACTTTAGGCTTCCGTACCATCCACGACGGTAATCGCCTCTTTTCGTCCATCGCTTAAAAATATCTTAATCGTTTCGACTAGCTAAACAATCATCCTACAGGATTATAAAAGAAAGCTTATATAACCTATACTAGCATATATAAAACTAACCCTAATGTTATCAATTACTATCATTATCATAAGCTATTAACACAATTACAATTCATATATGCAGATTATATAAAAAATTAAAGATAATTAAGGAAATTTATATAAATTACCGGAAATTAGGGATCAATTTTAACGAGTCTTTGTAATGATGGATCGATTAATAAAAAGGGGAAAGGTTTATGAAATTTGTGATTTGTGTTAAAGTTTGATTGTTACTTGTTAACTGTTTTTGTTTAAAAAATACGATGACTCAGTTTTTTTAGGTAGTGTTTGGTTTGTGGTGTTTGTAACAAGGGTATGGGAATGAGGCACGATCTGCCCGAACCGTCCTTAGTCCGGGCTTTTTTTATACTGAGAAGTTGCCACGTATATTTTGGTGCGATATGGGTTCATTTTACGCACCGGACATTAAATGAAATTTAAAAACGAGTGTGGGAAGATTTTAGAGCATCATATTTAATTTGAAAAGCCGGAGGTCGTTTCTATCTTTGGTAGAACTGGAAGCAGCCTCTCTACCTTAGGTAGGGGTAAGGCTGTCTACGTCTTAACTTCCCCCATACACCGGAAACGGTATTGGGTACCCATAACCCGTGGAAGACGGCATTGGGCGTTACTTTACTTTTTTATATTTAATTTAAAAACGAATGAAAGAATGACACGTATACTTTGGTGTGTTGTGGGTACACTTTGTGCAACAAATACCCAACTCAAAGTACTGAACTATGAAAAATATGCATTTGAGTTTTACAGATACCCAAAAGATATGTTTCCTTATCCGTTTGAGATTTCGTTGAGATCTTTTTATCCGAGTGATAGATTTTTATCCATAAATTAAGAAAAATATGTTAGTATGATTTTTTGAGGGTTTTTGAATTGCAACTATGATTTTTGGTAAAGGATGAAAGATTTGTTGGATTATTAATGGAGAAAGTGAAAATCTATTAGGCAAAAATGAAATATTGAATTTGCAAAAAACTCGACTAGAAAAAGACGCGTGGAAGAAAATGATAAATGTTGATGGTTGTTGAATTTGGGCAAAGGCATTAAAGCCTCAAAAATGTCACCACCTTTAGCGCACCATAATTAATTTGTTTGGGTTATTTATAATGTATACATGTAAGTCTCTGGTGAAATCAAATATAAATGGTGCGCACGCGCCATTTATAGCGTATCATATTGAACAAATAAAAAAAAGTCATATTTTAAGTAAAAGTCACTAAAATGGTAGTGATATATAACCGTATTAGTGAAAATTTGGTTAATTCTAACCTTATAATCCAAACCCACCAACCAAACACATCACACAGTTTTCCTCCATGTGTCTCTTTGAAAACCGTTAACCAACCCGATTAGTTTGGCTCTGTACATTTGTGTTGGTACTATGCTAGTTCGATATAAAAAGTCCTTTGTAGCTTGTTTGTCATAATAGAAATTTGCTACAACCACATAAAGTTTACACAAAAAATCCCCACTCGCTGACATGTCAGCGGAGCGAGTGAGGATTTTTTGTGTAAAATTTATGTGGCCCTAGCATGCCTCGTCATAATATTACCGAAAGATATCTTTCTGCCAAAATACGTGAGGATATCATAACTCTATGTTGTTGCAGTCAAAATCGTTGGTTCAAAATTAGAGATTTGTAGTCTTATTTACCACTTTCTGGTTGAAAATTTTATTTAGATATTGTTGGAGAAATCTAAAGTTCGTTGTTTAAGGTAATCCAATATCCAAAGACTTGGTTATACTCTTATGATTGGACTTGGAATCAGATTTGCAGCCTTGATGCATCAATAAGCCCGCCTCAAAAGTAAGGGTGTTCACGGATTGGGTAATATATATGAAAAAAAATCACTAAAACTCTTTTTTAGTATAAATATAACATGATTTAAGTTTGAAAAAAATATTTTGTGCTAAAAATATATATAATTAAATAAATATAATAATTAAAATTATGTAATTCGGGTTATTCGGTTCGGTTTTCGGTTATAGGGGTTCGGTTTTCGGTTATACCCAGAAAAAAAAGTAACCAAACTAACCGAACCGAATAACCCGATAACTGAACGGATGAACACCCCTACTCAAAAGCTTCAACTTGAAAATGCAAAACATGTCTCTGAAGGAATAACCTGACGGTTACCCTTACGGAGTCTAATGGCTTTTGAAGATGCATATTTGACGATTACATTTGGACATTGCGACAAGAAGAATAAACAAAAAATCACAACACACATATAAGCGATGAATCTATTGTTCAATCTACTTTACAATCACTAGTGGTGTTTCAAGACAGGGCTCTGCTTATATGCAGACCGACATGAAAGAATACAAGTTTACACATCTACTGTATTGTTTCTTGATGCCTATATAATGCGACTGATAATTCTACTTGCTCCATCAAAATTGGCTTCCGAGTCTAAACCTCACAAAAATGTAGCTGTATTGGAATCTCATACGGTAGTTGAATCTGGCTCAATTGTTGATCGCAGTCCTTTGCGCGCCATCATCTGAGCATAGAACTCTGCATGTTCCTGTTCACAAGAAAAAAATAAGACGGGAAGCATAGTAACAAAGGGCTATGATGGGGCACCAATGAATTTAACACAACCTTCTGGATTCTGGTCACAATATCAAAGGGTAAATTATGTATCATCTACTTGCTCGATGAGCTAGACAGGTAATCTGAGCTCATATTAGTCGTATATATGATACATGTGGCAAAACTATGGTTAAATGAGTAGTTTTTTATACATGTCATAACTCATAATGGGTCGGGTCGGATTGGGCTGAGAAAACGATTTACAAAGTTGTATTCTATTTGTTCAATACTCCCTTAACCGGCTTTCAGTTTTTCTGTATACAAAATTTTACCCATTCGACCCGTAAGAGGCAAAGTGTAACTCAAATCTCCGTCTATAGTCATAAGGCCCATAACTGTGTACAAAAATGCCACCTCTAGTGCGGGGGCATATATCCCTTTTCCCCTTATATATAATCACTGGCAATAGATAACATACCTTGACTGTAACTAGAACCACTGCCAGACCATTTTCTCGTGATACATGGAAGAGTTTGCTGGCATCATCAGGCGTAACAGCTGGAACAGCTTGAGGCAATGCTTTCACCACTGCATACAAAAATATATTGTGTTAACTGATTATTATGTCACTCTTCCACCATTTCTTTCATCCTTGTAGCATTTGCGACAATTAATAGTTTTAACTGTTAAAGGAATGTAAAAAGTATATTACCTAGCTTCTCAGTATGACGTGCATCATCAATTAAAAGCACTTTGTAGCTGTCTCCACTGCCAGTGGTTTTCTTGTCTTTCACGCGTCCAATATCTCCACCTACAACATAAAAGGGACCATCAAGATAAATATTCATATTTGAAGACTATTAAATGGACACCTATTAAAATTTCTTTCACATAAGGATAAAAAATTATCAGAGTCTAATAAGTTTCTATGCTCAGTTAGGCTCATGAGTTTATCCGCAATTTCTATGTTCCAAACCTTTGTTGTTACATCATTCACTATTTAGTCAAGTTATTGGCAGCTGGTGAGAATTTACATACGATAACACAGGTGGTAAGACCCTAGTTTCCATCAATTTATAAAACCCACGCCAATCTATATATTCTAAACCTGATTCAGTTGACCACAAACGCTAAATCGTAGAACCATTCCTAAACATTGAAGCTCATTGGTGTATTGGTTTCTATTCCGCCCCAAAACCAGTAAAACTATGATTTATTTAGCAGAAAAGTATATGTCTCGCCCCTTGGCCACAGTACTTTTTCTTTTTTTTTTTTTTTCTTTTTTTTTAAGTCTACAATTTTAGTAACATCAACATATTAACCCATTATGCAATTCCTAGTAAAATTGCTAGGTAAACTATTTATTTTATAAAAAACAGTTTAAGCAACAAATTAAAACAAGGTAACTTGAAATTTAAAAGGAATAAAACCCACCTTCTTGAACCTGGGTAGCAGGGTCAAACTGAGACTGGTCAAAATTAGGCCTTTCCAACACATTAGTTCCACCACTTCTTAAAGACCCAAATCTAGCTTCAATACTATACCCATTTGAATTTGATACCAAACCTGAAGCTGGTGTAGATAAAGATGACTTTACTGTAAAGGAAACATTTGGTAGTTTAGGTGGTTGTGATTGATGAATAATACTAGTACTTGATAGAGGAACAACAGATGCCATCAGATTGGTTTTTTACAAGGGAAATACTACTATGTCAAGATAATTGTGTCACGGAATAGTTATATTGCTGTATTTTTTGGTTGTTGGTAAAGCCCCGTTTTAAAGAAAGATTTTGGTTGCCACATGTTACTTTCTTTCACATCAAATCAAATATTTGAGGTCACAATTTTATTTTATTTTTATATTTTGTTTTTTATTTTATAAAAGAATTGGTTTGGTAAAAAGAAATAAGAACTTTCTAGATTTAGGTTTGTTAGGTGCGTTTATTTTTTCTATATGAACACCTTAATGTCCCACTTAATGGAGAGACCTATCAAAACTTTGTCCTCCTCTTTAAAAGGCTAATTAAGTGGTTCATATGCAACCACTTAATTAGTAAACACCCCCTTAAACTTAATTGAGGAGTGATACATTCACACAAAAACACTCACAAAAAAAATCCACACGCTGAGGTGGAAGTAGATAATTGGTTTTTTGTGGGATCCACTCTCACAAAAAACCAATCATCCGCTTCCACCTCAACGCGTGGATTTTTTTTGTGAGTGATTTTGTGTGGTTGTAGCAAATTCCTAATTTTAATTCATGTGCTTTCTTTTCATTTAGAAATTTATCAACATATTTAAAATACTAGATATTTAAAATACTTTACGATTATTAGCGTAAAGTGACAACGGTGTATGTTAGCGTTAATTTGTGTGTGCAGTTTTTTTTTATGTATGTATGTGTAAGAGTAATTGAGACTGAAAGTAGTTAGTGGTTTAAGTATAATTAATTAATTAAATATACAACAGATTGTATTGATTTGTATAAATAAAATTATTTTAATTTAACAACGTTATTTATTTTTTAAGTTTTAAATTTTAAACAAATGCGTTTTCTCTTTATATATGTATTATTACTTATTTTTTAAGTTTTAAATTTTAAACAAATGCGTTTTCTTTTTATATATGTACTAGTAGGGTACTCGTGCGTTGCGGCAACAGATACCCTAAAATAAATGTTAATGACATCAAATGTATAGTAGCGTGTCTGCATGTCCGTCACGGGCAAATAATCAGTAACGATATTTTATAGAGTGCAACAATTGAATAACTTACATTTATTGATGAGACTACAAATTCATATGCTAAAGTGCGTATTAATTATTTTATGAGTTTAATTAGATTGTATATTGTGGTTAAATAGTTATATATTTTGGTAAAGAGGTGAATTAAATTGTATATGTTTAATAGTGTTTTTTTAGTTTTATTTGTGTTTAATATGTTTAAACAGTTATATATTAATTGTATGTGTTTAATAGTATTTTTTTTAGTTTTATTTGTGCTTCAAATACTTGTAAATGATGCTTCTTAACTTGTATTTGCTTAAAAATCTATTTTAAAAAGTATTAAAAAATTAATAGGAAGGATTGTGCTAATGCTTTAGAAGAAATGTGCTAAATACTAAGGAGACCCATGGATAAAAACAATAGTTTGGTAAGAGGGAAAGGATTTACATGTGGGTCCAAGGATTTTAAATAGTGAGTTTTGTGAATTTATATCAAATTGAACGATTTATGACAAGTGGGGCCACTTTTACTAATTCTCTCTACATCTCTCCTCTTACATATATTATAAATTAATAAAATTAACTTTAAATAGTTTTATTAATTATTAAAATATTCTTATTCAATTTAATTATATTATTTTCTCTTACCTCATAATCTTTTCTCTCTCTTACATCATATCCAAATCCAAATATTAATCCAAGGGTCCGTTTGGTATGTAGACGGTTTTAGGATTTGTATTTGAATTTGGATTAGGATTTGGATTAGAGTTGTATTTAATGTAGAAGAAATAAAGTATATAATTAATATTACTTTTTATTTATAATAAAATTTTGAAAGGATATTATAGTAGTAGGGCCTAGCAATAAATAAATTTTGTCGACCTAAACGAATGAGAAAATCAAATTTAAGTGAAGCAAAAAAAAAAAAAAAAAAAAAAAAAAGAAAGTGTGTTAGTGGATGTGTCAGATGAAAGTAGGCTAGCATGAAGAGAATTGTCTATCCCCTTACATGTGGGATTCAGTCCCACTTTTAAACATTTGGATTTCAACCAAACAAAAGACTAACGTCTTTTCAAGTGCAAATCCAGCCTAAAGTAATATACCACACGGCTTGCAAATTTAAATTCAAATCCAAATCCAAATCCTAAACCCACTTATATACCAAACGGGCCCTAAGATTTTGTTTAACAAAGGTTTCTAGAGCATTTGCTCGTATAATATCGTAGTGTGAATTTTATATTTGTTAAATAAAAAAATTACACGTTTGGTCCTTATGGTATACCCCAAATAACAACTTTAGTCCCTAAGTCGTTTTTATTACACCACAGATACCTATTTTTGAAACCTTGCACGCATTTAGTCCCTATTTTGTATGGGCGTTAGTTAAGTCCGTTAAGTATTTTGCTCTGCTGGTCCTTCGTTAAAAAAATTTGTACCGTTAGTCCTTATTTTTTAAAATATAGTTTTCCCCAGTTAGTCCCTCCGTTAATAATAGTTATCGCCCGTTTTTTTACATTTTTGTTCGTTTTTATCCGTTTTCCCCCATTTTTTTTCGTTTTTCGTCCGTTTTTGTCAGTTTTTTATCCGTTTTCGACCGTTTTTTTTATGTTTTATCCGTTTTCGTCCGTTTTTTTACATTTTCGCCCACTTTTTTACGTTTTTGTCTGTTTTTATCCGTTTTCGTTTATTTTTTATCCGTTTTCGCCCCTTTTTTACGTTTTTGTCTGTTTTTTTTCCTTTTGCCTTGTTTTTTATCCGTTTTTTCACAAATTTGAAAAAAAAATCCAAACAAATTTTGAAAAAATAAATTGGAAAAAAAATATTTTCAAAAAAAAAATAAAAAATTGTGAATAAAAAATTAAAAAAAAATTGAATAAAAAAAATATTTTTCAAATATTTTTTTTTTTAAATTAAAAAATATTTTCGAAATATTTTTTTTTTAAATTAAAAAATTTGAATAATTTTTTTTTTTAAATATTTGAAAAATATTTTGAAAAAATATATATGTATTTTTAAAACGGACGAAAAAGGATAAAAACGTAAAAAAACGGTCGAAAACGGATAAAAAACTGACAAAAACGGACGAAAAACAAAAAAAAAGGGGGGAAACGGATAAAAACGAACGAAAACGGGCGATAACTATTATTAACGGAGGGACTAACTGGGGAAAACTATATTTAAAAAATAAGGACTAACAGTGCAAATTTTTTTAACGAATGACTAATAGCGCAAAATACTTAACGGGCTTAACTAACGCCCATCCAAAATAGGGACTAAATGCGTGCAATGTTTCAAAAATAGGTATCTGTGGTGTAATAAAAACGACTTAGGGACTAAAGTTGTTATTTGAGGTATACCATAAGGACCAAACGTGTAATTTTTTCTTGTTAAATAAACCCATAGTGTGATACTCGTATGATAATCATTGTGTGAATTTTATTGCAATCTTGTTTTATTGCCGCAACTTACAAGTGATGAATTGTAGTCATAACATATGAGGTCTTTAGTTTGCTATGGAATCGGAATCATATTCAGTTTCATCACAAATTCAAAATTAGTAAAGGAATTCTGATTACATAACAAATCACTTGCATTTTCTTTAAAAACACTATTCAAAGCAAGCAGGCTCTAACACTTATATTTTCTTCAACCTCGCTTAGGCACTTGTTTTTTCTCTAGTAAACTTGTTTTGGCATGTTTGTTAATCTTTTGTCTACGTAATTACGTTGAGCCACATATTAGTTATTGTGGTTTACAACATTTACGACACTGTTATCTTTTATATTGGTGGTTTACACTTGAACAGGGTGTCTCTCCCAATTTCATTTTATGTGGCTTATGTTTAACCAAGTTCATTTCAACAAATACAAACAAAATTTGACCAATCATGGTTTTTTGAACATCTAAATAAAACTAATGGTGATCGATTTCGCATCTATTGTTTAAGCTCATCACTGAAACCTACAAACCATCAATGAAAAGCTTATATGGAAGGTTTTGTTCCATACTAGCTTCTTAAGCTCGTTAACCAAAAGCGCAGCTTCATGACATAAATCGGATGCTAGTCGAGTTTATTGTAATCAAGAGACTTCGTGTTGTATTGATGACAGATAACAAAACTGCGGAAACAAAAGAAACATTGTAACATTAATAAGTGTACAACATACAAACATCATTCCCTTTACGTATGCATCAAATATACACGTTCACACCCTAATCGACATCAACGGTAGTAACATGTCTCGAGACTTTGTATATCTAATAACATCACATGAAGCATCAGATGACAAGTACAAGTGAATATCTGTGTTCACACTGACTAAAGTACAAAAGTATCACATTCCGTCCATTATAGGAGACACGACACCTGTATCAAAAATATCAAGTATCAACAGTGTTAAATATCCTCAGGGGTCTTTCCCCTTTCTCCAGTAACCTGATCTATGATTTACCTGCAGCTCATTAAGGACTAATCAGGCAATAGACAAGCTTCACTTCCCCTCGGAGAGCAAAATTAATAACTCGTCATCAGTAATTGCTCCCATCTCCATAGCTCGTTCTAGGGCACTCCGCCCTCCACCGTCTTTGATTGATCCAACAGCCCCTCTGCAACAACATACATGTTAACAAATAAGATCTTCAAATGGATAGTGAAAATCATTTAGTAAAACATATATTACCTTCTGAGCATATATTTTGCCAATTTGTTATTTCCGGAGAAGATGCAATGATGAAGTGGTGTCCTACCATGGTAATCGCACTTGTTTATATCAGCACCAAATTGTAGCAATAGTTCGAGCATCACCTGATAACCAGAGTTACAAGCTAGATGCAACAGTGTACAGCCTGTAAGACAACTATCAGGTTTGCTAGGATTCTTTATCTTTTTACAGGATAGAGGACCATTCTTTTCTGCAAGGTCATTTTCATGAATATTGTGAAACAAATCGGCATCAGCCACCTCGTTGTATGTAGTGTTGACGATGTTTGTATTTGATGTAGCAATTAGACGATATACTTCCCGTATATCGTTACACTTAACTGCTTCCCAGATTCTGGTGGCATGTGAAGGGGTAGTAGTGGAGGTTTCTTCTCGAGACATTAACCGCTTTTCGACATACTGAATGAAAACCAAAAGACATTATTTGCATTAGAGATGACAATAATCCACCCACTTTTGAATTCGACTTTGTTACATCACTAATTGGTTATACAGGCCTAACTGTCTGGTTAAGAAAATTAGTAGAACGTAAATCCGTCAAACAGGTCAAAAGTTGCCCAAAGTGTATTTTTATATAGCTATTTAGAAACTAGATTACGATCGTAATGATATAGTTTGTAACTTTGTGTAATCATATTAAACACATCCTTTATAAAGAATCTTTTAAACTGGGGAGAAAGTGTTAACCCGATCCATTTAAACGTATACTAAAAAGCACTAGTTTTGACCTGAACCCATTTTAACTCATTACTCAACCTACCCATTTCTCCACCTCTAGGTGTGCTTACAATAAATTAGCTGAAGCACATACCTTTGAAATGATATACTTCTCCCTCTGTTGAAATGCATCTCCAGGACTAGGCTTGCTAACTGCAAAAGCATTTGATCCCTCTTTGCTGCATAATTAATATTGACAACCGAAGTCAGCGAGATGATTATTCATTTAATTGTATTTGCAGTACCAAATATCTACATCACTGTGTGGATAGATATTCTATTTTGAACTAAAGTAAACTCACCTATCAGCTTGGAGTAGATTCTCCCATATGGAATTGCAGAATGTATTGCCCAAATTCCGAAACAAATCCATTACAGTAGGTTCCCAAACCTTGACATCAAGAGTTATTGATCTAACCTGCCGTAGTATAAAACAAAATTAAAGTGTTAGCTATCAAGGGATCCATTACTTAATCCAGTTTTATGAGGTTATTCAAGAGATGGCACAATGGGCGGTCGGCTTGTCAAAACTGGTGTTCGATTTGGGCCCAGGCAAGTTGAGTTGACCCATAAAACATTTTAGGTCTATAAATCCATTTGCCTAGAAATATCTTGCGCGTTAAACCAAAATTCAGAAAAACAATATTTACACTGATAATCTAAATCTTTGAACCTAACGATTTGGCATGTTGTATAGATTACAAGTAGACTTTTTGTAACTTTCAACCCATTTGACCTGTCCCCGATTGAGATAACACACCACTCAGATAGACCAACTTAGAAGTAAATGAGTCGAAAATTGCCATCTCTACATAACTGTGTGTTAAAGAGAGGCACCTTTGATATGTGAACCCCCAGATTTCGGTGTACACCAGAGCATTCAATGCACATTAATATGCCTAAATTAAGAGATGCCCAATCGGGTTCACGAGCACCGCATTCTGCACATAGATCATTTCCAGGGATCTCTCGAAGAATGCTAGAAACAGAATCTGCTGAATTGATATTCATGTTATCAAGTATAGATCCCACGTTATCAACTTCTGAAGCATCAAAATCTTCACCAACTGATTCGAGGGTACTTCGCAGATTACTTCTGTTGAAATGTGTCTGCAGATATTACAGTAATATAAGAACACAGAAACTGATAGAACCAATGAAATTAAGAAGAGTTTGACCTGATTTAGGTGGGAATTCAAGAGAGAGGCAATCACTCCGGTAATCTTGTTCATCCAGTCAATCCTCTCACCTTCATTTTCAGCCTGCCAAAACCACGTAAAGAGATAGTCTGCATTAAACTAGCAAAATTTTGCATGATTCAAGACTAACGATATTATAAAAGATTATGCACAACTAAATAGAATATAAATACTTTCCACTTTCTTTCCATATAAAGTAAGGAATAGCAGTTCAACTATATACTAATTAATGGGTCGATTCGGGTTATGATTTATCTATAACAAGTCAAACATATAATATAAATAATATAGCTACAGAAAATAAGTCAAATGGCGCAAATGTCCACACAAATGCAGTAAAGCATAAAAGCCTCCTATATCATTTTATTCAAATAAATAGATATTATTTATTAATTTTCCAAAGAAAAAGATTGACATAGATCATTTTGCCCTTTGACCTATTAATCTATCATGCATGTTCTCTAAGTTGGTGCAAAAGGTCGATCCATTTCCCAAATCATTTTCTACATGTTTTTACACATTTGAACCAATCTCACCTGCAAAGTGTATGTTTTCATAGGCGAAATTATCCTGAAACACAAACGCAAATCTGAATCTTCAGCGTCAGCTTTTATTGTTGAAGTACGAAGATCTACTGTATGACATTCCAAGTTATCATCATCGTGTGATGCTGCCCTGCTATGCCTTGATCTAAATCTCCCAAATACACGACTTTGTTGTTCAGTAGATTGTAGTGAGTTGGTTGATTGCGTACCCTAAAACAAGGCTCAGAAGATGGAAAAGTAAGAGACCATCAGAAGGATTTAATATATAAAAAATGCAATTTAACCTACCACGGGTTTGTTAGGCAAAATCCTATGATAATATAAGTTCCCGCGGCTATCAAGTACAAAGAATCGTCTCTTCCAATCTGCTCTCAAACTTGAAGATCGTTTTAGAAGATACCCTTGCTTGATGGTTTGGACCTGAAACATACATGAACACATTCATTATGGGTTTTAGATGTTTGTTCTGCAACTAAATGCATGATTTATAACCATCACATTGTACAATCCATTGTATAATAAAACAGATAGTATGAGATGGTGTTTGGATGTGCTTTTGATGGATGAAGTTGCAATGATTAGATAATTTATTGTTTGAATTCACAAATTTAATACATAAAATGATCAGAAAAGACATTCACATGAAGAATGACATATGTCTTGTGAGATGTGAGAAAAAAACTTTCACAGTGGGTTGGATGGAGGTACAATTAGGTGATTTTCTAATAGCTTTTCATAATCAATTATGTTGGAATGGTATGACACCGTTGATTTGGCTCAGAAACATAGTACATATACCCCAAAGTATAAAAGTCCATTAGAGCAACTACAAGTCGCAAGAATCAGAAAACTAGTTCGAACACAAATCCAAATTTATAAACTACATGTGATGCATCAAGCCATCAACTACAACGGAGTAAATTTTGTATCTTTTAAGGAATCAAAGCAAGAAATTGCACAAATTAATATTCCAGCAAGGATGCATCCTAACAGATGCAGAGATGCACTAGAAGCAGAAGAAATGAAATGCATGCAGGAAAATCTACTTACTGTTCCTTTTGTAGTAGACTGCATTATCGCGTCTATATCTTTATCAGAACTCATTCCGACACCATTCACGCTAACATGTCCCACATTACTAGGCACTGCCTCCTTCATTTCTGCTTGTGTCCTAAACTCTTGAATTCTCTTTGCAAGTCTATCGTGTTCAATGCTTGCCTGTTCCTTAGATTGTTGGGCATATGTCAACACCTGATATTCACACAACCACGTGTATTTAGATGGTTACTATTTAATACAAAAACAACAATAGAGCAAAACAAAGATATTACATATATGCCATGTTTCATTATAGAAAAATGGTGAAGTAAGAACCTGATGAATGAAAGGCTCCATTTGACTCAACAATTCATAGCCCTAGAAAGTCAAAACAGAGTGCTTAGTAACACATCCGGCACATCAAATGCAAAATAATATTTGAACTTTCCTAACAACGCACCAGTTTAAAATATCTCAAATGAGCATCCATTATTGCACTAATAGATTCCAAAAACGTGTACTTCTTTTTTGCTTCGATATTCATGAGAGAGTTTACCTGCATTCCTTAAAAAACACCAAGGAGCAAAATCTTAAACCTTAAATGAATAATATATGGCCAAAATAAAATAAAATAAAAGGGACGGCATAATCATTAGACATACTAGATTAAATCTGCTCCTTTCAAATGCAGATTTTGAGTTTTGTAGGTCCTGCAAAAAGTGATTACAAATAAGCTCCTGAACAAGTGTTCTGCAATTATATCTTGTATATGTATCGCTATTCACTATAGAATATCTTTTGCGCTTATATTTATACAATTACACCTATCATATAAGCTTTTTCAGAAAATTTTGAAGTGAGTTTACGAGTCAACTCAGCACGTATTTCACATCAAAACATACCATACCTCTTCTAATTCAGCAACAACTTCATCTCGTGTACTTTTTTTCAACGATGCAACCTTCTCACGAGCCTGCAGTCATAAAGATTAGTCAATACATGTAATATCACTTTAGAGTGGTGGCACACAATGTTGAAGTATAAAGCTAAGTATGATGAACACGACATCAATGCATAATAAGCACAGTGATATATAAATTTGTCCACAAATGAAATGTTTGGGGATCAAATGTTCTTTTTTCTTTTTTTTTCCTAAAAAGACCGGTAATCACTTATTAATACAAAAGATTCACCACCATCAAAGATCAAAACAAGAAAAAAGATTACAAGAACTCAAGGCGAACCTACCTGATCATATGCACTTGCAGCTTTGTCAAATCGTTTACGTGACTCCTGAGCAAAATAAGATGGACTACCATAAGATGAAAAACCAGATAACATGAATGCATCACGATAATAAACTAAAACATAACACCAAATAATGTTATTTGAGTGTAAAACTAGGTTTTTACTAGACAATCAACGGAAATAAAGAAAAAGATGCAGCAACAAATTACGATTACTGAATAGGAATTGAACTACTAATTACAGTAGTACTAAAGGCCTTCTATATATAGAACACTTAAAAAGTAGCTGCTAAGGTCACCTTCGTGTCTTGAAGATCCTCGGCCAAAAACTGACTCAAACGATCAACAAGCAAGTGTTCAACCTGGAAATATTATGGGGTATTCGCGATGAAGAACAAATAAGTATTATGTCATGAAGTTCAATTTTCCATTAACAATCATTAGTTGTGACACGTTCACTTACTTGAGAGCGAAGAAGCTCCTTAAACGTTTCAATCTCGCGAAAAGCAGAAACAAACTTGGACATTATCGGACCTGCACATATAAAAACAAAGAAATGAGTATGTTCTCACGTGATTTTGTTAAATGACAGGCTTATAAGGTTCATTTAACTTACCTCCGATAGATACACTTGTAGGGTCATCTTGACCACCACCAAATGCCTCTAACGCGTCTGCGAATATATAGTCCATATTGCATGCTTCTCCAAGACCGTCCCTATAATAAACAATACAGACATTAAACCATTGACTTACACACATCAAAGCCAGTTATATTATCAATAAGTTAAACCGTAAATTCACTCATGACTTACATATACTTTTTGCTCCCTTTGTGTAGTTTCTGACAACGCGTTTTGAGCTCATCGGTTGTTTGCTCAAGATACCGCACCTATCCGAACGAGACAAGTTATTAAAACATGAAAAACTGACCTCCATGCCCTCTTATAACTTCTTTATACACCAATAGCAACAAATCCCAATTCTTCAACCAAGGCGGTGTTTGGGATTGCTTATTTGAGATAATATGTCAAAGAGCTTATTTGATATGAAACTATAATTGCTTATTTTATCAAACCTTTGATAAATAGATTTGATTGACATCTTTCAATGATATATTTTTTCGGGTGATTATACATTTTCTACAAAATAAGCAAATCAAGGCGGACCTAGCGGGGTTCCCGGGAACCAGATGGTTGTTTGAGACGCCTAGTGTAAATTTTCGTTAATAATCCCGATTACTCATAAATGAAGCTAGTCCCGAAATTTTATGTCATATAAATACATGCCTAATTTCCTTTGTACTAGTAAAAAAAATTTGTGCACATGGTGATTTAGAGTCCTGGTTCCGCCCCTGAATTAATCCAAATACTATTCGTTCCTAAACTGCTTATTTATAAGTAGTATAGATTAGTAAGCAGAAAAGGTAACCTTGTAAAATGGATAAATTAGATGTCACATTTTGCTTAAATAGCTCTAATCATACACACATCGTTTCGGACTATTTTAGATTTTAAAGACTAAGTAATGTATAATCAATTTCATGGTTACAAATTACTAATACTAATTAACGTGGTTTCCCTAAATCAGTAGCATAACTTAAGTTAGAGATAGTAATTAATTAAAATAATAATGTGCAGATTGATTAATTAAGATGGAAGCAAAACCCTATAACTAGTTAGAATAGCATTATTATATTATAATAATAGTACCTGTTTGTGAAACATGGGGGAATCATCGAGCTTGATAAAAGCAGTCATGGGATCTGTTAAGTTTGGGGGGAGATATCTGATTAAATCTGGTAACTCCTTGTAATTTATTCTCCCTTTAGCAGGTGCAGGTGCTATTTGCTCATCAGATCCCGGTAGTGTCATTTCTCTTTTTTTTATTTTATTAATATTAATTATTATTTTATTATTATTGAGATTTAATTAATGATTCGGTGATGATGACGGTGGCTGGCGGTGATTTGGGTAAATTTGGGTTGCAAAGGATTTTACTGAAGGTAATTATATTATACATATAACTAAAAGGCGGGGATTCGATGTGGACACGACACGTGTCCCCCGCATTTATTGCAAAGTTTTGCGACTTGGCAAGAATGGCCCCTCAGGTTTAGGTGTCGCTGCAAACTAAGTCCAAACATTAAATGCAAAGTTTCATAACTTGGCAAAAACGGTCCCTGAGGTTTAAGTATCGTTGCAAAGTAAGTCCGAACATTAAATGCAAAGTTTCACAAGCCCCTGAAGTTTAAGTGTCGCTACAAAATAAGTCCTTAGAAGCCAATCCCGCTGCATCGCGCGGGTTTCTACACTCGTTATAACTAACACAAGGAGGGTGAAAAGGATTTTACTGATGGTAATTTTCGTGTTTTGCTTATGTTTTTAGGTAGAAATTTATGAACCTGATTGGGTGTTTGAAAATATGTTGGTGGTTGAATTAAAAGCTGATTTTACCTTATATTATTACCGAAAGTTGGTGAGTATACCGTAAGAAATTTAAATGGTCTTATTACATGTTTGGTGACTTCATTTTACTTCATATAATAACATAATATTTGTGACCCAATATATTTGGTTTACTTTGTTGTCATGTATAAAAACCATTAAGGGATACCTCTTGCTTTTGACTTATATGTACGCGATCTAATCATGTTGATTTTGGAATTGTTTTGTGATATTTTTCGGACACCTTTGAGTGTACACACCTAGCGATGTTTTAAACTTTTGTGAGGAAACAAAATATCGTACCGCTAGACTATTTGATGATGATATAAATGGATAAATATGTTTTGGGTTTTGCTAATCTCTGCCCACTGAACATTTGCTTATCTATATATATAAGGAATATTGTAGTTAATTAATATCAAAATGATGATCAATTACGATAATTTTAAAGATTAATAAATGTTCATTAAACGCATTTTTTAATTTAAAAGGAAATTTTGTTTTAATTAATTGCGTTCAATCGTTTGACTAGAGATTAGCAAAACCCAAATAAGATTATAATAATAAAAATTAAAAAAAAATGAAAACTAAAAAATTAAAAGTTTGTTTCATAATTCATCCATGTGGTTATTTGTTACATAAATCATCCCTATAGATGTGAAAGAACTATTTTGCCCTCACATGTCCCACACATGACCTCATTTAACGGCTTAAACAAACGCCCGTTTGATCAAAGAACCGGTCAACTCAAAAGTGACAACCACATGAATGATTGGTGTACTTTTCGAGAGTTAAAGATGAAACATGCAACTATGGATAAACCACAATGACGATCTTCGTAATTAACTCTAATCATCTAGACACCCTACAATAAAATTATACTAACTTCTTATTGGCTTTTGTGAAATAAAAATGAATATTGTGTATGACAAATGCTACTTCCACAAAATTTTTACATACTTTCGCAAAATCATTAAGATTCATCTGCCAATATGTCACAACTAAAAAACGCTTTTGTTAAACCACCCCTCACCAATAAAACGAACACTTTGAACAAGTAGTAGAGTATGATTTTATTTTTTATTTTATTTTTACATTTGGCATATATTCAACCAGCTTAGTTTCGACTAAAAACTCAATAAGACATTGCAAAATGATTCTTCTATAGAAATAATATCAAACCTCCAAAACAGCAATAAATAAAAGCCGGAAACATACATCTATTTAACCTTCCAGTTTTCACCATAAAACATCAACTAAAGTGCAATAAAAAAGAAATCAGAGAAGATTTTGTAGGAGTGCAACACTGTCTGTCTATTCAACTTCTTGTAGGTAGTCTTCAATTTCGGCTGGAGTCAAGACTCTGCAACATAGAATAAACCACATCATTTACACGCAATCAAGGGTTTATCGTGAACTTTTATAAGCTTTGAGGGATACATCTGAAACTGTATTTTCAAATTTTACTTCTCCCAGTCAATATGATTTCAATTTATTCATTAAGAATGTCCTGTGCGAAAACTCAACCTTTTCGCGCAAAAGTTACAATTTTAATTTTAGTAGCAGAATTTCATTCTGAATAGTTATAGCTAAATATTGCCAACTGCAGTTGTATGGAAACAAAAACATCAAATTTAGCTAAGGTAAACAGTAAACATGCCTGAATGTTTTGTCGGCGCTAATAATCCCAATCTCAATGTTTTTGCTAGAGATTTGTCCTTCAAATCTGTGATAAAACACAAATCTTAGTTACAAATAGCTCCACCATTACTAAATAGTACTACCCTAAACAGGTGACAATCAGAGAAAAATGGAAGAGCCAAATCATATAACTGCTGTGAACAAGAGAAACAAGGTTATCTCTCTTAAAGCTATTTGACTTGAAATACACAACAAATTTGGTCTAAACCAATGTTTCAATCCTAGTGGTTATGTTTTTCATAATATTTAGAAACATTATGCCAATGGATACCAATAAAGAGAAAACATTACATGCTTATGACATGCTTACCCCTCCTTCAATGTCAAAATTGCTGTGTGTACTGCATCATCAAGTTCCATATCATCAGTGTACCTACAAGAAAATTTGTGTTAATTAGCTGCTAAAATCCCATGAAACAAACAATGCAGGAAACACACACATTAGAACAAAGAAAAAAGTGTTGCTCTCTAATCACTGAAAGTCAACAAATAATCACAGATTGTACTAACTCAAAAGAAATTGGTTAGTTCAGTACTTTACTTTGGTCAAGCCTAGTGTATAGAATCGAAGATTGTGTATAAAATTATCCAATCAGAAGTTAGCATGCATCTATAAAAGATGTAATGATGTACCTCTTCTCTAGAAATGTCTTGGCATTAGACACATTCTTTCCCATGGCTGAGGCTTTCCAGGAGAAGTATGAACCTGAGGGGTCCACCTACAGTATAAAGCCGAAGGTAAAATTGTTTAAATACAATCAACAACAACAATACCCAATCCCGCCAGAGCGAGGTATGGGGAGGTAAAATGTAGACAGTATTGCTTCCAAATAATTTTGTTTAAATACAATAAAAGCATTAAACGTTGTATCACAAAAGAAGTTCATTAATGTGAACCTCATAAGGCATTGCTCAAAATGTAAAACTACTGCATACATCATAATTGTCAATACAATTGCTATTTCTTCCATTTTAAAAAAAGGAGAACGCATACACTTTCATATGTTTCCCAACAATAAAAAATTGTTGCGGGTTACAGATTATCCCTGTAATGCTTGTTTTTGGTTAACTTGTAAAAAAAGGGAATATACTTTTTGACACAATTAATGTCATGAATCATGAAAAAAGGCAACTTAGTTTTAGTTAAATATGTTGCATCAATAAGAAAAGCAATTGAGCTGACAAGTGACAAGTACAGTCTGAGCATTACCTGATACAGCTGAGGACCTTTGTCATCAAATCCAGCAACAAGGAGTGATACGCCAAAAGGTCTTACACCACTACAAGAAACAGACATATATATATTAGACATGGATGTGTATGCAAATGAAATTAGATGCAATATGTATTTGAGTTCATGTCAAATCAGATATAAGCCACAAAGCACTGTTGTTCTTGCAATGACAGTGTCCATTAGTATAAGCATTCACTATAACTATGTATGCATAGCATGCTTTGCTGGTAAACATGAACATTTTTCATTGGAGTTTTGGTGTTAATAACTTTCTTGTGTTTATCCATAGCTCTGTTAAAACGTGATAGCTGTTCAGGCAGAGAATATACTTCTTTATTTATTTGACAAGGTAAACAGTCAACGAAGGCATACTTACCCTGACTGAGTAAACTCTTGCATCACTGCAGCTGTTTCCCTCACAAGTTGTGTAACAGGGATTGGTTCCTGCAAATACCAGTATCACAACATTTAAAGGCAACATGATGCAATTATAACGTAACTGAAGTACACAGACAAAATAATAAATTCCTGAAGCACTAAGGAAATTACATGCTGAGAAAAGTAACAGACATAACAAAGGCTAAAAATGGTACCTTGTATAATCTGTGATACTGTTCTGCCTGCTTCCGACTTTTTCTGACCAAAACTCGGGAATCAGGCCCCATACCACTGCAAAAATTCAAAATTTCAGGTCATGCATATACTATAGATCTGATGTTTCATGTCATCCCATATCAGAACATCAAAATAGATACTGATATATAAATTATATATGATGTCATACCTATATACCACTCCGATGTTAGGAGTCAAAAGCTGAATCTTTTGAACCTGAAGTCAAGAAGATCAAATTTCAAAATTCTGGTCAAATTTATAAATAAGAGAAAGATCAAACAAGAAACTTTGCTGCAAAACGGAACACCAAGTTGGATGGTACTGGCTTATCAAGAATGGCCTTATATTATCCAAGATAACACATTATTAATAGTGAAACTACTAAACGAGTAAACGGATGAGGTTTAGGTTACCCGGGGAGGGCAAGTCTTTTGATTCAGATACCAGGGGTAACCTCGTGAGTCGTGACCGTTTCCGGCCCTTCCCTGGCCACCCCCGAACGTGTACCTAGTGAGGTTCAAACCCTTGACCTCTTGTGAGGAAGTCAAGTGCCTTACCACTAGACCATTCGGTGATGGTTAAATGTGAAACTACCAAAACTTCCTTCAAATTTTGACACTTGAGCCTCAATGCACAAATTCCAGGTATATTGGAATGATTTCATTCAGCTATTTCGGTATCAAGTAAAAATCGATTATTCAAACTTCCTACCTAATCGTTTAATACAGATTTCCGGTTATGATTCTAAATTATCTATCTACCATTAATCATTAAGTACCATGCAGCTACATCCAAAGAGTAGCTATCACCCACTATCATGAAAGCTAAAAACATTACCACAACATACAGGCTTCTTTTCTAAGGAAAAAAGTATCTCGTATACAGAAAGTGAAGACCATTGTGCATTCGCTACAAAAGAAAGACCAATAATAATAAAGATATTTAAAGCATAATCTTGTACTCACAGAAGTCTCGTCAACCAAAATGGACGGCAATTTCTTTTCCGTTGCAATAACAACACCATTGGAAGCTGCAATCAACAGTTACACATGGTAATAAACAGAACAACCATACAAAGAACAAGAAGCTCGAAAATCACCTTTAATTCCTAAAGACGTTTGACCAGAGCCAACAGCGGTCAAGGCGTGTTCAATCTGAACAAGCTTCCCAGAAGGACTGCCAACAACAATTAATGGTCACTCAGACATAACAATTTCAAATGAACACATAACACCGGTTTGAAAGTTAGTAGTAATGTATACCTGAAAGTAGTTAGAGAGAAAGAGTACTGACTATCACCCATGATCTAAACAATAATCTTCCTGTTCAGCAAATCACAACAACTGTCAGCTAAATAGGCGCCCGAAAAACGATTACAACAAATTGATAACTTAATAAAGCCCTAACTAAAACAATAATCTCCCGGTATTAACTATTAACACAAGACACAATGCACGTGAATTAACCCTAGTATTTGAATTGAATTGACCAGTAGTTATACGTTAGCTTAATATAGATGCAATAAGTTCTTACAGTTGGTATGGAAGGAAAAGTAAGTTGTGATCGCCGGAAGTAGCTAGCTTGGAGCGGAGGTTATTTGCTTTCTTTCTTTTCTTCTTTATTTGAGTTTCAAGTTTTTATGTTTCTAAAGTGACCACTAAACTTTATAAAGTTATTTATAGCTTCATCCCCAAAGTTTATAACCCGTCCCGAAACCGACACAAAAATTAACAGGTTCGAGTTGTGGTAAATAGATTCCGGGTCAGGTTTGGGTTGACCTATCTAACTCGTTTATTAAACACGTAAGGAATGCTTATTCAATCTTGTAAATGTATAACGCAGAAAGTCACACCCTTACTCAACGGGTAAGGAATGCTTCCGGAACGATCTCCAAAAATGATATGCGTATGTATGTGTGTGTGTTTGTGTGACAATGTGTTTGTAAAGCTATCCTTAGAAAATTGACTTAAACTCCAAGGGAACTTCGAGAGCCGTTTCGTAGATTTGATATTTAGTTTTTTGTATGGTTTTTAATTTTGAGTCATTTTAGAATTTGGCATAGCGGTCAATGGGATAGTTTTCTTTGTACTTTGGAATTAGAATTTAATCTCGTATATTTTTTTAAAAAAGGCAAAATATTCTAGAGAACCTCAAAAGAAAATAATATACAATGCAAGGCGCCCCACCTCGATTAACACGATAATTAAAGATAATGGGGGCCCAAAAAGAAATAAACTTTGACGTACAAAACAACTACAAGTCCTACCATTGTGATACACAGAGACCGACACGAAGAATAAAATACTAACAAACTGACTCGAACTAAAATAATACTAAATTACACATCATTGACTCTTGAATATGGAGACCATTGTTGTTGTATTATAAGGCTTTGAGCAATGGATCGGTCGACACTCAGGTCAACCGACCGGTTATGCTCGGTTGGACCGGTTGTGGGCATTCGGTTGGGGGGCAATTTTTGGACGAACCGTTATCTCACTTTTGGACAAAATTTGTGTACCGTTGTAAAAAAAAAAAAAAAACCTTTTTTTTTAAACTTTATCACTTTTACAACATTATAAATACCAACCTCAAATACATTTCTAAACACACAATTCAAACAACTTCTCATAAACACCTTCAAACGCATTTTGTTAATTATGTCTTACGAGATATTTTTTAATTCTTCGTCTTCCGACGAGGAAGAAGTTATGAGCGAGTTTACGGAGTTTGTAGATTTTACGCAATATGCTTGGGACGCTTACCAAGCGTCACTGCCAAAGGTTCGATGAAACTACACGCCTAGGATCTTGAGGGTGCTCATAATCATTTAGTTGTCGCTTACTTCTCCGAAGAACCATTGTATGACGAAAGAACATTCCGTCAGCGGTTCCGAATGAGCTGAGAACTATTCACCCAAATTGTTCGAGAGGTAACCAATTATTCTCCTTATTTTTAACAAACTCCTGATTGTAGGGGCGTACTTGGTATTTTCCCATTGGTCAAGTGTACTGCGGCAATTCGTCAATTGGGATACGTGGCCGTTCCTGATTCTCTTGACGAGTATCTGCAACTGGTTGCAACAACAGCACGTGATTGTCTCCGTAACTTTTGAATTCGAGGCTAACGGTGTTGCTTACAAAAGGGGATGTTATCTTACTGACGGGATATATCCGGAATGGTCTGTTCTTATTAAGTCCATTTCAAATCCTCCTGCGGGTGATAAAAAAACAATATTGTACAAGAAGAAGCACGAAGCAACAAGGAAAGATGTGGAACGAGCTTTCGGTGTGTTGAAGAAGAAGTGGAAAATGCTTAAAGTTTCGGCTCGAGGGCTGTACCAACGTGATCTCCGAAATATTGTGTACACATGTATCATATTACATAATATGATCATCCGACACAAGAAGCGGGCGATATATCCTACATGGTTTGCACAAGAGGGCCACCGTGGTCATGATCCGTTAAGATCCCATGCAGAATCCTTAGTAGTTACTCAGGAGATAATGGACCGATCAACTCATCTAAACTTAAAATCTGATTTGGTCGAACACGTTTGGAGAAACAGTGGAAATGAAGGCAATCAAGAGATTGAAGACGAAGACGAAAGTTACGAAGGCGCAACTGGCGATGAAGATTTTTTGTGAATTTTTTAGTTTTTAATAAGTATTGTAATGTTTACGTTTTAGTAGTTTAAGTTTTTAATTATTGTTGTAATGTTTAAGTATTTTTATCAATGGTAATTTTGTTGTTAAAAATATTTGAATTAAAAAAAATAATAAATAAATAAAAAAAAAAATTAGGTCACTACTTCGTTGCCAGATCGTCGGAGAGAGAAAACTGATGTGACACAAGTGACCCAAATCACCATTGTGCACAGCCTAAAGAGCAATATTCCAAAACAATTACCTTGTGAGAGGACTGTCAAAACTCAGTAGTCAAGGACAACATAGTGTCCCACAATAAATTTGTATCACAATATATCAGACCCACACTTATTGATGCCAACCATGGGTGCAATAGAAACAAAAGAGCATCTACACTTGGTCGGTCAGTACAATCTCGTATATTTATTTACATCTTATAGTAACACGCGAGGTCGTGCCTTCATTCTGATATTTATATTCCTATTAATAATAATTTTAGCTGTATTTAATTTTTAAACACGTGTACACGCAAGTTAAACTTATCAGATGAATAAGAGTCGTTATTAAATGCAGATAGCTAAAAGATAAAGTATAAGGGGTATAAAGTCTACGAGGTATTTATAAAATTTATAAAGTTATACAGTACTTGATGAAAATTATATTAATGAAAGTACATTTAAAATCCAGTCTATTTATATAGGGTAATGATATGTACACGGGCTCTTTTACTACATACACAGAAATCTCATATGAAAAGACCATTGTATCCTTAATATTCTTTACCCAATTTTTTCGCCCATAATTGTACCCCTTTTACAGTTTCACCAGACTCCAATTTTAGGTTTACATCCACCTGTGCCCATCTCGACTCTCGGCTAGATCCGTTTCTACATCTCAAGATTTACAAAATACATTTCCGGCATGACTGACTAGTGTTGAAACTCTCCGTTGACCGAACACCCAACCGTTTCTATGAACGAACTGTTTTGAACGTTCGTGTATTCGGATAACAACCGGGCAGTTTATAAAAATTCGAATGTCTTGTTATAATCATAATATAAACAACCAAAGCAGTGATTTTTGCTTTTGGCTGGTTATGTGTGACAACGCCAATAAGAGTTTATTATCGTTTCCTTTCGGCTGCTTAATAGTTTCCACAAAATCATAGGTATCAAAATGTGGCGTGTAGGCAATGAAAGGCACCAACAACAAAAGGGTACGAGCATTAACGGCCGGTGACCGGTACGAGAATTTAACGGCCGGTGACCGGTACGAGCTTTGTAGGCAATGAAAGGCACCAACAACAAAATGGTGATAATGAGTTCTTAAAGTTTTTATTTAACAAGATGGGTTCATTTCTAGTAATAAAATAAGATCGGGGGCATCATGGTCAATTCACATTAATGTTCTGTCTACGAAGTAAAAAGCTCCGTGTAAGTATCATTGCCCATATATATATGATGACGTATAGTCTATATTCGGGTTACACGCCCGACTAAGGTCCGATACTAACGAGCCCAGCACGAACTGGGCTAAGCCGATAAATGTTTGGGCCCACGAAGGCCCAATCCGAAAGTTATTTATGGAATACGATATCGGATATCTTCTATCTTTGGAGATAATCGTTCCCTAACCGACTTAGGCGGGATACGCCGAAGGTTGGGGAACACGGAACCAATAAGGATTCCGTATGTATATAAAGGGAATCATATACCTCGTTAAAGGTACGATCTAAAACCCTAACTCTCCTTTAACCCTAAACCGATTACTTACTCTCACGCCGGAGGATAATCGTGGGAGACAATCCCACGATAAGCCTAACGGTGTTTTCTGTTACTTAGTGCGCAGGTCCCAAGAATCAAGACTCAATTGATACGAGAGCCGGAGCCCCCGAATAAGGAACGCCCAACTTTTGTATCAACAAGTGGCGCCATCCGTGGGACCAATCACTAAGAACTAAGAACTAGAATGACGAAACACGGAAATCAGCGATCGCAAACAGACCTTACAGGAAAGAAGTTGCACACCGGATCAGCTTCCAAGCAGACCTCTGGGACAACCAGTGTCGCTAAAAATCAAGGGTTAGGCCCAGACGTAGTCTTCCCTACAGTGGAACAACGCGCGGGGACAACCCAGGCGGCTACCACCACCACCAGTGCAGGAGATCCGCTGCGCACCGTTTTTGCTACTCCCCTTCATTCAGTATTAGAAACTGACCCCTTGAAGGCACCAGATGCACCTGACAGAAACAAGGGTCCAGTAGTAGAAGCAGACACCCTCACTCTGGAAGGAGTCGCACCGGAACTCGCACCGGGATATTTCGTATCTCAAAATTACGAAACTTTGGCAGCCCTCATGCAAGAGGAAGCAAAAAAGAGGTCGAGTCGAAGCCTGCATGCTCGACTCAATTTCGACTCTGAATACGAAACGTCCCACCGCACCGTCAGAAGGAGAAGCGCGGAAGGGATAGCCGCCGACCCCCGGTGTTTAACAGAATTGGGAGGAGAGTTGAGGATGATGAGATATCTAACTCGCAGCATCTGGAAGGAAGCGAGGAAGATGAACGGCGTACCAATGTCCACGCCAGGCTTGGTAGCCGCAGAGTTCAGGACAGACTTGGGCGACGACACTCCCCAAGTGAAAGTCCTTCAAGTGCAGATTCTGAGGACAGTCGGCGCAAACGTTGAAAAAGGGAAAGTTTGTCCTCTGGTAACTCCTCGGACAACGAGGATAGCGAAACTGGACACTGGAAGTCCAGAAACAAATATCTTAACTAGGAGGATGAAGATATATCCCTCCCGTGGCGCAGTCAAAAAGTGGATGCGTTCACTCGGCGCATCAGTGATTTCTCAGAGAACAAAAGGAGGCGCATGCCCGCCAACGTAAAAACCTATGACGGAACAGGTGATCCTGATGATCACCTAAAAATTTTTGAATCAGCTGCTACAATTGAAAACTGGCCACAGCCTGTATGGTGCCACATGTTCAATTCTACACTAGTAGGAAATGCGCGGAACTGGTTCAACAAGCTTCCACGCAGAAGCATCAATGGTTTTGAAGAATTGAGAAAGGCGTTCCGCCTAAACTTTACTCAACGGAAGAAGTGTGCTAAGAACCCCGTTGAACTCGCTAGGATCAAACAGCGCCAAGGGGAATCTACAAGCGCTTATATGGAGAGCTTCAAAGACGAATGCATACAAGTTAAAGCATGTCTCGAAGTGCTAAAAATCTCAGGGTTCATGAATGGGATCAATAACCCAGAACTCATCAAAAGGTTGAATGACAAGATTCCCCAATCCTTTGATGAACTCATGAAATGCACACGGTCCTTCGTCCAAGGAGAGGCCGTCGCGGCGGATAGCAGGAAAAGCTACTCGAACTACCGGTCACAGGAACAACCTGGGAGACAATCCACTGACCGGAGTAGTAACCGTAACAGGAATTATCGCAGCCAGGGGAGCGGGCGGGACAACGACAAGTATACCCCGCTGACAAAGACTCCAAAGGAGATACTCGCAACAGAAGGCGCGAATTTCCCAAGACCTCCACCAATGCGCACCCCAGAGGATCGGCGCGTAGGAGGTGGGTATTGCGATTATCACGGATAGAAGGGCCACACTACTAATGAATGTGTCCAGCTGCGCCAGCTTATCGACAAACTAGTCAAGGAGGGTAGACTGGACCATTTGGTCAAGAACATCAAAGAAGGGAAAGATAGACAGAAGACTAGGAATAAGAAGGAGGGACCCAAAGATAAAGCTGACACCATTTACATGATACAATCATGGCAGCGAGTAACCAGGCAGAAGGTCAGCCGGAAGTTTTCCCACGGAAGTGCAATCACTTTCCCTACCTTAACTACGCATAACGCAGTGGTAGAGCCGCTCATCATCGAAATTAACGCGGGGGGTCACGACATCCACCGCATGTATGTTGATGGTGGAGCGTCTGCAGATATAATGTACGAACACTGCTTCAAGCGACTGCGCCCGGAGATACGCGGTCAGTTGAGCCCGGTCACGACAGCGCTGACTGGCTTCACAGGCGAAAAGATATGGCCTATGGGGCAATTACGACTACTAGTCAGAGTGGGTAATAACTACCACTACACAACAGCCTGGATGAATTTTATGGTGATCAAATCCCCCTCGCCATACAATGGCATTATCGGACGACCAGGGATATCAGCCATGCGCGCAGTACCATCTACAGCACACGGGATGCTTAAATTCTCAGTGGAAGGAGGTATTGTTACCCTCTACAACGCCGATGTACCACCTAAAAAATGTAACGCGGTCACATGCGAAACCGCACCCATTACAGAACAGCGAGCGACCAAAGTTCCAAACCTGAAGGTCGCAATTCATCCCGAATACCCTGAACAGGAAGTATCGATAGGAGGATCACTGTCAGACAGCGGTAAAGCAGCTGTGTGCGCACTCTTGCAAAAGAACTTGGACATTTTTGCATGGGAGCCAAAGCACATGACCGGGGTACCACGATCAATCACAGAACATAAGCTGAGAATCCGACAAGGATACTCACCAATACGCCAGAAGAAGCGCGGCCAGGCTCCAGAGCGCGCGCAAGCAATCCTGGCAGAGGTACACAAGCTAGTAGATGCAGGAATCATGCGAGAAGTCTACTACCATGACTGGCTTTCTAACCCAGTAATGGTCAAGAAGAGCGACGGTAGCTGGCGAATGTGCGTGGACTTCACAGACCTCAATAAGGCATGTCCACAAGACTGCTACCCACTACCGGAGATAGACTGGAAGGTAGAATCTCTGTGTGGATACCACTAAAGTGCTTTCTTGATGCATACAAAGGATACCATCAAATCCAGATGGCTAAGGAGGACGAGGAAAAAACGGCCTTTCTCACAAGCCAAGGCGTCTACTGCTACACCAAAATGCCCTTTGGCTTGAAGAATGCAGGCGCCACTTATCAACGGTTAGTAGATAATGCGTTCGAAAAACAGGTTGGCCGCAACCTAGAGGTTTACGTCGATGACCTGGTCATAAAAAGCCATACTGAAGAGGAATTGGTGCGCGACATTGAGGAAACATTCAGGACACTCAAAGAGATCAACATGAAGTTAAATCCTAAAAAATGCACCTTTGGCGCTACAGAAGGCATGTTCCTTGGATACCTGATAGAACCTGATGGTATAAAGCCGTGTCCAGAAAAGACTAAGGTTGTCATCGAACTTCCTTCACCGCGCACGCTGAAGGAAGTCCAATCTCTCAATGGGAAGTTGGCCGGCCTAAATAGATTCCTATCCAAGTCAGCAGACAAATCACTACCTCTTTTCAAAACACTCAAGAAGTGTATAAAAAAGGGAGATTTTCGGTGGACTATGGAGGCAGAAGAGGCCTTTACACAGCTTAAACAACACCTGGCAACGCTCCCCACACTTGTAGCACCCCGACCAGGGGAAGAGTTGATTATGTACTTATCCGCAACCAATGGGGCAGTCAGCGCGGTGTTACTAACGGATAGGAATTCAGTACAAATACCTGTCTATTTTGTAAGCAAAGCGCTCAAGAAGACGGAGATGAACTATAGCGCCATGGAGAAATTGGTTCTGGCATTAGTGTTCGCTGCTAAACGGCTACGCAGGTACTTCCAAGCGCACCCAATAGCAGTAATCACTGACCAACCGATCAAGCAAATCATCTCCAAGCCTGACGCATCAGGACAACTACAAAAGTGAAGTGTGTTGCTCGGTGAGCACAACATCTCCTACAGACCACGTACTGCAGTAAAAGGGCAGATACTAGCAGATTTCATCATTGAAAAACCAGACACCGATGATGCACCCGCACCAAGCAAGAATGAACTACAAGATCCAAGGATCTTGTTCACGGACGGATCCTCATGCGTGGATGGGTCAGGAGCAGGCCTCATCCTCACAAACCTGGAAGGAATGGAATTCACTTACGCACTATGTTTCGATTCACAGCAACAAATAATGAGGCAGAATATGAAGCCCTAATAGCCGGACTACGCATTGCAGCTCGAATGGGTGTACGTAACCTGGAAGCGAATCTAGATTCCAGGCTATTAGCCAACCACGTGTTGGGTGAGTACATGGCCAAAGAGGAAAACATGATTCAGTACCTCGATAAAACCAAGGCACTAATCCAAGGCTTTGACAGGTTTACCATCAAACAGGTTCCTAGAGGGGTGATTCGTGTGAAGTGAGTGTGTGAAAACACAAATATCAACGTATATCAAAATAACCGTAAAGATTGACAAATTAACCCTTTAGGAAAAAGGTCAACGTGCCAAACCTCACGGGTGTGATAAAAGTGATACCGGGAAGTGATTTCCCCGGGTCGTGTCCCAACGAGGTGTGAATGGAAGGATTCGTTGAGTTTCGTGATTTGAACTTGAATGGATTTTTTAATGATTTAGGATTTGGATTACGTATTCTACAAAGTAAAGAACGAGGATGAAAACAAAGCATGAAAAACAATGTAAACACTAAATATACTACTAATAAGCCTAAGAAACAATGAAATGATACTAAACTACATCCTAGGGTGCTAAAATGCAAAAACGTGAAAAACCGGGAACGCACCGAGCCCCGAAAGTGAAAAATATGCAATTTAAGTCCTACGAGGGCAAAAACAATTTTCCTACATTCTAAATGACTAAAAATAATTTTAGGAAAAAGCCGGGTATTTTTTCGACTTTTATTTTATTTTCTACGAATTAAAAACGATTTTAAACTAAATTAATTATTAAAAATACTAAACATTTTTGGAAAATTATGCAAAAATTACAAAAAAATACTTTACACTATGATAAATCTAAGAAAAATAAAAAAAATCATAACTACTTTGGGAAATAAGCAAATAAGCTAAATAAGAAGAAAAGTTAAAAAATGCAAAATGCTCTAATTAACTGTTATATGATTAAATGTGTACGAAATAAACAAAAAAAGGCCCAAGAGCAGATGGGTTTTGGGGTGTGTGTTGTCAGGCGTGGACTGCTGGGCAGGAGGTCTTGGGTTCGAATCCCACCTCCTGCCTTTTGCTCACTTATTGTTTGATTTTTTTTGGTTTTTGGAAATGAACAAATAAGCAACTCTAACTAGTTGATAAAGTATTAGATCTGCACTAAATAAACCAAAAGACACAAGGAGCAGTTGGTAGTTCAGGTATGTTGTTTGTGCAGGTTGTCTGGAGGTGCAGTGTTCGAATCCTGCGCCCCCCTTTTGAAGTTTATTATTTTTTTTTTCTTTTCTTGCAACTGAACAATGAATCGAGTAAAACACTTTCTTCTTCTTTTTTTTTCGAAAACTAAATTACAAAACTTGAAAACTAGGCTGTTAGCTGATAAAAGAAAAAAGGAATAGAAGCTTGAAACTTCATAAGGGGTTGTTTGGGACAACACCACCAAACACCCCTTTCACTACTTATTGGCACAAATTAACATGAAAAGCTATGCGAAAATAGTAGATAAACAAATAGAGATAACAACTAAGCTATAATATTCACAAATAAGCTACAATTATGCAAAAACAAGGGGGAAAACAATGGGCAAATGAGTTACACTAGGTAATCCTAAACTAAAAAAAATGGAAAATAAGCACTAAAAGGAGATAAGAAGCTCAGATAAGCTATCCTAAGCTGAGGTTATCCTAAACCTACTAATAAGCAAAAAAAACTCAATAAGCTGAATAGAATATCTAATAAGTACTAACAAAAAAGGGGTAAATTTGTTGCTGAAGTGGGCTGCTGATGCAGTTTTGCTGGTTCAGTCACAAACAACCCAACAAGAGCGGTCTTTAAGGTTACAAATAAGCTACAAAAAAAAGTTCTAAGCTACTCTATTAAACCAGGAACTATAGGCAACTATACTAAGCTATAATTATCTGAAATGAACTCAATTAAACTAATTTATACCACATAAACTCAAGCAACAAAGGATTCTAATTACCACTATTAAGCTAACAATATCCAAACTGATCTGAACAAACTACTTGAGTGATTAACCACTGAAATAAGCTTAGTTAAGCCACCAAAAAGCTAGGTGGTAAAGACAAAGTAACCTGTGGTGCAGCAGGTGTAAAACAGCCAACAGTGGCTTCTTTGAGCTTCTTTTTAAGCCCAAAAACAAACTTCCAAGTCAGAAACAAGCTGCAACAACAAAGTTAGACTAGAGAGGATTTAAGATAACCACATGGAAGCCAAGCATAAACTTGAAACAACTTGACATTGAGCTTGACTTATCTTTGAAAACTTAATTAATAACTAACAAGAACACTTTTTTAACACAACAGAGTTAGCAATAAGCACAAAAGCATTAAGAAAGTTTGAAAAGATGACTTAAAGCAAACTTTTTCATTAACTAGCTAGAAAACATTACAACTGGAATTCAAAGAAAGCTGGAATTGCAACACTTGAACATTAAAGGTTACATGAAGTTTAAAATGACAATGAAAGTTAAAACGGAGCTAGCTACTGATAAAAAAATACTGATAAAAAAAAAAACTAAAAACTAACTCTCCTTGTCATACAATGGCTACAAACTATTTATACTACAACTTGATCTTCAATCCTTCTCCTCTTGTGCTTTTTGAATTGATCCAAGCCATTCATGAGTTAGGTACCCTTAAGAATGAATCTGAGCCGTAGGTTGGGTCCTTTTGAGCCAAGGATTGCCACAGTGGCAGTGGTATCCTGTGACTTTGTCTTGGGAGATGAGGTGAAAGTGAGATTGGGAATTGGGTTTTGGCTGGTTAAAGGGTTGGAGGATTCTAGGTTTTGGGTAACAGTGAAAGAAAGGGGAAAAGTGAGGGAAAGGGAAGGGTGTAGGCCGGGTAAAGGGTTGTGTTGACCGGGTTTGGGCTTATTTTTGGGTTTAAAGAAGTTAAATGGATTTTGGGACTAGCTTGTAATCCAAGGCTAACATAGGGACTTAACATGTATAATTTGAAACTCCCGGGATCAAAACTGAAAATTATGAAATTGTAATCCAAGGGTTGGTCTTGCCAATCTTTAATAATATAAGGACCTAAACTGCCAATCCTGAAACTTGAGGGTAAATTCTGCCAAATGTTCAAAGTTCAGGGACTGATTCTGCCATTTTCTGATTTCGGCTCGTTTTTGCCCGTTTTCACTCTGTTTTCAATCCTTTTGTACCTGCAAGACATAAAACACACTCCGAGGATATTTTTAACATATTTTGATCGTATTTTGGTGTTTTTGTTCATTTTTGTGGTTTTAGGCGGGTAAAAATGATGAGTAAATAAGCACTCATCAAATCCCCCCACACTAAATCAATGCTAGTCCCTAGCAATCTTTTATAAAAATTTAATGGATTTAAGTCTCTTTACCAAAAGCCATTACTTCTGGAGTAGCCAAATGTTTCAGTTCAAGTAAGAACTATGGTACACTGATAACCATATGATTTTGAGCAAATCACCAGCTTTCAACGGATTTGATTTGTCTTTACCAGAAGCCGTTTGCTTCTGGACTAGCCAACTCTTAGATAAAATATCTTTGGTGAGTCGATTACCAATTATGGTTTTCCAACTGCCTTTACCACAAGCCATAAACTTGCGGGCTAGCCAACTCTTCACTAATTAAAGATATGGTGAGCTGAACACCATACAATTTTGGGCAAATTGCAAGCCGTCAACGGATTTGAGATATCTTTACCAAGAGCCGTTTGCTCTTGGATTAGCCAATCCTTTTGTTTATTAGACATGGCGGACTGATAACCATAAAAAAAAATTTTGGCCAAAAATGGGGGAATAAGATGGTAATACAATGATAAAATTCGTGAGAATTCCCCCCCACACTAGAAATGAATATTGCCCTCAATATTCAAAGTACCGGCGGTTATGCCGAAACATAGAACGTAAAAGGGAAATACTACGGCCATTATTTGAATTTTTTTTTTTTTTTTTTTTTTTTTTTTTTCATAGAAAACTTATATACAACAACGGGGGGGGGGGGGGGGGGCAACTCCCCCACACTAGGGTGGTACACACGGGTGAAAACCCATGTAGTGTGCTACTGTTTTTGTTAACCGAGTCGCTAGCTTGACTCGACCCCGAATTCATTGGTCCATGGGGAAGCAAGTGGAAGAGAAAATCTCCATCGGACTTTCATTCAAGTGGTTTGGATAAACATTGAATGTGATGAAAGTTCCACTCCGATGAGATGCAACCGGCTCAAGAGAATGAGAAATGCCGGGGTCAAAGATGGTGTCTTCACTCCCGTAGGAGTTAAGACATGGAGAAGAAATGGGAGGAGAAGGCAAAGTGACAATGAGTTGACAACGGGTGTGATGGGTGGGCAAAAGATAAGATTGAGGAACATTGACGGAATGTTCAGAAATCCTAACCACCACTATAGCAATGAATACATCTGTATCGGGCTCAGAAGAGGTTCCATCATCAGGTGGTTTAGCAGGCGGACGAGTGGATGATGGACCTAAGCCATAATCGTCACTCTGAAAACCCGAAGGTATCGAGTCATCCGGAGAAAGAAAGTCGACCTCTCCTATAAGAGTGTCACTTGACGAGTTATCAGAAGACCAATTGTAAAGAAGATTTTCTAATTCAGTAAGGTCGGCTTCAAAGTTGAAGTGAGCATCATCATCTCCCGATGGAGAATGATCAACGAGAGCGAGTACATCGGTGAACTCCTCGAGAAGGTATAACGTCGAAGTGGGATTGCCACTATTCTTTTCTTCGGGAAAAGATGGAGATATAACGAGGTTCTCCATGTAAGAGTCACTATCCTCATTCTGAATATCAAAGATGTGATTATCTGAAACTAGATTGAATTCAGAATCGAAGTCAAACAGAGGATTAGTGAACGCCATAGCAAAAGGTTTCTCGGACACAACGAGAATATCATCATCCGTTTCAAAATCAGTGTCTATATCAAGATCATCGGGATCAACATCTCTCACTTCTTCTAAGCTGACGAGCTCAGAAGGAATTTCCTCCACATACTCGATGTCTCCACACGATAAAGAATCGTCAAATGACGTATAATCATTTTCAGACTCGAAGATCATCTCAACAGATAATTTTGGGGTGGGAGAAGGATCATCATCGAGAGGGTCATTACACATATCACCAGAAATAACCTCGGATTCACTTGGGTTTGGGACAAGGTTCTCAACACAAGACGGTTCCGTTTCCGGAATAGTGCTAAGATGCTCGTCCCCCATTAAAAGGGTATCCGAAGGTTCTAAGGTAGATAGGCAAGATAAGGGCGGAGAGTGGACATGTGCGGTACTTTGTGGGCTTGAGATATGCACTTTGTCCTTTGTCATCTCCCAATCTTCCTCATCCTCGTCATCTAGACGGCAAGCCTCGTTAAATAGGAGACGCTGTTGAGCAGCTTCGTTAAATAGGAGAAGCTTTTGAGCTGCTCGCTCATCGGCTAGAAATCTTTCGTTGCGAGCAGCTTGTTCCTCGGAAAGTTCCTCAAGAATTATACGAGGAAATTGATCAATGACGGGAAGTTGTGGGGGTTGGATGTGGTCAAATCCGGAAGTGTTATAACAAGGATCAGGTCCATAGTAATTTTGATTCCACGATTGACATTGATAATCATCATGAGGACCCCCACACTTAGCACAATGAGGGTATTGGGGAGAGAAACTTTGAAATGATGAATCATTGAAATCTTGATAGTACGGTTTTGGTTCGTATAAATTTTGTGGAGGGTAGTTGAATTTGTTTTGAGGATAATTGAAAGAGTTTGGGTTAGAATCATAAGCGAATGAATTCTCGGCACAAATCGAACAACATCCATTGACAAGATAGTTTCCACACCACTCGCACATACATTTGTAACAACGAAAACCTTGCGGTAACACGTCTCCACAACCGTAGCAATACTCTTGATCGAACGACGATATCTCGGGTGCGGGAGTAGGAATCGAGGGCTCAACAACATCACAAATGGTAGGTAAAACGGTATTTCCCGAAGTTGAAATTTGACGAAATTCATTTAAGCAATTTTGAAGCATGTTCATGATTTCATCCGAGAAAGGTTTTGAAGACTCCGGAGGTGGGACAAGTGGTGTGCTCTCAGAGCTAGCAATTTCCACCACTTCCGTTTTGGTCTCCGGTTCTTGCTCTTTTCTCTTAACCTTAACCGTAAATCGCGAAAGATTTTGATCAAATCTAGACGGTTTAGGCTCAGAAACAATAGAACAAATCTCGGGTTGTGGCGGGTGGTCAGAAAAACTTGGAGAATCATCGAGAGAGTTTTTATCGGATAATTCGCACCAATAGCAATATTTGCTTGCACCAGCCCTACCACACCGCTTACATAAACAATCGGGATTGAGACAATAAACTTGGTCCTCTTCCATACGTCCTTTGCAATGAAAACAACGACGATAATCGATCGCCGCCATGAGAATTAAACATGTAGAGGGTTAAAGAAATAGAATTGAGTGATCGAGAGGATACGAAGGATAGAATTAAACGGCAAAAGAGGGTAAGAGAAATAGAATCAACGAATAAGAGGAATGAGAAGAATATTTTTGGGTTTTTTTGGGTTTTATGAAAAACGGTAACTTCACGAGGAAGGATCTTCAAGTCACTAATCGCAAAAACTTCACGATATTGTCGCAACACACCTCCCCGGCAGCGGCGCCAAAATTTGATTCGTGTGAAGTGAGCGTGTGAAAACACAAATATCAACGTATATCAAAATAACCGTAAAGATTGACAAATTAACCCTTTAGGAAAAAGGTCAACGTGCCAAACCTCACGGGTGTGATAAAAGTGATACCGGGAAGTGATTTCCCCGGGTCGTGTCCCAACGAGGTGTGAATGGAAGGATTCGTTGAGTTTCGTGATTTGAACTTGAATGGATTTTTTAATGATTTAGGATTTGGATTACGTATTCTACAAAGTAAAGAACGAGGATGAAAACAAAGCATGAAAAACAATGTAAACACTAAATATACTACTAATAAGCCTAAGAAACAATGAAATGATACTAAACTACATCCTAGGGTGCTAAAATGCAAAAACGTGAAAAACCGGGAACGCACCGAGCCCCGAAAGTGAAAAATATGCAATTTAAGTCCTACGAGGGCAAAAACAATTTTCCTACATTCTAAATGACTAAAAATAATTTTAGGAAAAAGCCGGGTATTTTTTCGACTTTTATTTTATTTTCTACGAATTAAAAACGATTTTAAACTAAATTAATTATTAAAAATACTAAACATTTTTGGAAAATTATGCAAAAATTACAAAAAAATACTTTACACTATGATAAATCTAAGAAAAATAAAAAAAATCATAACTACTTTGGGAAATAAGCAAATAAGCTAAATAAGAAGAAAAGTTAAAAAATGCAAAATGCTCTAATTAACTGTTATATGATTAAATGTGTACGAAATAAACAAAAAAAGGCCCAAGAGCAGATGGGTTTTGGGGTGTGTGTTGTCAGGCGTGGACTGCTGGGCAGGAGGTCTTGGGTTCGAATCCCACCTCCTGCCTTTTGCTCACTTATTGTTTGATTTTTTTTGGTTTTTGGAAATGAACAAATAAGCAACTCTAACTAGTTGATAAAGTATTAGATCTGCACTAAATAAACCAAAAGACACAAGGAGCAGTTGGTAGTTCAGGTATGTTGTTTGTGCAGGTTGTCTGGAGGTGCAGTGTTCGAATCCTGCGCCCCCCTTTTGAAGTTTATTATTTTTTTTTTCTTTTCTTGCAACTGAACAATGAATCGAGTAAAACACTTTCTTCTTCTTTTTTTTCGAAAACTAAATTACAAAACTTGAAAACTAGGCTGTTAGCTGATAAAAGAAAAAAGGAATAGAAGCTTGAAACTTCATAAGGGGTTGTTTGGGACAACACCACCAAACACCCCTTTCACTACTTATTGGCACAAATTAACATGAAAAGCTATGCGAAAATAGTAGATAAACAAATAGAGATAACAACTAAGCTATAATATTCACAAATAAGCTACAATTATGCAAAAACAAGGGGGAAAACAATGGGCAAATGAGTTACACTAGGTAATCCTAAACTAAAAAAAATGGAAAATAAGCACTAAAAGGAGATAAGAAGCTCAGATAAGCTATCCTAAGCTGAGGTTATCCTAAACCTACTAATAAGCAAAAAAAACTCAATAAGCTGAATAGAATATCTAATAAGTACTAACAAAAAAGGGGTAAATTTGTTGCTGAAGTGGGCTGCTGATGCAGTTTTGCTGGTTCAGTCACAAACAACCCAACAAGAGCGGTCTTTAAGGTTACAAATAAGCTACAAAAAAAAGTTCTAAGCTACTCTATTAAACCAGGAACTATAGGCAACTATACTAAGCTATAATTATCTGAAATGAACTCAATTAAACTAATTTATACCACATAAACTCAAGCAACAAAGGATTCTAATTACCACTATTAAGCTAACAATATCCAAACTGATCTGAACAAACTACTTGAGTGATTAACCACTGAAATAAGCTTAGTTAAGCCACCAAAAAGCTAGGTGGTAAAGACAAAGTAACCTGTGGTGCAGCAGGTGTAAAACAGCCAACATTGGCTTCTTTGAGCTTCTTTTTAAGCCCAAAAACAAACTTCCAAGTCAGAAACAAGCTGCAACAACAAAGTTAGACTAGAGAGGATTTAAGATAACCACATGGAAGCCAAGCATAAACTTGAAACAACTTGACATTGAGCTTGACTTATCTTTGAAAACTTAATTAATAACTAACAAGAACACTTTTTTAACACAACAGAGTTAGCAATAAGCACAAAAGCATTAAGAAAGTTTGAAAAGATGACTTAAAGCAAACTTTTTCATTAACTAGCTAGAAAACATTACAACTGGAATTCAAAGAAAGCTGGAATTGCAACACTTGAACATTAAAGGTTACATGAAGTTTAAAATGACAATGAAAGTTAAAACGGAGCTAGCTACTGATAAAAAAATACTGATAAAAAAAAAACTAAAAACTAACTCTCCTTGTCATACAATGGCTACAAACTATTTATACTACAACTTGATCTTCAATCCTTCTCCTCTTGTGCTTTTTGAATTGATCCAAGCCATTCATGAGTTAGGTACCCTTAAGAATGAATCTGAGCCGTAGGTTGGGTCCTTTTGAGCCAAGGATTGCCACAGTGGCAGTGGTATCCTGTGACTTTGTCTTGGGAGATGAGGTGAAAGTGAGATTGGGAATTGGGTTTTGGCTGGTTAAAGGGTTGGAGGATTCTAGGTTTTGGGTAACAGTGAAAGAAAGGGGAAAAGTGAGGGAAAGGGAAGGGTGTAGGCCGGGTAAAGGGTTGTGTTGACCGGGTTTGGGCTTATTTTTGGGTTTAAAGAAGTTAAATGGATTTTGGGACTAGCTTGTAATCCAAGGCTAACATAGGGACTTAACATGTATAATTTGAAACTCCCGGGATCAAAACTGAAAATTATGAAATTGTAATCCAAGGGTTGGTCTTGCCAATCTTTAATAATATAAGGACCTAAACTGCCAATCCTGAAACTTGAGGGTAAATTCTGCCAAATGTTCAAAGTTCAGGGACTGATTCTGCCATTTTCTGATTTCGGCTCGTTTTTGCCCGTTTTCACTCTGTTTTCAATCCTTTTGTACCTGCAAGACATAAAACACACTCCGAGGATATTTTTAACATATTTTGATCGTATTTTGGTGTTTTTGTTCATTTTTGTGGTTTTAGGCGGGTAAAAATGATGAGTAAATAAGCACTCATCAAGGGGAAAACCGAAAAGCGGATGCACTAAGCAAAATTGCATCCACAAGCTTTGCACACCTATCCAAACAGGTGTTGGTGGAAACGTTGAAAAGCAAATCCATCTCAGAGATGGAAGTATCCACGGTAATAGAGGAAGAAGTCCCTACGTGGATGACACCGATAACGGAATTCATAAGCAAGGGAGTATTACCCCAAGAGCAGAAGGAAGCCCGAAGGATACGGCGCACAACACAAAGGTTTGAACTTCGGGACAACATACTATATCGACGCTCCTTTTTGCAACCATGGCTTCGCTGTGTTGGTCCCCTACAAGCAAATTATGTACTGCGGGAAATCCACGAAGGTTCATGCAGCATGCATTCAGGACCACGGTCCGTGGTGGCGCGCGCTTTAAGGTCAGGATACTATTGGCCCACCATGCACCGCGATGCGCGGGACTTAATAAGAAAGTGCATCGACTGCCAAGTACACAGACCCGTTCCACGCCAACCACAACAGGAACTAACACCAATTACGGCACCATGGCCATTCTACAAGTGGGGTATCGACATCGCAGGTCCTTTCCCTGTTGCAGCAGGAGGATTAAAATTCCTCATAGTTGCCATAGACTACTTCTCCAAGTGGATCGAAGCAAGGGCAGTGGTAACAATCACTGGCAACCAGGTAAAGCGCTTTGTTTGGGAAAATATTGTATGTCGCTTCGGGCTGCCTGGGGAAATCATCTCGGACAACGGGAAACAATTCTGCGACAACCCCTTCAAGGACTGGTGCGAGAAGTTAAAAATTACACAGCACTTCGAGTCAGTTAAACACCCACAAACCAACGGCTTAGTAGAACGTGCAAATCGAAGCCTGGGTGAAGGCATTAAGGCACGCTTGGACAAGCACAAAGGAAGGTGGGTGGAAGAACTATCTCATGTTCTGTGGGCGCACCGCACTTCAATAAAAACCAGCACATGGGACACCCCCTTTTCTCTAGTCTATGGGACTGAGGCCGTCATACCAGCTGAAATTGGGATGCCAACTATTCGCACTGCTGAAATCAATGTGGCTACCAATGACGACGAGCGGCGCATCGACTTAGACCTGCTGGCAAAAATAAACAGATTAGTACGCACATTACAAGTTGCAATAATATTAACACAAAAGGAGACTTTTATTAATGATTACAGGTTATTACAAAAGGATGTCTATCTAGATACTCCTAGACCGCTCAAGTAATGAAGTCCCCACGCGGCTTGTAGCATCTCCAATCTCGCTTAGCTTCTTCAACAAGTCTGAGTCTTGACGCGACACAGTGGCAACACTCACTGGCACCCCGTCAGACCTTGGGAGATGAGCTGCACCAACCCCGCACAAAATCGCTTTACCGGTAATACCTTCTTTTTTAGCAAGTCTGGTAGCGTGCGCTTCCAACACTTCCTTCAAGGGTATCTCTTTCTCTAAAGCAAAGGGGTTTAGAATGTCCCGGGGGCGAGCAAAAACAGGCACTTGAAGCTGCGAGTCATCGGGCTTCAAAAAATAGTCCGGTTGCGCTTCTGCATTATCAGTACGATGGCGCGCTAAAGTCAACCCCTCCATGATAAGACTTATGGGATAATCCTGGTCGCGCTCCATTTCAGCAATCATGGGAAGCTCTAAGGCCTTCATCTTCTCCATAACAGCAACCAGGTTATCATAAGATTGCGCATCATAACCAGGTACCTTTTCAGCAGGCACCTTCAGCAAGTCAGCTTCTTGCAGCGCCTCCACAGCCTCTAACTTCCCTCTCGCCAAGGCACATTGGACCACCCCACCAAATGCGTCCACCACCTCCTTGGACTCAAGGGTGCTAAGAGCAGCAAGGCGCAGGCCATGGCTGATGAGCCACCTGCGCTCAGCAATGGCAGACATGAGATGAGGATATAGTTCCTCATCATACTCCAAAGATATCGCCCAGAGACACGAAGCCTTATACCCTGCTGACTCAGCACGCTCCTGATTTATCTGCCCTAACAGAGCCATCTTTTCTTCTGTAAGCTTTTGGGCGTACGCATCTAAACCTTCAGCTTCAGCTTTAGCACTAGCCAACTGTGCCTCCAGCAACGCAATCTGGCTGCCCTCTCCAGTAACCTTTGTAACACCCCAACCCGACAAGGGTAAAGATATCGCAAATACGGTTTCATATCAGAACTTTAAATACTATACAATAGCGAAAGCCTTTACAAAATATTCAAAAAGAAAACATAAATAGCTAAACTTCAAAATAAATCTAAGATCTCTATGGTCAAATCTTGCTCTCAGCTCTACTCTCAACCCAAATCAGCTATCCCATAAGCTCATCTTGAACGCTTAATACCTGCTGCAGGAAAAGAAAATGCGGCTGAGCTTACAAAGCCCAGTGAACAGATATAACAAAAACGAAAACTAAACAAAACATAAATACGAGTTGAACAAAGAAACGAATAACAAAATCATAACGGAAACGAGAATAATGAATCATTAAGGATTCTGCAGAAACACAAATATACAGAAATCCGGAAGAACAAATAGCAATCAAGAACAACACATAACACATTGATGGCACGTACTCAAACACATCAAAATAACCAGACATTCAATGCATTCAGATAGTAAAGCTCATATAAGCCAAACAGAATATCTAAAGGCGAACGGAAACACTCTCTAGAAATAATCATAGCATTCATACAATTAATCAGCCTACATTTAACACACTTGATTCAATATTGTAGCAGCGGAAATAGCATTCAAATCATGGCAGTCTCACAAGCAAATAGAAAACACAGTAGGAAAACTATAACTAAATAAGCAAAAGACATAGCATAGCAATTAGCAAGTTAACAGACCAGACATCATAAATTGAATCATTTCCCAGATCAAATATTAGCATAAGCAGAACTCAACATGGCATGTCAAACTTAAGCAGATAAAAAAAAAACTAACGTATAGGCAAAGTTCACAAAATTAACTGGACAAATTATACATACTAAACTTACAGAATACTCACTTTCACACTAGCACATTCATCTCACAGATCAACGAATTCACATAACAATAAACTAACATAAGATAAGATGACAGCATGCGAATCATGTTTAAACATATTAATCATATCCTAGGATAGCAGACGGTAGTCTCATAAACATACAAAAGCATGAACACATATAATAACATATAATAAGCCTAGCACATAATTATAAACACTTGAACATACCGAATCAAAATCAGAATACTTAACATAGAAATAACATATAAGGATTTAGTTAACTACCACGAGCCCAGAACATATCATATCAAAACATCATACATATACAGAAATAATCTTAGAAAATAATTTAGAGTAGCTAGCTCCCAGAAGTTTTGTGAGGACGCGTATCGCACACGACATCATTCACTAGACAAATCATATCGGATAACAGATCAGATCTAGGATGCATCCATACGCCCCACAAACATATATTGGTCATATAATATAACTTGAGCTCATACTAAATAACAGATAAGGGACGTGGCAGAACTTCACTCTACTGCCCTAGAGTCATGTCAGAGGTGCATCACTGACACGGACATGGAACCCCCATGACTAGTTAATAATTGGCTCGGGTGTCAAACTATCTTAGGTCAAATAGATTTTCATAAATGACACAGATCATAATCAACACAAGTTCAACATATAACATATCAGATAACTCATATCATAAGGTTCATATTCAAATATTCAGGGGTCAGAAATCCATATCACAGTCACAAATCGTACATTCATAATTAGAAGTTCATAATTAACATAGCAAGGTTCAACAAATAGAAGTTCAGGCAAACATAGATTCACATTAACAGAAGGGAATCATAGCAATGGCATAGGGAATCCTAATAATTGAAATAGAAAAGCTAACGGAAAGAAAACGTCATGAGAGACCTTTACTGAAAAGGTCAGAATATCTGTACCTTAAAGCAAATGAGAGGAAAGCAAACGAATGTAGGAGTATGAAAATGTAACGTCGCGTCTCCTTCAACGAATCTACATGGATTATGATTTATTTAATACTTATTAGTATCATTAATGACATAACGGATTAATCTCATTAATACCTTTAGAGTTGTCAGAATATTCTCATTTTTAGTGACGGACGGAATTACAACATTTTAGAGTATTCATCATTAATTAGCCAACTTATGGGTTACAATGATAAATGGTAAACTTAAGGGTTTAATATGATAAATATCTTATTTGAGGACTTATATGATCATCATTCAAAGTATAGGGTTTATAAATGTCAAGGACGGATTTTAGGATTCTCTTTCAAAATAGTTTACACAAGCCTTCATAACTTACATGATTAACCACAACTCACATGTAACATTGTTCACATACAAACCTTAAGGAGACCATGCATGCAATATTTTTAATTCGATCATGATATGTGACTTCTTGCATAAAATCATAACTTACGCGTGTTTACGACACACTTGTCGAACCCATAATTACTCAGAATTACATATTACACCTTTAACATCTTTAATTTCACGATCTAACCTTATATTATCAGATTTTACCATTTTAGCCCAAAGGTTTTAGAATTTACAAAACATACCCTTTTAATTTAATAACAATTCGATTGGCCCTCTCAATATCCAAAATTACACGTTTAACCCTCATACTTATTTTATACGTTTAGTACCTTTATTTTACTGTTTACAGAAATAACCTTTAAGTTTCATAATTTACAAAACCAACCCAAAACTTTTATTTAAAATCGATTAATGCATAATTCAAGAACAAACCCTAAACCTAGGTTTAACCCATCATTAATTCATCATTACTACTGCATTAATCACCCTTAATTATAACAAGCAAACCCTAATTCTTATAAACCCTAATCGTCCCTTTTTATTTTCTTTCCTTTTTTATATGCGATCGAACAAAACAATTCCATAACAAATCACACAAGCTTCGAATTTATGAACATGTATTTTATTCAGGTCGTATAACATATAAGAGCTTCCATAAAAATCAGATCATGGCCCCAAAATTTATTATATGCTCGTTCTCTATTTTATACGCTTTTAGGGTTTTAATTCAAAACAATTCCATACGACTTGTTAATTATGCATGACTAATTTTTACAGGTTCTATATGACTTGTAGGACTGAAAATAATATTGGAAACATACCCTTGATGAGAATCGAACGCTAGAATAAAAGAAACCAAAACTCTATTCGGCGAAACCCTAATCGACCAAGAAAAATCACCACGATCGATCCAGCACCTTAGAACCTCGAACCAGATTTTTAACACCTTCTTTACCTTCAAACTCGTCCAAGAAAAATAGCTCTAAGCCTTGAAAAATGAATGTCGAATTATTTAGGGTTTTAGAGTCGGTTTTAGTATAATCGGTTATTAGGGATTAGAATAAACCGTATAATATGTTTATATATGATTTACTAATTTTCTTGTGGGCTTAATATTATAATGGACTGAAAATAAATGGGATCTAAATTTTATAAATTTGTATTGGGCCTTTATTAATTTTATTCTTTTATAAAACCTAATAAATACATTCGGCTATATATATAAAACACAAAACTGATTTTATAAAATTATAAACTATAAAAATTAACTTTACAAAGTCTTTAAAATTTATTTGGATCATATGTGATATTTCTTAATAATTTTATGAATTTACATAGCTTATTTGGTACTCTTTAAATTAATTATTCATACTTTTTGATCATAGGGGTATTTTGGTCTTTTTGTGAATTTTAGAAATTCAGGTTTTACAACCTTGCTCTTCAGCTTAGCCACAAGTGAGGCTTGATGCGCAGCAGCCAGCGCCAACTCCTCAACTAGCTGCTCCATTGGCGCGTCCCCAGCTGCCAATGGTCCAGCACCTTGGCTCTTTGGCCCAGAAGATTCGACAACAGGACTAACCTGTGGAGGCGAATCCCCAGTACGCTCCACACTAAATAGAAAGAGATTAATGGTTATCTACATAACAGGGAGTGCGAAATATAAAAAAATAAAAATAAATAACAAACTTACGGAGACAGAGTCACATCAGGCGATGGGGGGTGGAGACGTCATCTGAGGATGACTCCACATCCAAAATGACAGGACGCTTCTTCCTGGAGGGCCCTGTGCCATCACCACCAGGCGCTCTTTTGCGCTTCAAGTTAGCGCTTTCTTCCTCCTCCTCTTCTTCTTCCGTGCCTCCGGCCACATTCATTTGCGGAGGTGGAGAAGGAGCCCTGGGGCTCGGAACACTTTGGAGGGGGATCGCCTCCAGACTGATGAACTAGTCCCCTCATCTCCCACATCCATTTCCAGAGTGCGCCTTTTAGTGGCCTCTAGAATCGGTTCTTCTCCTTCCCTCAGGGCGCGCACTCCCACGTCGACCTGGCGTGGCCTTGCCAGCTGCACAACTGTGAACAGATCCATCTCTGCGCAACAGAAGCCAACAAATAAAGATGTTACATAATGTGCAAAAGGAAAAGAAAGCTCTTACATTAACTAACAAAAGGGATGCGCAAGGACGAGCACCCACCCTGGCCATTAGCGCCTAAAAAGATTGGTATCTCATCCGACATACCAAAGTAGTTACGACTAATGCCCATATGTACCAAAAATTCCTCAGGATAGGAACTAATGGGGATGCGGTTGGCGTTTATCAGTTCCGCATCCTCTGCACTATATAGTCTAGGAAGGGGGCGCTCATCCTTCGGAAATGAACCCTGGGTGTAGAAATTATAAGGCCATGTGAAGCACGAGTCATCTACCCAGAAAAACGACTCCCTCCAATTTCTAAGCGCATCTAGTTTTTCAGTATAACACTGAAGCCTACCAGCGCGCTTAGCAAAGGATACCCACCCGTGTGACCACGTCGTGTGATAAAACGCGCGGAATAGATGGATAGTGGGGTTAATCGCCAGTAAACGACAGTTAACCTCAAAGTTGGTGATTTTAGCCGCACCGATACAGTGCAGCTGGGATAGGTGCAGACTGTAATAATTTAAGACGTTGCACAGAAATAGGGATATGGGCACACGTTGATTCGCAAATTCGAAAAAACGCGTGTATACCCCTACTTTCCCTTCGGGGAAGTTCGCAATCGATGCTCGCGCATTCGGGACAACTGGATGCACGTCAAGCGGAATAAAGTAATCCGAGGTGAACTCTAGAAGTTCGCCCTCGGTTATTTCGGATGTGAAGTCAGATAACACCTTCACCATTGTATCGTTTTTTATACGTGCACGCGCGGTTACCTGTGGGTTATTACGGTTTTCTTGCTGGAAAAGTTTGAAGCTTTGTTAATGGCGGAAATGTTTTTACAGTGGTAATCACCGTAAAAAGGTGAAGGTGTTTATATAAGTTTTCTTACCCACGCGATGAGCGACACGTGGATCCAACTATCTTTAATATGTGGCTCTGATCCTTTGATGTGACCTTGCCACAGTTACTTTCCCCCGATTTACGAGGTGTCAATTTTAAAATACTATATCTAGATACAATGTATATCTTTCAAGGCGGGAACCTTTTTGGCTTCTTTGCTACGCTTCACAGTTTTTCATTGACTGCAGTTATTAGTCTAGCATCCGCAGTCAGTCACTGCGCATACTAGACTGGGGGGACATGATGACGTATAGTCTATATTCGGGTCACGCGCCCGACTAAGGTCCGATACTAACGAGCCCAGCACGAACTGGGCTAAGCCGATAAATGTTTGGGCCCACGAAGGCCCAATCTGAAAGTTATTTATGGAATACGATATCGGATATCTTCTATCTTTGGAGATAATCGTTCCCTAACCGACTTAGGCGGGATACGCCGAAGGTTGGGGAACACGGAACCAATAAGGATTCCGTATGTATATAAAGAGAATCCTATCCCTCGTTAAAGGTACGATCTAAAACCCTAACTCTCCTTTAACCCTAAACCGATTACTTACTCTCACGCCGGAGGATAATCGTGGGAGACAATCCCACGATAAGCCTAACGGTGTTTTCTGTTACTTAGTGACCAGCTCCCAAGAATCAAGACTCAATTGATACGAGAGCCGGAGCCCCGAATAAGGAATGCCCAACTTTTGTATCAACAATATATTTTGCATCAAGTATTTTATAACACAAAAGAAAATGAAAAAGAAAAAAATTAAAAAATCAAAACTGGACGTATAAATTATGACGGAAGAAGCATTATACAAGAGAAAGATTAGTTTATTTTCAAGATACGATTAATTTGCAATTGGTGCATATCATTTTCGTATTAGTTTAGTTTTGGTCAATAGTCAATACTATAAACTCGTCATTTAACTACCCTTGAAGTTGTTAAAGAGTTACAACTAAACTTTTTAAAGCAACTATGCAAAAAAATAACAATAACAATAATAGTTTTTTTAGTGTACTTCATTTTTTTAGCCTGCATTGTATTAAATGGAAAATGAGGTGAGATGAATGTATCATATCACACAACTGTATAAGGATGAAACCCGTAGGTATAATTTTATTGATAACCATTATTTATAATGGTAAAACCCTAATTCTCAAAACCTATAAACCGGGCTTGGGCCTAATTATCCACTAATACTCCCCCGCAGTTCGAGCGGCGAATTCACGAAAGCTCGAACTGGAAAAGTAAACTAAGAAAGCAAAATAAAACAATAACCAATCGACAACACGTGGTCGACAAACAAAAACAGAAAACAATGGTCGACAACTCTAAGGTCGACAAACAGGTAAACGAAAAAATAAAATAAAAATAAAAATAAAAATTGGTTTTGTCTCGGGAATAAGAACCCTAGATTCGACACCAACAAAAGTCGTCTCGGGAATAATAACCCTAGATTCGACATAAAAACGAAATTTGGTTCTAAAACTTCAACCCCCAAAGAAACTTCCAAACAAACGGGACGTGTTTTTCCTTAGAAAATCATAAAGATCCACCACTTTTTTTTCTTTTTTTTTCTTCATACGTCGGATTACAGCAGCAGCATCAGTTATATACGAACAAATATAAATTCAACGAATTACCTACAACTAATTCTCACAATATACTTGTAGGCAATAATTAATTAATTAAACAATTGGTGAAGGAAAATATATGACATGCACGATCCCATCATCAAATAAGTAACCAATAGAATTGTAGCATTATCCAACAATGAAGAATTGTAACTAGTGGGAAAAAAATTGCAACGAAAGTATTACGCAGCGGAGAAACGAGGAATATTTAGGTTTGGTTACTGGCAATGGAAGAGGAAAAAAAATTAGGGTTTTGCTTAAGGTTTAAAAGGAGCCCTCCGAACCTCCGGCGTCCGGCCGCCGGCTGAACAGTTTAGGTTTCATTATTGTGGCATCTTTTTTGAAAAAAGACTTGGTCTAATTCCGTTACGTCAAAGTCAGTGTTACAAGTCAAAGCTAATAAGGACCAGTTGTGACAACTAATAAAAGTCAGAGGACTAAAGACGATAACTTTCATAATAGTTTCAGCTTGGTGCCAAAAGCTGTTACTCTTCTCTTCTACTTAAACTACTCTTCACTTGTATCATATTCATTCTTGATTTTCAGTTACAAACTTTCTCTCTCAATTCTTGTAATCGTTTGTGTAAACCACATCTTACTAATAACAATCCCATTTCGAATCTATTTCTTATCATTAGGTTCTTAATGTGGTTGCAATTGTTGATCACGTTTTCATTTCTTGTGGATTTCTAAACGTGTGTTACAATTGGTATCAGAGCGATCCTTGACTACCATTAATGGCTGAAATCTGTTAGGATTCAGTTATATCGTTAGCGTTCAGTTACACCGATTGAAGATCTTGATCTTTTGATCACCCACCACACATACATAAAATTCGGTCAAACTAGACCATCTGTCAATCACAAATACGTCTTGATTAACTGTCCGTTTCCATTTCCAAAATACGTTAGTTAGGATCTGTGTGGTGGTTTGTTGTCCTGGTGTAATTGAATCAGTGGTGGTTAAAAACAAATAGAGAACATGGTGGACACAAGGTTTGTTGTTAATGGTGTTGTTCGCCAAGAAAGCACTAATACTAGAGTACATTCAATAGAAAGTATTGCTAGTCAATTGGCAACATTAGTGGGGGCTGTGGCTTCACTTAATACTGATATGAGTCTCATGCAACAAAGACTGAATGGGGATGAAGGCACAAGTCAAAGGAGGGAGGTTCTTGGAAGTCAAACTATGCAACACAATGGTCAAAATGGTGGACAATATGGAAGATTGTCCAAGATCGAGTTTCCTAAGTTTGATGGAGATGATGTTCAGGGGTGGTTGTATAGAGTGCAGATGTTCTTTGAGATGGATCAGATTGTGAGTGATGAACAAAAGATTAGGTTGGTTTCTATGCATGTGTTTGGAAAGGCCCTTGTTTGGCATACTCAGTTTATGAAGAAGTTTGGAGAGGTGATGACTTGGACTATGTATGAGACTCAACAAGGTTTGAGTCAGTTTTTGAAGATCCAGTGATGGAACTTAAGAATCTTAAACAGACTTCTAGTGTGCAGGTATACCAAGATTCTTTTGAAGTACTGTTGAATAAAGTTGAATTGCCTGAAAAGTATACAGTTAGTTTGTCCATTGGTGGTTTAAAAGATGAGATTGTTATGTAGTTAGGATGTTTACACCTACTACTTTAACTAATGTGTTTAATTTGGCAAAATTGCAAGAAGCTAATATTTATGTGACTAAAAGTAGAAGTGCACCACTGTTGAGTACTCCTAGGCATAATGTGATGAATGGTAGCAATAACAGGAATGTGATGAATGGTAGCAATAACAGGAATGTGAATAGCAGTTTTAGGAGTAATCAAGTTGTGCCTGTGAGTAATACTAAGCCTTTGCCAAACAGACAGTTTAAGAGGTTGACACCACAAGAATTAGAGGAAAAGATAGCCAAACACCTCTGTTTCTATTGTGATAAAAAATATACACCTGGCCATAAGTGCAGTGGTCAGTTGTACTCTTTAGAGGTGGTGGGTGATGAAGTAGAAAGTGAGGATGAAGATTTTCTGTTGACTGAGGAAGGAGTTGTGAGTTCTTACACTAGCTTAATTGATAAACCTCCACTCATTTCTTTGAATGCATTAATTGGTGTCAATACTTATAGAACAATGAGGGTTAGAGGCTATGTAAGAAAGAATATGTTGCATGTTTTGGTTGACTCAGGAAGCACCCATAATTTTTTAGATCTAAGTACTGCTAAAAAATTGGGGTGTAAATTGACAAGAATATGTCCTTTAGAAGTTTCAGTAGCAAATGGTAATGTGATGAGCAACTTATATGAGTGTAAGAATTTTACTTGGGAGTTTCAAGGTGTTTCTTACACTTCTGATGTGTTAATTTTACCACTGGGTGGGTGTGAGATGGTACTTGGAATTCAATGGTTGTCTACCTTGGGGTGGGTTAGATGTTACTTTAAGAACTTGATTATGGAATACACCTACAAGGGAAGGAAGATTGTGTTAAGAGGGACTCAACAAACCACTCTCAAGTGGATGCAGGGTAAGCAAAAACATGGTAGTAAGGTGGTAACAGCTGAGTTGTCTGCTATAGCTGTTTGTGAATACTCTGCTACTTTGCTGATGGAATCTGAGTTGGGTGATAACAAAGAGTTGAAGTGTGTTCTTGAGGAATTTGAGCCAGTTTTTTATGTACCCAAAGAATTACCACCAAAGAGAACCCATGACCACACCATTCCCCTTATGCCAAATACTTCACCTGTCAATATAAGGCCTTATAAACACCCTCCACAACAGAAAGATGCAATTGAAGCTATGGTAAAAGAGTTATTGGATTCAGGAGTGATTAGAAACAGTCAAAGTCCTTTTTCATCTCCTATAGTTATGGTTAAAAAGAAAGATGGTTCTTGGAGGATGTGTGTGGACTACAGACAGCTCAATAAGTCCACAGTTAAAGATAAGTTTCCAATACAAGTGGTGGAGGAATTAATTGATGAACTGCAGGGGTCAAAGTTTTTCTCAAAGTTGGATTTAAGATCAGGGTATCATCAAATTAGAATGCATGAAAATGATGTGTATAAGACATCATTTAGAACACATGAGGGGCACTATGAATTTTTAGTGATGCCTTTTGGCCTCACCAATGCTCCATCAACCTTCCAATCTTTGATGAATTCAGTGTTCAAGAAGTTTCTCAGGAAGTTTGTGTTGGTTTTCTTTGATGACATACTAGTATACGGTGATAGCCTGGAATCTCATCTCAACCATTTGAAACAAGTTCTGCAAGTCATGAAGGATAACTCTTTGTTTGCTAAGGAGTCTAAATGTGTTTTTGCCACTTCAAGTGTTGAGTATTTGAGACATATTATATCTGATAAGGGGGTGGCAACTGATCCTAGTAAGATAAAAGCTATGCAAGAGTGGCCTGTTCCAACAAATGTCAAGCAACTCAGAGGTTTTCTTGGGCTAACTGGTTATTATAGGAAGTTTATCAAAAATTATGCAAGTGTGAGCAAACCATTGACTATATTACTCAAAAAGAATGCTTTTCAGTGGGATGCATCTGCACAAAAAGCTTTTGAGGCACTTAAGGAAGCAATGGTACAAGCACTAGTGTTAGCTATGCCAAATTTCAACAAGGTTTTTACTGTGGAAACTGATGCTTCAGGGGTAGGAATTGGAGCAATTTTACAACAAGAAGGGCACCCAATTGCATTTCTGAGCAAAACCTTGTCACCCAAACACCAAGCCCTCTCAACCTATGAAAAGGAGTTTCTATCAGTTTTGATGGCCTTAAAAAAATGGAGAGGTTATCTACTTGATATACATTTCAAAATAAAAACAGACCATTTTAGCTTAAAATACCTGTTGGGACAAAGGTTGACAACTCCTTTCCAAGTTAAATGGCTACCTAAACTGTTGGGATTTGATTATGAAATCTCTTATAAGAGTGGGTCTGAAAATGTAGTGGCAGATGCCTTGTCAAGGGTATCAAGTGGAGTTGAGCTCAATGCTGTTGTTCTCACTTCTATTGCTTCTGGTCTATTGCAACAAGTCAAGAATAGTTGGGAGCATGATGTAGGGTTAAAGAATGTTATTCAACAAATACAAAGCAGTACTTATAACAAGAACAAATTTACTATGGTAGATGGACTGCTGAGAAGGAAAGAGAAGTTGGTGGTAGGAGATGATATGCAGTTAAGGAAAACCATCATTCAGTACTATCATTCAGATGCTGTGGGAGGACATTCAGGTACTACAGTGACCCTGCACAGACTCAAAAGTATGTTATATTGGAAGGGTATGCAGAAGATGGTCAAGCAGTTTGTAAGGGAATGTGATGTGTGTCAAAGGGAGAAACCTGATTTGGCAGCTTATCCTGGTCTTCTACAACCCGTACCTATACCAGAAAAGATTTGGTCTTCAATCTCCATGGATTTCATTGAGAAATTGCCTAGTTCACAGGGTAAAACAGTCATATTGGTGGTGGTAGATAGATTGTCCAAACAGGCTAATTTCATTGCTATGCAACACCCTTTTACTGCTAGCACAGTAGCTCAGTTGTTCCTTGATCATGTGTACAGACTACATGGGCTACCTGAATCAATTGTTAGTGACAGAGACAAAATCTTCTTAAGTCATTTCTGGCAATCAATGTTCAAAACCTTGAAAGTGCAACTTAAACTATCTACAGCCTACCATCCTCAAACTGATGGGCAGACTGAGATTGTGAACAAGTGTTTGGAATGTTATCTTAGATGTATGACTGGTGAAAGGCCAAAAGAGTGGGCTGCTTGGTTACCTATGGCTGAGTTTTGGTACAACACTAACTTCCACTCAGCCATCAACACAACTCCCTATGAGGCAGTCTATGGTCAAAAACCACCAACCCATGTTCCTTATGTACCTGGAGATAGCACAGTGGAGGCAGTTGATAGGACAATGCAGGCTAGAGAAAGTTCCTTGCAGATGTTAAAGTTTCATTTGCAGAGGGCACAAGATAGAATGGTCAATCAAGCTAACAAACATAGAAGTGATAGAGTATTAGAAGTTGGAATGTGGGTGTATTTGAAGCTCCAACCTCATAGACAAGTTACCATAAGAAAAGAACATCAACACAAACTGTCATCAAAGTACTATGGGCCTTTCATGATCATTGAAAAGATTGGTTCAGTTGCTTACAAGTTAGACTTACCTGTTACAAGTCAAGTTCATTCAGTTTTCCATGTCTCACAGTTAAAGTTGTGTAAGGGAAATGACAACAAAATGGGAGTGCTACCTCATTGTGGTCCAAATGGTTTACTTGCAGCTGAGCCTATCGCTATATTGGACAGGAAACTAGCTAAAATCAATAACAGAGATGTGGTATATGCATTGGTCAAGTGGTCAAATCACACAGATGAGGATGCTACTTGGGAGAATCTTAATGACTTGCTTCAGAGGTATCCAGAGTTTGAAAACCAAGCTTGAGGACAAGCATTGTTTGAAGGAACAGGGATTGTTACAAGTCAAAGCTAATAAGGACCAATTGTGACAACTACTAAAAGTCAGAGGACTAAAGATGACAACTTTCATAATAGTTTCAGCTTGGCGCCAAAAGCTGTTACTCTTCTCTTCTACTTAAACTACTCTTCACTTGTATCATATTCATTCTTGATTTTCAGTTACAAACTTTCTCTCTCAATTCTTGTAATCATTTGTGTAAACCACATCTTACTAATAACAATCCCATTTCGAATCTATTTCTTGTCATTAGGTTCTTAATGTGTTGTTGCAATTGTTGATCACGTTTTCATTTCTTGTGGATTTCTAAACGTGTGTTACAGTCAGCTAACAGCTCTTGTTCTAGCATATAGTTTCCTTTATTTAAACATTGCATAACCAACCACAATAACAGCATCACAGCTGAATGTCTTGGTTGCTAATGCATCCCCTTGAGCATGATTACCAGCAGACGAGCATATGACGCCTTTTGCCCGTTGTTCCTTTGTGAGCTTTGCCATCATATTATGTCCTCTTCTAAGATTTCCGACCGCCTAGGTGTCAACATGTGGCTTGGAAGAGAAGATTGTCAGTTTGTAAGTCTTATACACATATTAGAAAATAACTTATTTGAGGGAGTGTCTGGATATGTTTTTTAAGGTCATATTTATGAAGAAACCTTATTTGAAAGGGTTGTCATCCAGTGGCGTAGCCAGGATTTTATTTATGGGTAGGCCGAGATGTAGCGTAAAATAATACTACAAAAAAATCACCATTTATAGATATAACATAGGTGGTAAACACATTAGCAAATAGTTGTAATGTAAATAACTAAAGTCAGACTAAAAAACATGGTACATCATAAGCAACGATCATTAATATGGTATATTTATACTTGAGTCTTGATGACTAATTTGCCTTTAAGTGGGACAAAATGGTATAAATTTGATTAACTTGTAATGGCTAATATAAATATTTATAAGATATACATCATCACAAATCTTCATGGGTTGGCCATGGCCCACCAAGGCACCCATATAGCTATGCCATAATTGCCATTGTTGTCATCTTTTTAAGGGTGTAAAGTTTGTTTCCAGGAAGTCGACCTGTTGGAAACTTATTTTGGGAAATGCATGTAAGTGGTTTTCAATACTTGTATATGCTCTAATTAGTCTGTTTATCGTATTGGAAAACCAGTGACCAGGTTATACTTTTTTGCTGGTTTCGTTGAAAGAATGCATGTGTTTAACAACATTTAGGATGGTAATTGGGTATGCAGTTTTCAGGTGTTTACATTTAGGCATCCTGGAACATATAATATGATTGCAACGCTCAAAAAGGAGCAACTGGCAGAAGCTGTCATATGCTCGTCCGATGGCAATCATGCTCAAGGTGTTGCATTTCTCGTTGTCATGCCGGTTAACACCCCCCAAATCAAGGTTTATATTTCTTGATGAAGCGCACACAACTTATTTACACATATATTTATTTGTTCATATTTCGTAATCCTAGTAATGATATGAACTCGAGACTCAAAATGAACTCAAGCTTCTAATGCGTCAAGGCAAAGCTGGATCTTACTGACCAAATGACGGTGAACCTGTATCGTTTTGATGGCAATTGACTTTGTATTTATCGTTTTGATGGCTGATTCCATTAAGCTCTGTTATTTTGTTTTCTGATGAACCATGTTCTGTATTAATTATCTTTGTCATCGACTTCGCAACACCCAACTTACGTGATGTTAAGATCACATGTGTTATATCTTCCAAAATATTCGTTTGACATTACAAGATTTTTGGCTGTTTGTTTATCTTGAACTCCTCTTATTCGTGTAGGAAAGGAAGCAGGTACTCCGTTAGTGATCAGTTGTATGCATCAATAGATTGTTTACATAATTGCTTCTTAACCAAATCTAGGAGTGGTTCCAAGTCCACTTATCTCGCCTTGACCCCTTTAGTCACATCTAATTTGAAAATGGAAGTAGATTCTATCAAGCTTTCATTTTTGGTGAAACCTCTATATACCAAATACAATATGTATGACAAAAAATAGTGACCCAAAGGTCACAATAATAACAAAAATAATCACTTTATGCTCTCAAGAACTTATCTAATTCAAGCCGCCATACAAACATCTCTTCTTGATGAGGTGATTTAACATCGGGCTCCTTCCTACCTTGTAGAAATTGGAGCTGCCCTGGAAGTAATGATAATTGGGTTAATAGGGAACACAAATAATGGCTTTGTACAGTGTTTAGCTAGAAGAGTTTGCAGTTGACTTTTGATAGTCAAACAAGTTACCTTTAAACTTGAAAATTAAGAAGTGTTGAACTTGTTGCAAAAAAGAAGTCTAACAAGCAAGTTAATTATATGACTTGTTACAACAGAAACACTTAAATGGGTAGAATTTAAAACTCTTTATGTCAGATTAAAATCTAGAAAGTCAAACTAGATTTACTAAATAGTAGCTAAAGAGATAAAGGGATACTTACTAGAAAAACTGAAGCTTCTTGCATTGCATCATGGATTGAAAATATTTGAGCCGCCCACGTTGAGTGCTATAACTATCGAGATACTTGTGATCACCGCAAGCCAAAACAAGACTTGTCCTGCAGATATATTCATAGTTGGGTCAATATAACACACGTAAAGGGACCAGTGTGGCAAAATGGTCAGTGCGGGATGGTTGGGTAAGTGTCAAAAGTGGATAATTATTTTAAAAACAATTAATAACATAGTAAATGTAATAAAATTGAAAAGCTAACTATTATACTATACTATTTTGAAAAAAAATGTTTCAGATCAGCACTTTTCAACCAATGCCAAAACTTTACTTGTTTTGACCTAATCTCATTTTGACCAGCCAAGAGAGAATAAATCCATACCTCTAGAATTACTCTCGGATTTCTCAAGGTCGGGTGCTGAAACGGTAGCACGGGGTGTCTCGTTTGACTCCGAATTCCTAACATCAGTGGCATATTTAGCATTGGCTGTTTCAGAAGCCACAATGCCTTGAAATTCTTCACTAACAAGTAACGCTGCCAAAACATCCATAAAAGCTTCTTTGCTGGTCCCGCTTTGATTTACACGCGTGCCGTATGTAGCAGCAGCTTGCTCCATGTCAGATAATTCATCATCTGATGCATCAATGTCTTTACTTACAGCCTCGACCTTCTCATCCTCTTCATCTTCAACATATGCTTTATAGGTTAATCGAAGTAAGATCTCTCCCGCATATCCTTTTCTGAATAGTCCCCAGCCGCGTCTCAGTGCCACAATTTTGTCTGTTGGTACTGTGTCTTTTAAAGATCCAAGATCAACCTGAATGGAAAATTTTTACATTTTTACATTCAAAATTAAAATTTAAACCTAGTACCAAGTCTGGGTATCTAGATGTGAGTTTTATATCTGATTATCATATGTTGAATTATAGGAATCAGAGAATAAGCTGATATAAAATGGGTTATATGGATAGTGTTTGGAAGTGTTTCTGATGTTTGGAAATCACTTCGTAAATCAAAGACAAGGGAATATTTACTCCACCTTGAGAGAAGTCGGACACAAGTTTCAAAAGGCTGAGTCATTTAAAACAACTTAATTCAATGCTCAGTTGCTAAACAAAGTGGTCGAGGATGCTTAACTTTTAGGATTCCGAACAAGCTTCTTTAGAATATTAATATAATGGATCCATAATGTTACACAGGCTTATACTTTAAATATTAGAGACAAACATAATGATCCCTTCATAATGATTATGGACCATTCAATATTATCAAATATACCAACTAAAGTTTCAAAAACGGATGCAGAAGTAAAATAAGTTTACCTCTCCTGAGCCTACAGTTGCATCTGGAAATCCAAAAAAATCCTTCACTTGAATTGACAATTTCTGTTTTCTAGGGTTCGTAACTAGCATGTAAAAGTCCTGTCAGAGGAACGACAAATTTACATCAGATATTTTAATTTTTAAGTAAATGTCAAAATATGCAAACAAAAAGTCCAAATTCTCACCTGGTTCCAAATTGGTTCACCGGGAGCCCCAATAACAGTTGTCTGACTGTTCTTTTTGCTACGTATTACCTGATCTCCTAGCCTTAGTACAACATAGGGATCTGGTTTTCCTGAATAAAAGGAGGCAAAATAGTAAGTTTAAGAATATCCAAGACGTTTACGTACAAACCCGACAGTGTTGAGAAAGGGGGCATATAAGTCAGAAGAGATACCAAAGAAGGCATAAGGGAGCTTCCTAGCATCAACAAGAGTGACTGATAGTTCGCCAACAAAATCTTTATTTCCTTCTTGCACTTCTCCTGTCTTGAAATCATTTCGAACTGGACCAACGGCTTTCCCTTTTTGAAAGTCTAAGACAATCTTATTGGGACGAACAAATAACCGTGGTAAATCCTCCGTCAAAAGTTTTGTCAAAAACCTAAGTTTCCATACAACTTTAATTCAGACACGAATGCCCCGTGTATATTGCAGGAATTATTTCAAAATGATTCCAAAATTATTACATGGGGTATAGATATTATGATAGAAATTAGAACATGAAATATATCACTTACAAGGAGAGCACAGGGATTGCTGGTGTTGCATCAACATCGGTACATGCGTGAAAGAAACTAGTTATATTTTATAAAATTCATGAGTATTAAGAAAACAGCGATTAAGAGCATGGAGAAAAGACATACCCATAAGATTGAACAAACGAAATGGTGACAATTCAAATTTTATCTTTGGAAGCGAAACAAAAGCCCATGAAGCAGCTCCCACCCATGGCTCAGATGGAATTAACCGCAGTTTAACCCAAAGTTCTCCATCAATGTCAAAATCCCGAATCCCCACAGGAACCATGATTGGAATGATACCAAATTTTAGTGATAACATTAAAAGCATACGTGCACCACCCGTGTAACGGAGTCCTATTTGGTACCTTGATGATAACATCAAATATCATAAAGTATTAAAAGTCAGCCAAAACATTCAGATTAGTCAACGATATATGGGTTATCTTCATAGTTCATCTCTAGTATGCAATGTACTCATAATTTAGTAAAAACATTATTAGCTTTCCAACATATAAAGGTCTTAGTTTCTGTGAAGCAAAAAACTTAACTAACGGATGATGCTCAAAATATGAAAGATATAACCTCAAATCAGGAAAACAAATGGACAGCATATAGCATTAAACTTGATAAATTTGGCCAAGATTTTGGTATATATATCTATTATGGCATATACATAGCATTATATGTCAATCGAAACTAGAGTAACATGATTGGAAAAAACTTACTGTAAATCATTAACACGGCGTGAAGTCCTCCGTTCAACATTCCTAACTGATAACGGCTCATTACCCAACGAAAACTGCTTTATTTCAACTCTTTCAACATAATCCGGTTTCTTTAAGTCATCAATAACCGGTTGAAGCAACCCGATTACCCAATTTTCAAGCCCGCCTCTATAAACCTTCCATAACTTCCCCAACACCATATTCACCCACTCGACCGACTCTTTCCTCTGCAAATCCTTCTCAAGAAACAAAGAAAAACTCGTGGGAACTTGTGGCCACATCCCGGGCACCCCTTCATCTCTCGATTTATTCCTTTTTCTTGATGTCCAGACTTTATCAAACACGACTCCAACAAAGAAAAAGAATACAAATAATCCAACAATGTTCCGATTAATCGGAGGTGATGGCATAGGATGTAAAACACCAAGCTGAGTCCTGAGCTTATCTACAATAGGGTCCTCTCTAAAGTTAGTAAAGTTATTGGAATTACTACCCAACGGAATTGCCTCATCGCCTTCAACTAATTCACTCGATATTCGACTCTTTACATAGTCCGTACCACCCCTTTTCGTCGAATTCACAAACTTCAAATTCAAAGTATGCTTCTTTCCATCATTAGGAACCACACAAGCCCAAACTAAGGTAAATTTCCTTCTTCTACCTAACCTAAAGCTACGAAAACCCGACTCAATTCTTCGGTTACATGGGCAAATTGGTGGTGAGGACACCCATAAAATCTGTGAACTATCTTGATAAACCATTTAAATGTGTCCAACACTAGACACATAAAGAAACTGAAATAGTACTACATAAGTAACCTTAATCCAACAAAAAGATAACAACCCAGATGATGAAATTAACTAAAGTTTAGTAATTTGACATGGGTTTTGTGAAAAGATTAATAAAGACATAACCTTTATACTCAACACATAAAGAAACTGAAATTGTACCAGCATAAGATACAAGAACCTTAAATGAGCAAAAAGATAGCAACCCAGTTGATAATATGGATTAAAGTTTAGTAATTTGATATGGTTTTGGGGTTTCAAGAGAAGTACAAGGAGATTTGATTGGTCCCCTGAGAATTGAATGAAGCAGACGAGGAAGCATCATCATCACCAGTTGAGATTCATGAGGATCATGTTTTTCCACAAATTTGATAACCGTAAAACCCAACCCACAAACTTTAAAATAATCATTTTTAATTTTCATACTTTTTAGGGTAAATTGCAAAAATAGTCCTTGTGGTATGTGTCCAAATTGCAAGTATTGTTCTTACTTTTTTGAAAATGCAAGCGTCGTCCTTGTGAGAAACTATCGGTGTGGATATCATCCTGGCCCGAAGTGAAATGAATAAAGTGCCCCAAGGTGAAATGACAAAGTTAAGGGCATTTTCGAAATGCGCATCAAATGTTTCCCATCAGGATCGCATTTGCATTTTCGAAAAGGTGGGGATTGCCCATGCAATTTAAACATATTGAAGAGACGATTTTTGCAATTTTTTTATTGCGGAAAACTATCTTGTTTTATGGTATTTTTATATAGTAAGGCAATGCTAATGGTAACTATAAATACTAGCAGGGTATCTGCGCGTTGCAACGACGGGTATCCTATATCCAAATTTTTCGGTGAAAACCTCCTTGTTGTATAAAATGAAACTTTGCGCTTAACATTAGTATATTCCCACCACAACACGTGAGCAAAAATCTCCTTGTTTTATTTGTTCAATAACTTAAACTTTCTATTTAAATTGTGTGTTAATAGTAACCCTAATTAAAGGTTGACAATTTCTTGCTTAATAACTTTTACTTAAAAGTTTGTTTTATTTTGTGTTTGACTTGATTGTGGCTTTTATAACTTGTAATTATTATTAGTTTCAGGAAATTGTAGGAGAAACAAAGGAGATAATGTGGTTTTTGCATACCCAAACTAAAAAATGTTAAGCCCATATTACAAACATCTAAAGTAAATACCAACGCCGTTTTCTTTCAACCCAAAAAGAGTACTTCGTAATATACTACGGAGTATAGGTGAAAAAGAAAAAAAAGCAAACTTGTGTTTAACGTGAAAAAGAAAGACGCCAACAATACAATCTTCTGGTTGATCACGTTCGGGTTTCGTTTCTTCTTGATTTGAGTTTTTTTTATTTATTTGCTATATTGAGGTACCAACTTAGACATTTAGCTTTGCTATGCATTTTTATTTAATTTTACATTGAGATTCTCAATTTGTTAGGGTTTAACTATGACATTATAAATCATCATAATCGATCCTTTTGGTTGAGTAACCGCCTAATCGGATTTAGGATTCGACTGGTTTCAAGGTTCATAAGTTGCATCATAGCTAATAATCATGATATGGCTATCATGGAAGAGTACAATCAGGTAAATGTGTCCCACAAGACAAAATCTGTTTAGTTTAAGGAATTAGGAGTTAATGAAACACAACATAAGGTAGAAGAGGAAGGTTGTTGGCAGTTTCTTGGTAGAGGTTTAATTATGAAATTGTTTCTAAAAGTTGGGATTGAATTAAGTTATCAAGTTGAAAGAGATATTTGGATGTTTAGCATGAGATGTGATGGTTCAATTTTTAATGGATTCACGAGTTTAATTGATTGCTTAATAGTTTTTGGTAAAAATTAGTTGAGTGACACTGATTTTTACGGATACTCCAAGCTGAAGTTTATTTAGGTACAACTAATGATGGCTTTTATTGGTTTTGAGGATTTAGGCAAGTTTTTGATAATAGAACGTTAAATTTAAGGAATTGAACATAATGGATGAACGGTAGTAAAAGTATTGTTGATCCATGATTTAACTCTTCTTGTTGACTCTTTTATACGACCTCTAACGTTGCGTTCCCGAGTTTTATTTTTGAAAGAAGAGAAAAGAAGTGGGTAGATTTGGAGAGAAGGTATATTAGGAAGCTTTAAATAAATCAAGTTACTTAAATGACCTAATATAAAACATAACTTTTATATATAACCAAGGGTATAATTGTAAAATCATCTGTTATCTCTTTTTTTCTCTCCTAACTCGGGAACATGATATAGAAAATTTAATTTCATTCATCTCCTCTTCTTTTCTGCCTATTTTTAACTCTTCTATTCTTTTCTTTCATTTAAAAAACTTAGGAACATAGTGTAAGTGTGTAATGTGTTTGTGTATATAATCTCATAAGTTTTTGTTGCATACGCCAATATTGAACCATTATATCAAGTATTTAAGTTTTATAGGCGAAACCACACGTTAATAAAGCAATGATCATGTGGATGCTAATGAGTTAAAGTAAATCATGAAACCAACATTTAAAAAAAATGATGTGCCTCGGATTTGAAACAAAATTTAAACATATTAACTATTGTGAAAGATTGAATATGGATTTTTTCTAGAGCGCCTCACACTCCTCATTGAGGACTATCCGGGTTATTGTCATATTCAATAGTAATGAATTCGTCTGTTTCCAGTTTATCAAATTTAGCTCCCTCTTACGCTTTTTAACTGCTTGCATTAAATATAAAATGAATAAATTATTATTGAACTTGTTATTATGAGTAGGTCTAATATTTTCAAAGTTGCTTAAGAAAGGATAAAGATTGTGAAAGCTTTGTTACCTCGAGACTTGGTTCGATTTGATGTTAAACTTCAATTAGCACCGGATGAGGTTAAGAGGTTGGACAAAGCAATAAAGAGAAAAAAACGCCCCATTAGCTCATGGTCTCGATTGTTACCAATTCACGCTAAACCTCAACGATCGTCGAGGTGGGACAAAGGAACAATTATGACATAATCCATGCCACTATCACTCTAGTTGTGCGTAAATTTTATTTAGCAGAATTATATGGATATGTTATTTGTGCCTAAACCTTGTGTGTTTGTCATGTTTTTATAGTGGCCCTATGTGAATGATATATTAAGATTTTGAAGCAAAAATTAGGATGCATAATTCCTGATTTTTAACCTTTTAATTTTTTTTAGCAATAGTTGGCTCTTACATTTGGTGATTGTTTTGTAGCATAATTAATTTTCAAGGAATATTAAAATTGTTGTTACAAGTTTAATGAGGATAGTTGTTACAAGTTTAAGAAGTGTATGCTAGAAGTCATTGATTATGACTTGTTAATTTCTTATTAAAGAAATGTTTTTGGTCTTAATTTTTATAATACTTCTTTATTTAGAAAGTCTCAAATGTTTTAATAAGTAATATAGATTGTGGTCATCTTCTCCCACATTTAGTGTCACATCAACTTTCTCTCTGCACCCAACTATAATTTGTTAATGGTGACCGTAATGACAACCGTAATTTTTATTTTATTTATATTAAAATTTCATTCATAATTAAACAAACATTACAATAATAATTCAAATAAAATATAGACATTACAATAAAAATTAAAACGCTTCTTGATTTATTCGACGCTAAATGTGTTCTTCTAATCGTAGGAAATCATACTTTATAAATCTCTCTTACCATTATAAACACATTTCTTGTAAAACACATGTCACATATTTCCTATTAAACATCACACGTTTGACCTTACACATTACACGTTTCCTATTAAACAAACGTGTCAACATGCTAGAAAACCAAGTAACATGTGTTAACTATATAATGCAAGTTGGAACATTTCATGCAAAGAACAAAGTTATAAACACAACTCACTCCTCACTATGCATGTATACTACACATAGATTTTTGTTGCAAGTAAACCAATCTTGCAACTTCTGTGAACCCACACTCTAAACACACATGCATGCACATATTACTTCGTATCATGCAAAGAATGAAAAACCATAGTCACTTTATCATCTTGCATTGTAAACACGTAACATGGAGTCCATAACTTCACTAATCTATTTCTTTCATCAACGTTATGCAAAGATTAATTAACCGCCATGCTACTACGTCTTATTCTTTGCAACACGCAAGACAATAACTCCTAAGCATTAAAGCTTGGTCATCCCAACTTGCAAGCCATGCAATCAACACTTCACCGAACGGAGGAGTGACATCAAGTTATTTTTTTGTATTAAAAGTAGCCAACGGCTAGAAAAGATAAAGAGAAAGTTTGCAATTATTTCGGTTGGCTGACAAACCGAAACAATGAAAAGGTTAGGAGTGACCGGTTGGGCTAGTGGAGACAACGTGGTCGTCCATTCGGGGGGGGGGGGGGGGGGGGAGGGGGTTGGGGTTGGCAACCGAGCCATTAGCATTGGCCTAATGGGTAAATAAATTTGTGAAGGGAAAATGAGTGTGGTTCAACTAGGTTATTAGTTTGTTATGTTTAAGGGTTCGTTTGGTAGGACGGAATGAAATGTCAACTGAATGGAATAAACGATGTAACGGAATGAAGAGTGTAATGTAATGATTCATTGTAGTTATTAATCATATTTGGTTTGTATGATAAGACGTAATGAAATCGATAATAAAAAGACTAAAATACCCATTAATGATAGAAAAATTATTTAATGTGGTTAATTAATGATGGAGTTTTATGTAATTTTGATTCCATTATAAAATGTAATGAAAAAAAAAATAAGGACCTCTAAGGAATGGTTTTGGTGTAATGAGTCATTACTTGTAATGAATCCTTATATTTTATAAATGTAAACAAACAACATTTATTCATTACATTGTAACAATCTTTTCCATTACGATTTTGATTACGACATTCCAAACACTCCGTAAATGTTAAAACATATATTCAGGGTGGTATATTTAGTTGGTTGTGTTGCGAATATGCAAGATGTTGGATATTGTGAACTTTTCCTTGTTGCACGTGATAATCCAAATAAATAGGAATTAGAATTTTGATGGCATAAATAGATGAGTTTCCAAAATACGATAATATATGAAAACAAAGAACTAGCACAATGATTTATATGAACACTTTGTCAATGTTACGACTATCCTACAATTCAAAAACCTTTTTTACGAAAGAAATGATAACAAGTATATGATGTCTACATTTTTCTGTAAACAAAAAAATAACAATTAACAATTAACCTTTTAGATAGAAACTAAATTTCTTTAATTAAACAATAAAATAACGATCAACAAACATTTTTATGAACTAGCATTTTAACAATTATAATTCTGTAACTCTACCTAAATTTATTTGAATGCTTTGGCCATTGTTTGTCTATTTAAAACGTTCTATTATTGTTGGTATAGACGATTTTACTATGTGGACAACCTTTTAATTTATGATTTTGCGGGTATATTTGTGGTTTTTAATAGAGCGCATGGTATTATAGCGCATGAACCACTTTTAAGCGATATGCATGCGCAATACAAGCGCCAACACACCGCCAACCGGCGCCAAGGCCAAGCACTATAATACATCACAAGACTACCAAATTATTATCACAACCAAATGCGTTCTTATTCAACAACCCCGACTACGACTCACAAACATATATGGGCAGTTCGTCATCACAACCAAATACGAACCAACATAAGTCTCCCATTCATCAATTTTCATATGAAGAAATGTACTCCCCTCAATTTTCGGACTCCATTCGTGATGACTCTCCCGTCGAAGAAGTCCCTGTCGTAAAGATTAAGACGAACCAAATACGCCAACCGGCTCTGGCGAAGGAGACGAACCGAATACTCAAGGATCCATGGTCTATTGCATGGACCCCGAAAAAGAAGCCACATTATGCATATTTTGGGTTCGTATATCCGAAGAGAGCGTTGCTGGTAATACGAGAAAGACTAAGGGGTTTTGGGGTGACGTCGTGGAACATATGCGCAAAACTTGTCCAATAAGCCAACGTCATACATACGATATGGTTAACGGATAATGAAAGACGGTGAATCCGAAAGTTGCTAAATTTTGTGGTGTTTACAACAACCTATATCGGGTGGGGCGTAGTGGAGCCGGAGACGGGGATTATGTTCAACGGACACTTGTGGAATACAAAGTTGAGCTGGAAACTCGTTTACACTTCTTCATTGATGGGACAAATTAAAAGATTTTGATAAGTGGAGCTTTATGGAAGTTCCAAAATTTGAAGCACAACAAGAAGAAAGTAAGGACAAGAGATACAAGTCAAACGACTCTAGTTCGTTCAACACGAGGAAATCACAAGCGGGTAATTTTAATTTGAATTCGGAGGCTGAGAACGAGGAAGATGAAGAGGAGGAAGTTCGTCCAAGACGTCCCATAGGCAGGGATCAAGCAAAGAGGAAAGCGAAAGGAGGTTCGTCGACATCTTCAACATCTTGCGTTGATGTGGAAGTGTTGGCTAAGCTGGTGGTCAACGAATATGAAAACGTCAACGTCCAAAAGTGTCAGAACCTTAAAGTTATTGGCGATAAAAAAGATGGAGCTGGAACTAAAGGATAGAGAGCTAAGAATTCGAGAAATCGATCAGCGTAAAAAAGACGAAGCATTTTATTTCCAGCCTACTAGTCACATGACTGTAAAAATGCGAACGGGTCGAGTTGCAAAAGCGGGTGATCCATGCGAGGTGGAATTTACCAATTTAGTTTACGTTTATAATTATCAATGTAATGTTTACATTTTTAATTTCGTACTTGTACGTTTTTAATTATGTATGTAATGTTTTTATTTTATAAATATAAGTTTTAGTTTTTAATAAATAGAACAATGGTTTGAAGGGTGAATGGTGAGTGAAAAGTTAAAAAAAAAATTGATGTAACAATGAGATAAAAAGTGAGTGAGTTTGTTTTCTAATGACAGATAAGTGTACTCTAAGCTCGAGCCCCCAACTTTAGCCCATTTCGCGAATAATAATACCATGATAGTAGTATCATTTAACACATTATTTTTAGTTATATTTATCATGTAAGAATATAAGAGGGCGTTTGGTTTGTTGACATGAATCACAATGGGTATCGGTATCGGTATAAAGTGGAATGACAATGAATCAATCATTTCAAAAAAAATTGTTTGGTTCAATTAATTAGGTTTGATAGGTTCATTCTCATTTTTTTTAATCATCTTTATGATGTAAAAAAAATCATAACATTCAAAAAAATGCTTTTCCCCATAAAGTTATTCTTATCATCTTCATCCTTATTTGAAGGACTAGCAGACCTCACGTTCATGAAAAAGACCATTTACAAATTCATCTCACGTTCCCAGACCCAAAATATAAATTCATAAATGAAATTCAATAAATTTAATTATTGTCTTCAACTAAATAATAAATAAGAAGAAAAATTCATAAATGGGACATGAAAAGGATGCTTGTGTACTCCAGCTTTGACAACCACCATGACCATGAACCGCTGACTTTGATCCAACTCCGGCTAACGATCAACTGATTTGGTGTATGGGTAGGATCCTTCTCCAACGAGGCTTAAGAAGCATCAACTACTTTGAAGAGTTAATAAGATATTACAAAATAAGATTTGTATTGAATAGAAAATTTATAAGAAAAGTGGAGAAGAAAGTAGTAATAATGGATGAGAGAGAAGATAACAGTTGGAATGAGTAGCGAAAGTCACCCCTCACACGTGGTATGGTTCTATGCCTATCATAACACATTTTCATTGTGATAGTTGCATACCAAACAATTGTATAACGGATTGATTTCATTTCTTTCATTCTATACCCCTCAAACAAACGGACCCTAAATGTGAATCATTCAAAATTTGAGTGTTCTAAACTCCCAATCATTTATGGGTTTTGTTATTGACAACCCATGGGGTTGTTTTTATACCTTCCTTAATTACCAATATTCTTCAATGAATGATCACTTTCTATATTTACAAAGAATCTCTACTACTTTTAATTGGGGAAAACTTATGTACAACCCATCTAATATTTTTTAAACATATTTACAAAATCAGTCACCTTCTATTTGTTTATTCTTTCATTAAGACGCAAATCACCTATCAAATAAAAAGTATGAATAAAAAGTTTTTGTTTGCCAAAATGATAATTTGTCTTTCAAAACTCCATGGATTCATAACCGAGTACTGATGCAAATACTTTAAACCCTCCAAAAAGAATACAATCAGTCAATCATCTCATTGAAGGTAATACTCCTTCTTTTGACTATTATATATAAAATGAATGGTTTGTTTGATTGCTACGTAGCTATTTTAATTGCTACTTTTTATAATATTTATATCACTATATATAAAATGAATGGTTTGTTTGATTGCTACGTAGCTATTTTAATTGCTACTTTTTTGTAATGTTTATATGACAGAAGAGTTTATATATATGTATAATCATGCTTGATCTGGATTTGAACAAATGTCCAAACGAGGAAGATGATGACAATTCGATTTGCGAACTGGTTGATGAAACGAGTGACAATGAACCTTTTATCGGCCAAACCTTCTCGACATTCGAAGAGGCATATATATTCTATAAAAACTATGCGCGACAACATGGTTTTGCAGTTCGCAAAGATCGATCTGACGTAAGGAGCAATCAGGTTCGAAGACGTGACATTTTGTGTCATCGTGCAGGGAAAAAGCGATTAAAACTAATTGACCCTTCTAAAGATCAAAGAAATAGGGAGTCTCAAAAATGTGAGTGCAATGCTCATATACGAGTTACATGGAAACAGGGTTTCGATATATTTCCGGAAGAATGGCATATTACAACATTCACAAAAGACCACAATCATGATTTACTATCACAGGAGGAAATGCCTTTTCTTCCCATCAACCGCATTATCACTCCAGAGGATGAGTACCAGATTTTATTATACAAGGAGGCTGGACTTAATGTGCGGCAAATTATCCGAGTTATGGAGCTCCAAAAACAAGTAAAACATGGAGAACTTTCATTCTTTGATAGAGATATTCGCAACTTATTGGCTAAAAAAAGAAGATTGGTTGGAGCTAATGATGCAATGAACCTAATAGATTATATGAAATCTTCAAAACAACATAATGTCAAGTTTCAGTATGTGTACACAATTGACAAAGAAAGAAGGTTGGAAAACTTATTTTGGTGTCATCCTCAAAGTTTTGAATGGTATAGCAAGTATGGTGATGTTGTTGTCTTTGACACCACTTATAAGGTTAATACATATGACATGCCTTGTGGACTTTTTGTTGGAATTAACAATCATGGCAAGACGGTTTTATTTGGATGTGCACTTCTTCGTAATGAGACAACACATACATTTAGATGGTTGATGAAGGTACGAACTAACTTTATTATATTTATCAAGTAAGATGTTATACCACTAATAGTTACTACTTCTTTTTTCCTTTCTTTGGGAAGCAGACATTTGTAACAATAATGAAGATATCCCCGAAAACTATCATAACTGATCAAGATCCATGGATGTCGGAAGCAATTGCTAATGAAATGCCAACTACAAAACACACTTATTGTATATGGCATATCACTACGAAATTTAGCAGTTGGTTTACCTCTCTTCTTCGTACTAAGTACCAAAGTTGGTGTGCTGATTTTTATATGCTTTATAGGATGACCTCGGTCGAAGAGTTTGAGCATAATTGGCCTTTAATAGTTGGGAAGTATAACCTAGAAAATAATAATCATGTTGTGGGTTTGTATAAAATTAGGAATTCTTGGGCACCGGCTTATCTACATGAATCTTTTCATGGAGGAATGACAACTACCAGTAGATCGGAGAGCATAAATGCATTCATTAAGAGATTTGTTTCTTCTCATACATGTTTGAAAGAATTTGTTAAACAGGTTAGCACTTCAACATCTTTTTACTATTTTGTTTGTGTTTTTCAAAACCCTTTATAGATTTATTTGCTTATTTAGTACATGTAGGATCTATGATCTAACATGTTACTTGTAACTCTGTTGAAAAAAAATAAAAATTCTATATGTTAGCTGGATCTCTCAGTCGATGAAATTAGACAAGGGGAATCACAAGACAAGATGCTCGCTACACTTAGACCCGTTTCTTTAAAGACTAAGTCCCCATTGGCGGAACAAGCTTTCAACATTCTTACACCATTTGCTTTTAAGAAGATTCAAGAAGAATTTGAGAGGGCAAGCCAATATTTGGTTGTTTGTTTTGAAGGTGGCGAGTTCATCATACGATATTTCGACGACCAAAATCAAAAAAATCACAAGGTGTTTTGGGATGGAAGTATAGCCTTGTGTAGTTGCAAAAACTTTGAATTTTGGGGCATACTTTGTAGGCATATATTTCGGGTCCTCATCCACAAAGATTGTTTTAAAATCCCGGCTGCATACTTACCTTTACGTTGGTGTCGTAATACATTTCATATTGACAACGTGTTCGAAGATACATCATTGCCAGAGACATTGATGAACAACCAACCTAATTTGGTAGATGATATAGTAGAAGAAGATGATGTTTTGGGTCCTCCAAAATCTGTTCCAAAGGGGCGTCCAAGAAAAGGACGTGAAAAGGGTGGAAAAGAGTTGGCGAATAAAAAACGTAAGAGATGTTCCATTTGCAACGAAATTGGACACACAAGACCTACATGTCCGATGAAAGAAAATATTGATGTTATGGAAGTTGTTTCTTCTTCTTCAAATGTGTCACGAAAGAAACTTACAGCAAAAGATTTTGGACTCAATCCTATATTTACAGTTAAGTACTAGACATGGTAGTCTCAAAAACTTTAATTTGGGTACTTTTGTTTTTGTCTTTCATGATTTGTAAGGATTGAAAATTTGTGTTTGATATTTGTTCTTTGCATACCTGAAGTTTGGATTATTGCTGTTGTTACGTTTAGTTTAAATACATGGGTGTTTATTAAACAAATAACAAAGAACATGGTTAAGATGTATAAAAAATATTAGATGGGTTGTACATAAGTTTTCCCCAATTAAAAGTAGTAGAGATTCTTTGTAAATATAGAAAGTGATCATTCATTGAAGAATATTGGTAATTAAGGAAGGTATAAAAACAACCCCATGGGTTGTCAATAACAAAACCCATCATTTATATATGATGCAAATAATCCAAACCGGATCCATAAACCCAGACCCGAATAAATCAAATACGAGGTACTCTTTTAGTAAATAAACAGAAGGACCAGTAAAAATCAAAAAAACAAAAGCCCTAAAATCTTCTGTCACTCCTCCTACGTTTCCGGTGTGGTCCGTCATCTGTCGTTCACAACACAGGTTGGTCCACAATTATAAGTTGATATATACTATGATTGATGCATTGAGTATTAACAATGAATCAATATTAATACGTTTTTAATTATAAGATTAAATGGATTGTATTAAAAATGCTTAATTGGTGAATCATGAGATAGCTATGTTTGTTGTTTTATAAAATACTTAAGAGGGGGGGGGGGGGGGTATTTGTATTAGCTTATTGTTCTAGCTTATTGAAGATTTGAAAGCCCAATAATTTCATTTTTAATGACTTATGAGCATTTCAACTTGAGCTTAGTCAAGCTCGAAAAATAATAAGCTAATCCAAACACCCCATAACTTGCCACAAAATTCTTTAGCGTGTATTAATCTATTTAATGCACCCTAATTTTCTATTGCTGGGTGCCGCGTGTAGTTTTGTACACATGATAGGAAGATTAGGCAGTTTGGTGTATTAAATTTGATATGCTCATTTAGTAACACACTACAATGCAGTTGGTTTATGTAATAGGAAAAAAAAAAAAAAGTTATGTTGATACGCGCTAAATAATTTGTGATTAGTTAGATACATTTTGATCGATCTAGATATCCTCAAAGAGTATAAGGTATGGCTTGCGGAAAGTGAAGGCCACCTTAGTGGCAAGTTGCGGACCAAAGTGCTTGTGTTCCAATGCTTAGGACATGTGAGATTGATTTATTGTGAGATAGTTAGTTGCCTTTCTATAAAAAAAAAAAAAAGTGGCAAGTTGCGGGTAGTTTTTGCGGAGAGAAATAGAGTGTTGTGTGTTTTGAGAGTGTTGTTCAATAACAAAAATTGGGGAAAAGTTGAATAGATGATAGAAAAGATGTTGCGGGGGTTTTAGTGAAAATGTATTGAGACTGATATGTTTAACAAAACATCTCTTTTGCCATGCCGTATTGGCATCATATTGGTTTGCTGCCGTTAGGAGTCACCCTATTGTAACAATTGCACCCATAATATACATCCATAAGGACATTTATTACTCATAGTAAAATATTTTAATTTGGTATTTGCAGTATTATGAAATAATAGTTGGAATAGAATTTTAATGATTGGTGCGTTCAGTGATCCCATCGTTTACTTTTAGAGTTGTGTAGATGATGCTGTGAATTTTGATCGACTTGGCTTAAGTGGTGATACTATAGTCAATCTAAATGACTTAAATAGTGCCAGCCTCAATACTCGTCTCACCATCTTATATAAAGAATGTTCAGGTCATACGAACGAGTTAGATATTACACATAAGAAATGGAGACAATAATTTTCATGAACTCTAATACCGTTTTTCCCTTTTCTGAATTGCATTTTGCAGATCTGATAGATAATGACATCTCAAGGGTCTGGCGCTGACCCACCTGTCGAAGCAAAATCTTCTCCATCTTCGACTCCAGCTGCTGCGCCTGCTTCGGTTGTCGATACACCCGTCGTAAAGGATGGAGACATGAGCACTGATCCAATGGATGTCTCGGACTCATTAAACCGTGTTAATGCAGATAATCATGGTGCCTCCAACCCTTCATTTTCTTACAATGTGCTCCCAAATGTTAATACAAATACTGAAAGCCCTCGTCAATTATCATCCAACACTGTTAGTTGATACTTTTGCAACCTTTTTCATTTTTTTTCTTGCTAGTAATGTTTTAATACAGATATATATCTATCAAATATTGTTGTTAAATTGATGTAACTTGCAAGCCTTTTGCGTTTATCGGTAACTAACTTTTTTATTATCACAGGGTATGATAAATTCACCAGGTTCTTCATCATTTCCTAGACCTTCTGTTCCTGGCGTTTCTGATAGTTCCGGACCTTCATTTTCATATAATATACCCCAAGCCAATAACCCTTTATCTGGTGGTCACTCATTTCAGCCGAGAATGGTAACGTTTGGTTTTGAGCTACAAAACTTCAGTTTGTTTCAGTTTTCTTCTAACTTGAATATCAGACTCGTAATGGTGTGAAAGCCATAAGTTAGATTTGTTTTCCTGTTTTGGCGTTGCTTTATAGAGGCCATTGCTCAATTGTATTTTAAACTTCCCTCATTTCTGAAATAAAAAATTAAGCATTTTGCACCCGTGAAGACTTTGATCATAGTAAACTCACTAAAATCAATCATTTTGATCACCTGGCTTTTTAGGAGAGCGCTAGTTATGTTTCCTGATAATTGCTTTGCAATTCTGTGACATTTTCTTCCTGCCCTTGTCAGGTGGTTAACTCACCGCAGTCTGAAGGGTCAATGAATGTCTCACTTTCTGCTACATCCTCGCAACCTCCTGTTTCTGGCCAGTTGACACGTCCAACATTTATGAGAGGAATGCCACCACCTTCATCTGTTGCTGTCCCTAGAGAAGCGTCGTCCAATGCTGCTAATTTTTCTTATAATGGACATCATCAGTTGCTGCAGAATGATCAGTCTATGCCATCTGTACGTACATCTCCCTGAAATCTACAAACAAAGCTGTTTATAGGCATGACTAACTACAGCCTGACAATTTTTCTTAATCAGCCCATTAACTTATTGTAAGATTTGTTAAACTGCAAAACATCATCATGCCATAATGGCATGTGCATCCATTACCAATAAAAGTAACCTATCCAAATGTATTTTGCTTTCGATTTGGTCGAATAAATTGTGTCCCTAGTCAAAATATTACAAGTGCCGCCCTGTAGAACTCCATGCTGCTCCATTTAGTATATGTATTTCTAAGGAGTTTCCAGGCCGCCTAAGTTGTTTAGTGCTTGCTAGAAGCCTAGAATGCTAGATATTCATCTGCGCTTTATGATCCTCTCATTTATGTTCCACATGAATGTATTTGGTTATTTGCTCTGTATAGCAAGTTGGGCAAAATGCTAAACTTGAAAATGCTAAACTAGTGGTTTGTTGGAAGAATTTTATGCTTATTTGTCACTGGTTACTCTAGAAAGTTAATACAGACTGAAATTTGACACAAACTAACTTTCAACTCAAACTGATTAGAAAATTGAGCTGTAGCTGCAACTAACTGCATTGGTCTTATGTTACTAAACAAATTTAAAATTACTCGAGGATTTGCAGTTTATAGTAATAGACCATAATCCCATATTCTAAATGATGATTTAGGATGCTAGTTGATTATTTTAGTATACTATATTCATAAGAATGCAGTTTTAAGCTAGTGGTTTATATTCAACAATCTTCAGCTGGAGACTCACTTTTTATGGCTAATATCTATTTTGTAACAGAAAGCTGCAGGCCATCTCGCTCAAGGACACGGTGGACCTTCTGCGTCACATGTCCCTCATTCAGGTTCACATCATGGTCATTTAACATCAGGTGCCACACCTACAACTTCAAACTTTTCTTCACCACCGTTCTGGACGCCAGCTGCACCACATTTTCAACCGGCTCCAGGTGCACCAAGAATTCCCGTAACATCTGGTCCACCAGGCAGAGCTCCAGTACCATCTCCTTTTAATACAGTTCAAACTAATTCATCTCCTCAGCAGCCATTATATGGTACTTATGCCTCTAATCCTCCTATGATGGCCCCACCTCAGGGAGCCTGGCTCCAGCCTGCACCAGCTGGCGGCTTGCCAAGACCCCCGTTTTTACCATATCCTCATGCTATTCCTGGTTCTTTTCCTTTGCAAACTCAGCACATGCCACTCTCCTCAGTCCCACCATCTGATGCTCAGCCTCCTGGTACTTCATATGGAGTTCCTGGTGTGGCCTCTATATCACCTGCAGTCTCAAACAGCATGCCACCGGTTGGTTCTGGAATGTCGCATGAATTACCTCCAGGAACTGGTATGTGTGAATATTGTGATAACCAAGACTTAATATTTGCATATTTGAATATCTATTTATATTTGTCTGTTAACTTTCACAGACAATAGCAAGAATGTGAGTGCTGTTGGTGTTAGAGAAGAATCAGTTGCTGTTGAGCAGGTGGACGCATGGTCAGCCCACAGGACTGAAACAGGAATCATATACTATTATAATGCTGTGACAGGACAATCTACATACCAAAAACCCGCTGGTTTTAAAGGAGAGGTATGTTTTCTTGTATAGGCTGTTCTCTGATCATAATACAATAGTGCTCAAACTCAGGAACTGTATATAAGCTTAATACCCGTGCAAGAATTACAAATGTGCATGATATCTTTGATAATTGTACTCCTAACATGTTCAGCACTTCACTCATGTATGGCATAGTTATTGATAAAATATCTTGCTAGTTTTGTATCCATGTTTAGCATAGGTCTAGAGGGAAAAAGGGAACACATAAATAAGTTAATTGATGTGTTTGGTAGTACGTGCATATTTTTTTCCCTCGTCACATTTTGTATTTTATATATTTGATAGCTTTGGGACATGGATATCTATACTTGAAGTTTGATACGGAACTATGAAAGTGTATTATCTCTCTATTTGATTTTGTAGTGTCTCTTTACTTGATTTATTTCTATTTCATACACTACTTGGGGTGTTGTCTTACCTATGTGGCTGACCTAAACATTGTTAGCTCTTTATGTGGTCAAAGCAGTAGGTAAGCAAAATAGAATGAATATTCCTTCCGAAAATAGCCAATACATTTTTTTTTCTTTTTGGTTTTTTGTATTTGCTTCTTTTGTGTAAGCAGTCTGGTTGGCGAGGCTGGCCCTTAACCTTGTTTTGTGTGTGTCTGTGTGTGTGGGGGGGGGGGGGGGGGGGGGACTGGCGACACTGACTATTTAAGTGAGGAAGTTTGACGCACAGTAGGGTAGTTGGGAAAAGTTTTAGAACGTATTTCCAGAGAACTTTAATAATTCTATTCTACTTAGTGTGCAGTTTTTCTCTATTTAATCGTTCACGTTTTTGTATTTGCTTGTTCTGTTGGTAGCGGAATTCTAACCAGCTTGATGTTTGTTAGCATATTTGTAGTGATTAGATTGATTAATGATTTTGTATGTGCCTTTTCCAAATGGACTGATATATACTTTTTTTTGGTTCTTTCTGTTGGCAGCCTGATAAAGTCTACTCACAACCGATTCCAATTTCATGGTGAGTGCTTGCATGCTTTACATGGATACATTTCTATTACTATTTACTCTTATCCATAATCCCTGTTTGATTGTCAAACAAACTAGTTTGGTTTTGGTCTTGTTTAGTTATTCTTTTTTGTATGAGGTTGGATATATTTCTCTAATATTGATCTGTATGAACGAGCTGTATTGCTCATCATGAGGCGGAGTTATGTTTTCCTGAAAAGACAAGTGTATTTCAGTCTCTTTCAGGCCTTTTGTTATGTTGTCTGTTTTGTGAAAATGCAAGTTTGACATGATTGGATATGGTAATTTGGTATATTACAGTCATCTTGGATTCTAGTTTTTAATTGACAATTTATTTTATCATGTGTACCCTATATATGGGGTTCTCTCCATACTTTGTGCAACTAGAATATTAGTAATTGTTAGATTGTTTCATGTTTTAGATCAATTGTATAGCATTGCCATAGACATTGGTTTCTTATTTCCTCTGTTATATTTACTGCAGGGAGAAGTGTGCTGGCACAGATTGGTCATTAGTCACTACAAATGATGGCAAAAGATACTACTACAACGCTAAAACCAAGGTAACTTGAGCTCTTATTTCAAATCTATTTTCTATTAGTAAGGTAACAAGTTGAACATGTGCAGCAAGGTATTCTGGTGGCATTATTACTTTTAGTCTGTTGGTTATATCTGGGCTGACTAAATCAGTTTCATAGTTTGCAATATTCTATTTGCTATTATTAAGTGTGTTAGATATTGTGACTTCACCTCCTAAGGGTAGTTTAGTAATTTTGGTCTAAAGGGTATTTTGGAAGAATCTAGAAAAGGAGATACTTAAGAAGAAGAATCTAGAGATTAGTAGAAAGATTAGTAGAAATTGTATTATGAAATATCTAGGATATTTAGGTTAGAAGCTTCTAGAATCATATTAGCCATTAGTATAAATAAGGGCTAATCCTTTTCAATAGTAACACACTACTCATCTTGTATCCTTTGATTTGTAATACAAGAAACTTTTGTCTGATCTCCATTTGTTTTGCTACTGATTATTCCTGATTATTCTCCCCCGATCCTAACAAATTGGTATCAGAGCGGGTTCGATCAATTTGAAGCAAGCTACAATTGTTTTGGGTTTCTGATCGACATCAGCTTTTTGGTTGATTTCAAGAATTAATTCTTGAAACCATTTGATTGTTTTTCGTTTGTGTTTGGTGGCTGCTGATTCGATTAGTTGAAGACACCAAGTCTGAATTTGTTTGGTGTTTGGTGGTTGTTGTCGGTCAGATCAGGTTTGTTTCAATCTTTTGTTGCTTCTGCTAGTTTGATATGTTGAAGGTGTTTGTTGATTGGGATTAGGGATAGTTAGAACTTGTGTTGGATCAATTTCTGTAGGGATGTATTTTAAAAATCTCATCTTTGTGGATCCATTAGTTATTGGGTTAGAATTTGGGGCTTTGGCTAAGAGGGCTTTGAATCAGAAAATGGGATTTTGGAATTGTGCCAATATTTGTTAGTTCTTTGATTTCATTTGGTAGTTGGCGGCTGAATTTTGGATTTCGGGTTTGCTCGTTGATTTTTGTTTTGAGTTTTGGAATAATCAGTTATGGTGGAGCTATTTGATGACTGTAATTCTTATTGGATAAGTGGGTCGTTGGTATTATTATCCGTATCATATTTGGGGCGTTTGAATTATCAGAGGCCGTTCGTCAAGTTATTTATTAACTTGAATTTGTTTGATACGGATAATAAGTTTGAAGTTGGACCATAATACTTACCAATAAGTGGGTCATTAGAATTTGAATTTGGTAATTGCATTTGAAGATCGATTTGGTGTTTGAAGACTTGGTTATAATCAGGTCATTTGAAATTTTGCTCGATCGTTTGGAATTTGTCAATTTGGAAATTTGGATCTTCGTTTGTCGGGCTTTTGAAGTTTGTTGCCCGAGTTTGATTGTCACTAGTGAAGATCGTTTGAGCCGATTTGTTTGTTCGGTTGGCCGTTTTGGATTTGTCGGCTAACATTTGATTGTTCGTTTTTGAAGTTATTGGCATTTGTTTTGGATCGATTTTGTTTCGGATAGCTTTTGGGAATCGATCGTTTGATTTGAAATTGGCTAGTATCTCTAGCCTTTGGAACTTGGAATTAGATATGGTGTTACTTAGGAGTTGAACTCAAGGTGGAGATTGTTAGATATTGTGACTTCACCTCCTAAGGGTAGTTTAGTAATTTTGGTCTAAAGGGTATTTTGGAAGAATCTAGAAAAGGAGATACTTAAGAAGAAGAATCTAGAGATTAGTAGAAAGATTAGTAGAAATTGTATTATGAAATATCTAGGATATTTAGGTTAGAAGCTTCTAGAATCATATTAGCCATTAGTATAAATAAGGGCTAATCCTTTTCAATAGTAACACACTACTCATCTTGTATCCTTTGATTTGTAATACAAGAAACTTTTGTCTGATCTCCATTTGTTTTGCTACTGATTATTCCTGATTATTCTCCCCCGATCCTAACAAAGTGAATATTTGCCTGCTTTGGTCAGTTGAGCAGCTGGCAAATACCTACAGATGTGAGTGAGTTAAAAAAGAAGCAGGAAATGGATGCTTTGAAAGAACAATCAACATCAGTGCCTAATGCTGCCACACAAACTGAAAAAGAATCCGCTCCTATAAGCTTAAGTGCCCCTGCTATCAACACAGGTGGCCGTGAAGCCATATCTCCTGCAGTATCAGGTGTGCCTGTATCGTCATCTGCACTGGATTTGATTAAAAAAAAACTGCAAGATTCCACCGCCCCGGCGACCTCATCACACACAGCCTCAACAGGACCAGTCTCATCTGAATTGAACGGGTCTGCACCAGTTGATCAAGCAGGGAAGGGATCACATAGTGAGAATGGAAAAGATAAGGTGAAAGATGAAAATGCTGATGGAAATCTATCAAATAGCTCTTCAGATTCGGAGGATCTAGACAGTGGACCAACCAGTGAGGACCGTGCCGCTCAATTTAAGGTATTTTCTAGTTTTTTTTATTATTTATTTATTTTTTATTTTTTATTTTTTTATTTTCATAAAGAAACCAGCATGTATAAATTTATTGGTCTTGCCACGGTTTTCTGGTGGTTGGCTACAACTACAAGCCTACAACCATGGATAGCTCTTATATTTGAACATGATACATATTAATGTTAGAAACCGACATACTCTAAATATGAAGAAAAAAGAGTTTAGGTGTGGGACCAACTTAAGGGCAGTGTTTACAACAGCGTGTGAGGTTGGACCTGATTGGCAGAAATGGCGTTTTTGATGTTACATGTTAAACCTAAATCTTCCCCTGTGCCCCGTCACTTTGTTTTTGTTTTCGTTTATGCTTGTGCTTGTTACTTTTGTCTTATGCTTTCTTCTCTGCTCCTATCTCTCACCCGCACACCTGCACTTGCCGGAGGTCTCGTTGGAAGCAGTCTCTCTACCCTGGGGCAGGGGTAGGATCTGTCTACATTTTACCTCCCCCATACCCCGCCCCGGCGGGATTTTGGGTTTGTTGTTGTTGTATGTTAAACCTAAATCTTATCAAAGCATGGTCGGTTTTCTGTGATGGGTATATTCAGTTAAAATGGAAAATTCTGTACTTCATTAAGTAATAGATCATGCCAGTTATCTAGGGTCTTCATTGATAAAACTTTAACCTTTTTTTTTTTTTTTTTTTTTTTTTTTTTTTTTTTTTTTCTGTAAAAGTTGAATTTTTTCACTACAAATAGTTTACAAATTAGATTTCTTTAGCCAAGGACAAACCCCTTAGCACCATTAATTCTAATATCAGATTAATCAACATTAAAAAACTATCTATACTATAATCAAAACTAAACCTGAACCAACATCCAAACTTCCAACCTCAGTACTGATAACACTTAATCGTATTGCATTTAATTTTAGTTTTTTACTTGTGGAATATCCAGGAGATGCTCAAGGACCGTGGGGTGGCCCCATTCTCGAAATGGGAGAAGGAACTTCCGAAATTTGTATTTGATCCACGTTTTAAGGTTTGCCATGTTTGAATCGTCACTTTTTTTAGTTAACGCCTAGAACTATTCGTCAATAGGATTTCCTGCAGCATGACATTATGCTGATGTTTGAAGTTTTGAAATATTCTTCAATCATACTTTTAGCTTTTTTTCCATGCCATATGTTAGTAAATTGCAATATGCTCCATGCACATGCTTTGTGTGTATTTTAATGCTAGGGCATTGAAGATGGTTTGCTAACAGTTCTTAGATGCCATGCTTAGAAACACTGGTGTAACATTCACTATTTTTGTCAGATTTTGGTTAATACGTGCATATAGGTGTTGGTTAATACCTCACATATTTTTTAAACTCATGACAGAGCTGTCTCTCATGCGTATATACGACAAGGCACTTTTTCACTATGATAATCACTATTTTGGACTGTCATTTCTTAAGGTTGTTTGGTAGACTAAGGTTTATCATCCATATTACTTTTATGTTGTAATTTGAAGCTTTATGTAGACCATTGTGATCTGCCATATATTAACTACTGTCTATGTCAACTTCTAGTCAAAGCGCTTACTTCAATTGAACTAGAAACCAAAATGAGACCTTACCAATCCATAAAAATTTGAAACTATGAGTTTTTGTGCTCTACTTCTTGTTAAGTTTTTTTATATGAATACTGTGCTAGTTCTTTATTTGCCGAATGTATAAAAACAATATCCATTTGCAATGCCAATTATAGTGCTCGGAGCAATATTTTTTTCGTCAAAAAACATACTAGTATAATTGAACTATGAAACCATAATGAGACCTTACTAATGCATTTAAAATTCAAAACTCTTATATTTTGCGCTCTACTTTTCGTGAAAGGTTTTTTTGTTATTTTTTTATATATTCTTTATCGGAGTATATAAAAACAATATCCTTTTGCAGGCAATACCAAGTTATAGTGCTCGTAGAGCTCTGTTTGATCATTTTGTTCGAACACGTGCTGAAGAAGAGCGCAAAGAAAAAAGAGCAGCACATAAGGCTGCGATAGAGGGTTACAAACAGTTACTGGATGAGGCGAAGGAGGTTTGATTTAAGTCTGTCTCTAATTAAAGTCTCAAAAAATTCTTTTAGATAATCAAAATCCATTACATAAATTAATTTTGAATTGAGTTATAATTTGTTGCCATCCTGTCATCTATTCAGGATATCGACCACAACACCGACTATCAAACATTTAAAAGGAAATGGGGTCATGATTCAAGGTTTGAGGCTTTCGACCGGAAAGAGCGAGAATCTTTACTCAAAGAAAGGTAACTATTACATAATTAAATGAGGCTTTAAGTGTGATTTTTTAAATAACCTCTGACAAATGTGTGGGTTAATGAGTATTTATAATGCAGAATCTTGTATAGAGTGACATCTTCATAGGTGTTCTAGGATTCTGATTTATGTATTTCTTGCTCGGCTATTTCAATATCTTTGTGAAGCTTTTAGTTCTTCCCCCTTTTCAGGGTTCTTGCACTAAAGAGGTCTGTTGAGGAAGAGGCCCGTGCAAAACGTGCAGCTTCTGTGTCTAGTTTCAAGTCGATGCTTCGGGAAAACAAGGAGATTTCTGAAACTTCTCGTTGGTCCAAGGTTAGAAGAAATTTTAAGGCCGTAATAGAACATGAAATTTGATTTTAATATAACAGCTACTTCAGTTCTAAATGTGCATTCTGAACCAATGGTGGGACGTGGGATCACTAAAAAAATATGGAAAGCTGTCCATTTCTGTGTTTAAAATGGGCTTTTAAAGTGTTACTTGTTGATGCTTTTGCTATATGATAGTCATGGTGATACCTGCCAAATTGATATCTTTCTGCTAACAATCCTGTCTTTTCACTGAATAAAAGTAAAATGTGTTTGTTATTGCTATAACTTTGGACAAGCTCATGCATCCTGCTAAGATTTCAGACAATGTAGTTATTTTTTATGGTTATGTATTTATTTGTTTCAACTTCTCATGTGAAGGTTAAGGATTTTCTAAGAAATGATCCTCGATACAAATCTGTTAACCATGAGGATAGGGAAACTATATTTAATGAGTATATCTCTGAGCTTAAGGAGTTTGACGAGGAAGCTGAAAGGGAGTCGAAAGCAAAACGGAATGAGGAGGTATTAGAATATGCTTCAAGTGTTTGCTGTTATTGGTTAACATTCGTTCTATATTATCACACTTGTTAGTTGTCATAATTTAGGAGATAAAAGATACTTAGGGTGCGTTTAGTTGGGGGAAAACACCCTTGTTTTTCATAAAATGTTTTGTAGAAAACAAGGAAAACAGAGATCGCGTTCAAATAAGCGTTTTCCATCAAAATGTTTTGCAAAACACAAAATCCCCTATTTCCTAACTTAACAAGGAAAATTACAAAACAAATTTTAGTTGTTTTCCTTTGTAGCCCACAACCCTCCCTCCCCTTCTTTCAAAAGGGAGAATTACATGTATATCCTTCCCTAAATGAATAATTACATATATGTCCTTTGTACTAGTTTTTTATGCATAAAGTACAATGCTTTTAATGCATTCAAAGGATATATATGTAATTTTTCATTTAGGCAAGGACATATATGTAAAAGCCCCTTCAAAATACAAACATCAACTAAACGCGTTTTCTATATTTTTAAGTATTTTGTGGAGATAAATTTTCCTTTCAAATTTTTACAAAACTAGAGATAGAAAACAAGAGAATTTTTTCTCCAACTAAACGCACCCTTAGTACTTGCTCATAAGGAAACGAGTAATACTAGAAGTGCCAAGTGCAATTTGTAGCCTTTTATTATATACAAACACAGTATTTGAAAAAATGTCTGTTGATGATGTCATAAAGTTATTATTTATATTTGAAAAAAATGTCTGTTGATGATGTCATAAAGTTATTATTTATATTTAAATACAGGAAAAGTTGAAGGAAAGAGAGCGAGCATTGCGTAAGCGAAAGGAGCGAGAAGAACAAGAAGTGGAGAGAGTGCGTTCAAAAGCTCGTAGAAAGGAAGCCATTGAGTCATATCAAGCATTATTGGTAGAGACAATCAAAGATTCACAGGTACTCCTTAATCAGTTTCTGTTAGTTAAATTCTTGTAAGTTGTGCCGGTTTAAGAAGCTATTTACTTATGATAACATTATATCCGAGTATCTATATCACACGGGAAATAACCTAATTATATCTGAATATCTATATCAGACAGGAAATAACCAAATTATAAGTTGTCTACCCAAGAACACTCATGCTATCTGTATGGATAAGGACCAATCCTCAGATGGTTTGAAGATATTATTTCATTTTGCTATCGGTATGTTTGTTTTTCAGATTTCATGGACGGATGCAAAGCCTAAACTAGAGAAGGATCCTCAAGGACGTGCAGCCAACCCTCATTTAGATCAATCAGATCTTGATAAGCTTTTCCGTGAACACATCAAGTCTTTGTATGACGTAAGTTAATAAGCGCTCCAATTACTTTGTGTAATTAGCTCTTTGGTTCATGTTTCTAGTGTTCTTCAAAAGTTCACGTAGGATTATAATGAGGATGAAGGATTGGTTTGTAAATTTTAATTTCAAAATATAACTAACCTATTTGATATGATCACAAAAAACCTAAACCTTTGAATAAAACAAAATTTGGAGGTTTTATGCATTAAAAAGACATTGGGCAAATCTTACACATGACCCACTCTCCCTTTAGCTAAGTTTTCAGTTTGAGCATTTTGACCCTTTCTAAAATACAACCAAGTGACTAAATTATAAGTGAGTATGAAGTGTCACTTCTAGATTTTGTAATGTCTTTCTTTTAACCTAGTGTGTTGCCATATGTTTCAGCGGTGTGCACATGAATACAAAGCTTTGTTAGCTGATGTGATAACCACGGATGCAGCTGCAAAAGAGTATGAAGATGGCAAGACGGTTTTTAATTCATGGTCAACAGCCAAACGACTTCTTAAAGATGATGCCCGATACAACAAAATGCCGAGAAAAGATAGGGAATCTTTGTGGCGGCGGCATGTCGATGATATGCAACGAAAGAGAAAATCTACGGTGGACCAAGACATGGAAGCAATTGATTCTAGAAAACACCTTTCAGGGTCTAGGAGAACCTATGATCGCTGATAGCCTTATTTGGAGCTATATCCTTTTGACATCTTATTGACTTCCATCTGCCTTGCTGTGCTGTCTATGATCTCTTCTATTGTCTTTTTGTTTTATTGTATACCATGTTATAGCTATAGTCATCGTATCGTTTGTTGAGGTCTGGGCATGTAGCTGTTAGTTATGTTTAAGATGCTAACGAGAATTTTGTTAACTAGACATCTCAATTATAGAAGTCGACTTTTTGTAGACATTGCATCCAATTACAGTGTACAGTACGTGGTATCAACGGTAACCCATTATTTGGGAGGTTGTGTTGACGTGACTATTTGCTGTTAAAAAAAGATCAACTGAATTCTTGGGTTTAACCTTCAGGACCGAAGTCAGTCTTGGTTTAAACAGTTGCATAATGTTTTTCTTTGTTGTGGTGCGAACCAAAACTGAAAACCGTAAATATATAAAACCAAAGAAAGAACGGACTAGGGTCAAATATGTGTATCCTAATAAGTTGATAACATAGCAGTATCAACAAAAAATGAGTGTGGACAAAAGAAGAGAAATTGTCCGTACAAGAAGTGTGTTTTAATCCTGACCATCAAAACTTCAAAAGTGAATCAACGGGTGAGATTGAGGAGGATCCGTGTGAACTGAGATGGACCAATCACAACACACCCCACCCACCTATAAAAGCACCACTATTCACTCACTTGATTTACGTACAATTTTACATCAACACACATACACACAAAAGAAAAGCAGAAGTATGTCGTCAAACAAATCTGAAGCACCAGAAGCAGCTAAACCCGGGGTTTGTAAAAAAAAAAAAAAATCTTAATACTTCCTTAAAATTAACGAACCAACCATGTTTGCTAACATGTTTTAATTTGTTTCAGACTCTTATTTTCAAGATCCTGAAAAAAGAAAAGATGCCAGAGTTGTTGCTCAAAGCAAGGGAAACTGCAAAAGGTATGCTTTTGTGATAAGTAGTTTAATTTGATTATTTTTGTGTTCCTTACACAATTCGTGACTTACAGATTTAACAAAATTCTCGATCGATGAAGATGGAATGGTAACTCTCACGGGTAACCTTTTTCCAAACAAAGTTCTCAAGTTTATGCACAAGTATAGGAAAGATGTAGAGCTTGAGCGGTCGGTCGAAGGAGAAGCCTCTGCCTCTACCCAAGGCTGAAGCTAGTTTTGGAGTTTAGGTGGAGAAAGTTGATGCAAGTGAATAACAGTAGATTAGGTGTCTTTAATTAATTTTAATGTCTAGTACAGTAGTACCTGGATGATGTAAAAAGATTCATCTTTTTAATTATAATTATAATTAATTAATGAATGAACGCTCGCTTTTTAATTTCTTATAATTTTTTTTCTTTGCTATTCATGTTTTGTTGGCAAGCTTTAAAGTGATGAGGCATGATGTTCACTACTGTGTTGTGTGTAGGGAGGATTTTTTTTTAAATTTTTTTTTAAATAACAAAAATGGGGAAAAGTTGAATAGATGATAGAAAAGGTGCTGCGGGGGTTCTAGTGAAAATGTATTCAAACTGAGAGCACAAGGTGTCATAACAAGGCTTAACTTCGTCGTCGCGCCACCTCAGCGCCACATCAGCATACCACTTCTCCACAACTAACCACAACAAACCCCCCCTCACTCACAACAAACCCCAACTTACTCATTTGGGTCCCACATACACATTTATCACACACACAACCACAATAAAAAATAAAAAATAAGTACAAAAAGTAAACGATCTCAGCTCGTTGTGGTGACGACGAAGGGTTCGACGACGAGCGACGACAAGCCTAGCCGGTGTGGTGGCGAGCGACGACGAGCTTGCCACGGTGGCGACGAAGAGGACGGCGAAGACCACACCTTGTGCTCTGATATGTTTAACAAAACATCTTTTTTGCCATGCCGTTTTCACATCATATTGGTTTTCTACCTTTTAGGAGTCACCCTGTTGTAACAACTACGCTCATATATAAATCCATGAGGACATTTGTTACTCATAGTCAAAAAAATTGTAATTTGGTATTGCAGTATTATGAAATAATAGTTGGAATAGAATTGTAATGATTGTTGCATTCAGTGAACCCGTCGTTTACTTTTAGAGTTGTGTAGACGAGACTGTGAATTTTGATCGACTTGGCTTAAGTGGTGATACTATAGTGAATCTAGAGGACTTAAATAGTGCCAGCCTCAATACTGGTCTCACCATCTTATATAAAGTATGTTCAGGTCATACGAACGAGTTAGATATTACACATAAGAAATGGAGACAGTAATTTTAGTTCCCTTTAAAAGTTATATTTCGTGAACTCTATTACCGTTTTTCCCTTTCCGAATTGCATTTTGCAGATCTGATAGATAATGGCATCTCAAGGGTCTGGCGCTGACCCACCAGTCGAAGAAAAATCTTCTCCATCTTCGGCTCCAGCTGCTGCGCCTGATTCGGCTGCTGACACACACACCTCAAAGGATGGAGACGTGAGCACTGATCCAATGGATGTCACAGACTCAGTTAACCGTGTTAATGCACATAATCATGGTGCCTCCAACCCTTTATTTTCTTACAATGTGCCCCCAAATGTTAATACAAATTCTGAAAGCCCTCGTCAATTAGCATCCAACACTGTTAGTTGATACTTTTGCAACCTTTCATTTTTTCCTCTTGCTAGAAATGTTTTAAACAGCGATATATTTATCAAATATTGTTATTAAATTGATGCAACTTGCAAGCCTTTTGTGTTTATGGATAACTAGCTTTTTTATTATTACTGCAGGGTATGATATTCACCAGGTTCTTCATCATTTCCGAGACCTTCTGTTCCCGGCGTTTCTGATAGTTCCGGACCTTCATTTTCATATAATATACCCCAAGCCAATAAACCTTTATCTGGTGGTCACTCATTTCAGCCGAGAATGGTAACGTTTGGTTTTGAGTTGCAAAACTTCAGTTTGTTTCAGTTTTCTTCTAACTTGAATAGCAGACTCGTAATGGTGTGAAAGCCATAAGTTAGATTTGCGTTCCTGTTTTGGTGTTGCTTTATAGAGGCCGTTGCTCAATAGTATTTTTTTAACTTCCCTCATTTCTGAAATAAAAAATTAAGCATTTTGCAACCTGTGAAGACTTTGATCTTAGTAAACTCACTAAAATTAATTATTTCGATCACCTGTCTTTTTAGGAGAACGCTAGGTTATGTTCTCTAATAATTGCTTTGCAATTCTGTGACATTTTCTTCTTGTCCTTGTCAGTCGGTTAACTCACCGCAGTCTGAAGGGTCAATGAATGTCTCACTTTCTGCTACATCCTCGCAAACTCATGTTTCTGGCCAGTTGGCACGTCCAACATTTTTGAGAGGAATGCCACCACCTTCATCTGTTGCTGTCCCGAGAGAAGCGTCATCCAGTGCTGCTAACTTTTCTTATACCATCTGTTGCTGCAGAATGATCAGTCTATACCATCTGTAAGTACATTTCCTTGAAATCTACAAAGTTGCTTATAGGCATGACTAATTACAGCATACAGTTTTTTCTAATCAGCCAGTTAACTTACTCTAAGATTCATTAACCTCAAAACATTATCATGCCAAAATGGCATGTGCATCCATTACCAATTAAGGTAACCCATCCATATGTTTCTTACATTCAAATTGGTCAAATAAATTGTGTCCCTAAATATTACAAGTACTGCCCTGTAGGACTACATACTGCTCCACCAGTACATGTATTTCCAAAGATATTCCAGGTTGCCTAAGTTGTTTAGCGCTTGCTAGAATGATAGCTATTCATTTGCGCTTCATAATCCTCTCATTTCAATTCTACCCAAGAACACTCATGCAGAATGAAACGTAATAAGCTTGTGGATAAGGACCAAACCTCAGATGGTTTCAAGATATTATTTCATTTTGCTATCTCTACGTTTGTTTTTCAGATTTCATGGACGGATGCAAAGCCTAAACTAGAGAAGGATCCTCAAGGACGTGCAGCCAACCCTCATTTAGATCAATCAGATTTTGATAAGCTTTTCCGTGAACACATCAAGTCATTGTATGACGTAAGTTAATAAGAGCTTCAATTACTTTGTGTAATTAGCTCTTTGGTTCATGTTTCTAGTGTTCTTCAAAAGTTCATGTAGGATTATAATGAGGATGAAGGATTGGTTTGTAAATTATAATTTCAAAATATAACTAACGTAATTGTGATATGATCACAAAAAACCTAAACCTTTAAATAAAACAAAATTTTGAGGTTTTTGACCCACTCCCCTTTTAGCTAAATTTTCAGTTTGAGCATTTTGACCCTTTCTAAAATACAACCAAGCCGAGTGAGTCTAATCACTTCTAGATTTTGTAATGTCTTTCTTTTAACCTAGTGTGTCACTGTGTTGCCATAGGTTTCAGCGGTGTGCACATGAATACAAAGCTTTGTTAGCTGATGTGATAACCATGGATGCAGCTGCAAAAGAGTATGAAGATGGCAAGACAGTTTTTAATTCATGGTCAACAGCCAAACGACTTCTTAAAGATGATGCCCGATACAACAAAATGTCGATGATATGCAACGAAAGAGAAAATCAACGGTGGACCAAGACATGGAGACAGTTGATTCTAGGAAATACCTTTCAGGGTCTAGGAGAACCTATGTTCGCCGATAGCCTTATTTGGGGCTATATCCTTTTGACATCTTATTGGCTTCCATCTGCCTTGTCGTGCTGTTTATGATCTATTCTATCCTCTTTTATAATTTATTGTATACCATGTAATAGCAAGTCATCGTATCATTTGTTGAGGTCTTGGCATTTAGCTGTTAGTTATGTTTAAAATGCTCACGAGAATTTTGTTAAGTAGGCATCTCAATTATAGAATTCGACTTTTTTTATACATTGCATTCATTTACAGTGTACAATCTTAAGCCTAGTGGTATTGAGAGATTGTAAGTTCAATTTCTAGTTGAGATGATGTTGCGTTGACGTGACTATTTGCCGTTAAAAAGATAAACTGAATTCTTGGGTTTGACTTGTTGCAACCTTCCCGTGAATACATTATTTGTCAATGCAAATGACCTATTATGATCAAAGTTCCATTGACTCATCTCTTTCAAATAGGGAAAAAACGGAATGAGACGTACTTTTACTGTAAAGTATTTAGTTCGTCTATACAAACTGATCTTTCTTGTTGGCCAAACAAACTCATTCCTTTGACTCAAAACAGATCTTCTAATGTATAACGTACACTTGCTTATAATAAAAAGCGAAGATCCTGTGACACCGAGTCATAATCGTTTGACTAGAAACACATTTTCCGGTCTTTTTGTCTAGCAGTTTTGGAAAAGCCTATTATATAGATAGGGCTAGAAGCACAAGAAAACGCGTCTCTAACTGAAAATTCCGTCACTTCTATGTTGATCCTCATATTGCTTCATTCTAACTTGTGCCCTTGACTGTCCTTCATATTGCTTCTACGTTGATCCGCATAGGTATAAGAAAATGCTTTACTTCAAAACTTTCAAAAATTTACAACTCTTGTCAAAATTCCAAGCTAAACGCAATGTCTAGTAAAAGACCTTCACACTGCATAACAACCGTTTTATCCTACCAACAAGAGCTTCTAAAGCTTATCAAGGCTTAGATAATTTTGATTTAAAAATAGTCAAATATTTTAAAAAAGTATTATACTTGACACCGTTTGTTTTTTATGGGGTTGTGAACAATTTTTTTTTTGCTTTTCTAGATATTTATTTTGTTTTTTTGATCTTTTATGGGTAGTGACGACTAGTAATTACCATTTTACCTTTCCAAATTACATAAATAATCCCTGTGGGTTAGTGAAAATTGTATCCACCATCCACAAGGTAAATTACAAAGATGGTCCCTTCAAAAAAAAAAAAAAAAAAACGGAATTTCTTTTTTCCGATTTTTTTTTTCCAATTTTTTTTGAAATTATTTTTAATTTTTTTTTTCGGAATCTTTTTTATGACATTCTTTTTTCCAATTTTTTTTTTCATTTTTTTTTCAAATTTATTTTTGAAATTTTTTGTCTAAAAACCTTTTTTCGATTTTTTTTGCCGTAAATTTTCTTTTCCAAATTATTATTTTTAAAATTTCTTTTTGGATTTTTTTTCCCAAAAAACTTATTTCCGGAATTTTCTTTTTCTGAATTTTGTTTTCCAATTTTTTCTTTTTCGAATTTCTTTTTCAAATTTTTTTCGGTATTTTTTGAATTTTTTTTTAAAATTTTTTTTCGTCACATGTGAAAACGTATAAAATAGGATGAAAACGTATAAAAACGGATTGAAAACATATAAAATAGGATGAAAACGTATAAAAACAGATGAATAAAAGTGGACGAAAACTTAAGAAATCGGACGAAAACGTATAAAAACAGATGAAAACGTATGCGAGTGCTCCTATGATTGTTGGGTTACAACCTGATCTTGAACAGCTTGTGGTTCCTGTCTATGATAGGGGTACTAACGCTATTATTGGCACTAGTTCATTGTCTTGTTCTCTGGGAGCAGTTCAGAGAAGGGTTGACCAAGTTAGGAAGCGCCTCGCTGCTCATCAGCTAACTGTTGCTGATGTTTACAATTCTTCAGTTGATCCTTTGTCCGCCCGTAATGTTATGGGTGCGGAAGGAATTTCGACTGATGAGTTGGCTTTGACTTCTACTACTTCCTTGCCACTTGCTCTTGTTCCTGCTAGTGTCTCTGCTGTTCTTGTAAGGCCCCTTTCCACCGATGATTATGATGTTGGAGGGTCTAGTGTTATTATTGATATTGCAGATGATCCACACCCTGAAGTGAGTGAAGTTCCCTCCGCTCTATCTGAGCCCGAAGGAAGTGCGACTGTCTTGGAGCAAAGCTAGTTTACTTTGATTTCTCGAATATTTGTAATCTTTATAACAATATTTAGCTTTCCATGTCTTGTAATGTTTACAATGGTTGCGTGCAACTTTTCCTTTTTATTTTTCCTTCTGTACGTTGTTTTTGACTTGTGCTACGCTACTATCTTTTTGTCATACAGATATGTATGTTTTTAATACCCTCTGCGCACATTGTTTTGTGCGGTGCTATTATTTTAACGTTATACGGATATGCACATTTTTAATAGTCTTTTGTGCACACTATTTTTTGAATTTGTGCAGTGCTATTATTTTAACGTTATACGGATATGCACGTTTGTAATAGTCTTCGGATAATTTTGGGTTATCCTCCCAGTAATGGGCTTGCAATACCTCTTATGTACTTTGGTGATTATGTTGTTCACCTTTTTGTTATTCGTGATAACTTTTTGTTATTCGAAAATAACATTCTTTGGGTCGTGCCCAATCTTGTGCTTGCGCGTCTTATGCACTTAATCAAAATGAATTTATTGAAAAAATAAAACAATGAAGGTAGCTAATCTTAACTTTTTTATTGATTTGATATATTTCAAAATACATTACAAAAATTGGTAAATTCAGGTACATTATACATTTTTTCTATTGTCAATTGCTCTTACCCTTTTTATTCTGAGTCTTATGGCCGCTGGAGCTGTGTCTCTTCCGGAACTTTGTTGATGGACATCATTTTTTTTGAAGCTGTGCTTCTAAAAAAATTTCTGCATTTCTTCGTTCTTACGGAAGTCTGCATTAGTGGTTACCCGTGATGGGTTGTCTTGTTCATAATAATTGTAATTTTCTTTCTTGAAGGATTGTCCTGGCTGGATGTGCTTTTGCTACCGCTGTTATTTTCCGCTGGCTTTCCCGGTGTGGGTAATGTCTTTGCGAGTATTCTTTCTCCCCCAATGGGCTAGAATCCTCTTCTTGTCTACTACCCTTTTCTTGGAGAATTTCCTGGTGGTTGCTTCCTTTCGAAGCTGTCGTTTTCTCCTGACGGTATTCCCTGAGGAATTACCAGGCTTGTTATTTTTCCTTGAAGGGTTGGAATGCTCACCAAGTATGCTTATGCTTTTTTAGCAGCGAGCTTGTAATGCTTTAGGGCATACGGGAAGTGCGATAGGCCTATCAAGGATCGTTTCGGAAAAATCAGTCCCTCTGTTTGATGGCACGGCCTGTTGGGGTAGCTTTATATATGTATCCCGACACCCGCAAGTTGGTCATCTTTACCTTAAACTCAGTCTATCCAACCCGATCTGCCTGGATTGGTAGACGTGTGCTTGTTTGGGGGCCGGGCTACAACAAGAAGAAGATGAAGGCGTAATTTTCATCCTTTGTTGCTTTCCGTTGTAAGGGAAGCTTCTTATTGGTTAGGGACTATCTGATGCAATTCATTGTCCATAACATTCTTTTCTACCCTTCCACGAGGACCCATCCTTTTCCACGCTCTATCACTCCCTTTACTACCATTTCACTTCCCTCGTGTCTCCTTGTCCTAGCAGCCACCGAATTTGACCCGTGAGTACCTGCACTGTCTCATTTCCCAACGGTTACTGGGAGTCTAATTGACAGTACGACTCCTGCCGTGGAGGTCGCCATGTTAATTGGCAAGGTACTTGGAGATGTCATAGAAGGAGGTTTGAGTGAAGGGGTGTTATGAGGCATCGTGGTGGTGGGTTATTAGTCATCATTTTAGAATGACTAATTGTTATTAGCAGTCATTTAAGAACATGTTTTGGTTGCCGCATCGTCTGCTTTGCTTTTTTGTTTTTCTTTTAGGGGTAGAGGTTTGGGCTATGTATGAACTTTTTGGAAACAATCGTATGTGAGCGACATGTTGCTATTGAAGGCTGGTTGTATTTCTTCTTCCCTATGTGCCATCACACTCTTCTTTTGAATAACATCTTCAGCTTCCTTCACAGTAAGTTTTATGAGTTTCTTGGGATTTTATTTGTTAAGATGCTTGATGCTAGAGGACAACGTTTTATTTTTTGCCTTTTCTGCCTTCCCCCTTTTTTACTTCACGTATTTATAGCGAAGATTTTACTGTTTCTGCATGCGCTAGCATTTGCTTTTTCCCACTATTTGGTAGGTTGGCACGTGCCTAGGCTCATAGCTTGGGCGCCTGTTTTTCCTGCTAGATTTGACATAAAATTTCTTGGGAAAGAACGTGAATCTGTACTTGCAGGGTTTCTCTCCTTTTTGGTATTTGGATAAGGCTTATCCTTTTGCTTCCGCCCTTTCCTGGTTGTTATCGAGGACTTTCCTTCCCAAGGCCGTATCCTTCCCCTAATTTTTTTATTTCCCACATTGTGGCATTTGTGTTTTGTGTCTGCCGCGACTTGCTTCTTTCGGAGTGTTGCCCTTTCTGGAGCCGATTTTCGTTGAGCTGCGGATTTTTGTACCTTTTATTCTCTGAGAATAATCTCCGTAGGGTCTTTTCATGTATGTTATTAGTCCTATGTACACCCATGGTGTGTTTTGATATTCTTCGTCTTTCATGTTGGTTTCTTTTCATATAACTTTCCACGATCTAATTGTTTTGAAGTAATAGGGCGCTTCTTCAACATTTGTGCTTGCTTCTTGAGTCTTCTCGGTGACTGATTCCTTTTATTATATTTAATTGCTCGCCTCCTTACTTTGTGTTTTGGCTTGGGCCTTTTGAGTCTTTACTTGTTAAGGTTTATGGGATCGGAACTTTTATTCTTTCCGGTGGGTATGCCCGCGTCCGCATTTATTTTATAAGTGTCCCTACTATGTTTCTTCCGCTGGAGTTTTGATTTCATCGCTATCTGGATCTGTACGCGGTTTCGCTGCCTCTGCGTTGAGTGCTTTCACCTTCATTATGAGTAATTTTTGAGTGATTATGATTATTTATTTATTTTTTTTAATTTTTTTTAATGAGGTTCAGCATTTGGCCTTCTCCCGCTGTTCTTCTTCATCTATCATCGGTCCTTTCTTCTCTTTGCTTTTTTAAATGTAAACATTCTTCCGTGGTATGTCTTGCTTTTCCATGAAATTCACAGAATTTACTGTCAGTCTTTTCTTCGATTGCGGTAGCTGGGGACAGATTTGGAGACCTTGCTCTCCTTTGTGCCGATATTTCCCTGAAAGGTTTTTGCGGGTTGCGGAAACCTGTTACCTTTATCTTGTTCTTGGTTTGTTTCTAAATTCCCTTTTAAAGCTTTGCTGATACTTGACTGCAGCTTGCCCTCTTGGTGTTTATATCCATGGCCTTCTTCTTTCGCGACTTCCTGCGACTGTTTCCCCTCTTAGGAAGGAGGTTGTTATATTCATTACTTCATTCATTGACTTTGGGATTATGTCATGTAACCGCTTAATCAGTTCTGGATCAGTAATTGCATGCATGAATCCTGAGATTCTCATAACTTCCGGAGCTCCTTTTATGTCCCTGGTTTCTTCTTCAAACCTTCTTACAAAGTCTTCCGTTAGCTCTCCTTCCCTTTGCTTGATGTGATGAAGCTCCACGGGTTCTTTGATACACTTCTTTTGCTGGAGGAAGTTAGCCAAGAAAGCCTCCTTCAGTTTATCATAGCTGTCTACTGATTCTAGCGGGAGATCATCAAACCAGACCCTAGCGGATCCAGTTAGTGTAGAGTTAAACATGTGGCAACAAGTTGGCATGGCCTATCGTTTTACCTTTGCGGCTGCCTGGAAGATTTTGAGATGATCTTATGGGTCTCCACTCCCATCATATGTTTTACGTTAGTTGGCATTCGTGTTTTCGTTGGCATCTCAAAGTAGCGGATACGTGGAGTGAACGGATCAGTCTTCTTGCAGACCCAGGGCCTAGCCAGGTCGTCATCGTCGCTATTACTTGGTTTCCGCTTTTTGACTTCAGGCCTTCGACATCTACTTCCGTTTGACCCATATCTTGAGCAGTTGCCCGCTTTCCGCGACCGCGCCATTTCGGTTCCATGACCTCTGAATTTTGGCCTTACCGGTGGCGATTGAGAGTCTCGGTAGCTGCTCTCTTCTTTTCTTTCAGCGACATGGCGGACTGGTCTTCTGGGGTCTTTGGAATACACGGAGATACTTTCTTCTTTGTCTCCCAGCCGGTGGAACACACTTTTGCGCGGCCTTTTGAACACTGTTTCCCGTTCGTCTTTTTTCCTTTTAGGTGACCTAGACCGGGTACGTCTTCGACCGTTGCTATCCTGCGTATTCCGATGCTTCAGTGACTCGATTTGTTTCCTCAAGTCTCTTCTTCCCGTTGGCATTTCCGACTCGCGATGATGCGAGGCTTTATGGGGATCCACCCGAGTTGTGAGTGCTTTCACCGCTTTGGCTCTTTCTTCCTGTTTCCGAACTTTCTCTGTCAAAATAGGTAAGATATGATCGAAGTACTTGTCACAATACTTCCGGAGGGCCGCGTCGGACGCAGGCCCTTCAAGATCCGTTGAAGTTGTATGATTTTCTCCTTTCGTTGTATTCCGCAATGTGGAAACAAGAGCGGGAGTTGGCTCGGACCGCGTGCCCATGGTGAGTATTTTCCGGAACGTAGTTTTGTATCGGGTCCCACGGATGGCGCCAACTTGTTAGTACAAAAAGTGTAACGGGTTGTAATGGTGTCAGTGTCGCTTGTTGGATCGGGTTAACAAGCTGTTAGTGGGCTGATCTTGTACTAATCCGAGTAGTTTGATTGAATCCCCTGCACAAGAAGAGTAAACTGTTAGCTTTACCGTAGGGACGGACCCCACGATTAGACTCCGGCGTGAGAGTAAGTACACATTCTTGTCAGAGAAGTAAGAGTATGTGTGTGTAATTATGAGAGAGAAAGTTGTACCTTGTATGGGGATTAGAGCCCCTTTTATAGGCGAGGTTTACCGCTAGGGTTTCCTGGTTACTCGCATATTATAGTCGTTAACTGCCGGAGCCGGACCCTTGTCGGACAAGGTTCCGTATTAATCGCGGATGCGGACACAGGATACCTTTCGTGGCTGGAGGTTCGGTCTGCTAAGTATCCTACGTGCGTCTTTTAGTCTGGACTATAGCCAATTTCGTTATTGGGTTTACTATTGGTCCAGTGTTCGTAGTTATTCTCGTTGTTGGGCCTGGGCCCAGTATGTGTATGGTACGGATTAGGCCCAGTGGGTCTGCTGTACGTACTATACGTCATCAACCTTGTATACATTAAAACTTAGAGATCCTAGTAAATGATATGATATAACGTCTAGTAAAGCGTGGAATCGAAAAGAATCGAATCAACGTCGATAGTACTATTGTATCTAATGATGCGCAAGATAATGAATTTAAAAATAAAATAGCTCTATCATAACCGTGAGGAACTTGGAAATAGTCATGCGAGAAAAACAGTTGTAAAATGATTGGCCATAATGTAAAGACGCAAGTAATTAATGAAATATTGAAGTCTCTTATGATGAGACATGTGAGACTTGAAGTCCATACACATAGTGTAAACTTATTGAATAAATATTCGTCTTTATGAGAAAGCGAAATTAATGTACTAAATTTAGATTTTCGCAAAGACTTGAAAATAATAATGAGACGTGTTCTCATGTGGTGGATCCAGTAAGTATTTTGATATTATATAAGTCTGACAATATGTGAAATATTGATATGCGTATTAAAGAATATAAGTAAGAGCTTGTTTGATGTTGAGATTCCAAGAAAGATATAAATGCATAAAGCATGTCTCGTTATTTGGAATGCTTAAAGCATATAAAAAAAATTCTTAAGAATACAACTTGATCAGATAGAATAAATCATTGTATGAGATCAAACAATATGAGCATTATTGTTACAAATGCCTTGGTCAATATTTGTTAAAAATGAGACATGGAAATGATTATGTTGCCCATGAAATTTTATAAGGACATGATTTGATTATAGTATGTCAATGAAACTCATTGAGAGATTGTGAAGGTGATTAAATGCTTAGAAAATAAATTTGAAATAAAATACAAAGTTTGTATTAGTTTATGAACTAAACATCTTAAGGATAAAATTCGTGTGCATCAAGAAAGTAGAAATAACATGTTACATGTACTTTATGTTGATAGATGACCACTAATGGCGACGTCACATGATGTTGAAAAGGCTCCTTTTAACTTATAAAGATGGTGATACAATATCTATTTGAAAGTGTCATACTAAAATCCATATGAAACATTGATAGCTCTCGTTAGTAGTCATACATGATATATCATATTTTGTTTAAATTTGTAGGCACTATATAACCCATGAAGTACGATGATGTACTTCAATGATATGTATAACATATGTTTAATCATTATGGATATGTGAACGTGTGGAGAACCTTTGTTTATGGGAGAATCAAACATGTTTATTCAATCAAGACACTTAATAGGTTGATATTGAAAAAGTTGGTTTATGATTATTGATGTCACCAACTAAAGAGGTCAAATGATATGATCATCAAGGGAAGTAAAGATTCGTGTTGCACTCTTTTTGCTTTAATCATGGTTTTGTACCCATTGAGTTTTCCTGGTAAGGCTTTTAATAAGGAAACATCCCTAAGCGTATACTCTTTTCTTAACAAGATTTTTGTCTCATTAGGTTTTATCTCGTAAAGTTTTTAACGAGGCCTAATCATTTTAATGGACATTCAAATAGAAGTGTCATGAATATTTATGGAATGGTTTTGCTAACCGCAACTCATTGGGTTGTGATTAAGCCTTATCATTTGTGTAAAATAAAATTTAATGAACTTATTATTTTCATATTTATACATATTTAATTATTATAATTATATAATTTGTTGTTAAAATGAAATGTTTGATGTTAATTAATTATTTATTTTCTAATTAACTGTGGTTTACTCTCTATTATCAATACTACTTATAAAGCATTTAGACACTTCTCTCATATTTAAATTTTAAGACTTCCTAAAATAGAGTTTAAACAAATACAAGTCAAAAAACATAATTTACAAGTATGTAAATCACAAATCAAACTACAAAGACACTATTTCTCACATACAATTAATACATAATTTAAAACACCCCTTCATCAATATATACAATTTCTAAGCACAATGTACAAATACAATATTTTTAAGTAAATACAAGTAAAAAAGCATAATTTATAAGTAATTGAAGCACAATTAAAATTAAAAAAAACATTATTCAACACATACAATTAAGACAATTTAATTAACCAATTCATCAAAATATACAACAATTTAACCATAATGTACAATCTAATAAAGCTTTCAAAACATAAATCTAAAATCCAGCAGCGCAAAACAAAATAACATTTGTTCGTCAAAAAATTTAGTCACAGGATACCCGCCGCCGCATCGCGCGGGTACCCTGCTAGTTCACAACAATACATGCTCTACACTTTGATGTCACCCTCTCAAAGCTAAAACACACACAACTCTGTCTCTTTCTAAACCATCCTTGCCACCACCACGAAAAATCGCCATCACTACTCTAGATCTATAGATCCGACCTTTATTTACATCAACACACAAAGCAAAAACAGCATGGGTCAATGCTTGTCAAACGAAGAAAAAATCATTCCGTTAGAAAACATGGTATGTAAGTTAAATACTTCAGTGGAGCCATATTTATTTAATTACTAGTGTAATGTAATATGTTTTTTTGTTTCTTTTTTTGCAGAATATCACTTTGAAGGTGATGAGTACGGAAAGTTTTACAAGGGTGAGGAACACACTATATGCTAGTGCTACTGAATGTAAGTCCCTTTAACTTTTCATTAAACATCATTAACATATATTGTTTACATAAACTTAGGTAACAGGCTAGGCCTGAATACAAAATTTAACAATTCATATGGCGTCTAACAGTAACAACGCTCCACATGTTTCGAGATGGGACTGTCAAAGCTTCGGGTTTCTTTGATCGAGACAAACTTCTGAAAAATATGAAGAAAGCAAAGAAACAGCTAAAGATGGTGAGTTTTACTTGGGAGAAAGTGGAGACATAATACATTAGATTTGTGGCTGTTTTATGTTTTATGAATTGAAGGTAGAAAAATCTTTGTGTTGTGGTTTTTACTAGCAAATGGGTGTTCACAATTTAGTTTTATATTTAAAATGCTAACGGGAATTTTGTTAACTAGACATCTCAATTATAGAAAGCGAGTTTTTGTAGACATTGCATTCAGTTAGTTACAGTGTACATTCTTAAGCCTAGTGGTATCAACGTGACTACCTTTGGTAGAACTGGAAGCAGGCTCTCTACCTTAGGTAGGGGTATGGCTGTCTACGTCTTAACCTCCCTCATACACCGTTGAAGGCGGTATTGGGACGCATAACGTGGAAAATGGTATTGGGAGTTTTTTTTTTTTTTTTTTTTTTTTTTTTTTTTTTTTTGAAACAGATTTCTTAACGTATTAGGTACACTTGTTTATAATAAAAAGCAAAGATCACGTTATAGTCGTGCGACTAGAAACACATTTTCTATAGTTTAATTTACAACGTACACATAAAAATATAATAAAACGCATGACACTGAGTCGTGCTCATTATTAACTTAGTGGCAACAAATATGCAAATGCCTTCTTTTTTTTTTTTGAACGGCAAAAAAAAAATTACGGCTCTTGTCAAAATCCCAAACTAAACCTAATGTCTAGTAAAAAACCTCTTCACACTGCTTAACAACTGTTGTATCCTACCAACAAGAGCTTCTATAGAATGCATTTCTTGATCCAAAATGATGAAGGGGCTCCTTTCCCAAATCAAGCTTGTTTTAGCTTAGGAAACTTGATTGGGCAGCCAAAACCTGTTTCACGGATAAGGTGCATGATGAGCCAAGAGCATGACCCCTGACTTTGAAAAAAAATGTCTGCGCACACCAGGTCATCCAAACTTTACAAAGCATCCATGATCCCAAATATGAACTGTCCCACAATGGTTTCTTCACGACTCACCCCTAAAGAAGCAAACCAATAATTCAGTTCAGTAAAGATTTTTGTAATGCTTTAGAAACAAAAAATAGAGTAAAAAATACTCACTAATCTAAAGTTGATATTAGTTAGTGATTTTGTCAATAAGATAATTAAAGGGCCAGATGTGTCAATTTTGACCCAGTTGCTTGAGAATGGGTCGATTTGGGTTACACTCTATCTTTAATGTGTCAAATGAGTAATTTCTCAAAATTTAGTTATAAAAGGATAATATTGTAAAAATGGAGTTTTGGTAATCAAGTTCTAACAAACCAGTTATTTATAAAACAATTTTGATAAAAAAATGTTTCAGGCGAAAGATTTTACCGGTTTGACTCAAATATGTCTGGACATCATCCAACCACCCTTTTGCCACCTCTAACCAGGGTTAATCCACAAGACATGCAGATTTGAATCGGTATATATATATTAAGCAATCATTCAAAGAAAGTATTACCCAAAGATCATAGATTAAATAGGCAAGGCTCACAGGCAAAAGTACCTCTACGCAAGAAACAAAGCTTCCAAATAGTCATCAATATAAGCAAGGCACGGCCAATGATCTGTTCTGATCCGAACTAAGGTTGAACTAACCCCAACTTCCATTTGAAAAAGAAGATGGGACGTTGGTGGGAGGAATATCAAAATATGAAATCGACCCAAGTTTCTTTTACTGATATGAAGACTACTCCCTCTCTCATCTTCCTCCTCATCATACTTAAGATAAAGTGGGCCCTCCTTAATATTCGGATCCACAGCAACAACATCGAGACCAGAACCCACAGCATCATCATTCCAAATAATGTCATTTATAATCCCTCCATCTTTAACAATATTAATTAGCGGGTCACCAATGACATTAACAACAAAAGCTGATAAATTCTTTTCAATAGCTTGAACTAATGAAGCTGCAGGAACTTCAAGAAACTTTACAGATCGTGTTCCATTGACAGCTGCGACACCTTTAGCTCCTTTTAAAGGAAATGTCTCTCTTCCAGTACTTGATGAACTACTACAAGCTTCCCATAAAGCATTAAACAAGTCCATGTAATATCGAGGTACACCATCATCATGAATGTCGTCTGGTACAAGAGCTTTAAGAAACATGTCCTCGATGCCTACAGTAATGCTTTGAAGGTGACCACAGATGATCTGACCATTTTCTGCATGTGCTTCTATTGTCACATCGATAAGACCAGGTGTTGGTTCTCTCGGTTCAAACTCAATCAAAAAGGGTGCTTTAAAGCTTTCTTTTTCTTCCTCTTCCTCTTCACCTCCATGACCATTGCCCACAGGCACAATATCTAGTGAATCAGTTTGACTTTCACTTGAAGGTATCTTATTTTTCGTAGGTTCTCCAAGAAGAAACGGTATACGACAAGGTTTAATAGACCCGAATGGTGCTGAAGAAGAAAACTTGAGAACTGTAGCATACAATGCAGGAACCCCCATCAACCCCAGAAAAACCATTTTCTTGTGAGTTGTTTCCCCATACTCGATTAAAAGGTTCCGACTGAAAGCTCAGTGTACAGGATATTCCAATTTTGATACCCGACATGTGTCTGAAATCAGGAATTGATGAAAAATGTCTCCTCAATATTTCGACAATTGCTGAAACTTTTGAATCTGTCACACGTAGGGGTTCCTGTGATTGATTGGGCCCTTCAATTGCAGGAATCATTGGAATATCGGCATTGTTATCAGGTGTTTCTGATTGCCCTGATGGGGTATTATTATATGTAATGACTTCCAAATGACGGGAACTGTCACCATTATTGCCAAAAGAAGTAAAAGATAAGGACCAGGACTGTTTGACCAAAAGTGGAACTACTCGCTCAAGGTGGATGTAGGATGAGATATCTTTTGATTTCTTAGAATCATAAGAATATCTAGGCGACTGAACGCTGAAGAATGAGCTGGAATGAGAAGTTGGAAGCTGATCACCAGTGCTGAGTAGCTGTCTGAGCTTATTTCCTGGTACACTCAGCAGCATCCGCAAGTATATTCTGAAAACACCTACATATCAGTATTGAATTGATGATTGAAAATACTTTAATCAAAATAGAGAAGGATTTTGGTTCTTGATACCTTGCATTGTCACGGACCTCGAGATCAGGAAAATGAAGGCTAGTAAAAGCAAGGAGACGAGATATTCCAAGTAAGTATCGAGAGGTTTGATGATGCATCAGTATTGTCCGACAAAGAACAAGAACTTTGCTTCCCTGAGACCACGATGTCAATCCTGTGTTTGGACCATGGTTTTCAACTAGAATACTCATGTATTTACCATATAGCTCTAGCAATCCACCTGGTGGAACCGTCTCATTTTCAGCAATTTTTTCAAAAAGTGGGAAATAAGATCCCAGTCGATAGTCTATGTCAACCTTTGGAAGCAAATGATTACTAAATGTTTGAAGCAGACGCACTCCAAAAAAGCGGTGCTTATGACACCTTAGCAAGCGGTTGACAAAAGCTACGATAACAGGAATTAATCCACGGGACTCTAACGTCATAGTCACTAGCCTCCTCTGCACAATGAAAATTAAATGCAAAGATATAAGAACAATACTGGTTTAGAATTCATATAGTATGACACGCCATAAAGACACCACCACCAGCCTCTTTTAAAATGTCGTTCTACTAATTTAGGAATATAATCACAAGGCCCCTATAATGCCATTATACTTGCTTACAGATGCTTCTATCTTTTGACAATAAATGGTTAGTATTAATATTACAGAGTAGCTTTTCATACGGGAACAAAACGAAGCCTATAATTTCAACATACACATTATTTTAGCTTACGAAGTTTTTAGTAGGCTAAGAAAAGGTCAAATTACCTAATAGAAAGGCATATTAAGGCATATAAAGGAATGTGTACAACCGTTGCCCTAAATATATTACCTCATTAGCTTCCAGATAATGCAAAGATCAAACAACATACCGGATTGTGGGTGGTGAACTATAAAATTCCATTTGACAAATTTAGCACATGAGACAAAAAGCAGCTACATAGTATGCAATAGATATCTAACGGCCCTAAATTGCCACCATTACTTGATTACAGATACTTCTATCCGTTTGACAGTTAGTACTGATATTACTGACAAGAACTTTTCATATATAGGAACAAAACAAATCCTAAAATTAAACATACATTAATAGCATTTATAAAGTTCCTCGTAGGCTCAACCAAAGGTCAGCATACCTAATCTAAAGGCATATTCTAGGCTTATAAAGAATGTTTATATCCGTTACCATCAATATATTACCTAATCGAAAAGCAGAACATAGCTATAATAGGTCTTACATTGTTACCTCTGAAGCATGGAAAATTGTCGACTCCACAAGAACACTAGCGGAAGAAACAGCATCTGAATGCGAAGAAGCACCTATCAAAAGTTTATGAAACGTACGAAATGCAACAGAAGTTTCCGTGCTCCATGGTGGCAACCACTTATAACCTGATACGGACTCAAGACCATGTTCAAAAAGCTTCACCACCGACACTTCAGAGCTATTAATATCCGAAACTATATGCCCATTTGCATCGTTTAATCTAGACATATCAAGTAGAATCGAGCAATACGCAATCAAGTCAAGTTTCGACGCTTTCAAAGCAAGTGGGTCAAACACACTTGGATAGAATCTCAAAGCTGTTGCATAAATCTTCTCTTTAATAACCTTCCTTTTCGACATCACCAATCCCATAAATCCCAACAACCAATGAAGTGCAAGCAATCTAAAAACCAAAACATGTTGTGTTTCCCTAGAAATAAGCAAAAGCCGACTAATAACCTCATTTTCTTGGCCACTAAACGCATCCGGAAACTGCAAAAACATTCCTAAAAACGCATGACAAAGCAACATATCAAACATATAAAGCAACCCCGAAAACTTAACCTTCAACAACGACGCTTGCAAATCCAACTCCACTGCTATAGGCATCACGATAGACATAAACTCAAACAAACCAAACGTGGTCAAAAACTGCGGCCACTCTAGCAAAAACGACATTACTCTCCTCAAATCCTTAACACCCAACCCCTCCCTATCCCTCTCCCTCTCCCTTTCGCCACTCAAAAACTTTGGCACATTAAACGGCACCAACGGAACTGCCGTCCCAAAAACCGACACATTAACCTTAGTCACCACGATCCCTTTCACCACATTCGCCAACAACAAAACATAGCTTTGCCCAACGTGCGTCTTCTCATTTTGACACAACAACCATAAATGCCCAACCGTCTCACACAACAAACCATTACACTCCTTCTCCAGCTCACTCAAACACTCGCACGCCACTCCACGCAACCCCCGGTCCCACCCGTAACTACTCCTGTTCACTATCCCTAACAACACCTCCACCAACCCCTCCAGTTGACTTTCAAAAGTCAACCGTTGACTTTCGAACTCGTTGTCTATAGTCAACAGTATGAAGATGGAAGTGGTGGAAATGAGGAGCTGTTCCTTTAGGGCGCACGTGACGGTCACGTGATCGATGGGTTGAGAGATGACGTGGCTAAGGGTGTCGAGTAACTTGGGTCAAAATGTGTGGGGTTTGGGGTGGTGGTGATGACGTGGCGTACAGTAAGGTGGTGAGGTGTTGTTCTAAGAAGATGATGACGTGGAGCTTGAGGTGTAAAGGGGTGTCTTTGCGGGTGATGGTGGTGAGGGATTGTTGGATTAAAGTGGGCCCAGTGGTGTGGTGTGATGGTGGGATCTGGGTGTGGTTGTTGTAGTCGATCGGGTTTCGAGTTTAGGCACGTTTTTATACGTTTTCTTAGGTTTTCGTTCGTTTTTATACGTTTTCGTCCGTTTGTATACGTTTTCATCCCTTTTTCTTACATTTTCATACGGATAAAAAAACGTGTAAAAATATAAGAAAACGTATAATATTTAAAAAAACGTATAAAAACGGATGAAAACGTATGAGAACGTAATAAAAAGTACAAAAACGGACGAAAGCAGAAGAAAACGAGATAAAAACGTATAAATACGGATGAAAACGTATAAAAACGGACAAAAACGAATTAAAACAGACAAAAAAATGAATAAAAACGTATGAAAACAGATAAAAATGTATCAATACAGATGAAAACGTATAAAAATAGATGAAAACTAATAAAAACATATGAAAACGAATAAAAATGGACGAAAACGGATAAAAACGTATAAATACGGATGAAAAAGTATAAAAACAAATGAAAATGGATGAAAACGTATAAAAATGTATGAAAACGTAAAAAACAGACAAAAACGGATAAAACGTGAGAAAAACGTATAAAATCAGACAAAAACGTACAAAAACGGACCAAAATATAAAAAAATGTATGCAACGGGCGAAAACGTATAAAAACGTATTAAAACGGATGAACACGTAAGAAAAACGGATGAAAACGTATAAAAACGGACGAAAACGAATAAAACCGGACGAAAACGTATAAAAACGGACAAAAACGTAAAAAAACGGACGAAAACGGATGAAAACGTAAGAAAACGTGCCTAAATTTGAAAATCTTTAAATTATAAACGTCCGTTATGGTAAAGGACTGACGAGGCAACAGTTTTTAACCAAAAGGGCTAAAAGTGTAAATTATAACGGAACTTACTTAACAGCAGTTAAATAAAGGATCATAGGTGTTATTCTTTTCAAAGATAGGGATTATCGATGCATCTTTAAATTTTCAAGGACTGTGAGTGAAACTTTAGACAAACCTTAGGGACCATCCGTGTAATTTACTCTAGGAATTATATACAAAAAGTTCTTCTGTTTTAATTTTTGGGTCCAACGAGTGTTTTTCTCACATTGGCTCAAGGTTTCCTGACATTGTGGGGTCCAACAAGTGGTTTTCTCTTTACATGCTTTTTATTTTTATTTTATAAAGTAACAAAATCAAATCTTAATACTTTTATTAATTAGTAAAATATTATTTTTATTTAATTATAATATTTTCTTTTACCTCATTTTTTTCTTTCCCTCTTACATCAAATTCAAATCCTAAACCAAATTTAAATCAAAATCCAAATCCAAATCCCAAACCCAACTATATACCAAACGGGCCCTAATTCTTCTATGGTAGTGGTCGAAGAAAGTGAATCTTTATGCTTACAGAATGTTTTCACGTAACATTAGTTATACCAGTTAAACATGTTGATCAATGCATATTATTCCAAATCTATTTTTACAAAATACCCTTTATACACTTTAACTTAGCTTATACTAATTTTATTTATTATTTTTATTCTATTTTTATTTATTTTTTTACATATTTATTGTCGTAGGCATTTATGGATAACCATTGAAGTTGTTGGTTTTGGTTTGGCATACCATAGGAGAATCATAGCTTAAAACATCTTTAGGAAAATCAATAATAGTAAACAACTTATCATATTTATTGCATCAAACAAGTTAGCAAACAACTTATACAAATCAGATTACATGGAAACGGAAATGTTTGAAAGTTTATTATACATGCACAACACACTTGCAGATAAATTAAGTAGAAAAAACTAAAATAAAGCAAGATGCTTTATGACTGAACCATCCACGAAACAACTGAATTTTTCAATCTCCATGGCCTATCACACAGCACTGCTGTAAAAGGGAAAAAATAAAATAAAATTAGTTTCTACAAAGACAACCTAGCAAGACATAAAAAAAAGGACACATCCAATGCATAATGTGAATTACTGGAATGTTTTATAGGCCTCTTTAAGTGTAACGCTTTGAAGATACTTGAAAAAAAAAAAAAAAAAAAAAAAAAATCTGAATTTATTGGATTAATTTGACAAGCGAACTATTTTGACCAAACCGGTTTTGACATATAGGCATCTGTTATGCTTGCTGCTACCAGCCTAAAAAAAAGCTGCATATCCTTATGTACATATATGCGTATATAATAGTATACATAAGAAAGAAAGTGTGTTGAAGCAATTACCTTAACTCTGGATCAGTAGGTGGTTGAATTAACGGATGACGCCACTTATCAACAGATGCCATTTCGTGCTGATCGAGTACTGGTAGTTTGGGTGTTCCAAACACTTCTAGTATCTTTGTAGTCCGAGCAAGAATTTTGACCGCAGCCTCAACACTCGCCTCCCGTTTCTCTATTTCCTTCGCATGGCATTTTCTTGTAATGACTTGTGGTATGTTGGAGAAGCAAGCAAACAATATATCTGCAATCATGCTAGATAAAAGTTGGAAAAAATCTACTTCCGTACTCAGTTGGGTTCCGTTTTCGTATTTAGACAAGATTGAGCGGGAAATACTTTGCATTGACTTGCAAATCATCAACTTATGATCAGGATAGTTCTCCAATGGTTCCACTTCCACATCGACAATGGTACTTTTGCTTGTCGCAATGGCTTCTTCTGCTTTATCATCAAACCATTTAAGAATCTGTGTCGGTGTTTTTCCCTGAAAGGCATCTCTTTTCAAAGAGGTCTCCAACCACTTGCACTCGGCTTTTACCTTGTACCAGAAATCCATAGTTTTCTTATGCACATTTGCATATTCATCTTCACTGTGAAAGCCTTCTTCCACAAGATGAGTGTACTCAAGAGCTTGATCAACACTTTTAATCAACCAATCAATTAATTGGTCCTGAGTCTCCTGCCTATCAGGGAAAACAATGGCAATGCATGTTAAGGTAATTACCGGTAAGCTCCAACTTTTAAGCTCAACAGAAGGCGGAATCTGAACTTGACCAATGGCAAAGTTCTGGCCCTCTTTGAATCCATTAGACTTCTCAAGCAGCTCTAACAGATTGTTATTTTGTTTCTTCTTGGCCTTTTTGACCAACCTATCCATAAATTTATTGAGATAATGCATGGCATATCTATAAAGCCTTATATCACCTCCAACACACAAAGCATTGTTTTTGAGGTCTTCATCTTCTGATGAAGCATTGGGTCTGTTATAAATCCATTGAAATACGTCATTAATTACTAGAGGGGTTAGCCCTAGTAATTTGTATATTAGAACAAATACAAACTGAAGCATAATAAGAAGGTTAAAAAAAGAGCCTCTCACTGTATGAACAACTCTTTCTGTTCTACGACCAGCTGCAGCTGGAAGAGGTATATGCCTTCCTTTCCATTCACACAATTTCGCGTACCAAAAGTTATCTACTTTTGAAAAACTATACTCATTCAGTAAGATTCTTGAGCTGTTAAAATATCTTAGTAGTAGAGTAATGTCACCTACTACGATACCAATTAGTTGCACTACAAGAATGACTTTCATCGACCACTTATAATCTGACCCAAATTTTTCCTCAAATGCATTTCTAATACATAGCATAATTATGTATGTAATTGAACTAAGCATGCATATATGTATAGAAGCAGCGAATAATGGACCACTAGTCAAAACAACATGAAGGCTACCAGTGTTTGCCATGATCCAGTAATTGGACACATGTTGTTTTAGTTCCACAAGTGTAGTAGGTTCCTTACTAACTAAGGCTTTCCTTCTGACTTGATACTTGGATTCTAGAACTTTTTTCAATGATGGAATGGCTACAGCTGCAGACACCGATATCATTAGTAAAAAGAGCATTGACCCTATATAGAGGAATGCCATCCTTACAAAGAAACCTTTGAAAATCCGTGTATCTTGCTTATACCCCCCAATGTGTAATTCATCATTGGTTCGTTCTAAAAGTTCATGGAGTTTTGAACGATCAATCACACCAGTAACTATCTCAATTAAGAGATTCCCAGTTATGGTGATCACAAAAATGGCCAAACCTATGAGGTTTGAAACAAGGGTCTTGTTATTCATCGATGCCAAATTTGGAATCAAATTAGCCATCATTGTGCACATAAATACTATGCTTCCCAACTTCGTTGCCTGATCTAGGTAACCTGGCATTGAACCAGTCATATCTAGGGGCAATTTCATTGCGATGCTAAGCACAGTAATAGTAGCACTATTAAGAGAAAAATATTTATATGGAATTTGACGTACTCTGTTCGGAACAAAGCACAAATCAGCCACCATGGCAAAGACGCAAAGAGCCGATCCTAAAGCGATGTACATCCCGATCCCCACCAGAGGTCCGCTGAACTTGTCGTCAGCATCCTTTTCATATGCCACGCCACATAATCCAGACAAGTTAAAGATAAGAGGATCATCGGTTTTATCAGGATTTAAATTGAACTTTTTGAACAACTGGGTTACAGTAGTGTTACAGTGCTCACCAGCCATCCTTATATGGTTTAGCCAAGTAGTAGGTTGTGTTTTTATTTTAATGCATGCAAATGATAGTAAGTGTTTACAAATGTTTACTATGATCTACTGCATGTGGTGTATACACACTCTCGGCATGCAATATTTATATGCAAGCCCGTGAGCCTAAGGCGGCTTACGTTATTTTCTACTCCTACTATTTATTTAATATTTAAATATTACATCATTACCTTTGGAAGATGGTACGAAATTCAGGGTGAATCGAGTTGAGCCAACAACTAGTTTTAGGGGTGTTCACAAATCGGGTAATATCTACATAAATCGAATTAAAAATGATTTTGGCAAAATGAAAACTGGACCAAACTGAAAACCGAATTTACATAAATATATATCTCTTTTATATATTTATATACAATTAAAAATATTGAAACTCTTTGCTAGTATTAATATAATATATTTTGAGTTTTTTTTTTTTTTTTTTTTTTTTTTTTTTTTTATCTAATCAATATATTATATTATTACTTCTAAAAACGGATTACAATAAGATGGCAGGCAAACGGCCAACAAGCTGTGCCGCAACCCCTTTTTGAATAGCAAAACCAATTCTACTAAAAATGAAATTTTGTGACTTAGGGGTCGCAAAATTACTCAGAACGTGCCAACCTATGTATATAGGGGAAGCTGTTTCTGTTTTTGACAATGGCCTTCGGAAGGCAATAGAGGCCATTGTGGTTTGTGGGGGCCCTTTTTTTGGGGATTTTCAATGGAGGCTCGCATCCCTTCCGACTCGGTTTGGTGGGTTGGGTTTATGTTCGGCTGAGGATGTATCTACTTATGCTTTTGTGGCCTCGAGGGCGCAATCTTGGAGTTTGCAGGATCACATTCTTCGGGGATGTGGTATTGACGGGGTTGACTCTGATTATGGGTATGCAATGGATCGCTTGCGCATGTCCCTTCCTGATTTCGATCTTAGCGGTTTCTCTAACAAGGACACCGCCCCACCTAAAGCCCAAAATGTTTTGGCGTGTGCCCTTTTTAGTGGAATCGTCCGGAGTTTGGGAGAGAAGTTCGATTTATCCCCTCGGCAAAAAGCGGTGTTTGAATGTCTCCGAGCTCCTCATGCTCAAGATTTCTTGACGGTTATCCCCATTGAAGGGCTAGGCCAACATATGTCGGCCCTGGAGTACCGGACTATCCTTAAGTACCGGCTAATGATCCCTCTGTTTCCGGCTGATGAGCCTTGCCCAGTCTGCCGCAAGGTTTGTTTAGATTCCTTTGGCGAGCATGCGATCCATTGCAAGGAGTTACCGGGTTTCAAATACAGGCATGATTTGGTTAGGGATGTTCTGTATGATGTTCTTAAACGAGCAGGAATTTTTTCTAAAAAAGAGGCCCCTGTGAACTTTCTGACAGATCCGCTTGAAGGGAGGTCTACTTTACGGCCAGCTGATATACTTGTGTTTGGATGGGCCGGGGGGAAACATGCTTGTGTGGATCTTACCGGAGTGTCCCCTCTTGTTGGGCTAAGGGACAATGGGTTTGTTGCGGGACAAGCGGCGTTGAAAGCTAACGGAATCGAACAAAGTTGCTAAACACGAGAAAGCTTGTTTAGAGAATCAACACGTATTTACCCTTTTGCTCATAAATCATAATTATAAGTTTCCTTTATGCATGCAATGATAATAAGTGTATACTAATGTTTACTATGACTGCTGCATGTGACATATTATATACTGTATATATACACAGACTCAGTATTGTTATTACTCCGTATATGCAAAGTTCGTGAGCCTAATTAAACGTGCAGGCGGCTTACTTTATTTTCTGTTTCTATTACTTGGTGTATATTATAGTTACATGCATGATCACCTTTGGAAAATGTTCTTAAATTGGTGGGTTTTCTAATCTCTTGGACACTGATCATAGTGAGTGGTTACATGATTACGGTTTCATCTAAGTGATTTGAGTTGGAGCCAAAAACTGGTTTATGATCATGTATAGTTGCTTTAGTCAAAAGTTTCCGCAATTCATAAACTTATTGTCACAAAAAATGTCTAATAAACAAAATCGGTTGACAGAAATCATAACAACTTTTTCTTCGTTGTATTGCGTGTACCCTGCTACGTAATAGTAATAATAAAGTATTATATCCAAAAGTCTTGGTCATGCCTAATCACATGATAAATAGACAACGTGGTCTAAAACCAAAAAAGGAGGGCTGCTGTGACTTTGAGTTTGGGTGGGTCACACCAAAAGACACAAGCCAAAAAAAAAAAAAAAAAAAAACTCGACTACTAAGCTGCCATGAATTTGCTTATACCCTTTCACAGTTTCACTAATAGAAAAAAGAAAAAAAAAATATTTTACCCGCAATACCGGCGAAACCTGCAGGCAATATCGACAAGATCTGAGAAGGCACATCACAATCTACAGGTAACTCGGTAAGACTTGGGAAGGTGATGCACATAATACAACACATCTCAAACATCTTTCAATAATAAAAACAAATTTCAATAGTTGTCAAAAGAATTAAACCACTAATGAGAATATTTTCTTAAATGCAAACCTTATTGTAAAATGTTTGAATGAAAAATTACTATTATAATCGAAAACTACTAATTTACATTAAAGACCTAAATTATGACTATTTTTAAAAATAAAATAAGTTCCGTGAATTTTCATGTATTTTTTTTCTTGTTATATATTTAGATTATGATTAATTTTTTAGTAGGGGTTTTGAAAAGATGAAGGTAGAAATTTTTTATTTAGTAAAAGAAATTGTTGTCCCATGATAAAATAAACTCACCTCTACGTAAAAAAAAGAATCATTACGTGAAGATGGGTCAAATAATGACATTTTCATTTTTGTGTTCTCGACATCATCAACAACTAATGAGGTCGTGTCATTGTTGACGTCCGACTTTAACAATTACAATTATTTTTTCCGCTTTGATATTGTTGCATCGCGCGGGTATTGTGATATACAAAACATATAAACTTGATTGTATAAATAATGAAAATTGTTTTGCACACTTTTATTTTAGACTAAAATACACCGTTGGTCCCTAAACTTGTCACCGCGCTTCGCGATGGGACAAACCTGGGCATTATCATCGTGGGGAGTCCAAAACTTGGGTTTTTAATGCCAAACTAGTCCATTGATCAATTTTCTGTTAATCAACGTCTGTTAATTTCCCCATATGCCTTGCACATGAGGGTAAAATGGTCATTTCATTGTTTTGGTGGTAAGACTGGTTCAATCAATCCAACATTTTTCAACATCAATTCTTCAATTCACAACAAATCAAGCAATCAAGAATTGAAAATTAAATGTCAATTAGTGGCAATTCATCATCGTACTATTGCTACAGATGCAATCAATTCATAACCCAAATAACAAACTCAGATAATTCATCATCTTTAGTTTGCCCCAATTGCAACGGTGGCTTTGTTGAAGAAATTATAACCGGTTTTCTTTCCCACAAGATCAGGTCAAGAAGATGCGGGAAGAGGTTATAAATATGATCCCGGGGCTAATTTATGCAGACCCTCGTTCAAAGCTAGACTCTCATAAAGATGCTTTTGACGTATGATGCGCTCCAGAACAGTCAAGGTTTATCACACAAGCCTGCCACTTGTGAATGGCAGACCGTAACAAGCTTAAAACGGCTCAGGAACGAATGCAATGAAGATCTGAGGAGTATAGTGTTTCCCCGGGTCGTTATGTCCCAGCGAGCTATGCGATGAATTATCAAACGTTTAGTGATCGAGGAATTTGAACGGAAAAGGATTTGATTGATATTATAACTACAGGAAAAGCCAACAAATTACAACGGCTTAAATGCAAATTAAAGGAAATTAAAAAGATAAAATCTATTAAATAAACGCTATCACTATAATTAAAATGATGTTTTTGTTTTTATGTTTTTATAAAACTGAATTTAAAAACTACGCGACGTACAAAATAAAAAGTGAAACTAAAGCAATATTAAGCCTAAAAATATGAAAATGATGTTTTTACAAACCTGATGATAAAATAAAATTAATAGAAAAAGAAAATTATTTTTATAACTAATTATCTAATTATTATTAATTAAACACTATTTTTAACTATTTAATAATTACCTAAAATACAAGAAATTAGGAAATAAAGCTAGAAAAATAAAATTAAGACTTAGAAAAATCTAAAATATCAAAATAGAATTTTCAAAACTATTTTTGCATTTTTCTGATTATTTTTCTATTTTCTAGGAATTTTAAACTATTTAAAACTAATTAAATTATTTAAAAATACAAATTTAACTAGGAAAAATATGGAAAAATACTTTTTTGTCTTTTTTTATTTATCTTAACTTAAGAAAAATGAAAAATTATTTTTTTGAAGCTTTTCTTAATTTTTTGTATTTAAAGCTAATTAAAAATACTTAAAAACTAATTTAAATTGAGAAAAATAGCAAAACAACTTGGAAAAATCTGAAAATTTCAGGAAAAGTCTAAAATAATATTAGGAATATAAGAAAAATGGCAAAACAGGTGCTTATGTGCAAGATATTGAAGCTGATGTGTAAGTGCTTAATGGAATAAGCACTTGAATAAGCAAATGGAATCCAAAGGCTACCAAACCAAAATAGAAGCTCTAATATGCTAAAGTAACCAAAATGGAACAAGTTTCAACAAGCCACAACCTCTGATAAGTTGATAGCACAGATTTGATGAAATGAAATTTAAGCTAAAAACAGATTTAAGGGGGCTACTTTAAGCAAGAAAATAAGCTTTTAGATAAGCTGGAAATGAAAAGCAAAAGAAGGGCCTAAGACTAGACCTGGGTGAGAGCATGCAAACCAAAAATTAGACCTAGAGGTGCTCTGATGAGCCTTGTGCAAGACTTGCAAGAACTGCAAAACCCCTGTGCAGGCTTGATGCCCTGCACAGGGCAACTGACCTCATTTTGAACAGCTTATTTGGGTCTTAAATAAATTCAACAAAATTATACAAAAATGGCAAAAAGAAACTAGGGCAGTAGAACTTTTAAAAGCCACAAATATCACTGAAATTGACTCAGAAATGAGTCCATGAAAATTCCTTCTTGTTGAGCTCAAAACTGGTTTTGTGCATATTTTGACTTTGAAGGATTTGAAATGTTTGACTATTATGAACTTTGAAGCTAATCTTTGGACTGATTATGATATGAATACATGAAATAAGACTGCTGCAATATTTATCTATGTGATTCAAACACAAAATAAGATTTTGAGTTGCAAAATCTTTAACAGTGCACAGATTAGGACAATTTTGAAGTAATTTTGACTTTAGAGCTTGCAGGCACAAGTCAAAGACAGAAATGAGTTTATTTGGACTATTAAAACATTAACCAACAACTAATTTCCATGGCATAAACCTGTAGGACAGATTAATACATAAAACCAAACACCACTTTAATAGTCTGATATGCAAATAAATTGACCTAACCACTGTTCCAGCTTGTACCAATGATTGAACTGAGTAAAAATGACCTAAATGTAACTACTTAAACAGGTTAAAACTACCAATGAGCAAAGATACATAAAATGCAAAAATGGCTTGAAATGAAAATGAGCAAATCACTCACATGTGCCCAGCTGATGTGCAGCTTAAAACCAAATCCCAAAACCACTAAACTAAACCATTTCCAACCCAAATCCAAGCTGCATCATCCCAATATCCATCACCACTGCCAAATTCACCCATATTGACTTTTTGTTGACCAAGAACCAAAATTGTTCAAAACTACAATGTCAGCTTATAGAAAGCTTTGAAAAACTTGTTTAAGCTTGTTTTAACTTAAAAATCAGCTACTAAGAGCCTGAACATGGGATTTGAAAACTGAGATTGTCAACAGTGACTCATAAACTTGGAAATTATATGAAAACTTGAATTGATGCTTAACAAAAATGAGAAATTAACTTGAATGTGATACAAAGAACTGAAGTTACAACATTTTTTTACTAAACTAAGACATTTAAGTAAAAAACGACATTTAAGGAAAAGAATAAAACTAACTACTCCTTTGAAACTGCTTCTTTCTTCTCTTTTATAGCTCAAAGTGCTTTCTCTCTCTACAATGAGCAGTTCCCACCATTTTTCTGACCTTTGGATGGTTTAGAGGTGATCTTGGCCATTGAGTGGCTTTTGGCGGGAAATACTTATTTGGCAGTGGGGAAGAGATTGAGTGTAAGGAGGGGCAGTAATTATTGTTTCTTGGTTTGTAGTTGAGGGTGGAGTAATAAGGTGGAAAAGTGAGGAGGGGGGGATGGAGAAAGCCTGGTGTTGCAGGCTAAAGGTTGAAGAAAGACAGGGATAAGGTTTTTTTGGCGCGTGTAGTGTTAGTCAAACCACATTTGACCGGGCTTAATAATAAAGAGAGGGTTCAAAATGCAATTTGACAGGGGGTCCAAGGTCTAGGTAAGGTCCAAATTTGTTTGTAAAGGTTAAAAGTACAAGGACCTAGAGTGTAATTTCTGAAATTGGGAGGACCAGAACTGCCAATCTTGCAAAGTTGTTTCCAAGGACTGAAAATGACAATCTCAAAAAGTATAAGGACCAAACTTGCCATTTTGCAATTTTCCAGGGGCCATTTCTGCCAAATTTCAAACTTGAATGACCATTCTTGTAATTTTCTCAAACTTTTTATATTTTTCACCAAAGGACTAAATTTGACAACTTATGATTTTAAAAGGACCTTTGGTGACTTTTCTTTTGAAATTTTGACTCAGGGACTATTTTTGACAATTTTTGAAACTTGGGGGACTGAAACTGCCAATTATGCAAACTTTGCTCATTTTTCATCTGATTTTAAACATTTTGCATCTGAAACATATAAAATGCAATTTTGGAATATTTTCAGTATTTTGATGCATTTCTGAGCATTTTTAAACGTTTTGCAGTTCAGATTTGACTAAAAATGATGAGTATTTACACACTCATCAATCCCCCACACTAAACTATTGCTAGTCCCTAGCAATCTTTTGAGAAAAACTTAATGGATTTGAATCTCTTTACCAAAAGCCATTACTTCTGGAGTAGCCAAATGTTTCAGTTCAAGTAAGAACCATGGTACACCGATAACCATGTGATTTTGAGCAAACCACCAGCTTTCAACGGTTTTGATTTGTCTTTACCAGAAGCCGTTTGCTCTGGACTAGCCAACTCTTAGATAAATTATCAATATTATCTTTGGTGAGTCGATTACCAATTATGGTTTTTCCACTGCCTTTACCACAAGCCATAAACTTGCGGGCTAGCCAACTCTTCACTTTTTTGGATATGATGAGCTGAATACCATACAATTTTGGGCAAATTGCAAGCCGTCAACGGATTTGAGATATCTTTACCAAGATCCGTTTGCTCCTGGATTAGCCAATCCTTTTGTTTATTAGACAAGGCGGACTGATAACCAAATGAGAAAGTGTAGAACACTTACTCCAAAAAAATGGCCAAAAACAGGGGGATTGGGCGGATAAATACATGATAAAATTCGTGAGAATACCCCCCCACACTAGAGATGAATATTGCCCTCAATATTCAAAGTACCGGCGGTTATGCCGAAACAAAGAACGTGAAAGGGAAATACTACGGCCATTATTTAAAAAGAAGATTTTTTTTTTTTTTTTTTTTTTTTTTTTTTTTTTAGAAAACTTATATATATATATATATATATATATAACATGTGGGGTAACTCCCCCACACTAGGATGGTACACACGGGTGAAAACCCATGTTTAACTACTGTTTTTGGTTACCGAGTCGCTAGCTTGACTCGACCCCGAATTCATTGGTTCATGGGGAAGCAAAGTGGAAGAAACAATCTCCATCGGACTTTCATTCAAGATGTTTGGACAAACATTTGAAGCACGTGAAAGTTCCACACCGATGAGATATACAGAGAAAGACCCGGCTCACAAATGATAAATGAAAATGCCGGGGTCAAAGATAGTGTCTTCATTCCCGAAGGAGTGAAGATGAAGGGAAATCACAAGATATTTGAGGAAAGGAAGAAAGGTCTTGATAACAATCAAGATCCATTCTTCATCCTCAAATGCAGACGTATCGGGAGGAAGGGTGAAGGTAGTATTATTAATAAGCAAACTCATACGATAGAGTACACCTTCCTCCAAGCTAATATCATCCTCAAGATCAAAATAGAAATGATCATGTTCCGGAGGAGATATGTCATGAGAGAGTTCACCGGAGAACTCTTCATGAAGAGAATCATTCACATAAAGTGAAATTGTGAACTCTTGTTCCATTGTGGGCTCATCACTATCCTCAGTCTGAGTATCAAAGAGTGGATTCTCAGAAATTAGAGTGAATTCAGAGTCGAATTCAAATAGAGGATTGGTGAAAGTAGCTTTGAATGTTTTGGGAACAAAGTGATCGACATTCTCAATTGGACTGTTAGGATCAGAAGTGAGTGAACGATCATTATCAATGAGACTTTCAGTCTCTCCCAGATCGGCTTCGAAATCAAAGAGTGGATTGATGTGAGTGAGTTCATCGGAGAACTTCTCAAGAAGAGGGTCAGCATCAGATTGTGGAAGTGATGCCTCAACGTACTCGATGTTTCCAAAGGAAGCACAATCGTCGCTAAAATCGGAAAAAGTTTCCAAATGATCTTTCGAACACTCAAGAGGGGAAAGAGAATCACACATATGGTCAAAGGTTCCCTGTGACTCTCTCGGGATTGGGACAAGGTTCTCAACACTAGACTTTATGAATTCGTCCGTTTCCTTTTCAGGAACAGTGTCAAGATGCTCGTCCCCCATGTTCAGAGAGTGAGTGGGAGCTTCGGGTGTGATAGCAGTCGTTTGAGAATGAATCTCAACTGCTGGGATATCATTTGATGAACTTGATGAATTTTTATAGAATTGGAGGATATCAAGTGTATCCTCATCATCACTGTCATCAGGAATGAAACGAAATCGAGAGCTAGATCTGGCTGCTTTTTGTATTTTAATTAATTCCCTAATAGAGTTTTCACTGGCGATCTGGGAATCTAATTTAGCAGCCTGTTCTTCAGCTAACAATTCTTCCATTGATTTTTGATTTGGATTATCTTGGGAGTGTTTACATTCCTTCAAATCTTTCACTAAATCCAAAAGATTAAGGAGAAGATTTTGAGGAAGTGGGTCAGGCTGGTACTGTAGAGGTTGGTCATGATACGAAGAGTCGTAATTGTTACAAGGAAATGGATTCCTTGTTTGACAATCCGAGCTAGAGTAAGGACCTCCACAATACTCACAACAGTAAAACTGATGTGGTTGTGAGTGGTATGTGTTGTAGTCATAATCGTTATCAGGAACCTGCTCATAGACAAGCGTGTTTCCTGATTGACAATCAGAACTGGAATGTGAACCACCACAGTACTCACAACAGTAAAACTGCTGAGTCTCACAGTGTGGTAGCTGATGGAATAAATCAGTCGTGTTATGGTAGGAATAGGGATCCTGGTTATAGACAGACCCGTTTCCTGACTCCACCATGCCACAACTGGGGCAATTGCCACCATTATAAGGACTACCACACCATTGACAATCAATAGGGTGAGGATAAGACATAGAAAGAATCAAAGGTTAACAGAGGGTAAGAAATGAAGAATCAAAAAGGTAAGAGGGTAAAGAGGAATATTTTTGGATTTTTGGATAAACATTTTGTAAAAACAAAGAATGAAAATCTTTTTGAGTTTTTGATTTCTAAAAGAGAATATAAACACATACAGATGGTATACACAAAGAGTGAGGATTCAAATCACTAATCTGCTAGACGGAAGATAATCAGCACAGCTCCCCGGCAGCGGCGCCAAAAATTTGATGCGCTCCAGAACAGTCAAGGTTTATCACACAAGCCTGCCACTTGTGAATGGCAGACCGTAACAAGCTTAAAACGGCTCAGGAACGAATGCAATGAAGATCTGAGGAGTATAGTGTTTCCCCGGGTCGTTATGTCCCAGCGAGCTATGCGATGAATTATCAAACGTTTAGTGATCGAGGAATTTGAACGGAAAAGGATTTGATTGATATTATAACTACAGGAAAAGCCAACAAATTACAACGGCTTAAATGCAAATTAAAGGAAATTAAAAAGATAAAATCTATTAAATAAACGCTATCACTATAATTAAAATGATGTTTTTGTTTTTATGTTTTTATAAAACTGAATTTAAAAACTACGCGACGTACAAAATAAAAAGTGAAATTAAAGCAATATTAAGCCTAAAAATATGAAAATGATGTTTTTACAAACCTAATGATAAAAGAAAATTAATAGAAAAAGAAAATTATTTTTATAACTAATTATCTAATTATTATTAATTAAACACTATTTTTAACTATTTAATAATTACCTAAAATACAAGAAATTAGGAAATAAAGCTAGAAAAATAAAATTAAGACTTAGAAAAATCTAAAATATCAAAATAGAATTTTCAAAACTATTTTTGCATTTTTCTGATTATTTTTCTATTTTCTAGGAATTTTAAACTATTTAAAACTAATTAAATTATTTAAAAATACAAATTTAACTAGGAAAAATATGGAAAAATACTTTTTTGTCTTTTTTTATTTATCTTAACTTAATAAAAATGAAAAATTATTTTTTTGAAGCTTTTCTTAATTTTTTGTATTTAAAGCTAATTAAAAATACTTAAAAACTAATTTAAATTGAGAAAAATAGCAAAACAACTTGGAAAAATCTGAAAATTTCAGAAAAAGTCTAAAATAATATTAGGAATATAAGAAAAATGGCAAAACAGGTGCTTATGTGCAAGATATTGAAGCTGATGTGTAAGTGCTTAATGGAATAAGCACTTGAATAAGCAAATGGAATCCAAAGGCTACCAAACCAAAAGAGAAGCTCTAATATGCTAAAGTAACCAAAATGGAACAAGTTTCAACAAGCCACAACCTCTGATAAGTTGATAGCACAGATTTGATGAAATGAAATTTAAGCTAAAAACAGATTTAAGGGGGCTACTTTAAGCAAGAAAATAAGCTTTTAGATAAGCTGGAAATGAAAAGCAAAAGAAGGGCCTAAGACTAGACCTGGGTGAGAGCATGCAAACCAAAAATTAGACCTAGAGATGCTCTGATGAGCCTTGTGCAAGACTTGCAAGAACTGCAAAACCCCTGTGCAGGCTTGATGCCCTGCACAGGGCAACTGACCTCATTTTGAACAGCTTATTTGGGTCTTAAATAAATTCAACAAAATTATACAAAAATGGCAAAAAGAAACTAGGGCAGTAGAACTTTTAAAAGCCACAAATATCACTGAAATTGACTCAGAAATGAGTCCATGAAAATTCCTTCTTGTTGAGCTCAAAACTGGTTTTGTGCATATTTTGACTTTGAAGGATTTGAAATGTTTGACTATTATGAACTTTGAAGCTAATCTTTGGACTGATTATGATATGAATACATGAAATAAGACTGCTGCAATATTTATCTATGTGATTCAAACACAAAATAAGATTTTGAGTTGCAAAATCTTTAACAGTGCACAGATTAGGACAATTTTGAAATAATTTTGACTTTAGAGCTTGCAGGCACAAGTCAAAGACAGAAATGAGTTTATTTGGACTATTAAAACATTAACCAACAACTAATTTCCATGGCATAAACCTGTAGGACAGATTAATACATAAAACCAAACACCACTTTAATAGTCTGATATGCAAATAAATTGACCTAACCACTGTTCCAGCTTGTACCAATGATTGAACTGAGTAAAAATGACCTAAATGTAACTACTTAAACAGGTTAAAACTACCAATGAGCAAAGATACATAAAATGCAAAAATGGCTTGAAATGAAAATGAGCAAATCACTCACATGTGCCCAGCTGATGTGCAGCTTAAAACCAAATCCCAAAACCACTAAACTAAACCATTTCCAACCCAAATCCAAGTTGCATCATCCCAATATCCATCACCACTGCCAAATTCACCCATATTGACTTTTTGTTGACCAAGAACCAAAATTGTTCAAAACTACAATGTCAGCTTATAGAAAGCTTTGAAAAACTTGTTTAAGCTTGTTTTAACTTAAAAATCAGCTACTAAGAGCCTGAACATGGGATTTGAAAACTGAGATTGTCAACAGTGACTCATAAACTTGGAAATTATATGAAAACTTGAATTGATGCTTAACAACACATCAAAATGAGAAATTAACTTGAATGTGATACAAAGAACTGAAGTTACAACATTTTTTTACTAAACTAAGACATTTAAGTAAAAAACGACATTTAAGGAAAAGAATAAAACTAACTACTCCTTTGAAACTGCTTCTTTCTTCTCTTTTATAGCTCAAAGTGCTTTCTCTCTCTACAATGAGCAGTTCCCACCATTTTTCTGACCTTTGGATGGTTTAGAGGTGATCTTGGCCATTGAGTGGCTTTTGGCGGAAATACTTATTTGGCAGTGGGGAAGAGATTGAGTGTAAGGAGGGGCAGTAATTATTGTTTCTTGGTTTGTAGTTGAGGGTGGAGTAATAAGGTGGAAAAGTGAGGAGGGGGGGATGGAGAAAGCCTGGTGTTGCAGGCTAAAGGTTGAAGAAAGACAGGGATAAGGTTTTTTTGGCGCGTGTAGTGTTAGTCAAACCACATTTGACCGGGCTTAATAATAAAGAGAGGGTTCAAAATGCAATTTGACAGGGGGTCCAAGGTCTAGGTAAGGTCCAAATTTGTTTGTAAAGGTTAAAAGTACAAGGACCTAGAGTGTAATTTCTGAAATTGGGAGGACCAGAACTGCCAATCTTGCAAAGTTGTTTCCAAGGGCTGAAAATGACAATCTCAAAAAGTATAAGGACCAAACTTGCCATTTTGCAATTTTCCAGGGGCCATTTCTGCCAAATTTCAAACTTGAAGGACCATTCTTGTAATTTTCTCAAACTTTTTATATTTTTCACCAAAGGACTAAATTTGACAACTTATGATTTTAAAAGGACCTTTGGTGACTTTTCTTTTGAAATTTTGACTCAGGGACTATTTTTGACAATTTTTGAAACTTGGGGGACTGAAACTGCCAATTATGCAAACTTTGCTCATTTTTCATCTGATTTTAAACATTTTGCATCTGAAACATATAAAATGCAATTTTGGAATATTTTCAGTATTTTGATGCATTTCTGAGCATTTTTAAACGTTTTGCAGTTCAGATTTGACTAAAAATGATGAGTATTTACACACTCATCAACGTATATGTTCAAGCGATTATCAACAAGGTGACAAGAATGAGGAAAGACATCATTGAAGGGCATACAAATGACGATTTCATTGAAGAATTAAGTTGGAAGTATGCTTTATTAGACGAGGGTGGGTATGTTGGGTTGTTATTTCTGGGACATCAGGGGGTAGTCATTAGTCAGTTTCAATTTGCTAGAATGCTAGATACATATAAAAAGGATCTGCTGTAAAACTTGTGACATTCGTAATATAGAAGGCTTGAGACTCGTTACCAAAACTAAATATTGTGACTTGTGTTGTATCCTTCTCTCATGTATGGGTTCACACCTTTGAAAAGTTAGAAGTAAAGCTTTCGAGGATGTGATATTCTCATCGCCTGTAGTTATAAATGATTTTATATTGTACTAACTGATGGTTCTGTAATTGAAGGGGATTGAAAGAACCGGACATTAAACGTTTTGTGGAGGAAGTTATTGTGAACAGAAAACCATGATCTACTGGAATTCAGGAGACGATTACAGGTTCACACATATTTGTGTGTTCCCACAACAGTCGAGATAAAAGGTGTGGCTATTGCGGACCAATTTTAATCAAAAAGTTCAAAGAGGAGGCTGAACTAAGGGGATTGGAGAATGTTTCCGTGACCGCTTGTTCACATGCAGGAAACTCGATAATTTATAGTGTACCAGATGCAAAAGTTTCTGGTCATTCGTAAGATAATATATTGTTTCGAGAATATATGTTAGTAGTTTCTTACATTTATTTTAGACTAAAATACACCGTTGGTCCCTAAACTTGGCTGGCCGGATCGCGATGGGACGAACCTTGCCCTTTTCATCGCCACAGGTCCAAACCTTGGCCATTAAATGCCAGATTCGTCCCTTGACCAATAACGGCGTTGTCAAAGTTCCGTTATACGCAAAAAAAACCCGTAATCAAGTTACTGTTGAGGGTACGATAGTCATTTTGTGATATATACTGTAGGGCCTGTCTTGTCCAACTTCCCGCCATTTTGTACAATATAACAAAACCGTGTACTCATTGCTCATCCCCAAACTTGTTTTGGAAGCCTACCCAGAAAACCCTAATGCAATGTCTATCATCAAATCAAATAATTTGAGTAAGAAAATAACAAACAACCACCTTGGATTTACTCTGTGGCGAGTAAGGGAATATCCTTTATATGATGATCGTGAAACGGAGGAAAGAGCTGCAGTCAGGAGATATTGTAAGTCTTTTTTGGTTAGAGCCTATTACAATCATATGTTAGTATGACTGATTAAGTTATTCCCCTTTTAGGTAACTTTAGCTTAACAATGTTTTTGTACATTTTTTTATACACCGGGTGAACCTGGATCGTTTAGCATGATGTTACATTATGAAGGTACATTCAAATACTTTCCAGGTAGGATATATCAAGGAGGCAAGAAATGCCTTGTTGATCTTGTGGAAAAAAAGAGGTATCTGTTAATGAAATGGATGCTCTCATGACCCAAATCGGTTATGAGTCTGGACAAACCAATTATTTCTACTTTCTTAAGCCTGGTTGTACATTAGACGACGGTTTGTTTTCTTTGCGTGAAGCTGCTAATCTAGACTTGTTGAAAGATGTTGTCATACAGCATAAGCTGATAGACGTGTATGTTGAAATAGGGTAGACTAGATTAGAAATTTCTGAAATGTCCCCACAATCAATTAAGACTGTGTTTTGGGAGATGGATGAAGATAGGAGAAAAGTTGCTACTGCGGCTATTCAATCATGTTGTAGACGGTTGGTGTTAGATGATATAGATAATGAACCTTCCCTAGATCCGTTTATCCAACTTACACAATTGCTTGTGGACGTCAATGATATTGGTGAATCTAGCAATTTGCCAAACATTGAGCCACTCTTTTCCACCTTAGACTGCTCATTTGCTAGCCAACCTGTTCAAAACAGTGAGCGTGCTTTAGTAGTTATTGATGAGGAGAATGCTATAAAGGAGCCTGATAATGTTGAGGTTAATCTGTTTAGAGTGATTCAGGGGAAGGACTTTGACAAAGGTGGAACAGAACTAGTTGATGTCAATAACACCTTTGAGGAGCTTGAAAATTTTGAGGTTAATATGTTTCAATTGACACGGGAGAAGCATTTACACAAAGCAGGCAGACCACTAGTTGATGTGAATAACATGTTTGAGGAGCCTGATGTGGATGTAACTCTGTTTCAACTGACTCAGGATAACATGGAAGAGGATCCTGTTGTTGATCTTACTCTGTTACAAGCAAGTGACACTAGTGAATTTGGCAATGCAGTTGAACCAAATCAAGATAACACTTGTCAAGAGAATGATGCACAGCTTGGTATGCTACAAGTAGGTCAGAGTAATGATTTAGGTGAAGAAGGAACAACCAGTAATGTAAGTGATGACAGGCAGTTGGTAAATGATTTACCTGTGATGGTTGATGAAGTATTTTGCAGTGACCATGTTAGTTTCCAACACGCACACTTTGCTAATGGCGTCTATACCACTTTTTTCTATACTGGTCAGGAGTTTGGTACTGCAGGGGAAGTAAAAAACCTAGTAAGAGAGCATTCAATAGAAACTAGGAGGGAGTTGTTTTTTTTGAAGAATGACAAAAAAAGAATAAGGGTCAGGTGTAGGGGTTGTGTTCCGGTTTCAGGCCCAACTGAAGGTCCTGGACTGGATATTGGCCAATCTAGAAGTCCATTAAGCAGAAGGGGTTTAAATGAATTTCTTTCTTCCAAAAAGGACCCTTCACAAATACTCTGCCCATGGCTATTGTTTGTCGGCAGGAATGGTGAGACAAGTATCTGGTCGGTCAGAACATATAATGAGCAACACACTTGTTTGCAATCAAGGGAAGTCAGAGCTTTTGACATTCGCTATATCTCACAAAAAATTACAGCACAAGTTGAAACAAATCCAGAGCTTCCTGTCAGGTCTGTGCATAATCAACTTACCAACCAATACGACCTTCAAGTGTCCCTGCAAAAGGTTTTAAGGGCCAAAAACCTAGCAATAACAACCATCAGGGGTCAATTCAAGCTACAATTTACCATGTTGAGAGATTATATTCAAGAGTTGCAGAAGACAAACCCTAATACAATAGTGGAGATGAATGTGGAACGACCTCCGGATGAGTCTCTTCCAACCAGAGAATTCAAGAGAGTGTATGTTTGTTTAGGTGCACTGAAGTAAGGATTTAAAGATTGTGGGAGATCGTTGTTGGGGCTGGCTGCTTTTCCAATTCGTGGTCCTTTCAATGGTCAACTGATGACAGGTGTGGGAATTGATAGCAACAATGGTATATACCCTTTCGCTTATGCTTTTGTTGATTCAGATAACATAGGATCATGGACTTGGTTTCTTCATTGTTTATCCGATGATTTAGCACTTGGGCCAATTTCAAGCATCACTTTTATTACTGACATGAATAAGGTACTCTCTTACTTTGTTCATGAATTTAAGTCTCACTGTTTTTGAAACAGACAGTAACGATATTTGATTTTGTGCAGGATATAAGTACAGCTGTAGCAGAAGTTTTTGAAAGTGCAGAACACAGATTCTGTATTAAAAGCATTCATGAGAAAATGAAATTGCAATGGAAAGGTAGGGCCTACAAAGACCATCTGTGGAAATGTGCAACAGCCTCAACTGTTGTACAGTTTCTGAAAGCTATGGCTGATCTCAAGAAACTTAATCAACCAGCCCATGATTGGTTAAGTAAGATACCACCGATTCATTGGTCAAGGTCACATTTTCATGTAAGTGATCTATCAGTTTCACTTACTTTGTATTCATAAATGCAGTATAAACAGTTATAATTAATACATGTTTATTACTTGTCATCTTTAGGGAGAGCTACTTCTGATGTGTTACTTAATAACATGTGTCAAGTGTTTCATGAGAAAATAAAAGAGGGGTTAAGCAAACCAATTATTACAGCCTTAGAATACATCAGGGAATACTGTATGAAGAGGATAATGCATGTTCTTATGGTGATTGAGAAGAGTGATGGGCCACTAACACCAACTGCACAACACATGCTAGAGGCTATTAAGAAAGAGGCTGTTAAGTATAATGTGTTATGGAATGGGGGATCAAAGTTTCAGGTTAGTGGACCATGGGGTGACCAATGTGTAGTTAATGTTGTACACAAGACTTGTACTTGCAGAAGGTGGGAGATAACAGGTTTACCATGTAAACATGCTGTTGCTACCAATTGGAATATGGCTTTAAATGGCCAGCAAGTCGGAGCTGTAGAAACATGGGCTCATCCTTGTTACTATCTTCTCACTTGGGAGGCTACCTACAAACACCATGTCCAGCCTATAACTAGCAGTGTACATTGGAAAAAATCAACTATGCCAACAACAATTGTTCCACCGAAATCCGAAACACACCCGCCTACCGCAAGAGGTAGAAAAAGAGTTAGGATAGCTCCTGAAACTGAAGAGATTGTGAAGGATGGTAAGCTGTCAAGGGCTTGGAAGAGTGTCAGGTGTAGTATTTGTGGCATTGCTGGACACAACAAGGTAACATGCCTAGGGTATGCTGGAGTTGGAAGTAGTGGAACTGCCAAAAAGGGAAATGTCAAACAGGTGCCTACTAAAGCTGCAGGAAAAAAAAAGACATCGTAAAGGTAAAAAGGTAGCAGCAGATAAAGAAGCTGAAGGTACAGGTGTTGTTGTTGAAAGCCAAGTTAATGCAGTTCAAGGAAGTGGTGTTCAATCTGAAAATCAAGAGCCAGCAACTGAAGATCCCATCATACATGATGCATCCCAGTCACAATCCCAGCAACATCAAGCTGAAGCAATTGCCGATCCCATCATGCATGAGCAAGCCCAGTGTCAATCCCAGCAACATGATCAATCCCAGTTTGATTCTCAGACGCAGTCGACTGATGTTCAAGCACTTTCCGCTTCAACCCAGCCTGCTACACGAAGAATGACTAGGCAGCAGGCTGCACTGGAAAGAATGATGGCCTCACCATAGGTCAAATCTGTTATGCTAAATATCTAGACGATGTTTCATCTATGTTATTTCCGATGGACAAGTTATGTACTCTAAAAACATATGTTTGTGTGTGTGTCTAACTGTAGCTCTCATGCTTTGAAAAGTATGCAATTTTATGCAGTTGGAATTATATCCATTTGCATTAACTATGGAACCATGTCATTATTGTGTATTTTTTTAGATTGACTAAGCTTGATGTGTGAATAATTTGCATCAAAAGTAACCAAAGCTAAATAGAACCTCATAAGAATGTTGACATTTAAAAGTCAACCCTAAACAAATTGCTAACCATCTGCATACCCATAAGGCATAGAAAATCAGAAACAAACAAAACTAAATACTTCATAACAAGGTTACTACAATTCAAGATACAGAACATTAACCAAGTAGCCTCATTACATAAAAGGTTAAAAAGTTATCCCAATGCATAAACAATTAAGAACGACATCCAACTTAGCACCATGTAAATCTTCCACTTCCTTACATCACCTTGAGCAACTACTAATCTTGCCTCAAGCTCATTTCTCCCCCTCAAAATTCCTGGTATGATCATTCTTGAACGAGCATAGATTTCAGGATCATACCATCTTATCCACCGACAAGAAGACCCCTATTGATGATTATGAGAAATCATTAAACAACCACCATTGTTACAAACTTACACAAGAAATATTAAGACGCACTTACTTGAACAGGACAAGCAAAGAATCGACGCCCTGGGTTGGCAGAGGTCCACGAAGTGCGAATAATAGCTTGCTTACCACACCAGCAACGTACCATCTTCAAACAATTATCGTTTTAAAGAAGACGGGTTTTGAAGGATAGTTTAGGGATGGGTGATAAATGTAGACCAAACCTTTTTACACATATATACTAGCTACATACACTGTACAACGGTTTTATTTAGTCCGCTACAGTGAAAGACGGTTTTGCCCTCACCAACATAACGTTGACAACGACATTATTGGTCAAGGGACGAATCTGGCATTTAATGGCCAAGGTTTGGACCTGTGGCGATGAAAAGGGCAAGGTTCGTCCCATCGCGATCCGACCAGCCAAGTTTAGGGACCAACGGTGTATTTTAGTCTCTATTTTAAAAAGGCCCCTTTATCAAATATTTAACACTTGATGGAGGTGTTATTTGTTCTTCATATGTTATAACACCTTGTCTTGTTCTTTTTTTCCAGGTATGGTTACGTACACTTGATGGAGGTGTTATTTATGGGCTTTCTTACTTCCAGGCTGTAAACGTGTGTAGCACCACATTGTTCACCTTTTTCCATTTGTTAGATACATAATTTAGTATGAATAGAAAACAGCCGGAGATTAAAGAAGGATATACCTAAATAAGGTGTTGTTGTTTCGGCTCATGATTCGGTATATACCCATTTTTGTTGATTTTAAAGCGCCAAAACGAATAATTAAAGACTCACTTTAAATTTTACTTGGAGTTTGATATAATTCTTGGTCGCCGCATTCTGGGTTTAAGGTCGCCGGAATCTGGGCTTAAACATGAGGAAGATGAAGATGAAGGGTAATTAACCAAAACAATGAAATGACCATTTTACCCTCATGTGCAAGGCACATGGGGAAATTAACAGACGTTGACTAACAGAAATTTGGTCATGGGACTAGTTTGGCATTAAAAACCCAAGTTTTGGACTCCTCATGATGATAAATGCAAGGTTTGTCCCATTACGATGCGCAGTGACAAGTTTAGGGACCAACAGTGTATTTTAATCATTATTTTATATTAGGACATGTCATTTTATGCTTTAAGAAGTTGTATTAAATTCACAAACTGTTTTATCTGCTTGTACAGTGAATTGTGCAAATCAATAAATGATAGGGTTTAAGACATAATAGATGTGTACTTTCTCAAATGTATATCGTTATGGTATGGTATGTGTACTCAAAATATTACTCGTGTGATACGTCAACATTCATTTTTGTACCATTATCTGGTAAAGGCGGCTAAATCAATTAAAAAGTAATATTTTGAAAAATTTTTGTCCCTTGTGATTTGTTTTTTCTTTCGCAAATAGGTCCTTTTCAAAATTTTCTTTCGCAAAATAGGTCCTTGCAATTTTTTTTTTTTTTTTTTTTTTTTTTTTTTTCAAAATAGGTACTTTTTGTGTGGAAAAGCTTACTTTTAATTTGTTCAACTTTTTTTTAACCGACAATTTTTCACACCCTATATTACCTATCTCATAATATATCTCACGAATGTCTTTAACAAAGCTTGAACCCACAATCTCTAGGTTAATTGGCAACTCAGATACCACTAAACCAAAAGCCCCGAGTACTTTATTCAACTATATATCAAATAGAGAAACTCGTTAATAACCTCGTTCGACAAACAATGCTAGAAAACTTGTTACATTTTCTTTAAGGACGAGGCATGCTCTTCATCATTTATTTAGGTCTCATTTTCATTTTTTGCACAAAGACTCCGTATTCTCCGAACAGCAAAAGACTCCGTATACTCCGAACAACATACCATAGATGATACAACGTACACGACGATGAAATATATTAAGCAGTATCTCATCATCATATGTATTTAATTCTACTTTTCATTTTACGTCTACTTTATCATCATATCTATTAAATATAATAAAACACATTTTTTTTAAGCACCATCATAAATTATATATATATATATATATATATATATATATATATATATATATATACTATTAGGAGTTGTCGAACTGGCCAAACTCAAAGTCTTAGGTAGTCCGTTCTTTGTTAAATCGCACCCCTATTGGTCCAACAATAATGATTAAGTACATGATAAGCCCAACAGTTTTTTTTTTTGAACATTCAACGGGACGGCTAGCCCTTTACCTTACTCACAGTGACATCCAATTGGGCAGTATGCGGTGGGCTTAAGGGACTAGCGAGCGTGTGGCACATTGTGATAGGTTGAAAGGAGTTGGGACTTTTCCTGTTCACCCCCGTTATTGCGTAATGACCCCCGTAATACAACCCAGAACATCATTAGAGGTATCAAAGGTCCTAGAAATATCCATTGTCTCTAAAGAAGAATCCAGACACAGAGTGTTAACATAACTCTTCTCTCTCTCATCTCTAAACACTCCAAAAGTATCTCTGCTCTTTCTCATGCTACTGATTAACACACACACACACCCCAAACTCCGGTGAACCCAATCTTGGCCACCAGAAATTACTTCAAAATTTATAGAAATCACGAAGAGAAAAATGATAATGAAGTTGATTATAAAAGATTGTGTATATCTGTTCGATTTTTTTATTTTTTTTATGGAGGTAATTCATCAGTCATCAAAGAAACGAACAAGTAATTTTTTGTTTGATCTTTGTGTCCGGGTTGTTTGTTTACACACTAGAAAGATTGTTTGCTACAGAGATCACCAGAAACGTCTGGTCATACTTCACTTTTTTTTTACTCTTTATGATTGATTATGATTTAGTTTTGGTTAGTTCATGATTTAATTTAGATATTTGTTTTATTTTAATCTTTATTTCAAATTAGGTTTTTGTTAATTTGGGAGTTTCCTTGATTTGTTTTGCAGGTTGCCTTGCTGATGATCTTTGCAGCTAAGCATGTTGAGGTGTTTGTTTTCAACTTTGTCCATGCTGAAACACCAAATATTTGAAAGCATATGCTAATTTTTTTCCTTCTTTTTTAATGTGCAGAGCTACCTCTCGGGTTGAGTAATGGGTGAAAATGGAGTGATTTGGTGGTGTTTGAATATGGAAGAAGTTTGATTCTTTGAAATGGTGAACGAAGATTTTGGTGTCAATATTGGTGAGTTCTTACTTTTACCTAATAATATGATGTTCAGTGGTGTTTGGGAATGCTTATCAATTATGATTTAGGTTATTGAGTTTTGATGTAGTGGATGAGTAGGCTTTTGTGTGGATTTTTTTTATTAAGGTTCAAGATTAGTAGTTTTTTAGTTTAGATTGCCTTTGGTCTGATAATGTTTTTGTGACCAAGATGTTTATACTGTATAATTTTTTTTTCCAAATTTAGAAATTAGTGATACGCTATTAAGTGCCCGATTGTGTTACCTTAGATTTGGGTTTATGAGCTTAGGTGAATGTTGAAAACTAATAAGCTGAAAATAGGGCATACTCAAATTATTTTGATTTGTATACGAACCTTAATAAGGCTAATGGTGTGTATTTATTGTTTTGATTTTCAGACGAAGGGAAAAGGTGGTTGAAACCTATAGGGTATCGACAAATATACTAAAAAGAATATTGGAATTTACAAGTTGGTATTATGCTATAATTTGTTGTTTTTTTCATACAAATAAACACTGAAGAAATGCTTAATATAGCTTATTGTTGTTGCCATTCGGAAGGGCCAATCAGCAAACTAATGGGCTAGGACATTGCAACAGGTACTCAAGGGATTATAAATACATGAGTGATAGGAAGAGATCCTTCACAATGGAGTCCGACAACGAGAATAATTCTCAATTTGGAAGTCCGCTATGGTTCATACTGACTAGGTAAAATTATAACAATAAACCTGCCTAATTGATTTGATACATTATGTTAATAGTCTAATAGATTTACCAACTCATTTTACAGTTTTGGAACTGTATGATTTTGTTGAAATTAGCAAGTGATTTAAATGTTTGATGTTGTCTCGCAGTTCGAAGAACATGTTCTGGAAAGGGCAAGAGGCCAGGGAAAGGTAGGAACAAGTTCTGGAAGAGTATTGGTTTGGGCTTCAATACTCCGAGAGACACAATTGAAGGTATACTTTTTATACTTATCGGTAAATATTATATTTTTTTGTTTGTGAAATCAGCTTTGTTATTATGGTGTGATTTATAATCATATTGTTTGGGAGTATTTGAATTAGCTTATTTATGTGGCTTAAGGGGTTGTTTATTATAAAAAAAAATCGGTAAGCCTATCAAGTCAAGCTTATGAGCTTTATAAAGGCATTAAGCTCAACTTGATAAGCTTATAATCCTACCGCGGTCACACATATACTAAATATTTAACGCAGTCATGACGGTTGTTCCGGGTGTGTGAGTGTGTGGCAATTCTATCTTATATATGGGATCTTCAAGAGGAGAATTCGTTACATTTATCTATTGGACATGTTATTGTCTAAATTGACTGTGCAAACATAGAAATTTTGTTTCTGATGTGTACACTAATTTGAGCATTAAATATTGCAAGATGTTGCCTAATATACAAAATGATGGGTAACCAGGTCTATGAACTATGCTTATATGAATTAATGTAAGCCAACAATGCTCCAGAAAGAGATGCAAATAACTGGTATGTCTGTTGTGTATGTGTGTATTTGGAAAAGTACATGCAAGAGGTAACATGTTATTTCATTGTATTTGGCGTAGTCTTATAGTGTTAACTGTTTCTGAAAACAAAGGGACGACAAACATATACGTGAAACACTGACGAGTGGTGGGAAGTATTGATTATATGTTAATGTTGTTTAAATTTATCAGTATCGTGTGGGTGGTTTAATAGAAAACACGATGCCTATATTAGCTCCTCTACATTCAATTCTGCTTGGTTAACAAGCTGTAGTCTAAAGCTTACATGGCCAATTTGAAATATTGTTTTAATGTTACTTGAATATGGTATGATATACTTTTTTGCTTATGCTCAGTTTGTAAATGTTGATGAGCGTGAAAGTTAACACTTTGTTGTACAGAATAACAGCAGATATGTCTTGCTATTAGTTCCCAAATTACAATTTTGGATTTGTACGGTTTGATGCAAATAAAGTTACTAATAATTTCTAATATGCTAATGACTTGAATAGCAAGTTTAGATATAGACGCATTGTACTGAATATGAGTCTGAATTTATTATAATGTAAAAAAACTTAGTGCGCGCAGAAATGCGAGATATGCCTTTATACATGGTTTCGCTTGGTTGACATAGACATAAAAAATGATGTTTCCTAACTAGACCATTATGCAAGGTACTATGATTTTTTGCCTTTATACATGGTTTCGCTTGGTTGACATAGACTATAAACATGATGTTTCCTAAGTAGACCATTATGCAAAGTACTACGATATTTTGAAGAATTTATCATTCTGTAGTGATGTTCATGTCTCTCAAATTTGTGGTTTATAATTACAGTTTATCGGAATGTGCAAGGAACCAATAATGCTCATATTTACTGACCTTTCACAAAGGTAAGGGAAATTTGTTATGTAGGCGATGAAGATATTACTTTTGTGCATTTCTATTTCCTAGAGCATAGGTTACCGGATCATGGCTGGTGTATTCGACCCGTATCTTGGCGGAGCAATCCGGCCAGAATGGTGCTTGCAGCCATGGTGGGTTTGGTTCCCTTTTAACCGAACAAGACCTGTTATTCGTATTCCCAATTTGACCTTCAACGACTCCACTTGCTTACTTTTAGGTAGCCCACTTTGTTTCTTTTATATATATATATTTATTATCAAAATAAATATGATCGTATGAGTATTCCCAATTCAACCTTCCAACGACTCCACTAGCTTTCTTCAAGGTAGTCGATTTTTTTTTTTTTTTTTTTTTTTTTTTTAATTTTTTTATCTTGCATTGTGATTCAATCAAATAAACCTTTTTCGTTGAGTTATTTTAATTAAAGCTGCAACAGAAATGTGTATGAACTGGCTCAAAGTTTAACGAAACGTATTGTCAAGATGAGTTTGGGTCGAAAACGATCAAAGCATGACATTTCAAATAAATCAATTAAATACTTTTCATTGGTTCAAAATGGGTCAGGCGGTTTTGGTTGCCCTGCTACCTGTTAGTTTTAATTTGAATTTAATAAAATACACAAATTACATGAAACTTTAACCATGTTTAAAAGATAATTTTTGGTAACTGTCGCGATGCGGATTATATTGTTGCGTGGGGATCATATATTGATCCCATTTGCAACAAAATTTAGCCCTGCCATAATTATGATCTTAGCTTGATTTGATGCAGGTCAGCTCTACTTGCTATCAATGAACATGGAAATCCATATTTTAATTATTATCATTCACAATACTGACTGTTCCATCTCTTGGTAAGAGCTTATTGTTTTAACCTTTGCTATTTTGTATTCTTGACCAGCATTTGGTGATCCTTTTGGCGGCTGCTACGTTACACCTTATGTTTATTCTATATTGTTAAAAAAGGTTAGCATCCAATAATAGCACTATCTTAGATTGATATAATACAAAAGGAAATAGAGATGGTTGATGCAGGGATTGAACCTCATGCAGGTATTAACTCCATTTGTACAACAATTTGAAAATCTAATACATGTCTTTGGTGAAACAAGTGGAGGTCAGAATCCAAATCTATAACAACCCGTAAATTTTCCTACTGATTTTTCGCGGCTAGATTTTTTTTTCTTTCTTTTCAATCTATAATCGTGACCAGTTACAGTTAAAATATAAAACATAAACTAGCATGTAACACACGGTAAACTTTCACTCATTTTTAAATAATAAATGGTAATTTATTATTACTAAATCTAGTCATTAAGCATGCATAAGCTTTTCCTGAGCATTTGAGTAGATAACTCGCATACAATAAAGGTTTCACCACTCTTGCATTCATATCATTTTATGAATATTTCATTTTGTCTTATAATTTAAATTATAAGACGAGAGGGTATCTCGTCTTCCCCAGTGACCGACACTGCACGCGTACCGACACTATGATAAGGACTCGCTAAAACAATTAACCAATGTCCGCGACTTGGAATATTACAAAGATAAAATATTTCAGACACGTAACAATAAAATACCACGGATAAAAAGTTGTCAAACAATGATACTTTGGTCACAATACAATTTCGCGGGACACAAAAATAATGAACATACTATCACATAAACAATAACTTGTATGAAACTCAAATACAATTGATGCCAAAATATAATGTATATACATGCATTTTCACAAGTAGCACCATGTGAATAATAATACATATATACATATACAAATGTTATAAAAGAAAACATTTATTAAAATTTTGTGAAGATAACTCTTTGACCTCTTCTCTCTCCCACGTCAAAAGCAACCATGAACCAGGAAATAAACTAGCTAAATATTCTCTTCAACCTATATCCCTACGCCCCTCACTAGTCCGAATCTCCCAAAGAGGGAAGCCAAGCATGTTTTTCCATCATCTCCTCATCTCTCATACCAAATTCATGAAAGATTTCTTCTCAAATCAACCCTTGGTGCGCTGGCTATTGTTTAAACGAATCCAAGGGGAATCAAAATAAGATCATTCAAAAGAAACATATCTCTACTCCAATCTACCTTGAGCCAATTCACAAGATTCGTCTATCCTTGGAAGCTAGCCAATTTCGGCTTCAATCCAAACACCAAGAAGAGAGAGAGGCCAAGCTTTACCCAAAAATACTTCTATATCTCTAGTGGAGATGCAAGAACCCCAAAATCAGTTTCAATTTCATTTTCTCCCAAAAGCTAGGGTTTGTGAAAATTAGGGTTTCAGAAATCAAAGGGGTTTTCGAAATTGATTGAGGGGTTTTGCTTAGGGAAGTATAAGGAAGGCTTCTCAAGTGTTTAATTGCTTCAATTCGTCCCGAGCTTCTCCAATCTGAGCTTTTGGTGTTCGGTTGTTTTTCCATTCGACCCACAGTTTCATTGTAAGAACCATGTCTTGATTGTTATTTTGATTCTATTAAACTCGAAATTTAATTTCATTATGTTCAATCTTTTTCTTATTTTATTTACTTGGTGTTGAATGAATTGGTAAATGGAATGTTGTTGACTAGTTGTGGTTGTTGTTGCTGTCGTGAAACAAGAAAGGACAGACAGAAAAATATTAAATCTTGATTCCGTGAACTTTCGGCTTAATCATATTTCTTATCAGCTTGTTTTCGGTTTAAATGTTTTAACTTAATGGCTTATTTATTTCGGCTTAAAACTGTCCCGCATAGTAGTTTAGTAGTCTCAAGTTGTTACAGCTTGTTTGTATTTAGTGTTGCGGTTTGGGATTGTTTGAAAAGATCCTTGTCATTTTCGGTTTTGATTCTTGAACCTCGATCAGCCCTCGTCACTTTGCCTTAGTTACTAAATGTCATAATGTTTTCAAGTATAGTTTAAAAGAGTCTAGTCCCTTTTTACTCGAGTCTTTGACTCCTGGATAAACTTGTGGAGACACAGCCAAGAGTCTCGTTAGGTTGTGTCACGAGTTGTGTGCTTGTTTTTGAGTCTAAAGCTTTTTCCAAACTAGTACCCGACTTTACTAGTCACTAGTCGAGCAAGACTCCTAGTGCCTTTATTGTTTGTTTTCAGTATACAGGAAACCCCAAGAGGATAGTAGTTTATGTTGGTTTCAATTCATCAAGTGTGCGTTCGTTCTTGTTACTTCGAGTCACGGGAAAGACGTTAAGTTTTGAGTCTTGTCGTGTTACCCGACCCCTTTTCTCCTTGCGTTAAAGCTGCTACCCAATCTTAGCAAAAGATCGTCAAACCAACAGGTACCAAAACCATTTACAAATAATATCCACTTGAGTCGATATCGAACCACTTGGATCATTTTCCCCTTGCGTCAAAATACAAAACTTACATACTTCCTGGTATTAGTACTTTGCTCAGGTAGACAAGGACATGTAGTATACACCTAAAATTTGGGCCACAGCCCACTCCTAGCGTGCGTTTGGTTGTATGTATGTACAAGCCCAACTTTTTTCTAATATTCATGTGTTAGTCAAAAAAAAAATGATCCGAAGCCTATTTTCTTTTGAGAGTCCGTTTGACTGTTTCAGCCGCCTCGAGCCATTCTCGTTTTGTCATATGTCAACTCGTCTTTACTTCGTTGCGACTCATCATACCAACGCCATATCTCGACATGCACGACATACAATATTTTGTTCACACTAATACTTGAAACGAGATAATTTTTGGAAAACAAAGTTAGCAAAACAAGGTTTTTTTTATATATGGACTTGCAAACTATACGTAACGTAAACATGTAAAACATACATTTTTCGACTATTAGAAAACCGGATTATAAACTTTACTCACAACTTTTGACAATTGGTCAAACCGATTCAAATAATAAACGCAAGTTACTTTATTTTCCTACAACTATATACATAAACTATTTTTACAAAATCTAAAACAAAAGATATTTCACAAGAACTTATATTATATATGTGAACCAAGTCTATATATATATAAATAACATTTTTCCCACCGACAACGTCTTACTTTTCCGTATACTACTTTTGTTCATCTTTCAAGCCGAATTACATTCATCTTCGATATCCTTTCCAAGCCATACTTCCATAAGCCGGAATATACACAAACTTTTGAAAAATCTATTTTAAACTTAAAACGTTGCCACACAAGCAACAACAACACCAACAACAACAACATTTAAAATTTATAAAGTTTCATTAAACTTGATCGAGTCTTAAACATTAATAAAGACTAAGCTGTCGTACTAATCTAGGTTGCATGTTGGAGCTACTTGTTACTTGATTTCTTTGTGCTTTATTCACCGAACTGCTAAGGTGAGTTTATAGCCCCACTTTTACTCTTATTTACTTGTTTTATAAAACTTTGGGGTGAGAAACATGCAAAACTCTTTTCGGACCTGAAACTAAAAACACTATTACGTGAAACAACCTTGAATCCCAACTATGCTACCGTTAGTTCCCTTTGGGGAGGCGCGATTGTTATGGATAGATCTATTGGGGATGACACCCCCGTTCGAGTTTGACCGGATAGGCAAACGTCGGGCGTATATCATATCGTATTGATTGAGTGTACTGGAAATACACTTGCTGGGCTTTTATTTATCATGCTTCTAGATGCATGCACACTGTCGTAGTTTCGGTCGCATGAACTTGGTACTAGCGTAATAGCCTTTTTGCATATAGTGTCATTCACGGAGATGCTATATGTGCAACTGTGGTCCAACTTGAAAACTTTGACTTAAACCTATGAACTCACCAACCTTTGTGTTGACATTTTAGCATGTTTTTCTCAGGTTTACTTATTGGCGTGGGCAATGGCAAAGGCATTCGTTGAAGACTGGCATCCGAAGTGTTTCCAAACATTTTAATACAACTTTTAATGGGACAACATATATTTTTATGGGCTTTACTTCCGCACTTTGAAACAATGATGTAAAAGTATTTCATAAATTAATCTATACTTTGGAAATGGAATAAAAATTTACATTCTTTATTACCTTGTGTTGTGTATATTGATTTAGTAGCACCCCATGACCCGAACGCTTCTGCTGTGAAATTTTGGGGGTGTTACAAAATCAGAGGGTGAGGCCTTTGTTTCGTTACTGAAGACCAAACATCAGCAATGCAAGAGGATGGTGCTGATACAGCCGTATTGCTTACATTGCCGCAAGACCAAACAATCAGTGGTAACTTTTTTGCTGAGAGACGAGAGATTAATCTTTGATAGAAATTTGTTATCAGTAATGACCTTATTCAGTTTACCATTTTGTTGTATCATATTTTAGAAATGTTGTCTATTTGATGATCTGAATGAACAATGGGGTTGTTTCTTTGGTTATTTTTTTAATATACATTATCACAATTGTTCTATGCATCGATAAAGCATCCCCGCAGCAGCGCGCGGGCTAACATGCTCGTTTTTTACTAAAATAACTTTTATTCTTATGTTAACACGTGTACAATGGATTTGGTTTTGAGATAGCTTTCGAAAGATCATTGTTAATTTGTATTCTTCTTATAATACTAAAAAGCGTACAAGCTTTTGCAACAAACCACGCATTAAATGCAAACTTTCCCAACTTGGCAGAAACAGTCCCTGAGGTTCAAGTGGCGCTGCAAAGTAAGTCCAAACATTAAATGCAAAGTTTCATAACTTGGCAAAAACAGTCCCTGAAGTTTAAGCGTCGTTCCAAAGTAAGTCCAAACATTAAATGCAAAGTTTCACAACTTGGCAAAAATAGTCCCTAAGGTTTAAGTGTCGCTGCAAAGTAAGTCCTTTGAAGCCAATCCCGCTGCATCGCGCGGGTTTCCACACTCGTATTATACTAAAAACCGTACAAGGTTTGTGTGCAAACCATGCATTTGTGTGCAAACCATGCATTTAATGCAATCTTTCTAAACTTGGCAAAAACAGCCTCTGAGGTTCAAGTGGCGTTGCAAACTTAGTCCTTTAAATGCAATCTTTCCCAACTTGGCAAAAACAGTCCCTGAGGTTCAAGTGGCGCTGCAAAGTTAGTCCTTTAGCATTAATTGCTATCTGCAACCTGGAAAAATTAGTCCCTAAGGTTTAAGTGTCGCTACAAAGTAAGTCCTTTCAAGCCAATCCCGCTGCATCGCGCGGGTTTCCACACTCGTTTCTGCCATAATACCAACATTTATAGTAATTTTGTAAAAATGGATTGTCATTTAAAACAATTTGATGTACAGCATAATTTGATTGTGCATTTGATACTGATTTTAAATCTTGAAAGTTAAACGCATGACTTTAATTCTTGAAAGTTAAACGCATGACTTTAATTCTTGAAAGTTGTCCCGTATTTTTTTCAAGCGTGTGTCTTTGTTTTAGTAATGCGAGTATTACCATTACTAAGACGGGTATCCGCGTGTTACGGCGACGAGTATCCGTGTGATTATATTTTTTGGCGATAGCAAGGCTTTTCTAATGCATTAATTTTAAAGAAGGAAAAAAAATGTCCAACAGAGGTTTTTTAATTGGAAATTAGTTTGTTTTCTTAGTTACGCATTTAATAACATAATAAAAAGCTTTTATAGCAGTGTGCCTACGCGATTATATGATTTTCATGATGCTAACTTAACACATGGCAATAACTTAATGGAACAATTTTACCGCATAGTGTTGCTTTAAAAAATGGCAGACTTGCATCACGATGCAACGACGATACGAAAACGATGGTCAATGATATAGCTATTCGTTAGGACGTGTAATATTATATATCATTTAAACATACAATGTGTTTTATGATCCGCCTAATGGTTTGTAAATTTTATTTAGTGAGTGTTTTAAAAAAGAAATATACGATAAGATTATTTATGCGTTATTGTATTATACCATATAATATATTAAGTGTACTTTTGAGTGAAGAGTATTTTAATAGTATAATTATTTAGTGGATGTTTGAAAGATATAAATGATAAAATGATTTATGCATTATTGTTTTGTACCATTTGATATATTAATTGTACTTTTAAGCAATGTTGCAAAAATCGGTCAACTCGGCCGAGTACCTTGTCAATTTTTGAAAATCGATCGAAAAATCGTCCTAGGAAAAAATCGACACTAAGCAGTCAAAAAATCGGCCGAATCGGTCAAAAATCGGCCGAATCTGTAAAAAATCGGCCGAATCAGGCAAATCGGTCATTTTAAAAAAAATGATAATTTAGGCATTCTACTTAATTTGGGGATCGTATATTTCATTTATAATGCACAATGGGCATCATAATTAGAATTTGAACCTTTTATTGAGGTTTGGAAACATAGCAGGCTTAGAATCGGTTAAGATTTTTTGTTTGGTCTCCAGAAATACCAAAAAATTGCAGGAAATGTCAATCCGATTAATCCCGACTTGACCGATTACTCGCTGCAAGGTGGTCGACCGCCCGACTACCGATTCACGATTTTTGCAACATTGCTTTTAAGTGATGGGGTATTTTAATTATATTATTAATGATTTTTGTAAATTTCGTTAGTGAGTGTTAAAATGAAAAAGAAAAATTACATGATTTATGTATTATTGTTTTGTATAAGTGCTATATTAATTGTACTTTTGAGTGAGATTATTTTAATGATATTATTAATTCTGACATTAGTATATACGAATGTTACAAGTTAGATGATTTATACATTATTGTTTTGTACCAAGTGCTATATTAATTATACTTTTAGTTACAAGTTTAATAGGTTACTTTTATTAGAAATGTTTTTCGTCTTAAAAATTTAAATACTTCTATATTTAGAATGTACTAAACACTTTATATAGTAGTATAAATTATAAGCCAATTATGTTCAAAATTACATATCCTGCTTTATAAACCCTTTTGACTTTGTCATTCATAGCCAGTTCTTCTTCATATATTTCTTCATCTCTGTTGAGATTATAGCAAATCTGTTTTCGCCTCCGTAATGCATGCAATCTTGAAATCTCAACAAAAATGTTGTCAATCTATCGTAATAACTTTTTCCATGGACGCTCGCACCATGCCATGAACAACACACCGTGTAACCTTCAAGGTAATATCATTTTTTGGGGTTTGAAATCAATCTTTCAATGTGTTGGTTGCTTTAAAAAAATGAGCTATAAAACCAAATAAGTTATGCTATTGTTTGTGTTCATATTCTTTAGTTACTTTCAGTTTATGAAATGTTCCCAAAAGAATTCCTAGAAAATGATCGAATGCCACAGTTCTAAACGTATTTCATCGACATTTAAATCAGTTGTATTATATAATGAAGAAATGTCACCTTATAGTTCTTGTAATTAGTTATTGTTTTCATATAGATTAATGATGTATTTTTCGTATGAATGCTCTTTGCAGCCACTCATCTGTTTGGCAATGGATTTTGGTTAGGTGGATTACTGATACTTTGAAAATCATCCAATTAAATTTTAGCAATTCATTAAACATGAAGCTTCTTATTTGTTATCAATATTATTATCTGATTTTATTATGTGGCTTTCATTACAATTTGTATGTAAACAAGAAGATATGGTATGATATATTTCAAGTATCTCTTTAGAATTACACTCAGATGAATTATTGAGATATACTCAGTAGATTGACAATTGTAAATGGCTTTTAACACGTTAATTGTTAGTTCACGAGTGCATGATCGTTATTTCTTATACCGACTTTCATTCAATTTTGTAACTAAACAAAGTATATTTATACGAATCAGGATTGAGTGAAATGTTTTTGATGTGAGAAAAATGAGAAACGATTCACATTTACTTAATTAATTTACCCAGTAAAGTTTCATTATTGTTACTTGATTCTAGGGATCTTTGATCATGGTCTTTGTAGGTGTTTTTGGTTCCTGAAATGATTCACGGGTTGATTTTAGGGGGCTTTGATCATAGTCTTTGTAGTTGAAATAAATGACTTTATATGAAAAGAAGAGAAATGAAGAAGAGAAAAAAGAGAGAAAAGAAGAGGAGAGGACAAAAATTGATTTTTAATCTTGTGTTACTGAGTTAAAAAGAAAAGAATGAGATTGAAAGCAAAAAAAAACTTTAAATTCGTCGTTACTCCATTTGATCCCAATTTGGCAAGAAGATTAAGAGAGTAATTTTGGTGTAATTTACTATCTTTTACTTTCCTCTCACCTCCTAAAAATCTTTGGAACACGAATTTGTTTATTACCATCTCAAATCTTTTCCTTTCTCTCCGCCAATAAACTTGAGAACATAACGTTATGTACGACATTTATTATCCAAAAGACTTATAGTGACTAAAACATGTTATAATGGCGTGAGCATGTTGGTTTTCTCTTTTTTTAGCTAGATCAGAAGAATGTTTGTAAAAAAGAACGATTAAAATGGGTATGTATCAATGAGTTATTTAAATTAAAGTTCCATGTTGAAGAAGGATATATTCCTGCATGTACAACTCGAAACAAATGATACGAGTAATATTTTAGCAAATTATGTGCAACAATATTGTAAAATTTAAGTCGTGTATTAAGAAGGGGCAATTCCATATTTACCCAACTTAAACATGATAATGTCATATTTACCCAAAACATGCTTTAAATGCATTGTACATCATGCATTCAAAAGCTGTATTTTGAGTATATATAACATTTTCATGTTTAGATTGGGCAAATATGGAATTATCCCTATTAAGAAAAAAGGGAAACTCATTTGTATCTTCCGTTTTTCACATTTACACCTCCCATAATGCTGTTTTGATTTTTTTATTGAATTTTTTTTTCTCAAAATAACATACATTGAATATATTTTTCTGTCAGTTTGTTTCAGAAATAAATATTTCTTCACATATATGGTATTAATTAAAAGGGGTACAATTAGCAGTTGTATGAGAAAAAAATAAAAAAGTAAAATAATGATATTTTTTAACACGTTAGGAAGGTGCAAATAATACGAGGGTCGGGTTACGGATAACACCACCCCCAATAAAACAAATGTTCTAATTGGGGGATGATGACTTTGATTACGAGTACAATAACATTTTACAATGAAAAAGGGTTGACAAGGAAATTAGCATGTATTAGTTTTCAGCAACAAGTTCAACTTTATCAACAAAAAAATCTACAAAATTGATAATGCATTTGTTTTTTTTTTAACCATTTCTTATAGTACTATGTTTCATTTGTACAAAATTTCTTATTTTCAATTGCGTATACTCATGTGTTTCTTACTAACGACTTATTACGTAATTGTGTAATATATTAATAATTATCTATCTCTTTGCTTTTTTTTAAATACCCGTGAATTTCACGGGTTTTTTAGCTAGTCATTTATATGTTTCTTGGTTAATGTCTTTTTTTCTTGTACGGTTATTCTATTGTTTACAAGACACACCTTAATTTCAATACAATGTGTTTTGGTGTACTATACGCATATTTATGTACATATCATTTACAGATTACAGATCAAAACCACATCACTGAAATTAATGCTTGATTCGCATAATTTGTTCCTCGTCATCATGGTAAATTTTGAACTTAATTCGATATAGTAAATAACCAAATCTTTAGTTAAGCATGCTGCTTTTAACTCAAACTACACCAGTAATAATTATTTAATTAGGTTAGGCTGGTTTTTCACCCTCCATCACGCGTCACCCTCCATAAAAAAGGTCCTTATCATCTTTAAAAACTGAAAATAGTGGTGACCACCATCACATTTTTTTGCAGTTTGTGAATGTATATTTTTTATGGTGGTGACAATAAAAGGTAAAAGGTGAGATATTTGATGATGTGCTGAATGATGATGTGACACTGATGTCAACATAATGATAGTGGGCATCATAAAAAATGAGACTGATTTGCACTTTTTTTTTATTTGCACACTCACGGTACAAGTAATCAAAGCAAGATATTAATATAATACAACTGTCTGATGCGATAATTGAAATGTCCCAATCAAAATAAAAAATGTGCAAATCAATTCTAATTCCTAAAGTGTACAAATCAATGAAAAAAAAAAGTAGTGTAAGGAATCTTCGTTTGTTTCTTTAAACAAGTGGTGAAGCAAGTGTCTAAAAGACCAAGACTTTACAGTAGAATTTTATAAGTCAAACGAATCAAAAGATGTTTCAAATTTACAATTTTCTTTCGTTCATGTCTCTAACGATAAACGTTCTCAACCATCTTGTCTTTTAGTTAACAATTAAAAGCAACTTGCTCAAAAAACAATTAAAAACAATAAATTACAAAAAAAAAAAAAAAAAAAAAAGAAGGCAATATCCGCGAATAAGTAACTTGATGGAGTTTAGTTGAGAGTCCTTGCGACACACCCAACCCGAAGCTCTCAAATTCATTTATTAACCTTTTCTTTGTCATCTCGTGCTCAGGTCACATTATTTTTGGATTTTAGTACTTTGAACTTTGCTAAGTAAAACTTTTGGTATCATAAACTTCTAATAATGAAGAAAAAATTTAATATCATAAACTTTTAAAAGCGTAAAATATACTCTAAACTTGCTTTAGTGAAATTTTTACTACTTTATACTCACTTAACAGTTAAGTCTGTTATTAATTTAACAATCGTTATCCACAAGTCCGCAACACTAAAATATATATAGTATAATTACCAAATAATGATAGAAACAAGTCGAGTCGAGCCCGTGCTTACCAAAGCTCTAGCTCGAGCTCCGCTCATTTACGATCATAACTCGAGCTTAATTCAAGTAAAGAGGTTTCTACTTCTTCCTTCATTGAAATATTTTGATAAAAACTTATGTGGATTTACAAAATCATAAATCATAAAGAAAAGAATAAGATCGAAAAGCTTGCTAACTTTGAATTAGAGCACCAGGTATCATGACCTGGGATAAACTATAACTCAGTGACACGTCAGCGCCACATTACGTTTAACATTTCACCTTAACTCACAACAAAAACATCCCTTATCATAAGATTCCCAAGGTTAAACCTTAACTCACATATTTTCAAATTCAACCCCTAAACTAAAACAAACACTTCATTTATTAAAAAACATATCACATTAAACATTAAAACACAAAGTACATTAAACATAAACACAAATTACATTAAACATTAAAACTACAGCGAGATTGATGAAAATAAAACTACTAAAACAAGAATACGAATCATGTGAGTTCCAACCCTCGTCACTCGAAGAAGAATAAAACTCGCCACTAAAGTACTTTCTCTACATGATGTCAAAGTAGTTATCCCTAAGATATTGAGCTTCCTGTTCACGACGAGCAGCTTCCTCGCGTGCCTCCCGTTCCATAATCTCTCTATAATTTTTCTCGTCGTGCGCAAGTTGACGAAGGGAAGCCTCACTTAACCCAAATGGATTGTTTTCGAGGTCCACCTTAGATCGATTGTTTTCGAGGTCCCTTTAAAAGTTATATTTCGTGAACTCTAATACCGTTTTTCCCTTTTTCGAATTGCATTTTGCAGATCTGATAGATAATGGCATCTCAAGGGTCTGGCGCTGACCCACCTGTCGAAGAAAAATCTTCTCCATCTTCGGCTCCAGCTGTTGCGCCTGATTCGGCTGTTGATACACCCACCTCAAAAGATGGAGACGTGAGCACTGATCCAATGGATGCCACAGACTCAGTTAACCGTGTTAATGCACATAATCATGGTGCCTCCAACCCTTTATTTTCTTACAATGTGCCCCCAAATGTTAATACAAATTCTGAAAGCCCTCGTCAATTAGCATCCAACACTGTTAGTTGATACTTTTGCAACCTTTCATTTTTTCCTCTCGCTAGAAATGTTTTAATCAGTGATATATTTATCAAATATTGTTATTAAATTGATGCATAACTAACTTTTTTATTATTACAGCAGGGTATGATATTCACCAGGTTCTTCACCATTTCTGAGACCTTCTGTTCTCGGCGTTTCTGATAGTTCCGGACCTTCATTTTCATGTAATATACCCCAAGCCAATAACCCTTTATCTGGTGGTCACTCATTTCAGCCGAGAACGGTAACGTTTGGTTTTGAGTTGCGAAAATTCAGTTTTCTTCTAACTTGAATATCAGACTCGTTATGGTGTGAAAGCCATAAGTTAGATTTGCGTTCCTGTTTTGGTGTTGCTTTATAGAGGTCGTTGCTCAATTGTATTTTTTGAACTTCCCTCATTTCTGAAATAAAAAATTAAGCATTTTGCAACCTGTGAAGACTTTGATCTTAGTAAATGTTGAGGTAAAAATCTGTAATTACCCTAACAAGCTAATCCTTCGGCTGAGCTCTTCGGATTAAGTCACTTCGGATCTGTAACACAAAGATAACACGCGTTAGCCTCCTCCAGGGTTTTATCCCTAGACCAAGCTCCGGCGTGAGAATGAGTATGGTTATATGTCAGAGTAAAATACAATGAAATGGGGTAAGAATTAGTTAACCTTGAATGTTGTAGCCTAGCTCCTTTTATAGATGAGAGGCTTTTGTCCTTACCCGAAGGTCACGTGGGCGATAGTGACTCTTTCGGGCGGGAGTTGACTTTACTCTGTTTGGATTCCGTCTGGAAAGGGTCAGTAGTTCTGATCAAGATTCCTTTCCTCTTATACATGGTGATGTCAGGTGTCCGTTAGGCCGAGGGTTATGTCTAACCCTTCGGTATATGCTGGTCTAGGTTTGCTTTGTCTAAATTGGCTTGTATGCTTTATCCGGAAGATTGCCTATTGTGCCGGGCGGTTTTGCTTTAGGGCCGAAGAGTTAGGTTCTTCGGCGTTTTACTATTATGCCGGGGAGTTGTATGTCGAGACATACGCCAACATGTCCCCCCTAGTATCATGTTAATGGATTAATTCATTACATGATATTGGGAGTATGTGGTGATCTTCGGTGAGTATTGCCCCGGCCGTTCGACTTTCTTTTCTAATAACCTTTTTTTTTTTTTTTTTTTTTACTGTGCAGATTATGACACATCATCAAGACACGTCAGCGATGTGATGCAACGATGTTAGGACACGTGGCAATGGTTGAGCACTGTGTGGTGATGATGATGCCACGTCACTGTCTGACACGACGAGACGCTTCAGCTACTCCCTTTTTTCGCCTATAAATACTGTTGTTATTCTCATTTTTACCACAGTAAAACTTTTCACTCACCCACCTTCTCTGCGTTATTTGGCCGGACGATTTTATTTGCTCTTCGTCTACTAACCAGGTACTCTTCTAGTTTATCTTCTTTAGATTTTAAGGTTTAATCATTCCCTTTCGGTTCTTCATTCGCTCGAGGGTCCGGGCCAGTTTCCGAAGGTCCGTCACAACCAAAACCCAAATTTGACTTGGATAAATATACTTCGATTATGACTGATAAATCATTACAGTGGGCCGTGAAGGAATTTGGGATCTCCGATCTTCATCCGAGGCTCCCACCGACTGATTTTACGATGGGGCAACTAGGAGATGATGCCATAGGATTGTACCTAGAATATTTCCTTGAAGGTGGAATTTCCGTCCCGTTTTCTAGTTTTCTTTTAGATGTTCTTCACTATTATAAAGTTCACATTTCTCAGTTAGTGCCGATAGGTTTGCATAGGGTTACTCTTTTTGAAGTATATAGCCGTAGTCTTCACATTATTCCCACGACTTCTTTGTTCCGAGCCTTTTATAAGTTACATAAACAAGGGCATTGGTTCACCTTTGCTAAGCGGGACGGTAAGCAACGCAAGGTCTGCTTTCAAGAGATCTTGTCTTCGCTGAAGGGTTGGAAAAGGCAGTTCTTTTTTATTGATCGCCGGGCTGTACCCTTTGCTATGCCGTGGAGGCATCCGAATTCAGATGTCTCCGATCCTTTTCCGACCGGGGAGTTTTCCATGCCTCATGCGGATTTATTGTCTGCTAATGTTATAGATTTGATAAAAATTCCGCCGGGTTTTCTATATGCCGTTGGGTTATTTGCCAAATGGAAGTATCCGGGTTACCGGGCGGCTCTGAAGGATGCCGAGGGGAATGGTACTTGGCCTATGTATTATCTAATTAGTTTAAGATTTTATGCTTTCTTGTGACTTAGCATTTTTCATGTGTTTTGCAGCTTTAACCATGTCTGATTATCTCATCAAGCCGAGCTACCGTAAGGGGGCTGCTATAACCCGTGGAGATAAGTATCAGGAGGGTCAGGCTCATATGATGCAAGTTACTCTTCCGAGTCCACCTGGCACTTCAGTTCCACCGAAGACTGATGCTATGAAAAAGGTCGAGGTGGCTGATCCAAAAGTCTTGGAGGCTAAGGAAAAAAAGAAAAAAGTTGCTGAGGCTAAAGCTGGGGGTTATAAGCCGCGCAAGCGCCAGGTTGGGGAAGGAGGTTCTGGGCAGCCAAAACGAAGGAGGAAGAGCCCTACTCCAGTGGTTAACTTGGATTCCACCACTAATCCGACGCCGCTGAATACCGTTCCTCCGGAGGGTCAACAGCTGAATGATCCTCCCACCGTTGAGAAGGAGAACTTGGAGGGTCATTCCAGCAATAGGTTGGAGAATGCTGATGCCGGTGCTGATGTGAACGCCGAGGCTGATCCCCAAGAACAAAACCCAGATCCGAAGGATCATGATGTTGAGGCTTCTCAATTTGTTGAACAGCCTGCTCTTCAGGAGGATGGTGAGTTGGTTTCTTTTTATTCCTAATCATTTTTCTCCCGGTTGTTATTTATTTATTTCTTTCGTGTACTTAACATTTACTTTGTATTTTTACAGTGACTTCTCCTCCTTTGCGCCGTGAAGTTAAGGGTGCCGGTGGAGAGGAAGGCGCTTCGTCCAGCGCTACTTATGTGCCGGGGTGGTCGATCAGAAAGGATGAAAGGGTTAAGGGATATGAGAAATATAGAGATATGATGGTTCATTTGCCCCCCCCCCCCCCTGCTGAAGAGGAGTACATGCAGACCTTATCGGATACTAAGGCGGCCCAGAGATCATGGGCCATTCTGGCCAGGGGTTCTCTTGCTTTTGTTGACTTGCTTGTCCGTTTTGAGAGCCTCGATCTGGAGCATAGGGAGTTGGCCGAAGAGCATAGTGGATGTGAGGCTGCTGCCAAGGATAAATTCGCTTTTTTGGATAAGACTTTGGGGGAGTTGAAGGCGGCGAGGGATGAGCTTGGTGAGACTTCCGCCCGGGAAGAGGTTTTGAAAAAACAGGTGCGTACTCTGGAGGCCGAGAAAACCGAATGGTCTAAGTTGTCCCATGCTCAGGGTGAAAAGATATCCAATTTGGAGAAGGAGTTGATGGAGACTAAGGGGGCTTTGAAGAATGAGGAAGAAGAGAATGCTGCCCTTTTGAAGCAACGCAAAGAACTAGTCGTGGCCGCAGGGAATCTTGAGATTGATCGATCACATCTTGTTAGGGATTTCATTCCTACCTTTGTTGCTCGCCTTCTCGGTAGCCATGAGTATAAGGCTTCGTTGGCTGCTCCCTTTAGTCTGAGTGGGATGGCCGGATGGTTGGACGGCGTGTCGATTGGCCGTTCTAAAGCGGAGGTGCAGAAGATTTTGGCCGACACAGAGGATTTAGACTTGGATGCTCCAAACAAGTATTTGTCTATGTATGATGAACTTTTTGTGAAGGAGTATCCCTACGTTGCTAAGGTCCGAAATGCTTGTCATCGTCCGGTTGCTGATATTTTGGCCTTGGTGCCTGACCCTGCTCCGGAGCGCTCTGTTGGGGAGGAAGTCGAGAATAAAGGTGAAGATGGGGGGCCTAGTGTTCCTCCTAACTGAAGCTTGTTTTTTATTTTCAGCTAACTTTTTTGTAATGGCGATGTTGCCGAACAAAGTTATTTATTTGAAGTTTGTAATGCTTAAGGAAATTTGTTTGGGGCATTCTTCTTTACTTAATGAAATCTTTGGTCATTCTTCTTTTTATATCCCTGAGTGTTTACCTTACTTGCGTTGCTTGTCTTTGTCTTGGTGTTTGATATTATGGCAATCCTTATTTGGACATGAACCACTTTACGTTTACTTCGGCAATCCCATTTGGGTATAATCATTCGGTGTAACCATTCGGTATATGGAAATCCCTTTTTGGATATGAACCATTGCATATGTCACCTGGGCGACCTTCTTTGGGTATAAACCGTTCGGCGTTATGACAATCCTTTTTGGATATGAACCATTGAATATGTCACCTGGGCAACCCTTTTTGGGTATAAACCGTTCGGCGTATGGCAATCGTTTTTGGATATGAACCATTGAATATGTCACATGGGCAACCCTTTTTGGGTATAAACCGTTCGGCGTTATGTGGTTGTCCTTTTTGGATATATAAACCATTTCTTTTATTACCTCGGCAACCTTTTTGGTATGAACCGTTCGGTATTTTTATGGCAATCCTTTTTGGATATAAACCATCTTTGAACACTGATCATTTTTCTCCGGAGGTCGCGAGCCTGTCGGGGGGATCATTCAATAATTATGTTCAGAAAACAATAGACATGTGGAAAATTGCTCCTCCGATATCCGGGGAACTGTGTTTTTCATTAATAATTTGTTTTGACAATCGCCTCGTGGGCTTAGCAATTACAAAGCTTTGTTTATCTTACAAGAAGCACTTCCTTAGGTTCACCGTGTTCCAGGTACGGGGGACCTCTTTCCCTTCTGCCGTTTGTAACTTGTAAGAACCGTTATCGTATGCTTCTATGACTTGGTATGGGCCCTCCCAGTTGGGTCCCAACTTTCCTTGGTCTTCTTGCCTGCTAGCTTCATTTTTCCTGTAGACGAAGTCTCCTACTCTGAGTTTTTCACCTCTAACCCTCCGATTGTAATACTGCTCCACCTTCTTTTTGTACCTGGCTTCTTCAACAACCGCTGAGTCCCTTCTTTCTTCCAGTAAATCCAGGTTTAACCGCCTCTCCTCTTCGCCTCCTTCTTCGGTCATCATCATCGTTCGGAAGGTAGGCATGCCAATTTCCGCGGGGAACACAGCTTTGCTTCCATATGTCAAACTGAACGGCGTTTCACCGTTGCTAGTCTTCAAGGACGTCCGATGAGCCCACAAGACGTTCGACAACTCGTCAACCCATCCGGACCTACTTTTGCCTAGCCTTGTTTTGAAGCCATGCATCAAACTTTTGTTTGCTCGTTCTACCAGACCATTGGCTTGAGGGTGTGCCACAGCAGTATTTATCTGTTTGATGTTGAGCTTTTCGCACCACCGTTTGAAGGGATCATGGATGAAGTTGCTGCCATTTTCAGTTACAATTATGTGTGGCAAGCCAAAGCGACACACGATATTGTCCCATACAAATTTTATGACTTCTATCCCTGTGGTTTTCGCCAGGGGTTTGGCCTACATCCACTTTGTAAAGTAGTCGATGGCCACGATGACATATTTTACTTTCCTGGGCGCTTCAGGAAGGGGACCCAACACGTCCATTCCCCATTGGAAGAATGGCCAAGGTGACATGATAGAAGTCATAATAGTCTTCGGTAATTTGGGAACCGGGGAGTGTATTTGGCAAGACTCGCATTTTTGAATGACCTCTCTGGCGTCCCTGTGCATTGTCGGCCAGTAGTATCCTTGCCTGATCAGTTTTGCCACCACGGATCTTGGGCCGGAGTGCATGCCACATGCCCCTTCGTGCACTTCTCTTATCACGTAATTGGCCTGTAGTGGGCCCACACATCTCAACGTTGGACCTAAATACGACTTCTTGAACAGCACCCCGCCCTCCATTGTATAATGGGGTATCTTCATCCGCAGAGTTCTTGCTTCGTTTTCATCGTTCGACCACTTTCCTTCGGTAATGCATCGGATAATTGGAGACATCCAGTTTTCCTCCTCTTCTTCCATTATTGCTCCAATGACCTTCTCTTCCGTTGATGGTGTTTCCAATACTTCTACAAGTATTTCCTTGGTCAAATGGTCGAATGCGACAGATGCTAACTTGCTCAACACATCGGCCTTCTGGTTCTGTGATCTGGGGATGTTTTGTATTCTGAACTGCTTGAAACATCCAATATATTCTTTTGCCTTAGCTAAATATCTTGCCATGCTTTCCTTGTAGGTGGTAAACTCTCCGTTGATTTGGCTTGACACTAGGTTGGAGTCTACCTTAGCACTTAGCACTTGGATCTTCATGTCCTTGGCTATCCTTAGTCCGGCCAGCAATGCTTCATACTCCGCCTCGTTATTTGTGCTAGGGAAATTTAGCCGAAGAGCATAAGTGTATTCTGTTTGGTCCGGGCTTATCAACACCAAACCTGCTCCGGAGCCTTTCTTGTTAGACGCTCCGTCCGTGAACAGTGTCCATTCCTCCTCTGTGGTTGAGATGTTGCATACTTCTTTGCTTTTCCCTTCTTTCCCTACTTTGCTGACCGGTATCTCATTTATGAAATCTGCCAAGACTTGTCCCTTGACGGCATTCCTGGGGATGTAAGTAATTCTGTATGTTCCCAATTTTACCGCATACTTCATCAACTTCCCCGAAGATTCGGGCTTGTTCAAAACGTCACGGATGGGCTGGTCCGTGATCACCTTAATGTGGTGAGCTTCGAAATATCTTCGGAGTCTCCTGGAGCAGTGTCGTAGAGCCAAAGCCAATTTTTACAGAGGGGCATAGTTTTGCTCAGCATCGTGGAGTGTTCTGCTGACATAGTGCACCGGCATTTGTTTGCCCCTCCTTTCTACCATCAGCACAACGCTTATGGCCTCTTCGGCTGCCGCTAGGTACACGAAAAGATCTTCCCCTGCAACCGGGGCTGTTAAATTAGGCAACTCTAGGATCACGCTCTTCATCTTCTGGAATGCTTCCTCGGCCTGCTCACTCCATCGGTACTCCTTTTGGTTGTCTTTCGTGACGCTCTTTAAAGTGTTGAAGAAGGGCAAAGCTTTTTCAGCCGATCGAGATAGGAATCTGTTCAGGGCTGCCAACTTCCCGTTGAGGCTCTGCATCTCCTTGAGTGTTCGAGGCGATTGCATGTCGGCTATCGCCTTTGTTTTCTTCGTATTGGCCCTTATTCCTTCGGATGTTACCACATATCCGAGGAACTTTCCTTCTTCAACTCCAAAGGAGCACTTTTTGGGGTTGAGCTTCATGTTGATCCTTCGGAGTTTATCAAACGTTTCTGCCATATCTGCCAACAATTCTACTTCGCTTCTGCTTTTGATCACCATATCGTCGACGTACACCTCCAAGTTCCTGCCAATTTGTCCTTTAAAACTTGAGTCTACCAGCCTTTGATAAGTCGCCCCGGCGTTCCTTAAGCCAAAGGGCATCTTGGTGTAGCAAAAAGTTTCATGATCTGTATAGAAGGCTGTCTTCTCTTCGTCTTCCTTGGCCATCTGGACTTGGTGGTACCCCTTGTATGCATCAAGAAAACACTTGTACTTGTAACCCATCACAGACTCTATTTTCCAGTCGATCTCCGGGAGTGGGTAGTAGTCCTTCGGGCACGAAGCATTGATGCTTTTGAAATCCATGCACATTCTCCATGTTCCGTCCGGTTTCTTTACTAAAACCGGGTTGGAAATCCACGTTGGATATTTCACTTCCTGGACTATTCCCGCTTTCAGCCATTATTCTACCTCGGTGTTGATTGCCTGGTTCTTTTCAGCCGAGAAGGTTCTCTTTTTCTGGGCTATTGTTCTGTCATTCACGTTGACATTCAGTTTGTGTTCTATGATTCGCCGGGGGACTCCTGTCATGTCTGCCGGTTGCCATGCGAATACATCCTTGTTGTTTTTCAGTAGTTCTACCAGATGTCTTTTGCATTCTTTGGAAAAATTGCTCCCGATGGTAATCATTTGTTCAGGAAATTGGGGGTTTATCATTACTTCTTTTGTTTTCTTGCTAGACTCTTCTTCCTCCAAAGTGTATTTTTCACTCTTGCTTTCCGACCCTTTCGCCATGAAATGTCTTTCTAACCTTCTACATTCCGAGATGATAACTGATCTGGTAACCAGGGTTGCCACTCCCCTCGGTGTTGGGAATTTTATCATGGAGTGGATGGTTGAGGGTATCACCCTTAATTCTCTAATGCCTGATCGTCCCAGGATAATGTTATATGGGGAGGGGGATCTTATCACTGCAAACGTCATTATGGCTCGGTGATATAGGCCCTCGTTTCCAAAACAAACGTTTAGGTCTATCTTTCCGAGGGGTTTTATTGCTTCGCCTGAGAATCCCACTAGTGGCGTGTTCGTTTCTCTTAGCTTCGCTTTGATTTCTGGGCATAGGTTTTGAAAACAGTGTTCATACATTACTTCCACAGCTGCCCCTGGGTCAACGTAAACCCTCCTCACGGTGTACCCTTCCACATTTGCTTTGATTATCAGCGGCTCTTCAGAAACGTCCCCAGGTAGAATGGGGGGGGGGGAAAGCTATAGGGACGTTCATCCAATCCTCTTCTCGGCTGTTGGTTTTCCTTTTCCTGTCCTTTCCTCCGCAGTATACCATATTTATTACCCTTCCTCTGCCGGGCTGATTATCTCTGGGGGGGTTTCTTCCCCTTTGCCTCACTTCCTTTAATAAATGATCCAACTTGCCCGTCTCCAAAGCTACTCTTAGTTGTTCCTTGAGTTGGTAGCAGTCATTGGTGAGATGGCCTTTCTCACCATGATAATCGCAGAACTTATCTAAATTTTCTCTCCTTGGAGCCCCTCTCAAAGGTGGAGGTGGTGGCAGCTTTAGTTGGAGTTCCGTTGCTAGAATTTCTTTAGGTGCTTTTGAGAGAAGGTTCAAATCAATGGGGCGGGTATCGTTCCTGTAATGATTTCTCCGGTAGTCGCTTCGGTGGTCGCCTCTGTAGTTATCAGTCCTTGTCGGGTAGTAGGGGTTGTATTGGCTACGGGATTTTTGTTCCGTTCTTCGGTCTCCTCTCCGCTTGTCGGGGATGTTCGCCGCTCGGGAGGTTCGATCTGGCTGACTGCCTGCGTATGACTTACGGTTCCATTCCCCTTTAGGGAGTTCTGTGGTGTTGTAGGCTTCTTCTGAACGTACGAAATCGTCTACCCTCTTCATCATCTCCGTGACCGTCTTGGGCATTTGCTTCCGTTAATGAACGAGGATATCTGCATTATCTCTGGCACACCAGGGATGTAGCTAGCCTCATCGGTCCACCTTTCCTTAAACTCCGGCAGGGTTTCATGAACCTTTCGCACAATTTTGGTTAGTTCCATCGGATCTTTGAGACACTTTATCTTGAGTGCGAATCTTTCTAGGAACCTCTCCCTGAGCTCCTCCCAGCTGTCTATGCTACCGTTAGGTAATCGTTCGAACCAAACGCTTGCTGGACCATCCAAGGTCTGTTGAAACATCCAACACCATACCGGCATCGGCCATCCGCCATGATTGGCTGCACCGGAGAAACGATTGACGTGATCGTCCGGGTCCGAGGATCCATCGTAAAGCTTTATGTTCTTAGGCAGCTCTTTGTATGGTTTGTGTAGATCATCCATGATCTGCTTTCCTTTCGGATCTTTTTCTTTTTCTGCTCGGGCGGTTCTTTCGGTTTCATAACCGAAATCGATCCGTATGGGCTGCAATGGGCTTTTTCCTTGAGAGTTGTGTTGTTGTATCAAGGCTTTTAGTGATGATATGTGGTTAAGTATTTGTTATTCTAGGTTGGGGGGTTGTTTCCGAGTGGTATTTCAGTGGAGGGACCTGGGGGTATTTCGGTGGTAGGACCGGCCATTTTCTAGCTTTGGTAGTTGGAATAGCGGTCCCACGGATGGCGCCAATTTGTTGAGGTAAAAATCTGTAATTACCCTAACAAGCTAATCCTTCGGCTGAGCTCTTCGGATTAAGTCACTTCGGATCTGTAACACAAAGATAACACGCGTTAGCCTCGTCCAGGGTTTTATCCCTAGACCAAGCTCCGTCGTGAGAATGAGTATGGTTATATGTCAGAGTAAAATACAATGAAATGGGGTAAGAATTAGTTAACCTTGAATGCTGTAGCCTAGCTCCTTTTATAGATGAGAGGCTTTTTTCCTTACCCGAAGGTCACGTGGGCGATAGTGACTCTTTCGGGCGGGAGTTGACTTTACTCTGTTTGGATTCCGTCTGGAAAGGGTCAGTAGTTCTGATCAAGATTCCTTTCCTCTTATACATGGTAATGTCAGGTGTCCGTTAGGCCGAGGGTTATGTCTAACCCTTCGGTATATGCTGGTCTAGGTTTGCTTTGTCTAAATTGGCTTGTATGCTTTATCCGGAAGATTGCCTATTGTGCCGGGTGGTTTTGCTTTAGGGCCGAAGAGTTAGGTTCTTCGGCGTTTTACTATTATGCCGGGGAGTTGTATGTCGGGACATACGCCAACAGTAAACTCACTAAAATTAATTATTTCGATCACCTGTCTTTTTAGGAGAACGCTAGTTATGTTTTCTAATAATTGCTTTGCAATACTGTGACATTTTCTTCTTGTCCTTGTCAGTCGGTTAACTCACCACAGTCTGAAGGGTCAATGAATGTCTCACTTTCTGCTACATCCTCGCAAAGTCATGTTTCTGGCCAGTGGCACGTCTAACATTTTCGAGAGGAATGCCACCACCTTCATCTGTTGCTGTCCCGAGAGAAGCGTCATCCAGTGCTGCTAACTTTTCTTATAATGGACATCAACAGTTGCTGCAGAATGATCAGTCTACCATCTGTACGTACATTTCCTTGAAATTTTCAAAGTAGTTTATAGGCATGACTAATTACAGCATACAGTTTTTACTTAATCAGCCAGATTCATTACCAATTAAGGTAACCCATCCATATGTTTCTTACATTCAAATTGGTCAAATAAATTGTGTCCCTAAATATTACAAGTACCGCCCTGTAAGACTACATACTGCTCCATCAGTACATGTATTTCCAAAGATATTCCAGGTCGCCTAAGTTGTTTAGCGCTTACTAGAATGATAGCTATTCATTTGCGCTTCATAATCCTCTCATTTCAATTCTACCTAAGATCACTCATGCAGAATGAAACGTAATAAGCTTGTGGATAAGGACCTTTGAAGATATAATTTCATTTTTGCTATCTCTGTTTGTTTTTCAGATTTCGTGGACAGATGCAAAGCCTAAACAGAGAAGGATCCTCAAGGACGTGCAGCCAACCCTCATTTAGATCAATCAGATCTTGTTAAGCTTTTCCATGAACACATCAAGTCATTGTATGACGTAAGTTAATAAGCGCTCCAATTACTTTGTGTAATTAGCTCTTTGGTTCATGTTTCTAGTGTTCTTCAAAAGTTCATGTAGGATTATAATGAGGATGAAGGATTGGTTTGTAAATTATAGTTTCAAAATATAACTAACGTATTAGATATGATCACAAAAAACCTAAACCTTTGAATAAAAAAAAATTATAAGTGAGTGAGTCTAAAGTGTCACTTCTAGATTTTGTAATGTCTTTCTTTTAACCTAGTGTGTTGCCATATGTTTCAGCGGTGTGCACATGAATACAATGCTTTGTTAGCTGATGTGATAACCACGGATGCAGCTGCAAAAGAGTATGAAGATGGCAAGACGGTTTTTAATTCATGGTCAACAGCCAAGCGACTTCTTAAAGATGATGCCTGATACAACAAAATGCCGAGAAAAGATAGGGAATCGTTGTGGCGGCGGCATGTCGATGATACGCAAAGAAAGAGAAAATCAACGACCAAGACATGGAAACAGTTGATTCTAGGAAATACCTTTCAGGGTCTAGGAGAACGTATGATCGCTGATAGCCTTATTTGGAGCTATATCCTTTTGACATTTTATTGGCTTCCATCTGCCTTGTCGTGCTGTCTATGATCTCTTCTATCCTCTTTTTTTTCTTCTTGTATACCATGTTATAGCTAGAGTCATCGTATCATTCGTTGAGGTCTGGTTATTTAGCTGTTAGTTATGTTTAAAATGCTAACGAGAATTTTGTCAAGTAGACATTTCAACTATAGAAGTCGACTTTTTGTAGGCACTGCATTCAGTTCGTTCCAGTGTACAATCTTAAGCCTAGTGGTATCAACGGTATCAAGATATTCCAGACATACTTTTACAAGTATTTAGTTCGTCTATGCATATTGATCTTGCTTGGCTAAACAAACTTGTTCATTTACATCAACACACACACACAAGAAACACAATCAACGGCTCACATTGATGATCCGTGTGAACTCAAATAAACCAATCACAACACAACTGAAGCCACTTATAAAAGCACCATAAATAGTAACTAGTCACTTCATTTACATGAACACACACGCACAAACAAAAGAAAAACACAATCAACGGTTCACATTGATGATCCTTATGAACTCAAATCAACCCATCACAACACAGCTCGAGCCACCTATAAAAACACCACAAACAGTAACAACTAGTCACTTCACTTCATTTACATCAACCCACACACAAACATAAGAAAAACACGATCAACGGCTCACATTGATGATTCGTGTGAACTCAAATCAACCAATCACAACACAACTGGAGCCACCTATAAAAGCACCATAAACAGTAACAACTAGTTATTTCCCTTTATTTACATCAACACACACACACACACACACAAGAAAGAGAAACACAATCAACGGCTCACATTGATGATCCGTGTGAACTCAAATCAACTAATCACAACACAACTGGAGCCACCTATAAAAGCACCATAAACGGTTACAACTAGTCACTTCACTTCATTTACATCAACACACACACAAACAAAAGAAAAACACAATCAATGGCTCACATTGATGATTCGTGTGAACTCAAATCAACCAATCACAACACAGCCGGAGCCCCCTAAAGCACCATAAATAGTAACAACTAGTCACTTCACTTCATTTACTGAGACATACACATGCATTAGAAAAACACAATCAACGACTCACATTGATGATCCGTGTGAACTTTAATCAACCAATCACAACACAGCTGCAGCCACCTATAAAAGCACCGTAAACGGTAACAACTAGTCACCTCACTTCATTCCATTTACAACAACACACACAAAAGAAAAAATCATTCCCGAAGAAAACATGGTATGTAAGTTAAATGCTTCCGTGGATAATCACTAGTGTAATGTAACATGTTTTTTTTGAAGACTGTGAGTTTGAAGGTGAGTATGGAAGGAGGTTCAGGGCTAAACTTGTTGTGGAAAATAGTATTTGGTAGTGCTACTGAATGTAAATCCCCTTTTAACCTTTCATTAACCATCAATAACATAACTTGGAGAATAACCTTTGCCCATATTACGTCTAACAGTAACAACCTTGCACATGTATGGAGATACCGCAAATGCTTCGGGTTTCTTTGCTCGAGACAAACTTTTGAAAAATCTCAAGAAAGCAAAGAAACATGTCAAGGTGGAGCGTTTGGAGACAGTGGAGGCTTTGTAGCAGGGAATCACTGTTGGTATAAGATTGATAGTTTACTGGATTGTGTATAGTTTCATTGCTTGAAAACATGTCTTTGATTTATTTGGCTATGGTATGATAATTGAGAAACTATAACATGAACAAGTATATAAATTATGAAGATATTTACTCAGTTCTTACGGAATAATTGCTGTGCCATTATCTTATTGTTACATGAGGTGAGATCTATGCAAAACACCTCCTATCCAAAGAACAAATGACATCATCTCAACCATCCAACCTTCTTTCATCACATGGTCCAGATTTCATCTGAAAATAACAAATAGGGGTATATTAGTAAAATCACATGTTATAATAAAAAGAAAAAAAATATCAAATCTTGTCATTTGACATTCCAGTTTCTCTCTCATCAAAAACCCTAGATCCCAAAAAACGACCAGAATCCATGAAACCACAGCCGGAATCCACGAAACCACCGTCGGAATCACATCAAACCACTGGTGTCACCGAGAAACCACCGTCGGATTCATCTACATTACATCTAACTCTGGGTATCACCATGAAACCACCGTCCGATCCATCACCATCACATCAAGTCACCGGTATCACCGTGGAACCACCGTCAGAGTCATCGGAATCACATCAAACCATAGCAATCACCATGGAACCACCGTCTGAGTCTTTGGAATCACATAAAGTCATCGTCTCCGACGTTCATCTTATTCCGATTCACCAGGAAATACCGCCGCCGGTAGATGAAAGTGAATTAATTGAAGTTCCAGTAGATGAAAGTCAAGATAAAGATGATGTTGTGAAAGAAATTACTGGTAAATTCCTTGAGATTCAATTTTTGTTGTAAAAATGCAAATCCCATAGGATTCCCAATGAATCCCATGGGATTCGCAATGAAACACATGAGATTAGGAAATCACTTGACATTTAGTTTTTAGTTGTGTAATGCTATGAGAAAAGTGTAAATCACATGGTTTTAGTTATCTCAATCTCAAGGGATTCTGTATTAAATCACATGAGATTTAACATGAAAATAAAAAGGTCTTCATTCTGAATCCCATGAGATTTCAGTGAATTCCATGGGATTCACTATGAAACACATGAGATTAGGAAATCACTTGGCATTTCATTTTTAGTTGTGTAATGCTATAAGAAAAGTGTAAATCATAGGGTTTTAGTTATCTCAATCTCAAGGGATTCTGTATTAAATCACATGGGATTCAGCCTGAAAATATAAAGGTCTTCATTCTGAATCCCTTGGGATTCCCAGTGAATCCCATGGGATTCTGTCACACCCCCAAAATATCACAGCGGAACGATAGTGTCATTGGGGTATGACGTCATAGCACAAAGTATGGATACAGAAAACGACCTCTATAATGAGACGTTTTGAAATGTTTACCATTCGATTACATAAGTTAAAGTTTACAAGCAAGAATCCCAAAGTTTGATAATACACAAAGAGTTTACAAAACATGTCGAATGGTAATTGTTAAAAGCACAAGACTCCAATGTATGCCATGAGACCCAAAAGCTCCATGAAGTGCTATCACCTTAAGACCTGAGATAAACATGCTAAAAAGTGTCAACACAAAGGTTGGTGAGTTCATAAGTTTGTAACAAAATGATTTGAAATACTTTGAGAAATGTTCACACAGCAAATGCATTGTAAATCCACTCAGTTCCAAGTTCCGCCCATACAAAACTTGCAACCTGTGTGTTCACAACCCATTGCCTAAAATAGAATGACAATCATGAATATACGCATTAAGGTAGTTAAAAGTATAAATATCACCACAAGGGTCTTCCAGCAACTCGTGTTGGGATGTTCCTCCAACGACTCACGTTGGGCTGTATCCATAAAAATGGCCTTCCAACATATAAATATTGGGATGTTCCTCCAACGACTCACGTTGGGCTGTATCCAAATAAATGGCCTTCCAACATATAAATGTTGGGATGTTTGTTTAAGTCTAGTCACTACACGCACCAAGTCTAAAATATAAGTAATGTTGTTTGGCAATAGAGTTTAAATGTTTTGATAAATAAGCATGTATCTCGCCCCAAATAGTTTATAGGAATTTAAACAAGTAAAAGCGGGGTATGAACTCACCTAGTGTGATTGATATGCTAACAAAATGAAGTGCACGAAAGTGAGGCTCGGAAACTATCCGCGACCTAAAATGAATGTTATGACTCGAGTTATGATATGCTGTCGTGAATGCATGATTTGAAAACGTATCACCCAATATGTTACTCGAAAACTAGTTATAAAAATATTGTTACTTGAATGTGTGACGGTTCCATGTCAAAAATAATTACTTTTGAGCTAATGGTGAAAATGTAGTTAAAACTACGTAACGGTTTTAGTAATTGACAAATCGGTTTACATCGGACTTAACGTAATGTATACATAGGAAAACTAACTCGTTTTTAAGGTCCGTTTCTCCCGAAACGTCCGTTTAGGCCCTCAAAAACCTTGATTAAAATCCTGACAGCTTACTAACGTTGTGAATAGTGTTTTCAGCACGTTTTTGACTCAAAGTTCGGTTAACCATAACTCACTCGTTTTAAGTCCGTTTTTCAAGTTCTTTATATCCACACGAAGGTAATTAAGTGTACTAATATATTTTTAAACTTTGGAGATTTCACAGAAAGTTTAAGGCCACTGTTTGGTCAGTTAAAAATCTGGACTGCATGTACATTTTCCGGAAAATGGTCGTTTTTAAATCGTAACTTGAAAACCACGTATCTTTTTCGTTATAACTCCGTTTTAGTCCGTTCAAAAGGCCACGTTCATAACTAAAAATCTATTTTCTAAAACTTTAATAAAACTTATAAAAATGACTAACTTTTCGGAAAAATTATAAATTTCGACAGCGCTTCCGCGCTTATTTTAAACTTACCATTTTTATCTACTTGTTTAACCACAACTTCACCACAAAAATCCCTTAAACTACACTTCACCAATCCTACTAAAAATAAAATGCTAGTCGAACCATATATGATAAAAAGACTATTTTTGAGGTTTATATGACTACTTATAACATATAATTAAACATAAACTACATCAAACCTTCACTAGTAAAATATCAAAACTTACTTTGATAAATCATTTTTCAAACTTCTCATTTTCATAAACTTTTAACTAGCACATGATTGTTATAAATATTTATATAGTACATATGGGTGATAATCTTGGATGATAATGAATAAAATCACAACAAATCAAATATGACCATGAGGACTTCAAGAAAATGTATGAAAAATATATATGAAAAGGTAAAAGATAAAGTTTCATGCTTACTAGTTACTTGATGAGGTTTATGATCAAGGATTTATCCTAAACACCCTAGGTTTTTATTTCAAAACCTAAACAAAGAGTGTTACTAGATTGTGATGAGCTTGACAAGAAAATTTTTGATGATCACTTCCTTGATCTCCTTATGGTGGCCGGATTTTTGAGAGGAAAAAGAAGAGAGAAGATCTTGACTTCACACTTTTAATTATTGTAGTATGTGTAGAGTTTGAGTGTAAAATGATATAAGTAAGAAATATCTAGCAAATCTTTTAGGTGAATCAAGTATTTAATAATACATATACTTTATTTTATTTATTATGTTTATAAATGTGTAAGTGTAAGTAATGTAAAGTTATTTGAGGATAAGTAGTAGCTTGTAGTATTGTTAAGTAATATTAGTAAGTTGTATACACATTTGAATATTTAAGGTAGCGTTAGATAAAAATAAATTTCACGGGTCAAGATAAAATATATTTAGGTCATAAAAATTATAAAAATACTTTTCTTGCAAAATTTGAGTGATATAATAATTATCGTGTAGTTTTTAAGAAAACCGTCGTAATAATATAAATTTAACGATTTATATACCAAATACATTTAAAACACTGGGTAAACTCATTATATTATTTTTAAATCTTAATATGAGTATTTAAATATATAGGAATGATTTTTGGAAGTATTGAATCGATTGTTCAAAATAATTAATTACGCGATAGCGTTTATTTAATAAGAAAATAACGTGTAATGTAAAATGCAAAACCATGCACGAACCGTTATGAAATGATGAATATGGAATATGAGAAATGACCGGAAATTGAGAATTGTGACATTCTTCCCCTGTTAGAGGAATCGCGTCCTCGCGATTCAATCAATGATACATAAGGTTCTACCCTAAGGTTTCGCGAAATCAAGTGTATGGTCAAAGTGCTTATGCCAAAACTTACGCGTCTAGGTTTCTTATCTAAGGAGACTCACTGAATCTGAATAATACGGTGGATCACTTAATGGTCTAGGAAAAACGTACCAGTTACGCATTGCGGGCTTCCTCGGTCCCTATATAGAATGCTCGACCTCGGGGTGGACTGATATTGAGTACAGGGTTTGGGTTATTTCCTTCAATTGCCACTGCTAGAGGAGCTTGCATCGGTGGCTTATTCAACTGAGGACAATTATTCCGGTAGTGATTCGGGCTGTTGCACTCGTAGCAAGTCCTTTGGTTATTCCTCATGTTGCCCGTGTTAACCGTTGTTATTGGTCTTGCACGCTCTCTACACTGGCTTGAAAAATGACTCGACTGATTGCATATTGTACATAAGCGGCAGGGCTTGGACTTCGGGTGATGATAAGCACATTTAGCACATTTGGGATGTGTACCCGCATACTCTCTTTGTTCAGTACCAGTTGCCACAAAAACTCTTGCCCTTTTGTTGTCTGCTACCACGTCTATCTGCTTATTCGACCCACTTGCTTCCTTCCTCTTATCACTGCTCTTCAACGTACCATTTCTAACCATCTCGTCTGTCAGGGTTCCTGCCCTCAGTATTGCACTTTGTATTGTAGACGACTCAGTTGTTTTCACGGTTCCACGGATTTCGTGGACAAGACCATATATGTACCTCGAGATTCTCTTGGACTCAGGGGTAACTAGATGAGGAACTAGTCTTGCTAACTCATGAAATCGGTCCGTGTAGGCTGCGTGACCAGCCCCTATCATGGAGTGGTGATAAAATTCATCTTCCAATTTCTGCATTTCATTGTCCGGGCAGTACTCCTCTTTCAATAACGCCTTAAATTCGTCCCATGACATACCTATAGCTGCTTCTCTGCCCCTAGCCTGTAGCTGTGTGTTCCACCATGTCAATGCCTTTCCTGATAGCAAGCAAGCATCATACTTCACCCTCTGATGTGTGGCACAATTGCTGATGTCGATCACTGACTCTGTCTTCTCTACCCATCGAGTATACGCCAAAGCACCTCCTATACCATCAAACTCCACAGGTTTGCATGCCGAAAATTCCTTATATGTGCATCCAATTCTATTGTTGTTGTTGTTGGTGTTGTTGTTGTTGTTACTGTCAACTACATTGTTGGAGTCGCCAGTACCGTTCCCGTTCCCGTGGTTTCCCGAGTTATTCATATGATTTCCAACTTGTGTGACAATAGTGGGAAGTAAGATTTGAAGTTGTTGAGCGATGATGGCGGCAAAATCAGGGTTTCCGCCAGTGTTGTTGTCATTGTTACCCACGTCGCTACCACCTCCTCTACCTCCACGCCCACCTGTCATTCCACCCCTCGGTGCCGCACCACCTCGGCCAGTACTGCGTGTTACCCTCTTTGGTGCCATGATCTCTGCAAGGAAAGAACCGTTGAATTCCCAATGTCTATACTTAACGTTCTCAAACATAATACCACGCCACAAATTGGTTCCTAAGGTGTCCACACCGATCTACGTATGCGTGGTCGCATATGTCCACGTGAGTTGTGACACATTTATAATTATGTTGGCCACCATAATTATAATTGCCTCATTTCACACATGTACATACCACCAAGCATACATGTCTCGGCGATTGGTGTTACTTAAGTAGGTAGCCAGTCTATCATCCGATTCTAAACGGTGAAGGAGGGATTTGGGGTAGGTATCTATGGAGAGTCACACTTAGTGTATAGGAGATTCCTTTAGGTGCTAAAGTCACGATGAGGTTTAGTCGCCAACAGTTCCCAAAGTATCCTCAAGAGAACTCCCATCTTCGGGCAAAGTCATCAAATCTATACAGCTATATAGTAACACTTATTTAGCTCGATCTCGTGTCTCATCAAACAAGAACTGTCACGAGATCAAGTTAGATAAGTGTTTATTACTAAGCTCCATATCTCTGGTGACTCAACTAGATTTGGGACTCCCCTATCGGTACAAGGAAACCATGCTATCTAATGAGGTGGGTCTAGACGAAATTCTTAAGAAAACATGTGCGCACGAAAAGTGAGTAAGGCAATAGGAAAAGAAAGGATCGACGTGAGAGCGGTTATAGTCTAGGAACTAAAATGCAACCTAGTTCTCTATAACCAAGTCTCTGATACCAATCTGTCACACCCCCAAAATATCGCAGCGGAACGATAGTGTCATTGGGGTATGACGTCATAGCACAAAGTATGGATACAGAAAACGACCTCTATAATGAGACGTTTTGAAAAGTTTACCATTCGATTACATAAGTTAAAGTTTACAAGCAAGAAATCCCAAAGTTTGATAATACACAAAGAGTTTACAAAACATGTCGAATGGTAATTGTTAAAAGCACAAGACTCCAATGTATGCCATGAGACCCAAAAGCTCCATGAAGTGCTATCACCTTAAGACCTGAGATAAACATGCTAAAAAGTGTCAACACAAAGGTTGGTGAGTTCATAAGTTTGTAACAAAATGATTTGAAATACTTTGAGAAATGTTCACACAGCAAAGGCATTGTAAATCCACTCAGTTCCAAGTTCCGCCCATACAAAACTTGCAACCTGTGTGTTCACAACCCATTGCCTAAAATAGAATGACAATCATGAATATACGCATTAAGGTAGTTAAAAGTATAAATATCACCACAAGGGTCTTCCAACAACTCGTGTTGGGATGTTCCTCCAACGACTCACGTTGGGCTGTATCCATAAAAATGGCCTTCCAACATATAAATATTGGGATGTTCCTCCAACGACTCACGTTGGGCTGTATCCAAATAAATGGCCTTCCAACATATAAATGTTGGGATGTTTGTTTAAGTCTAGTCACTACACGCACCAAGTCTAAAATATAAGTAATGTTGTTTGGCAATAGAGTTTAAATGTTTTGATAAATAAGCATGTATCTCGCCCCAAATAGTTTATAGGAATTTAAACAAGTAAAAGCGGGGTATGAACTCACCTGGTGTGATTGATATGCTAACAAAATGAAGTGCACGAAAGTGAGGCTCGGAACTATCCGCGACCTAAAATGAATGTTATGACTCGAGTTATGATATGTTGTCGTGAATGCATGATTTGAAAACGTATCACCCAATATGTTACTCGAAAACTAGTTATAAAAATATTGTTACTTGAATGTGTGACGGTTCCATGTCAAAAATAATTACTTTTGAGCTAATGGTGAAAATGTAGTTAAAACTACGTAACGGTTTTAGTAATTGACAAATCGGTTTACATCGGACTTAACGTAATGTATACATAGGAAAACTAACTCGTTTTTAAGGTCCGTTTCTCCCGAAACGTCCGTTTAGGCCCTCAAAAACCTTGATTAAAATCCTGACAGCTTACTAACGCTGTGAATAGTGTTTTCAGCACGTTTTTGACTCAAAGTTCGGTTAACCATAACTCACTCGTTTTAAGTCCGTTTTTCAAGTTCTTTATATCCACACGAAGGTAATTAAGTGTACTAATATATTTTTAAACTTTGGAGATTTCACAGAAAGTTTAAGGCCACTGTTTGGTCAGTTAAAAATCTGGACTGCATGTACATTTTCCGGAAAATGGTCGTTTTTAAATCGTAACTTGAAAACCACGTATCTTTTTCGTTATAACTCCGTTTGAGTCCGTTCAAAAGGCCACGTTCATAACTAAAAATCTATTTTCTAAAACTTTAATAAAACTTATAAAAATGACTAAATTTTCGGAAAAATTATAAATTTCGACCGCGCTTCCGCGCTTATTTTAAACTTACCATTTTTATCTACTTGTTTAACCACAACTTCACCACAAAAATCCCTTAAACTACACTTCACCAATCCTACTAAAAATAAAATGCTAGTCGAACCATATATGATAAAAAGACTATTTTTGAGGTTTATATGACTACTTATAACATATAATTAAACATAAACTACATCAAACCTTCACTAGTAAAATATCAAAACTTACTTTGATAAATCATTTTTCAAACTTCTCATTTTCATAAACTTTTAACTAGCACATGATTGTTATAAATATTTATATAGTACATATGGGTGATAATCTTGGATGATAATGAATAAAATCACAACAAATCAAATATGACCATGAGGACTTCAAGAAAATGTATGAAAAATATATATGAAAAGGTAAAAGATAAAGTTTCATGCTTACTAGTTACTTGATGAGGTTTATGATCAAGGATTTATCCTAAACACCCTAGGTTTTTATTTCAAAACCTAAACAAAGAGTGTTACTAGATTGTGATGAGCTTGACAAGAAAATTTTTGATGATCACTTCCTTGATCTCCTTATGGTGGCCGGATTTTTTAGAGGAAAAAGAAGAGAGAAGATCTTGACTTCACACTTTGAATTATTGTAGTATGTGTAGAGTTTGAGTGTAAAATGATATGAGTAAGAAATATCTAGCAAATCTTTTAGGTGAATCAAGTATTTAATAATACATATACTTTATTTTATTTATTATGTTTATAAATGTGTAAGTGTAAGTAATGTAAAGTTATTTGAGGATAAGTAGTAGCTTGTAGTATTGTTAAGTAATATTAGTAAGTTGTATACACATTTGAATATTTAAGGTAGCGTTAGATAAAAATAAATTTCACGGGTCAAGATAAAATATATTTAGGTCATAAAAATTATAAAAATACTTTTCTTGCAAAATTTGAGTGATATAATAATTATCGTGTAGTTTTTAAAAAAACCGTCGTAATAATATAAATTTAACGATTTATATACCAAATACATTTAAAACACTGGGTAAACTCATTATATTATTTTTAAATCTTAATATGAGTATTTAAATATATAGGAATGATTTTTGGAAGTATTGAATCGATTGTTCAAAATAATTAATTACGCGATAGCGTTTATTTAATAAGAAAATAACGTGTAATGTAAAATGCAAAACCATGCACGAACCGTTATGAAATGATGAATATGGAATATGAGAAATGACCGGAAATTGAGAATTGTGACAGATTCACAATGAAACACATGAGATTAGGAAATCACTTGGCATTTAGTTTTTAGTTGTGTAATGCTATGAGAAAAGTGTAAATCATAGGGTTTTAGTTATCTCAATCTCAAGGGATTCTATATTAAATCACATGGGACTCAACATGAAAATGTAAAGGTATTCATTCTGGATCCCATGGGATTCGCAATGAAACACACGAGATTAGGAAATCACTTGACATTTAGTTTTTAGTTGTGTAATGCTATGAGAAAAATGTAAATCACAGGGTTTTAGTTATCTCAATCTCAAGGGATTCTGTATTAAATCACATATAATTCAACAAAAGGTGCAAATCAACTTCCTTTAGCAAAGGGTGTTCAACTTGTTTAACTTATGCAATGTTGTCTCGTTATTATGGTCCCAATGTTGATTTTTACACAAATTTGCCACTACAATGGGCTTGTTTATAATTTGTCAAATCTCCCATTTGAAGAACAAAGTTTGGCCCGTGCACCTGATTAGCCAACAATCGACTTGTTTATCAAAATGGAACTTTTTAAATCAAAGAAATGAACGGGGAAAAAAAGTAAATTGTGTTGCGGTGGTTTCAATGTAGTAGCCCTCCTAGGTGATCCAAACGAATTCCGTAGTCTGTTAAATTAGTCACTCCAACATTAATTGCAATCCAACGGGGTAGATAGCATTCGAGCAAGTCATATTTCAGTTTCTAATGATATACTGCATCTAAATTTTGTAAGATGATAATTAGGAGAATAATACTGATTTGATTGATTCCTCTAATTGATTACATTGTACATATTTATAGGGATACTAAGAATATTCTAGACTCGGGCTTGGGCCCGTTACAACAATACAGGCTAACACTCCCCCACAGTCTAAGAACAATAAATTAAAGCAAATAAATAATTGTTGATGAAGATATTCAACAGCAAGCGGAAGCGGAAGCACATCTTCAACAGCATGCAATAAACCGGATAAACCAAAGTATCCGTACCATAGGATAAACCAAAGTATCCGTACCAAATGGGATAAACCAAAGTATCCCTTACCAAACAGGATAAACCAAGTATCGTGACCAAATGGGATAACCCAAAGTATCCCTAAAATGGGATAACCCAAAGTATCCCCTACAACTAAAACGGGATAACCCAAAGTATCCCCTACAACTAAAAAAAAAAAAAAAAACCTCGTGCTCTAACATCAAAAGAAAAGATGATAAAACGAAAGTTGTTCTAAAACTTCAACCCCCAAAGAACCTTCCGAACAAAGGGGGCGTGTTTTTCCATAGAAAAACATAAAGATTATTTATTTATTTATTTATTATTATTTATTTATTTATTTATTTATTTTTTATTTTTTTTATAAAAAGTTTTACCTAAAAAGCATATACTTCTTTCATATTTGAAACTAGATGTCAAAACTAAAACATAAACATAAACCTTTTTCTTTAGAAAAAAGAATTAAATCAAATCCAGACACCCTTATTTGTTTTACACCCAACTCTTCAACAAGACAAACACTCATTTTATTTTATTTTCACCAATCGAAACATTATTTTGTCAGGAGGTAGTGCCAGGTGTTGAGATGGTGGTGTTGGTTAGATTCTAATAGAGAGATGAGTAAGAATAAAGAGGAAAGATAAAAATATGGAGAGTGAAAGAGGAATTGGTGATTTCCGGCAGCAAAGGGGTCCGGTGACGGTGGTTTTGAGATGATCGGATTTTTAAAGGTGACCGGATTTATTTATTTATTTATTTGTATTTTTTAGAGAGAAAGTGATAGAGGATATGAGAGGGATGGAGAGAACCTCCGGACCGTCGGCCGAAACCGACGGCCGGAGAAGGATGCTGATTAGGGTTTTTAGGAGTAGGATCGGTTATAGGTTGACTCGTGATACCATGTAAGATGATAATTAGGAGAATAATATTGATTTGATTGATTCCTCTAATTGATTACATTGTACATATTTATAGGGATACTAAGAATATTCTAGACTTGGGTTTGGGCCCGTTACAACAATACAGGCTAACAAATTTTAACTATTCCAACGGGTGTTTTCCTATGAGTCAATTGCATTCCAGCTAGCCGAGGCACAATTGATAATAAACACACAAGATAGATTGCATTCAATCGGTAATAAATATTTCAAATTCAATGCCAAAACATATTGCATTGCTGTAAGACCATATAGTTTGTATATCATATTTCGAGTACCAGAGTTTCCTTTACATGTTGTCCAAAGCCTATACTTTCATTTGTGTCAACTTTAAGTTTCTGAAGAACTAGACCTGGATTACAAAAAGGGTTAAGTCCATAAAATAGAAATGAACTTTCCAAATTTTTCCAAAGTTAGAAACGAACTTTTTTTATTACACATTATAGGTAACTAAACTTTCAAATTCGTCCCAATATAGCCAACTTTGTTAAAAATTACTTGCTATAGCAGGTAATACATGCCACGTCATTGTTTGAGTTTTGTTTTGGTCTCCATATCTTCTTCTTTCATCAAACTCTCTACAACATATGTGATCCTAACTAAATGCATTACCCATTATATGAGAAGCTCGGTCCTAACTAAATGCATTACAACCCATGATTAGATCCAATCCACAAATATGAGGAACCGGTAGTTAGATAAGCCCTAAACTTTCTCATTTTAACATAACCCTACACCCACATGCTTAGTTATCTCCGCCCCCACACCAAAACTCTCTCCTCATCAAACCGATCATAACTCTTCTCGATCTCAGTTACCATCAACAATTGAACACACAACAATGATTATTTCAGCGCATAAAATCCAAATCACGTACAAGGTTACGCATAAAATCCAAATCATGTACAAGGTTACTCCTTTTAATAGACATGTCAAGCATGACTTCAAGATCTTTCAAAGCGATCTCGGGTAGGTATCGTGATGTTTATTGGTCTTGTGTTTCTTTGAACGAACCAATGAAAGAAAATAACAGCTTTGAAGTCTTCGTGTTGAGGAGTGACGGTGAGGGTCATGGTTGTGTCTAGTATAGGATATGTTTGGTTTATGGACATTATCGAGGCTGTTGAACGCTTCTTTAAACATGGCAGTCGCGTTTTTTTGTTTATGGTTTTGGACTTGTGATGTTTAAACTGAAGTCTACAAAGAGGGACACAAGCTTGTCTAGATTAGACAAAATCAGACATCACCAAATTTGTTGGCTGTAATTATTTATTGTTGTTTTAATGCAATTTGCGATAAGATTAAAAGTAGATTTTGTAAAGTTCAATTTGAAATGAATTGGATGTAATTCATTATTTTTAGCATTTGGATTCAATGTATAATTTATGAAATTTTGCCACCCAAGATGTTTGTAGAGCTGGAAGCCACACGTGGAATAAAAATATATACGTGGATAAGAAATAGATTGTGGGTTTTGAGTTTATAAAAATGGGGTATCGATGTTTGTGGGTTTTGAACTAGTATTTTTAGGTGTTGATTTTAGGGCTTGTGAAGTAGTCCGGAGGTGGTGGATGAAGATGAAGTTGAAGATGGAGATGAATGAATGAAGGAGGGTGGTAAGAGTACAATCGTCTATTCACATGAGATTTTTATAAATAATGTAAGAGCACAAGGTATCATGGATACCAATAACACGTTATTGGTATGCCACCTAATCGCCACATCATACATCTCTCAATAACTCACCAATAACTCAAACACTCTCCCTCATAACACACAAATAACATGTTATTGGGTCCACAAAATACCCCACTAAAAATATCCCTCACTCACAACACACTAAAAAAAATAGTAAAGATTTGTCCTCTTTCTCCTTTGGCTTGAGCCACTCAACCAACTCAAACAATTTTTGGCTCACAAATGGCATGTTAGATGGTATGCCAATGGCATGCCATTGGTATCTATTTCTTTCCTTTGACATGTTATCATGCACCCATACCTTTTGCTCTAAGGAGATAGGGGTGTTTTTGGTCATTTAATAATCACAACAAATTAGATTTTAATAAAATCGATGACGTGGAAATTTAGCAAGTCATATTAGTGATATTAACAGGTAACAACAAGTTTCATTGCCTATATTGAGTAATAAAAAAGTTCATTTCTAATCTTGGGAAAATTTGAAAAGTTCGTTTCTATTGTATCGACTTAACCCTTACAAAAATTAAAATCTATAGCCCCTTCTTTATATGGTACAAAAATTAAAATCTATAGCCCCTTCGTCTAGATAAGTTGTCACTTGCTTAATTCTCTCCCTTGCCTGTGAGGCGCGTCTCCTAGCACGCCTCTCATACCACAAGTTAACAAGCCTATACCTTTCCACAAACACGAAGCTTTGCCTTGATATGTTTTCTGAGTGCGCAATCCGAGCTAGCCTTTCAGAAACAGGGAACCCATCAGCCATTGTAGCAAGAAACCCTCTTGAGAAGATATATCCATCGCCTAATTCCACCAACGAGAGGACATATATTGTTGAAAGAGAGAAAAGGCTTGCCACTCAAAGGATAATTATCACGAATACATATGAGATATATAGAATCCCATTAACGAGGGCATTGAGCCCCCAAATCCTCATTGCAAGTTGTGAAGGGGAAAGTATGCTCATGATTACTAATTGTTGGAAATTGTAATACAAGATAAAAGGGCAACAAGATTATAAAATACCCTCATAAACTAACCGTGCACCTTTCTTTCAAAAACTAAAACTCGACACCCATACTTCTAAGTATCGTAAATATCCATGAATAGTTGTTCCCCAAAAAAATTTATGTGAAAAACGTTGCACAAAACTCAAAATTATGTCACCACATCTTTAGGGAATTTTTTTATCCCACAAAGATACCGTAACTACAAAAATACTAAACGGGCACAAACAAATACATATTTTTCACCAGTCGAAAAACGATACAATGACTTATAAATTAGAAACAATAAACATAACACATAATCCTTACACCTTTTTTAACGTACGAAGATTAAAACACTATAACACAACCATGCTATATCCGCGTTAAAAAAAATTTCACAAATAACCAACAAAAAAAAGGGCAAAAAAAATAATAATATATGTATATATATGTATATACATTTAATTAAAAACACGGAATAATCCAAACAAACAATGACGATTCATCAAAAAAATTAATTTTGATGTTGGACATATAAAAAACACGAACGAAAAAAAAGGACAACAACAACTACATACAAAGGTTATACGCATTGATTTTAAAAACTTAAAAAAAAACGCGAATGTTTTTTAGAAGGAACGAAAAATGCAGCTAAAATTATACACTGCGCCATAACGATTACAAACCTATCAACAAAATTTATAACGTTGAGCTGATATAGAGACACCGATGTTTCAACTAAAAGACGCGTACAATTTTAAATGATACACAACCACTGACAGTCGCCATTGAAACTCTATTTATATCTCATCGTATCTGCACATGCTAACCCAATATTAAAAAAACCACAATTGCAAAAACAAAAGATTATCAGATCAACTAAATATTAAAATACTCTAAAGATAAATACTTCAAAACTTTTATTCACTCCACCTATTACACTAACATGTGCTTATCCTTATCTATCTTTCCATAAAAACTTTGTTTGACTACATATACCACCAACACCATATTCCACACACGTACATCAATACACATAAACAAAAACATCCATTCAATACTATCTCTAATGTCAAAAAAAAGCAAAAAAATCCATTCAATACTATCTCTAATGTCAAAAAAAGAAGTCAGTGGCGAGCATAGTTAAGAAGATGAATTTTTATTAGAGATGGCTAACGCGGCTCTTAAAGAACAAATCGAAACGGAAGAGGCCGAGAAAGCACAAGCAGAAATAGAAGAAGCCGAAAGAGAAAGGCTCATGCTTCAGGATGAAGAGGTATTGAGAAAAATGGAAGAAACTGCTCGCAAAGAAGCAGCGGAAGCAGAAGAGAAAAAACGTCAAGATAAAGGATACGATATGCTGTATGCGAACTGGGCTGAAAGAGACTACAACATTTCGTGTTCATCCATCTATGATGACGGCTACGACTCTAACAATTCTCAAACTTGGGATCATCCGGATTACCTTTAATAGTCTCAATATATGTGCTTTTTTATGCAGCGTACTTTTATTTCTTATATAATGCAAGCACTTTTTTCTAGGTAATAAATAAATATTCAACGATTACATATCGGGTGACTTCAATTTTAGTCACAACCAAAAATAATGCACTTCAATTGCACAAAAATCAAATGGATAACGTGCATATCACAATACAAACAAACTTATTCATGATTGCTCACAAAGAGCCCCTGCTAAAAAAAAAGAAAAAAATTAGTAGCCAAAAAAACAAAAGAAAGAAAACAAAAATATATATATATATAAAAAATTAACCATATGAAAATACAGTAAACAATTATTTCATACGATAATTAAATGCGCAAGAAGCTACTAACAGGAAATCCATGCTAAACCGCAACATCGACTAATATAATCACAACAACAACAAAAAAATAGCTTTAGACACGCATTAAACACAGTTACAATAAGAAAAAAAGTTAAATAAGAGCCCGCCTAAAGCCCGCCGCAACGCCTTTACTTGTTACCCATCAGGAAGCAAGTAACATAGTATCAAATAAGTAAATAAATAAATAAATCTGTGTGGACCAAGGAAAAGAATTCCACTACTACTTCATTGCTCCTGAAAGTACAAAGTCGATCCATACAATTCAGCAAACAAAACCAAATATCATCAATCCTAACCATCAAAATACAATCAACGGCTCACATTAAGTATCCGGGTGAACTTAAACCAACCAATCACAACACATCTCGACCACCTATAAAAGCACCATAAACAGTAACAACTATTCACTCACTCCATTTACAATTTTACAACAACACACACACACAAATGGGTCAATGTTTCTAGTCAGACGAAGCTCCACAAACAGCAGCACGTGGAGCCATGGTTTGTAGAAAAATTCCTTTATTAAATAATGCTCCCATGAAACCATGTTTCCTAATATGTTTATTGTTTCTTATCGCAGACTCTAAGGATCAGGATGGTTAACCGAACAAAAGCGACTGATGTGATCGCAGAAGTCTAGGAGAGTGCCGAAGGTATGATCTAATATCACTTTATACTAGGGGAGAGCAACAAAACCGAAAAACCGAACCAAAACCCAAAAAACCAAAAAAACCGCCTCCAAAAAACCGATGGTGCGGTTTTGGTTTTTAAAAAAACCGAAAGTTTTAATTCGGTTTTTGGTCTTATATGAAAACCCAAACCGAAAAAACCGAACCACCACATGCTATTCATAAAACTAATAAAAAAATGTATATATATTAGTTTTGATACAAGTAACCACCAAAGTCCAAAAATTAAGATATTAGATATTCGTGTTAGGTGGTTATTTAGCTAACACTATAAATTCGTAAAGTTAGTTTTCTTTATTTCATATATGTTCACGCATCTGATCTTTATATACAAGTTATGTAATCTTATTATAATACGAAAAAATATTCGACTTACATTATAAGATTTCTTGATTTAGGTTTTGGATGTTCAGGAAATATTCGTATTCGGATATCCGAAAAATTGATGAAAATTTAATAAAATATTGGGTTTTGTGAAATGTCATTTTTGGAACTCATATAAAAGTTTTCTGAAAATTGTAGATATTTGGATATTCGGATATAAAAAAATGTTGTCCGAAATTTCGGATATCCGAATTTAAAGAACTTAGCTAAATTAATAGGTCTAACATAAAACCATCAACTCAAATTTTGAATATCCGAAAACCGAAAAAACCAAAAACCGAACCGCAAAAAACCAAAAATCAAACCGCAAAAAACAAAAAATAAACCGAACTTTTGGTGCGGGGTTCGGTTTTCAAAACCTTAAAACCAAATTTTCGTTCGGGGTTTGGTTTTAGCCAAAAACCTCCCCAAACCGCCCCATGCTCACCCCTACTTTATACAGTTATACTTTGGGGTGTTTGGGTTTATTCTTAAAGTTATTTAACAATTCCATTGTTGGTTATAGGGGCATTTGAGGCTCACATGAATGACGAAGATGGGATTTTAACAATCACGGCGGCTCGCCTGGATCGCAGCAAAGTTGCCAATGCTCTCGGCAGGCTTAGGAGACATATAGTGGTTGAGCGTTCCGAATTTCATCGTGCCTAGTACCTACATCAGATTTGGAATGTGTTTAGTTGGCTGTGTTTTATAAATCTGATGAAATTAATATCTTTCTATTGAACTGAGCATTCTTTATTATTATGATGATGTGAAGTTTAAGAATCCTAACAAGCATGAGTTTTTGGTAGAATTCTAATCGACACCTAGATCTACAAAGGTAGTTTTTAAAAGAATTGCCTTTGTAATATCTTTGTATTTTCGTATTGATGAAAAATGAAATGAATGATAGATTTATGAAATGCAGGTGACAATGGACAAGAAAAAGAAGAAAAAAATGTACTTTGATTTTTTGTAGGCGTGTCACAATAAACAAAACAAGAAACAAGGAAAAGCAAAATAAGAGTTTGCACTTTGTGGTACGCAATAATCAGAAACACGAATTAGGATTCTAGCATACGTTAAAAAAAATGTTTTTCACACGTGTCACACTTCATATATTTGTCTTAGGGAGTGAAATATAGAAAATAAATAAACTTATACCTCAAATGAAAACGAGTCATTCATGTGGACCGAACTTGTTGTATATCATACGGAGTACAAAACCGAACTTGTTAGGGGGCGTTTGATTGGGGTAATTTGAAATTTCGAAATTTTAAATTCTAGAAAATTTAAATTTTTGAGAATTTAAAATTTCGGAATTTAAAATACCTTCGCATGTTTGGTTGACAGAAATTTATAAATATTTTTTTAGTTTTTTTATTATAAATTTCATAAATAATCTATTTAAAATTTTTTAAAAAAAAGTTTATAATAAATTTACAAAAAAAATTTATAAAAAATATAAAAAAAAAGTTTATATAAAAAGTTTATAAAAGAAGTTTATAAAAAAATTATAAAAAAAAGTTTATAAAAAATTCATAAATATTCTATTTAAAAGTTTACAAAAAAACAATAAGAAAAAAAGTTTATAATTTTTTTTTTTCAAATAAATTAAAATTTCTCACTTTTTGAAGGCATTCTAATTCTCTCAATTTTGTTAATTTATGGAATTGTAAATTACTTCACATGCCCCCATTTGAGTTACCAAACTTGATATTTGAAGGGAATTGAAATGTAAATGCCCCCAATATACTCCAAATTACCCCAACCAAACGCACCCTTAAAACATTTATATAAAAGAATGGTATTAGCTTTGTACCATTAGTCAAATTAAGAAAAGTAGAAAAAAGAGTGTACAACATTGCAAACACATCAGTATGTTGACATCATCTTGACCATAACATAAGTATCATACATGTCTTATGTTTTAGTGTATTGTGTTAGCAGATATATTTATTAGGCACATTTATCATGTTTGTTATAGTGGTCTAACATTTGTACTTAGGCTCATTAGTGTTTACAAGCATAGAGTATATAAAACACACTAATGGTTCTAAATACAAATGCTAGACCACTATAATAAACATGATAAGTGGGCCTAATTAATATATCTACTAACATCTTGAACTCGACTTGTAGGATTTTGTATCATCTCAACTTATAATTTTCATCATATTAACCTCAACTCTTGATCGCTTTTTGAAATTTATGTCTACTCGATATGCTATTTCGATACATTTTGTTGCACCACCTAAGTTCCACCATTTGAGTGATCACTGACATTTTTAAGAGAGGATCAATTCTCACGTAAAGGTAGAAACTTCTTTGTATGTGGAAATTTGCGTGATTAATTGATGAAGATTTTGTTGTTTGTGTTTGTTGGACTTTGCAAGTTGTATGTGTGATTCGTTTACTATTTAGTAATGAGAGTTGATTCACACAGTTATAGTTTTGATTAGTATTATGTTGTTTCTGATTATATGTGTGTTTGTAGGACCTTGCAGGTTGTATGTGTTATTGGTTTACTACTATTTAGCAATGAGAGTTAATTTGCACACTTATAGTTTTGATTGGACATTCTATTTTGTGCATAGCATAGTTATACAGTGTTTACACTATGCTCTATATACTTGTACAGTGAGTGTTTTAATCAAAATAAGGAGTGCGCAAATCAACTTCCTTTAGCAAGGTGTTCAGTTTGTTTAACTTATGCAATGTTATCTCCTTATTATGGTCCCAATGTTGATTTTTACACAAATCGGCCACTAAAATGGGCTTATTTACAATTTGTCAAATCTCCTATTTGAAGAACAAAGTTTCGCCCGTGCACCTAATCAGCCAACAATCGACTTGTTTATCACAATGGGACTTTTTAAATCAAATAAATGAAAGGGAAAAAAATTAAATTATGTTACTGTGATTTCAATGTAGTAGCAACCCTAGGTGATCCAAACGAATTCCGTAGTCTGTTAAATTAGTCACTCCAACGATAATTGCAATTCAACAGGGTAGATAGCATTCGAGCAAGTCATATTTCAGTTTCTAATGATATGGGTCAGACTGCATCTAAATTTTAACTAATCCAATGGGTTTTCTTACGAGTCAATTGCATTCCTTCCAGCTAGCTAGGGGTGAGCATGGTGCGGGTTGTGCGGGCTTTGGAAAAAAGCGAACCACATCCGCAATTGCGGTTTTAAAAAAATGAGAATCCACAACCGCGTGGTTTTGTGGGTTTGAGGGTTCGCGGTTTTGTGGTTTTTGCGGGTTTTGCGGTTTTTAAAGTTTTTTTTAAATTCTATTTTTTGGTATATATTTATTATAGAATAAATATATTATAAGGTTACATACTGAGTAGAAACATATATATACAAAATGTTGGGTACTAGTATGAAATTTTTAAATCTATACAATAATAAAAGTCAAATGAGATGAGAAATTTTTAAAATTCGATGATTAATTGATAAAAAGTATACAATAATTTTTTTTGAACGAAAAAGTATATAATAATTAACCAATAAAATACTTTTGAAATAACTAATTATGAAAATATAAACAAAAGTATTTAATCATACAAAAATTATGAAATTTAGTTGGTTTATTCAAAAATTAAAATTAAAATATATTCGAATATGACTTTGCGGTTCGGCGGTTATTGCGGTGCGGTTTTTCGGTAGAAACCGAAACCGCACCGCAAAATGCGTTTTTATTTTATTTTCAGGAACCGCACCACGGTTTTTGTTGCGATTTCGGTTTTTGCGGTGTGGGTTTTGTGGTTTTATGCGGGTTTACGGTTTGCGGTGCAGTTTCTGCTCACCCCTACAGCTAGCCACAGTAAAATTGATAATAAATACACAAGATAGATTGCATTCAATTGGTAATAAATATTTCAAATTCAATGCCAAAACATGCTGCATTGCTGTAAGACCATATAGTTTGTATATCATCTTTCGAATACCGGAGCTTCCTTTACATGTTGTCCAAAGCCTATACTTTCATTTGTGATTTGTGTCAACTTTAAGTTTATGAAGAACTAGATTTGGATTACAAAAAGGGTTAAGTCCATAAAATAGAAACGAACTTTCCAAATTTTCCCAAAGTTAGAAACAAACTTTTTTTTATTACATAGGTAATTAAACTTTCAAATTCGTCCCAATATAGCCAACTTTGTTAAAAATTACTTGCTATAGCAGGTAATACATGCCACGTCATTGTTTGAGTTTTGTTTTGGTCTCCATCTCTTTTTCTTCATCAAACTCTCTACAACATATCTGATCCTAACTAAATGCATTACAACCCATGATCAGATCCAATCCACAAATATGAGGAACCGTTAGGTAGATAAGCCCTAAAATTTCTCATTTTAACATAACCCTACACCCACATGCTTAGTTATCTCCGCCCCCACACCAAAACTCTCTCCTCATCAAACCGATCATAACTCTTCTCGATCTCAGTTACCATCAACAATTGAACACACAACAATGATTCTTTCAGAGCATAAAATCCAAATCACGTACAAGGTTACGCATAAAATCCAAATCATGTACAAGGTTACTCCTTTTAATAGACATGTCAAGCATGACTTCAAGATCTTCAAATCAATCTAGGGTAGGTATCGTGATGTTTATTGGTCTTTTGTTTCTTTGAACGAACCAAAGAAAGAAAGTAACAGCTTTGAAGGCTTCGTGTTGGGGAGTGACGGTGAGGGTCATGGTTGTGTCTAGTATAGGATATGTTTGGTTTATGGACATTATCGAGGCTGTTGAAGGCTTCGTTAAACATAGCAGTCGCGTTTTGTTTTTTGTTTATGTTTTTGGACTTGTGATGTTTAAACTGAAGTCTACAAAGAGGGACACAAGCTTGTCCAGATTAGACAAAATCAGACACCACAAATTTGTTGGTTGTAATTATTTATTGTTGTTTTAATGCTATTTGCGATAAGATTAAAAGTAGATTCTGTAAAGTTCAATTTGAAATGAATTGGATGTAATTCATTATTTTTATCGTTTGGATTCAATGTATAATTTATGAAATTTTGCCACCCAAGATGTTTGTAGAGCTGGAAGCCACACATGGAATAAAAATATATACGTGGATAAGAAATAAATTGTGGGTTTTGAGTTTATAAAAATGGGGTATCGGTGTTTGTGGGTTTTGAACTAGTATTTTTAGGTGTTGATTTTGGGGCTTGTGAAGGTAGTCGGAGGTGGTGGATAAAGATGAAGTTGAAGATGGAGATGAACGAGTGAAGGAGGGTGGTAAGGGTACAATCGTCTATTCACATGAGATTTTTATAAATAATGTAAGGAGATAGGGGTGTTTTTGGTCATTTAATAATCACAACAAATTAGATTTTAATAAAATCGATGACGTGGAAATTTAGCAAGTCATATCAGTGATATTAACATGTTACAACAAGTTTCATTGCCTATATTGAGTAATAAAAAAGTTCGTTTCTAATCTTGGGAAAATTTGAAAAATTCGTTTCTATTGTATCGACTTAACCCTTACAAAAATTAAAATCTGTAGCCCCTTCTTTATATGGTACAATGTCAAAAGGCCATCAATGTCTCGGGTTGATATGTGAAAACCTATCCCCATATTAGCAAGAATTTGGTAATAAAATGTAGGGTCATGATATCAAAACACCCCGTAAGGGGGTGTTTATACTTGTTGTAGGTGTGTTTGTACTTGTGTTGCAGACTTGTGTCTGTCATTTTTTTTTTTTTTTTTTTTCTAATCACATGATTTGTAACTTGTGTAGCCTCAAACTGACTTTTGTTTTATAATTTGTAACGTTTTACAAAATTATACAAAATTTACAACTTTTTACTCTATTCTTTTTTTGTTTTGTTTTATAAGTTTTGTTTTTAGTAGAGGGAATAAGAATCGTCCTTGTCAAGGTTGTCAGGATCGCGATCCTGATCGTAGGATCGCACGATCCTACACTTAAAAAACGATCAGGATCGTAATGGGATCGTAAATCAGGTAGGATCGTTCAGGATCGTAGGATCGGATCGTAGGATCGTAGGATCGTTTACGATCCGATCCTGTTGCTAACCCATTTTTTTGGACTTTTTTCTTCTATGTGAAGCATTTAAGCCCCATGTTTGATCCAAAAAGCCCAATCACAATCACTAATTCATTGTTTTTTACAAATGACCATTCGGTTTAAAGTGACAGATGCGCATTGTAAGAAATTAGTGTTAGCATTGGCTAAATTAAGTACAAAATTATTACGATAATGACTAACAATATTTTCACGACAACTACATGCTATTTTTACCAACACACATATGATTAATTAATTTATATTAAGTCTTGCGTATGTACATTTCAAACAGGATAAACAAAAAACTTAAAACTGGTTTATTTATTATTCACCACGAAGTAAACTTTAAAGTATGGGCCTTCTTTTTATTTTTTAACGTTATATAGTATACAAATTGACTAAGTGTAGACTTATGCCGAGATATATATACAGAACTACAACCCCTATACAAAAATATACACATTTTCATAGGATCTTACGATCCCGATCCGATCCTACGATCACGATCTTGCAAAGCCAAAAACGATCCTAGGTAGGATCCCGATCCTGACAACCTTGGTCCTTGTTTTTTTGTCCTTGGTCTGAAAATTATTCACGGGTTGTTTTTTCTTTGTGAAACACATTTTTAGTGTTTTCACTCTAATTTTTTGATGTTATATAGCATCTTGAAAGCTACTCCATTCACAGTTTCAAAAACAAGCATTCACAAAACAAAAACCAACACCATCAGAAAGATCACCACCACCACCATCAAAGATCTAACAAAGAAATCAGATCAAGCACCACAGATCAAGCATTCACAAAACAAAAGTGACTGCCATTCACAGTTTCAAAAACAAGCATTCACAAAAAAAAAAGCAACACCATCAGAAAGATCACCACCACCATCAAAGATCTAACAAAGAAATCAGATCAAGCACCACAGGCCATTCACAGTTTCAAAAACAATCATTCACAAACAAAAAACCAACACCATCAGAAAGATCAGCACCGCCATCAAAGATCTAACAAAGAAATCAGATCAAGCACCACAGATCAATCATTCACAAAACAAAAACAAGCATTCACAAAACAAAAAGAAGCTATTACAGGTTTATAAAAGTTAACGATGAATTTATCACCGTTTTACACGAACGAGGTATAATTTTACGCTACTACATATAAAAGTTTACGTTTATAAAAAAAAATGACACATCGAGACGGCTCAGATTGTTATTTTTATTCATATGGCTGCAAATTTGAAGATTGCAAAATTTTTGCCGTCCATTCGGTTATGTCATGCCAATCGACAATTTTTTTTTAAATCATCATCTCCATCTCGGTTTTTTAAAACAGAAATCAACTGCTTATTTCACAATAAGCAGTTTCAAGAAACCATTTTAAAACCAAGTTTTTTTAATCAACAGCAACCAACCAAAAGCAGTTTTAAAGCTACTGACAACTGCTTCTCATAATAAGCAGTTTCAGTTTTTGAAATTGCTTTCAGTAAAGCAGTTTTTGAAACTGCTTTTAATAAGCAGTTTTTGAAATTGCTTTCAAGATCAAACCACATATCTAAACCAACCAAACAGCCAAGATCTAAACAAACAACAGATCTAACACCACCATCATAGATCACCATCACAGATCTAACAAATCACCATCACAGATCAAACAGATCACAGATCACCATCACAGATCTAACATATAAAAAATGACACATCGAGACGGCTCAGATTGTTATTTTTAATCATATGGCTGCAAATTTGAAGGTTGCAAAATGTTTGCTTGTCCATTCGGTTATGCCATGCCAATAGAAAAGTTTTTTTTTTTTTTTTTTTTTTTTTAATCATTATCACCATCTCGGTTTTTTAAAACATAAATCAACTGCTTATTTCATAATAAGCAGTTTCAAGAAACCATTTCAAAATACCAATTTTTTTATATCATCAGCAACCAACCAAACAGATCTAAACCATTTTTGATGTTATATAGCAGCTTGAAAGCGACAGCCATTCACAGTTTCAAAAACAAGAATTCACAAAACAAAAACCAACACCATCAGAAAGATCACCAACACCATCAAAGATCTAAAAAAGAAATAGGATCAAGCACCACAGATCATAAAAAGATCTAACAAGTTAGATCTAACAAGTCATATCAAGATCTATAAGATTTTTTAGTTCTAAAAAAAATAACCAACGAGAACCATCACAGATCTATAAGATTTTTTCAAGATCTAAACATTTTTTTAGATCTAAACCAATCATCACATATCAAAACCACCAAACAAGTCACAGTTTCAAGATCGAAAATACTTTTTTAGATCTATAAGATTTTTTCAAGATCTAAACATTTTTTTAGATCTAAACCAATCATCACAGATCAAAACCACCAAACAAGTCACAGTTTCAAGGTCGAAAATATTTTTTAGGTCTATAAGATTTTTTCAAGAATCTAAACATTTTTTTAGATCTAAACCAATCATCACATATCAAAACCACCAAACAAGTCATCGTTTCAAGATCGAAAATATTTTTTAGATCTATAAGATTTTTTCAAGATCTAAACATTTTTTTAGATCTAAACCAATCATCACAGATCAAAACCACCAAACAAGTCATCGTTTCAAGATCGAAAATATTTTTTAGATCTATAAGATTTTTTCAAGATCTAAACATTTTTTTAGATCTAAACCAATCATCACAGATCAAAACCACCAAACAAGTCATCGTTTCAAGATCGAAAATATTTTTTAGATCTATAAGATTTTTTCAAGATCTAAACATTTTTTTAGATCTAAACCAATCATCACAGATCAAAACCAACCATCAAAGATTTTTTTAGATCTAAAAAAATAACCAAACGCCACAGATAAGAGGTGAGACAGATAAGAGTGAGACAAAACTAACCATCACAAATCAAAACCAACCATCACAGACCAAAACCAAACATGTACAAAGATTCACAAGTGGTTTCTAACCAAGATCTAACAAGTTTTTTTTTTTTTACTTGTTAGATCTAAAAAAGAGAGTTTTTTTAGTTAGAGAGAGAAACGAGTGATATGAGAGAGAGAGAGAGAGAGAGAGAGAGAGAGAGAGAGAGAGAGAGAGAAGCGAGTGATCTGAGAGGCGGTCAGGATATTAATGAGAGAGAGAAAGAAAGAAACGCGTTTTTTAACGCGTTTTTTTTTTTTTTTTTTTTTTTTTTTTTTTTTTTTGTAAAAGTAAAAATATATAAAGTAAAAGTTTGTAAAAAATATGTAAAAGTATGTAAAATTTGTATAAAAAAGTTTGTAAAAGTTTATAAAATTTGTATACAAAAGTTTGTAAAAAAAAATAAAAGTAAAAGTTGTAAAAGTTTTAACTATTAATTGTCCATTCAAAAGAGTTATTGGTCCAAAAACAGGGTACTTAACTATTAATCCATTTTTTTATTATTTAATAAATAAGTACCCAAATGACTTTTTTTTTTTTATTAGATTAAACACTTTATTAATTTATTGTTTTCTCAGACGTTTTGAGGTATTTTAATAACTGGTTGCAACATTACGACCACATGTTCGTGTCGTACATTACCGATCCATATCGCAGCTTCGGCCAGACAACAACATGTAGAGTTGAGGGTCAACACGCGTTGTTGAAGTTATACTTGGGCTCCACACAGTCTAACTTAGACATGTTGTTGAGTTCGGTCGATAAGATTCTAGTTGCGCAAGAAAATGCGATAAGAGAAACTTTTAATAGAAGCATAACCAAGAAACTGCATGTGTGTAGGGACACACTATTTGATGAATTACGGTATAAAGTTTCAAAACATGTTTTACAACTCATTGTCGCAGAAAGTAAACTGGATATGGACCCACTTCAATGTGGTCATCAGTTGCGGTCAGTTTGTGGGTTACCATGCTATCACGAACTGGTTTACAATCAAATTCATAGTAATTATATTAAATTTATGTCTATCAAGTTATTCTCCCCGTCAATACCGATAATTTATACTAGTCACTTTTTTCGAATGAAGGATGGCCTATTCCACTTGATAGTGTTGATAATTTTTGGAGAACCCTAAGTGCTCCCTGGCCTAGAGCTCGACCTACTCATACGCCTGAAGATGATTTTTCTTGTCAAGCTGACGTAGAAAAATTCCAAAATGTTTTTGGTAAAGCTTCGTCGTTTGTCAAGAAAAATATGTTAAACATGATGAGAGGTATATACGCTCCCGAATCTGTATCAACCCGTGAACCTGCTATTAACGCAAGTACTCGTGGACGTCCGAGCGCAAAGTAAAAAAAATCTAAGGCTACAAAAATCCCAGATTTGAACAAAGAACCAACCACATATCACCGCAGAAGTTATTCAAAACCTAAAAAAGTCCCAGACTTGAACGAAGAGCCTACGAGACATAGTTCATACGTGGGAGAGCCTGCTAACGAGAGCTATTTAAGACACGAGTTGTACATTGCAGATAACGATAACGAATATTTTATAGCTCGAATTCCAGAGATTTTCCGACCGTACATCATAAGGATTCTTAACGTGGAAGGTGATGGAAATTGTGGCTATCGGGCCAATGGCGTAGGTCTTGGTAATTCCGAAGATATATGGCGCAACCTTCGAGCTCTTGTCGTGGAAGAGGTAAACAATAACCTGGAACTTTACGGGGAAATGTGGGGGACTTGGTTTGAACAGATTTCACACTCGCTGGGTTGGTTTGGATCACGATTTGCAACCCAAGAATACTGGATGGTTATGCCAGACACGGCAGCGGCTATTGCTACAATGCTTAACCAGCTAGTTGTATGTATATCCTATTCAGCATGTGTTACGTGTCTTATGCTTAGGTCCGGTCCATATACAACACAAGTATTGTCCCCCGTTGTGATTCTTCGTGTGGGAGAAGCCCAGACTGCTCACCACATTCATGCGATTCTAGATGAAAACTCACCATTCCCGCCTACTCACCCACAATGGTGGGCGTACAGACATGACGTGGCCTTGGGATGGGCAACTCTATACGTAGTATAGATATATGTTGTAAACGATTACTGATTTATATTGTAAACGACAAAATATGTATAGACATATGTTGCAAATAAATATTTGTATTCTGACACCGAGTTACTGACTTATATTGTAAATAACCATGTATCAACTATTATTCTATATTGTAAATAACCATGTTGTTAATTATTATACATATTCTTTGGCCAGATGGAATAAAAAAATCATTTCTTGTGTCGTCCCAAAAGTTATGGTCAGAAGTATTATGCATGTCCTTTATCAAAGGTAAATAATTATACGTTTGCTTATTTACGTAAATATATCAATAACTTATTTGTTAAGAATACATTTCTTATAATTGTTTCACCATGTAACAGCCAGGAACAGAAGATTATGGGTGTCGATACTTTATGTGGAAGGATGTATTTCAACAAAAGTACTTTAGTCAAGGCTCTTCTTCAACGCAGTGCTCAAACTGCGAAACTAAAGATAACACGATCAACATGCTTGAAACAAGAAACAAGAAACAAGCTAGATGTTATTGTCTCAAAACAATATGTTGAAGGCAAGAATAAAGACGTTTGAGGCATCACTGAAATTGGCAAGAAATCTCGTTGATCACGCATGTCAGTCGAGTAGAATACTCTATGACCTTATAGATGACATTAATAATCTTCATGTGGAGTAGATTTCGTTGTAGTAGTAGCATTTGTTGTTGTACTTGTTTAATGTTTTAATGTTTAACGTGTTTATTGTTGTTGTTTAATTAGATGGAAACAAATTAGACGAATAAAAAATAACACAAAAATATAACAAATACACAATAAATAAAAAACATAACGTAAAAAAAGTACATAAATATATTTTACCAAAATAAATATACACACTTATAAAAAAAACTACATAAATATATACTCTGCATATACTAAAAAAAAGTACAAAACATAATGGGACAAAAAGGGTACAAAAGTACCCATAATGGGGTGTAAAGTTAGTAAATAATGAGGTGTGTCACACATTAAAAGGACATTGCTATCAGCCCCACCAAATTTTGTACAGCATCAATAATTCAGCAAATTTATCCAATAAAAAGATACAGTAAAATAGCCAAGTCTGTCATGAAAATGTGCACATGACAGTTTGTGCTGGTACTGAAATACATTTTGGTTTTAACCTAATTACTACGGGGTATTTGGAATTGTTTTAAAATAAGCAGATTGTTTTTCTTATTCATCCAAAATGTTTACCCTGTGTTCAAAATATACAAGTAGAAGCAATGTTTTAATAAGCAAAACCCACTCTTTCCCGCAATGAAAAGTTTCATTCTAATAACTGAGTCATGAAAAAGCACCAAATAGTTATAAATAAACTGATACGACATTCCATCTGGACAATAAAGTTGATTCGAATAATTAGGGCAAATAAATAATCCACATCAAAGAAACTATTGACTTGGCCTCGGAAGAGTGCCAAAATACAAGTACTTCACAATGCTAATGCAAAACCCGAAGTCCCAAAAATCTAAGAGCGCAACCTTTTATTACTTAGTGATGATATCTATGACGATCAGACCTTTCCCGACCGTATTCTCTGTCTCTGTTATAATCGTAATCCCGGTCCCGCTCTCTTTCCCGACCCCTATCCCTGTCACGGCTTCTGCTTCTACATCTATTCTTGCTGCTCTCTCTTTCCTCCCTTTCCCTTCCTCTGTCTTCTTTCTCTTCTATCTCTATCACTCATTCCTGCAAAACCCAATTACCAAAACATTTCCAATTGGATCAAAAACCCTTTACTTAACTCTATTTTGTAATTTTTTTATTATTATTATTATTATTATTTTTTTGACAATACTATTTTGTAATTTCTTTGCTAGCGTCTACTAATGTAATCCAGGTGTTCAAAAAATATACTAACAATCATCGCTGTTTTATTTAAGTTTTCTGTATTTTTCAACCAACGCAATCTTTTTCCTTTTTGTTTATCTAAAATTATAAGAGTTGGTTGGTACATCAAAATCAGATAAATTGGTTACAATATCTTCCAGTCTTTTGACTTTTATGCTCTTAATTTTGCAGAATAGCTCAAGTATAAATCTTCAAAGAAAGTTACAAACTTTTTCACGACAAACAACTGTTACTACTATATGAGTAAGTGCAACACTAAAAAGAATTGTAGTTGGAAAGTTTGTTAAAAAAAAGGATAGAAGTGATGTTAGTGTTGTGGTTGTTTCACATATTCATATCTGAGTATGTCAATTATTTCCCACAATCTTATCAATCATAAATTTTTTCTTTGTAATTTTTCAATATAACGAACATGTTCGGATTTCAGACCAAGTATGTTACAATGTTATTCTTCAAAGCCACAATAGCTAGAACAACTGAACAAGACATCACTAGTGATATTAAATTATTAACATAAGCTGCAACTTACAAACTACTTCTGAACTCATAAATTGCAAAATATATAGAGAGCATTGATCTAAACTCAAAAGCAAGGAATTATCACGCATACTTGATACTTCTAAGTATTCGTATATTTGACAGAATATCAGCTAGACATGTGACACGCTAGAATTTATCAGTGTTGTAAATATCGGTCTTGGTGGCTGATATATCGGTGATATATCGCTTATCAGTGGTCAACCAATACGATATTTCACTTATCGGTCAAATTTATCGTTTTGGTCAAAATCGGTCAAATTTGGCCAAAAATCGGTCAAACTCGGATTTTTTTTTATTTATTTTTTATTTTTATATTTTTATATTTTTTATAAATTGATAAATAATTATGGACTTGCGGCTTTTATTTTTCAAGGATGTTAAACTTTTTAGTTTTTTGTGGTTATTGACTTATTTTGTTATGATATTGCTAATATTTATTTTTTAAAATAAATTCCTTTATAATTTATGGTCTCCGATATATCACTGATATATCACCCGCCAAGACCGATATATCACTGATATTTACAACCATGGAATTTATAAAAGACAATGTGTAAATCCAAGCATACAAACAGCAGCATTATACATTCTGCAGCTTCAAAATTATGATTGTAAAGAAGCTTTTAACTTGACGTACAGAAAGAAAGAAGACTTTGCTATGATAGCCTACATATCACTATCATACGCTCCTTCGGAAAAACAACAAAGGATTACCAAAATGCAAATTCATATCCACTCCAGTTCTAACCTGTACATAGTAAAGGAAGGCCACATCCACACCAAGTTTCAACCTGCAAATTCATAGTATTTAAATGATTTAATCGACACTTCTGACAGAAAGGTCAACTGATACACAAGTTTCTTAAATTTTAGAAACTCCACCTAAATCTAAAATTCAATGCTTAGTTTTTATGTTACATATTCTTTCAAAGATGAAATCCTCAAGTGGAATAATATTCTTAGCTTGTTAAACTCAAAATATACTGCATGAAAAACATACACCTTGCACAATCAGTAAGCAACTAGTATCATATTACAACTTCTCCAACCAAACTACATATCCATGAAAAACGAATTCCAATTAGCAGTACTACTTTAGAGATAGTTTGACAAAATAATTGAAGGCTGCCGTCTAGAACTTCGATGTCGATACATAAAGGCCTACTGCAACTGATTTTGAACACTGGTGCAATAATTACAAGTTCATACTATTTCTACATTGATTAGTGGACCAACCTATACTAATATACCACAATCACCACACACAAGTTACAGGATTAGATGCTCAATTTACCCATATAAGTTGAGGAACTCTTTTCGTCCAAAGACAATTGAAGCTAAAATGAAGAATAACACTGAGATGAGTAAAACCTCTCATTTCAACTCTAATTATAATACATATGTAAGCACCTTAGAAATAAACTTAAAATAGGCCCGAGTTCTTCATAAAAGACCTCTAAACTAATGGCGGCAAATGATTGCTAAAGAGTAAGGGAGATGCGCGGGAATGCTTATGATTTTTGAAACAATCGGATAATCATCTTAAAATAACCAATTTCCAACCTAATTATTCATAACAATCTATCACCCTTCATATTATCAATCAGATAAGCAGTTTAGAATTCAAATAAGAAATATCGAACACTCTCAAAAGTTAAAACCAAGTGTTTTAACCAACTCTGAAAAGGGTGTTTGGGATTCCTTGTTTTTTCTGCTTTTGTTTCTGCTTAAATATAAGTACTTTCGGAGATAGTGTTTTGATTTGCTTATTTTGTAAAAAATGTAATAATATGATAGAAATTTTCAACCAAATTCATTTAGAAATGGTTTTAGGTTCAATAAAAACTAAATACGAAATAACCAGCTCCCCTTACTTGCTAATGAAAAACAGTTTATCTGCATAGCATGCTTAAAACTAGGCAGATAAGCAAAAAGTGTTTGGATGGAAAAACTGATTTTCTGCAAGTAATCCCAAAGACCTTCTTAGCCTCGTTATTCAACACAACTTATCTTACCTTGATATCTCCCCACATATATATTAGAGGAACTTGCCAAGTCATTAATGCCACTTGGCACCCAAAAATGCCATGTTGTCCAAATTTAATTAGCTGGATATGCCACCTATTTCTTCAGCACACGCATACTCGCCTCTTTCCACCAAGAACACACGCCCTTGTCATCCCCAACTTCTTCCCTGATCTTCCGCTAATCACAATCAATTCCATTCATACTCCCAAAAATTCCCCTACACAATCGGTGGACAAAAAAATCACTCTTAATTCTAAAAGAAGACTCCATTCATTCTCTCAAATTCACCAAATCATTCTATTTTTGTTCCTGATTCAAAATTATTAACAACAATCGTATCAATTCATTTGAAATGGCGTTTACTTATTCAAATATTCTGGTGATAATTAAAGGATTGATATCAATCCTTTTTTTGAATCTTATTCTTAACCCTAAACCAAAAATTTATAAATTGAACGATTGTGTTGCTACACTTCATATCACAATAATTCGGTCGAAAAAACCACTATCTCACCATGACATTTGGATACCAAGGACAATTTTTTTACTTTCTCATATACTTTTTGATACCCACATGTTTGTATAAATGATGACTGTAATGAAGGTGTTTGTAATTAGATGCAGAATAGTTGTGATGAATGCCTTGGATTGTAAAGTGTAGTCATTAGTATCACTAATATGTGTTAAAATTATATTGTAAATGGTGGTAATTAGTATAACTAATACATGTCATGAATCCCTTATATTGTAGATGAAAGTAGATGTTACTAATCCCTTATATTGTAGTCATTAGTATCACTAATATGTGTTAAAGGTATATTGTAAATGGTGGTAATTAGTATAACTAATACATGTCATGAATCCCTTATATTGTAGATGAAAGTAGATGTTACTAATCCCTTATATGTAGTCATTAGTATCACTATTATGCGTTAAAAGTATATTGTAAATGGTGGTAATTAGTATAACTAATACATGTCATGAATCCCTTATATTGTAGATGAAAAATAGATGTTAGTAATGCCTGATAGTGTAAGTTTTCCTACATCATTGGTTCAATGAGTATAATTTAGTTTTGCTATATTTTTAAGTAGATTAACAATAGATGTTTGACAAGGCCTTATAGGATTTTTCTGTTTTATTAGCTATACATTATCACTCATTTTCAAAATATTTGCAATTCTCTGATTGGTATACCCTATAGCTTATGTACATATCCAATAGATGTTTAGAAGGCATTATAAGATTTGGTTGCTTTTTACCAACTGTATCATTTATTTGATTTATGTATTTATATTCAGCCTTCTTTATAAAAGTCATTGTTTTTTAAAGCTCATCACTTTTTCAACATTTACAGAAGATATCACTACTGGTTCTGAAAGCAATGTTAGTAACAACGTTAAGAGTTCTTTAGTAAATGATAAGGGGAAAAATGCTTCATCTCTCAATGATTTGGAATTCACTTCCTTGGATCAAATAGATCCAATGCTTGATAACATAAAAATAAAAGGAAGGTGTATTTCAATGTGGCATAGCCATCCTGCTGGGAAACCTAAGCAAGCGTACAGTTTTGATATTGTGTTACAGGATATTAAGGTACTTTTATTAATATCATCTTTATAATTACATACCATCTGTATTTTTAATTACATACCATGTAGCTTTATCTTAATACATTGTAACCAAATATTTCAGGGTAATCGCATCCAATGTACCGCACGGAACAATGACATGTATCGGTTTGAACCCCTTTTCCAACAGGGTCATTGTTATATTATTACTAACTTCAGTATTGGTGAGAACAATGGTATACTACCATTGTTGAATCACAAGTACAAGATAACATTTTTCCATTCAACCAAAGTTACACGGATTGACCACTTTGATGATGATGTCTTTGGTTTCAAATTAGAACCTTTTAGTCAGATTTTGAGTAAGAAGTATAATGAAAAGGAGTCTGTTGGTAAGCTTACTTATTTAACACACACTATTTTTATTGTCACAAAAATTCAAATACCGTGCCGTCAGTTAAGCTTACATTATATTCTTAAAATGCAGATGTCATTGGAGCTATTGTTGCAATTGGTGATATTATCCAAGTTCCAAATACTCTTGTGAAAAAAGTCAGACACACTATTGTCATTGAAGACACAGAGTAAATTATATTTTAAACATTCATACTTACATTCATACTTATATGCTTGATGTACAGTTTAATCAATTACATTCCTAAAACATATAATTGTTTGTTGTTCTATTTCAGGGGAACGAGAGTTAAATGTACTTTCTAGGACAGTCGGGCTGAAATGTTTAATCAGTATGCCAGCAATGATGATATCGGTCTGGTCATATTTGTGTTGCAACTTGCAAAAGTCAAATATTTCAGAGGTAACACTAACTATTCGTTTGAAAAAAATAAATACTACCAATTAACTATATCATGTAAACTCTTTGTAATTTATTAACCCGCTCATTATTTAAACTTTCTCTTCAGATGAGCCTGCAGTCCACAACTCACTTTTTGGAAGTAGGATTTTCATTAACAAGGAAATCCCTGCTATCACATCATTTAAGAAGATGTAATCTATTCTATCTTTTTGTTTAATTATCGATTATGTTTACCAAACGCTTCATTTAGTTAACAATAATTTTGAAATCAATTTAGGTACACATCTAAAGAAGGTTAGGCTGATGGTGACCATAAGATTGAGGTATTCACCCCTCCTGTTGAGAAGATCACACCTGAGAGGTTTTTTAAACACACAGTCAGATCAACTATCGGTGGTTTCCCAGCTCTCCAACCAGTAAGCAATCCATATTCGATTATACAACCAAACTCTTTCGTCAACATTTAAATAGCTTTTTGTTATTTTTACTAACATAAAAATACTTATCTTTATCATTCACAGGGCAATCATTCTTTACGCAAAAGTTCATCGAATCCACAAAGAACACGGCTGGTGTTATGATGCATGTAAAAGGTGCAACAAGATGGCAAAACTATCTAAATCTTCTGGTTCCAAAAAGGCATACACATGCGATTATCATGGTGTGATTTACCAGGTGGTTCCAAGGTAACAATTTAAATCTCCTTTTATTATATATTGTTAAAACCATTAAATTTTAATTAAAGTTTTACTTTTTAATTATAATAATACAATGTTTATAACAAAATTAGGTTCAAGCTAATATTGAGGGTTATTGATGAGACCGGATCAACACCATTTGCTGTTTTTTATACCAATATTAGTAAGATGTGTAATGGGGTTTTCGCGTATGAATTAATGAACAAACATGGGCAGAACACAGCCGAGTATTTCCCTGATGAATTGAATGTTATTGTTGGCAAGAAATACTTTTTTAAGTTCACCTACACGCAGCATAATGTAAACTCCAACAGCCAAGTTTACACTGCCAAGTCGGTGTCCGATGATGCTGATTTAATTGCTCATTTTAAAGAAGGATTTGCTGACGGACAGGTATCAATTTTAATTCCAAAACCTTTTTGCTCAATTTATTTATCCGTAATATATTTAATTATGGCGTTAATTTCATATTCTTGCAGGAGGTGGATGATCAGTATAAAACTCCTGGATAACAGTTCTTCTGCACAATATATTGGCTTGGATGTAGCGGCTTTAAACATCAATAAGTTTCTACTTGAAACACCAGATAATCAATCTCAATCTTCAACAACCCTTAGTACTGCAGCCTCTGCAAACATCCAAAAATTCATGCTTGAGACGCCAGATAATGAAATTCATTTCACAACAAGCCGTAGTGGTGTGATAAATTTGGAAAAGAAGAATGCATCTGGTAAAGCTGTTAGTGGTAAAAAGAACGATGAATCTTCAGGAAGCAAAGCAGTGAACAAGAAATGAGATATCATTGACCTGGATGACTTTCCAGATGAAGATGAGGCCTCAGTAAGTGCCAAGAAACCACTTCTTGCAACTGTCAAGATTGAGAAAGACGAGTGATTGTCGTTCTATTAATCGTCTCCATGTTTATTTCATTCCATTCTTAACAAATATGTTTTGCTGTTCAGACTTTTCACATTTTATTTCCTTTGGTCGTATTTTACGGATTTGTTTAAGGTTTTAATTTCAATTTTCTGTACAATAAGTTGGCTAATGCAGTATGTGCTATGCCATGGTTATCCTGTTATCAGTCATGGAGATTTGATCAATATATTTGTTTTCAGTATATTTTATTCATATGTTATGCCTTATTATTTGTTTGCTCTTACCCCTCTTTTATGCCTTATTTGTATATCTATACACTATCCTTGTGACTCAATAGTACATACTTTGTGAAACTTGAAATGATGCATACAAAGTTACTATACAGTTGAACACACTGTTCTTTTAACATCCTCATTTTGACTACTATTCCAGGTTTATATTCAGGTATGTCACCCAGTTGTGAAGATCACACCTGAGATGTTTTGTAACCACACAGTCCAATCAGCGGTTGGTGGTTTCCGAGTTCTCCAACCAGTAAGGATTTCCTATTCAAGTATTAGATACTTTATTTAACTTCATGTATTACATACAATGTTAATATACATCTTAGCATAGTCTAATTTTATAAGCCTCGTGTTTAGGAGTATTCCTTGGTTAGATTTACTGCACATATTCAAACAATCAAACTGCAAATCACACATTTCACTATAGCAATAGCAGCTTCACCTTATTCTTTCCCATTTTGCCGCAAAACAACCATTGCTTTTGTAAAACACTATCCAACAACAGTTTTTAAAGCGCGATATTTAGATAATTTCCATATCATTTTAATCCATTATCTACAAATTCCAAATTTTTTTATATATTTGCCATGTCAACTTCCATCAAACGTACAAACTTTGGCTGCGTATTAAGTTGTTTCATAATTTATTACATATTTTTTGTCCACATTTGCGCGAACTTAACCATCATTGCAACCCATTATCTACAAATTGCCAATTCATTTAGTTATTTGCCCTGTCCACTTCCATCAATCATACAACCTTAATCTTAAACTCTTTAATATTTTTTCTCAAATCTCATAATTGTAATATACAATTACAAATAAAATAGAAACATATCTTTCCATTTTTTGGTAAACAATACTATATATATGCATCTTCTAAAAATCGAAATTCAGCTAATATAATTGAAAATAAAATGTTTGAATCTCCATTTAAAAATAATAATAAAAACATATCATTTCCAACTATAACAATCACTGAAAACATTATATAAACTCTCAACATCAACACAAAAAACACCAAACAATACTGTTTTCTAAAACTTCATTAGAGAATATCATATGGATCATCACAAGTCACCAAATGTAAAACTGCTTTTTCCCAATTTGTTACAATGTTGAGTATTAGTCCTACATAACTGCATTTTACGAATACTTAATACTTATTCACAATCATTTATACATTTTATTACAATACAACAAGAAGATATCTCAAACTCACCAAATGAATTGTGGATTGAAGATCCACCTGTTATCATTGTTTCAGATGATGAAATGGTAATATATAAGTTAATAAAACATAATGAATATTAGAACTGCATATTCACAGTAATTTATATTCGATTACTTCCAGGAACTCCCCGAGAAGATGGCATGTCACAGATTAATCAATGATTGTTCACTTGTGAAAAGCAACGGTGGTCATATTGTCGATGCTCAAATTGACGACGACAATTTTATCTGTAACAATAAAGAATGTGTATACCATGCTAAGCAGGAAGACAATTATGTATTAAACAACATTATTGATCTTCAAGATTATGTCGATGAGGACAAAGAGGAATGGATTTGCATTAACAAAGACTGCAAATATCACAATCATATTTTGGAGTATTATGATGACAACGAAGAATCCGGTGCATCAAATGTTTGTGATGAAGTTTTTAATCACAAATAATAGGCTTATAAGTTTGACATTATTATCAATAAGTTTATTCATATGTCGTTAATAAACATATGTTAAACGGTTATTATCAAAAGTATTTTTGGATCTCAATTGTCATTACCTCTATTATTTCAAAAGATGTTTGTTTGTTAATGCTTACTCCTTATCAGATAAGTGTTATATCTGAAGACAACAACAATACTTCCAGCCTATCACATATTGGACAACACTGAGATGATATATCTGATAGAACAGTTACGAATACGCACACATTAGTCACTTCATCCTAATGTACTTTTAAACCAAATTTTTATGCAATCTCCTACTAAAATTACTACTAACAAACTTTCTAACTTTTACTTAAATAATAAAAATGGATATGATATTCATATCATCACCAACAAATCATACGACCAACATTAAAAAATATCAATGGATCAGCAATTCATATTACCATCAGCAAAACATTTTATGAAACATCTACCAATATAGAACTTGAAAATAAAGACACATCTTAAGGAACAACATAGATTAAAGTGCAAGGATAATATTTTTACAAACCACTGATTTAGCTAATCATAATAGGCCATTTCATAATCCAAACAATAGCAAATATCTTGACCATCCTAACATAATATAACAAAGCATATATGCAGACATTAGTTCAGACCATACTAACCATCCAAAATAAACATAAGTTTTTAAAGGATAAGCTTTTAACATACGTGAAACACAGGGTACACCTCCACTTCATCTCCAGCCATATCTGTAAGCAAATGCATGAACTTGAACCTTATCATTTTGTTGTACCCAAAATTACAATCACGTGCAAACTCCCTCCATTCACCAAATACGTTCACATGGTTAGTCCTTCCAGGATCCTCTTTATGAAACTCCATCTTCACAGTAAAAGTGCAGTCCACATCTTGGTTTATCATCAAAACCTTCATGTATGTGTGCATCGGGTGGTATTCCAAGAATTCTGCAGGTATGGTCTGCAATAAACAATGGCCACCATGTGAATACCTACTTATTCATAAACATGAATAACGTGCTACAATAAATATGTTTCACCTAATAATAATACTTACGAGTCTTTTCAACACTGTAATCATAGAATAACTCTTATAGAAAGTGTCACCCACTTCACCAAAGTGGTCTCGATGTCCTGGCCATCGACAAATGTGGTGCATCCTGTCATCACCTGATAATACATTTAACCTATTAGAATACCTCCTAATACTATCGAACTACACTAATATCTAAGTACACTTTTCTTCCCTGAAACTAAGGAATTATATAAAGACATGTATAGTTTTCAACTAAATTAGGATGTAAATATTTATATCACCTTTGTCGTCAAACTCTATAGCAGGTTGCATGTGATGTAGTTGTGTTGCACCATAGAAATGCATCGGTGTATGCGGACTTCCATCAAAGTTAAATGCCATCAACCTAAACACAATATTATACTCTTTTGTAAACACCAAGATCTGTCCAGCTTGCAAACCCAAAGTGAATTTCATAATATTCCAAACTTGTGCATTCAATTCATATTCATCAGACTGATTAGGAACATTAACACGGAGCACAGGAACCATGAAGTAGTCTTCTCCACAATTAATCCTAATACGATATGCATGCCCTATCCCACTTAAGAAATTAGCAGCAATTCTCTGTAGATGAAGTTCACGTTTGTCGTAAATACACATTTTAATACAATACATTAACTGACTAATAAAGGTAATACAAGTTTAAGTTATATATTAATTGATACCTGAGCGCAAACACGGCTCTTAAAACGAGAATAACGGTGGTGGTCTTCATCGTATCCCCTGAATTCTTTACCATCCCTAGCATCGTATCCTGTCATGTAGAAACAGTCATCCCCTTCCTGGATGAAATGCAATCAATCTACATACGGACCGATGTTTTCCTTAGCAAACTTTTTCCAATCCCTACCCTTCAGTGTTATAGGTCCTACAATTGGTGTTATAAACCAGATTTTCTTACGAATCCTTGCTGAGCTGGTCAGATAGAGATGATTGTTCCCATTGTATCCTTCAAATTCAAATACTTCACGCAGTTCCTGAATAATTATTCAAAACTTTAATTTACTTTTAACTGTACAATAAAACTTATAAATGATATTATGGTGTTGTTTTCTTTACCTGTTTCCTAGGATATGTTCTGCGGTTCACCAAAACTACAAACTCGAACGGCATTTTCCTGCCAAAAATAAACGTACTTTAAATTCCATACCAGTTTTACATTCTATAATAAGCTCATAACCATCATAATACTATGGTTTTCTTTTGTTATCAAAATCTATTAACCGTATTCGAATGTATCCACTTAAAAGTATACAACCATAATATCGCAAACACGATTTAGTAACCATTATCATCACTTACACAAAATGCTTTTGCATACAAACCAAAATCTATTTCATGTATTCACTTAAATTTCAGTAGTCATATATCGTAAACAATTAAACCATCAAACTTAGAAAATCCTACCATAAAATTATACCATTATGATCACTGACAGACCATTTTTTTTTACCATATAACTTAGTGTTGCACTAATTTCCAAAATAACTGTTAAATATACTTCAAACCTAATTTAAAGAAATACTAATTTCCAACAACAACAACCACATGCATTACTATTGACCTAAGATTCAAACGACTACGGTATTCTAGATGTATAACAGTTATATAGATCATCAAGCTCACAAATATCATGCATTTTTTTCAATGAACAATTATCATCATTAACATATTTGTTACGACAATCTTACAGGAAGTTGGATAATCTAAAACTTATCATCATGCAAGGTTTTGAAAAAGGGGTATACCTAATGACTTCATAGCTACAAATCTATTAACAAATACCTTTGATTATGTTTTTGTGAACTTTTTAGATCAAAATTATTCATCTTACTAACCTTGGAGTAGATTTCTCAGCTTTGTGATCAATGTGGATTATTTGACAAGGGTGTTAGGGTGCACATAAAACCATAGCATGTAATGATGTTTCAACTTGGAAAACGCAATATATCTATACACGCAAAAAATATCTTGACCTTTGGACTTTGGTAGCTGACCGTGATACGTTCTCTTGATAAGCTTGGGCCATTTGTTGGTATGGGCTAAGTTATAATACAGTGCTAATAAGCCTAATGTATACTCCACAATATGAAGCATCTCTAAAGGTATAAGTTAAAACATTTCTTTTTGCCCAAAAACATTTAGCAATCACAATAAAACGTGTATGTAATTTAATCAGAGGATTATGGAAGTATTCTAAATCCAAAGTTGTTTTAAAATACATAAACACAAGTTCTTGATCGTATAAGTCTTCAATATTAGAATTCGTATCAACAATTTGATTATTCGTTTGTAAACACAAAATAGGTAACATTATACCAAATATTCGACTGAAAGAAGTTCATCAATCATCGAATATTCATTCATCTCATTTGAATGCAGCAAGAAGTTTTGAACAAAATCATCCACAAGAATTATCAATAGGTGATGTTAAATTATTTGTTTGTTGTTACTTAATTTTGGTTTTGTTCTATAGTATCTTTAATATTAATCCATAGTTGAAATTTTATAACAACCAATGTATGTATTTTGTTATTATATACTAATACATGTATTACATTCCCTTCAAACCCTAAACAGATGTTCAAGACGATGCAACTAAAAGAGATTCCGTTATGATTGATAAAAATTTTAACTATATTGTCATGTCATTCAATAATTTTCGATACACACAATTAAATGGGCAATACTCTTGCATAGTGAATACTCATTACACTATACGAGATTCTCAAAATTTGGATGCTACACAAACCACAGGTACGTACATTGTATGTTTATTTCATGTAATACCACATTTATATGTAGTTATTATAAATTATTGACAAGTATATTATATCGACAGTTTATAGGATCAATCACCATGCGAGATTTGATCAACATATTTGTTTAATTCATATTTATTCATCTTTTATGCCTTATTATTTGCTAATATTAGTCCACTTTTGTACTAAGCATGATAGTGTACATACCTTAAAATAACAAAATCAATTAATACTTAAATGAAGTTATAATCTTGGTGAATTAATACTAATATTATTCAATACTTAATTTCTCTATTTACACTTAAATATCAATTCTAAAATATCAGGATCATAATATATTCTCATTAAATTAGTTTTAATCATATTATTCCCTTTACCATAAATATATTTTGATATTTGAATACAAATTTTGACTTATCCCTAATAATTAGCTAAAACATATACTACTAATTTGACTAAGAGTTTTTGTTATTCTGCAAAATTAACAAGAAGAAACCTGTGTTCAAAACCAACAAAATCACATCCAGGTTATAATTTTTTCACTTTTTATTAATACATTTGTATAAGTATCATTCCATGCAAATATGCTACTATTTCCAGATATTCATAGCAACTTAATACACCCTTATCAGTATCATTTCATTGCCATATGATGTGATTACAATATATTGTTAGCAGCTTAATACAATACTGTTAGTATTAGTGATATTGATTACTAAATTTTACAAATTTGTTTTTAAAGTTTGAAGATACTGATAACTTAATTTTGCATTTCTAATAGTTGATGGATTCCACTAACAAGAGGAAAGCTATTGTGATAAAAAAAAAACACGTTATCTCCTGGAAAAGAAAACACACCAACTTCAAGGTTACTACATGATATCGATATCAACTCCAGTAAGCGAAGACCATTAAGTACTCAAGAAGATGTTAGTTTTATGACAACTACATCCACAACTCTATCCATAGATGAGTTGACAATGAATTCAACCTCGAGACCTGCTCTTATTGATATAAGTAATAGTAAGTAAACGCTTTCATGTCATTTAATTTTAATATCATTTACCAACAATACTAATTTCATATGAAATAACTTACACTTATCCCTTTAGATGGATCATCTTCTGCTACACCAACAGTTCGACGTAGAGGAAGACTGCCAAAGAATTGTACACCAGCAATAACTAAAGTGCCTGTTACTCCAAAACTAACAGTAATTCCTCGACAAAGACCAGGAAGGCCACGAATAGAATTGACTACTCCAGGCATTTAATCCATTATTTTCACAAACTTTTTAACCACATTTTGTTTTATTGATAGTTTGTTATTATGCTATAAATTTTTTATATAAACATCTACGTTTAGTTAGTGTGACAGAGTTACCAACTACAACTCTAACTCCTGTCATACCAACGTTTGTAATTTCAAAAATACATACTCGACGAAAACCAGGAAGGCCACCAAAAGAAATCACTACTCCAGGCATATAAATCCTTTTATTCCCAAACTTTTTAACTACAAATTGTTTTACGAAATTGTTTTTGCATTTTGAATCGCATATACGTTTACCTGATGCCACAGATTTACAAACTACAACCCCATCTGTAACTCCAAGTCCTGTCATACCAATGAGTCTAATTTCAAAAATAACTCCTAGACGGAAACCAGGAAGGCCACCAAAAGAAATCACTACTCCATCTGTAACTCCAAGTCCTGTCATACCTTCACCATTAAGTACAAGACGCCCAGGAAGTCCACGTTCAGATGACATAACACAAGGTATGTTTGTGTATTCCTTTTAATATATCTTTTCTTTTCATTTTTTTTAAATCTGTATATAACTTAACTATTCGTAAACAGGAACTCCTATGCGTCCTAACAAAACCACAAGGTTTAGTGTCAAATCTCCTGTCGCATTTGACATAGGTAAATTTTATTTCTTAATAAACCACTTAACTATTGAATAGACTTTTTTAGTATTAAGTAATTCAGCCAAAACATCATCTATACTTTTACACAGGTTGTTCATCTATTTCATCGGATATTACATCAAACAATGTTACCAAATCAACACTAACTTATCAGCCACAGAGGAGAAAAAGCAAGCGTGTTTTAGGATCCACATCACGACGTATTAATTTCACCAATGATGCTGATGTAGAAAATCATGTGAACAGAAATCCATTCGTTGGTATCTCAAGTGGCAATTTCAATTCAAAAGCAATATACAAATTCAACAAACGTACTGTTTTATTACTTAATTTATTCGTTAAATATACACATTCACAACTAATTTTTAAATATACTAATTATTCAGAATACATCGACCTCGGAGATCCAAATGTACAATGCTCTAATTGTGGGGCATTGTTGTGGGAAGCAGAGAGTAAGAGAGGCTACGAAACAGAGGATTCATATTCTCTATGTTGCATGAGAGGTAAAGTTCAACTACCAGTTGAATTGAAACCCCCTCCAAGTTTGCTCATGAGTTTGGTGAAAAATGAACATCCAAAAAGCAAAGGGTTCCTTGAAAATATAAGGCATTACAACTCTATGTTTTCATTCACATCTCTTGGTGGTAAAGTAGACCAAACAATTAACAACGGACGGGGTCCATATTGTTTTAGGCTTCAGGGAGAGAACTACTACAGAATTGGTTCTTTGATGCCTGAAAATGACAAGAATCCTAAGTTTGCGCAAATATACATATTTGACACAAGAAACGAGATACATAACAGAATAAATGTTGTCAGGTATGCGTATTCTAATTTTTCCGTAAACTTACAATTTTGGTGACTAATATTTGATCTGATGTGAATTTCCGCTGTGTTTTCATTATCTTCATAGTCTAATTGTTTTTAACTAAAACATGCAGTAGTGGCTCCTCAAATTCATCAAACCCCACCAAAATTGATCATCAACTAACAAAAGATATAAAAGAGATGCTTGATGCCCATAATCCATTGGTTCACGAGTTCCGAATGGCTGGTCAACGTATGACAACCGCAGATGATGACCAGAATATAAGACTTAGGCTTATTGGCAAAAGAGATTATGATGGACGGACACATAATTTACCCACTGCATCTGAGGTAGCTGCACTTATAGTTGGTGACTTTGACTCTTTGAAAGATAAGAGAGACATTATCTTGCACATGCATTGCGATAAAACAAGAAGAATTAGTGAGCTGCACGTTGAGTACTTAGCTCTTCAGTATCCGTTATTGTTTCCATAAGCAGAAGATGGATACAGAACTGATGTATACCATAGAGGTGTTACAGACTTGACACCAACAAAACAACGCACTAGAGTAACTATGCGTGATTGATTTGCACATCGTCTACAAGATAGACCAGGAGTTTATTTTGTGATTATTCACTCAAGAAGGTTGTTCGAGCAGTTTTTGGTAGATGGTTACACTATGGTGGAGTCCGAAAGGATGTCTTATTATATAGCTGCGGTGTGAAACATATACTAGGCTGGCTAGCATGGTGAGTATATCAAATGGACCACGTGTTCTTCGTGGAAAAAAAGTTATTCTGTCTTCCTCACACACCGGGAGTCCAAGATAAATGTTACAGAACTACCTTGATGCTATGTCCATTTGCAAGGTTTACGGATACCCGGATCTATTCATCACTTTTACGTGTAACCCAAGCTGGCCTGAGATTACACAGTATATGGAGGAAAAAGGGTTGAAATCAGAAGATCGGCCAGATGCTACTACAAGGGTATTCAAAATGAAGTTAGACATGTTGATGAAAGATTTTAAAAAAAAAACGCACATTCGGACGTGTAAAAGGAGGTATTAAGTATTCATTTTAGATTTATTATTCTCCACATCAACATACTACTAACATTATATTTCTGAATTTCAAAATAATATTAGTTCTATATTTAATTGAAATTTTAAATTCTTTTATATGCAGAATTGTACACAATTGAATTTCAGAAACGTGGACTACCCCATTGTCATATTTTCCTTTGGTTGGAACCAAATGATAAACTACATACTCCACAGTAGATTGACAATTGCATATTCGCTAAAATTCCTAATAAGGATCTTAACCCTGCTTTGTACCAACTTGTGACAGAGTACATGATGCACGGTCCTTGCGGTATTGAACATCAGGACTGTCCATGTATGGTCAATCAGAAATGCACAAAAAAGTTTCCAAAATCATTTAATGACGATACTTTCATCGATGAGCATGGTTACGCTATATACAAGAGACCAGAAAATGGTAGAAAAGTATCTAAAAGTGGCGTAGAATTGGACAATGGATTTGTCGTGCCGTATAACGCAGATTTGTTGAAACAATACCAGGCACATATAAACGTTGAATATTGCAATCAATTTGGTTCTATCAAGTACCTTTTCAAGTATATAAACAAAGGACCTGATCGAGTCACTGCAGTGGTGGATGAAGAAGAAGTCGACGAGATTAAGGATTATTACGATTGCCGTTATCTATCCGCATGTGAGGCTGCATGGAGGATTTTTCAATTTGATATACACCACAAGTCTCCATCAATTGAAAGGCTTCCGTTTCACGTACCAAACGAGTATGCTGTCTTTTTTGATCCAAGAGAGAGTATTGATTACGTCTTAGAAAAGGAATCAAACAACACGTCAAAGTTTTTAAAATGGATGGAACGTAACAAAACCGACGCTGAAGCAAGACAATTGTTGTATGTAGATTTTCCATCTAAATATGTATGGAAAAAACAAGATTGTGTATGTTAACCTAGACAGAAGGGAAATGTCATTGGTCGCATACATCAGGTTCCTCCATCTTGGGGAGAAATGTACTATCTTCGTATATTGTTAAACAAAATACCTGGAGTTCAAGAATGGGACGAGTTTAAGACCTATGACGGAATCCTTTACTCAACTCATAGAGAAGCTTGCTACGCAAGAGGTTTGTTACAAGATGACAAAGAGTATATTGATGGTCTAATAGAGGCAAGCCGCTGAGGGATTGGAGACTATCTAAGATCTTTATTTGTAGCGCTCATCATGACAGATAGTATGTCGCGTCCAGATTTTGTTTGGAACAAAACATGGCGTCTTTTGGCTGAAGATGTACAGTGGAAAGAACGTCGTATACATAATGATACAGGTATATTTATACATTTCCAAAAATTACTTATTATTATGTGCTACAACTTCACAAATCATTTTTAACACCTACTCATAAATTGAAAAATGAAATTGCCGTAGTGCTTTTGTCATTATTTCGGCATGTGTCATTAACTTCAACAATGATTAAGCAATCCCAAACACTCCTTCCTAACTTATGATTTTGGACAGCAATTACCAAATACACGTTTAAGAACCTGATATTTGCATCAATAAGTACATACACACTTACCTGCTTTTATTTAACTACTTACACAAGTATTAAAAACTTGATAACTATGTTGATGAGCGTGAATCTATATAGGTTGCATATTCAGAAATCATTTTTAACCCATTTGACATTGTTATCCTGTTTTCAGAACTATCAAAGTTTTATACACAAACATTAACATTTATATATAACTTACATATCCCGATTTCTACAGAGTTGGAGTTGACTGATGAACAAAGGTACAATATATGCCTTACATACATCGAGCACATGTTACTTTGCAACAACAGGTCGTTAAAGACAATTGAAAACATGCCTTACCCTGATGCACAATATACGATGGAAGGTTACAACAGACTTGTCAACGATGAAATGAAATACAATAGGGCAGAGTTATCCGTAGTGCATCTTAAGATGTACCAGACTTTAACGGATGAGCAAAAGTGCATTTACGCTAATATTTTGGATGCCGTGCAGCATGAAAAGGGAGGCATGTTTTTTGTTTACGGCTATGGTGGAACAGGTAACAAATATATGGCCTATATACTACTTACATTAGCTTTTAATTCAATTTAATACAAATGTTTGATTACTTTTGTAATTCAGAAGTATGATAACAGCGTAAACAAATCAATGACAGGTAAGACATATCTATACAAAACAATGACAGCGTGTCTTCGTTCGGAAGGAAAAATTGTTCCTAATGTTGCATCAAGTGGGATCGCAACACTCCTTTTGGATGGAGGAAGAACTGCACATTCAATATTTGCGATTCCCATTAATGTGACTGAGGAGTCCAATCAGTGCGGACAGTGATTTGGCTGATTTATTACGCAAAACAAGTCTAATTATATGGGACGAAGCACCAATGGTCCACAGACTTTGTTTTGAAGCATTAGACAGAACCATGCGCGATATATGTAGATCAAACCCTTCAGAACCATCTGACCAAGTTTTTGGAGGTGATATTTCTCCACATATATTAAGTTACAAATTCATCCATTGTCTTTAAATGTATCTTAACTCTTATCGCGCTGTACAAATTTCAGGGAAGGTGGTTGTTTTTGGTGGTGATTTTCGTTAAGTTCTACCTGTCATTCCCAATGGTAGCAGACAAGACGTGGTCCATGCATCCATCAACTCTTCATATATGTGGGAACATTGTACTGTCATGAGACTAACTGTTAATATGCGTTTGTCTAACGTAATCAACAAAAAGATGCTTGATCAAATTGATGGCGAGGAAAAACTTTATTACAGTTCAGACACCGTATCACCAGCAGATTCTGTCAAACTTTATCGAAGATGCATACACACCATAATTCTTAAATAGCATTAAAATGTCGGGTGTTCCTCATCATGAACTTACTCTTAAAGTTGGTGCTCCAGTAATGTGTATGAGGAACATTGATCAAAGAGCTGGTTTGAGTAATGGTACCAGAATGCAAATCCTTCGAATGGGTACGAATATTATAGAGACAAAGATAATATCTGGTGGCAATGTGGGAGCGATTTGTGCAATACCAAGAATGATAATTACCCCATCCGACAACAAAATGCCCTTTAAACTCAACAGACGACAATTCCCGATCCATGTTTGCTTTGGAATGACTATAAACAAGAGTCAAGGACAAACACTGTCACAGGTGGGACTTTTTTTAGAGAAGCCGTTTTTTTCTCACGGACAACTGTATGTAGCAGTTTCAAGAGTTAAAACAAAACAAGGCTTGAAGGTTCTTTGATGCGACATAGATGGTATCTACACAAATAAAACAACCAACGTTGTTTACAAAGAAGTGTTACACAAAATTTGAATTGTCTTTTATTAATAAGTATAATGTTTAGTAAACACTTTTAGTATTTAGTACGTAGTATTCTTTTTCACGTGGTTTTTATTTTCATTAAAAATGTTACATTTAACTTTTTTTTTTCATATAACCTTTAATTAGTTTATATATTTTTATACTTTATTATTTATACATTGAAATATCGTATACATTAATATTTTAACCATAAGAGACTATGATATCATCAATCCATTAAAACCAATTACGTCCTTCGTTTAATGAAATTTTATATATACAAACTCATTGAAACATTTATATAACTTGGATGTATACCAAGTTTACAAATAAAATTAATAATATTGAACAACGTACATGAGACTAGCCCGGCCATCGGCCGGGTCATGAGGCTAGTAATCAAATACAAAGTAACAAGTTTTTTAGAAAAATCAAAACACTCTTGTCTTCTTTTTCAAAACACAATACGCGCATAGGCGGTCATCTACTTAATCGTAACAACTACTTAAATTACAAACTAGTAACTAATCACTAAACCAAGCACCCGCCTAACAAACATTTCAACTACTTACAAAAGTTTTTAGGTTAAATATGAGAGTAAAAATTAAATACTAATTTAATTTCAAATAAACAATATGAAATAAGCAGCTAAACTGAAAATTTGCTTATCTTAAAGATACACAGATAAGCACAAAGTGTTTGGATGGAAAAACTGTTTGTCTGGTTAGTAATCACAAACACAAACTAGTGGTAACTAATCACTAAACCAAAAAACCGTCTAACAAACATTTCACCTAACTCAACAATAATCACAACTAATTAGCATAACTAACCAAAATACAAACAAACACTCATATTCATTACATTGATCACTCCGCCGCAACCAAATTCCTCCACAAATACCTTCCACTCACCATATCAACACACGTCCAAAACACATTCACAATCTTCAATCATTACACATTAATCACAATCAGTAATCACTTAAACCTATAATATAATCACAAATTACATAAAATTGACCTTAGAAAGTGAGTTTTTAACGGCGTTAGTTTCGGAAGACGGAGATGATGACGTGGAATGTGAATTAATGTTACGGAGAAAGAATATTCCGGCGAGTGTTGCCGATAAGAAAATGAGGATAAATCGTAATGGACACGTTTTTTTGTTATTATTTTCTCTTTCTAGAAATTAGTTGTTGAGTTTTAGAGAGAGAAAGTGTTTGTTATTTGGTTGAATGAATGAGATTGAAGCAGCATAGTCTTTCATCATTATCATTCTTTTTTATATATTTGTTTTGATGATTAATTATTTGAGATATCCGCCATTTATTTTAAAAAAAATCAATGGCTTAAAAAGAATTTAGACTAAAATACACCGTTGGTCCCTAAACTTGTATCGGAGGATCGCGATGGGACGAAACTGGCCATAATCATCGCCATAGGTCCAAACAGTAGCCATTAAATGCCAGATTAGTCCTTTGACCAAGTCAAAGTCTGATTTTTGTTTTGTAGTCGAGGGTATTTTAGTCCATACAAATTTATACTTTTATAATACATTTATATTTTACCCTTTCATCTTTCATCCTCTTCATCATCTACCCAAGTCATTCATCTCCCCCAATGTACTTCATCAATCTCTCATTAGGAAAGCAAGAAAGCTGGTTGAATGCTCCTTTTAGCAAAATATTTTATTGTGTCCCAAACCACAAAATGAAATATACATTTTCTGTTGTAATAAATGAATTCATTTTGTAATCAGTTACCCTCAAAACTAAATATTTGGAAAAATCTTATAAACACATTTTGAGACACACTTGGTTCATTAGAAAAATATATTGTAATAACTTTCAGAAAAAAAAATATAGAAATTAGTGTAAAACTGAAGTTGTTTTCGGTGAATAATTCAAAAAGATGTATACATTGTTTGCAAATGTTCTATAATACAGATTCATTTTGCAAATGTGGTGATAAAGTCTTTCAACCTTGATATTCAATGAAGATAAGTATTATGATATGTAATTAGATGCAAACAATAACCATTTATCTTATTATCTGTCTTTATTTCTGATTAAGTTGAGTACTTACTTTCTGTATGAGTAAATTTGAGTATTAGCTGCATACTACTTATTGTATATTCTTGCATAAACAATATATAACATGTTGAGTCTTTTTATAATCCTAATTATTGAAATGTTTAAAGCACAACGAAACTTAATCTTTATTATCAGAACTACAAATAGTACATGTGTTTGAAGTTTGAAAATACAATAATTTAAATAATCTTCCATATAAAACCCAAGAAAATGTTAAACAAAATGCTATAGAAACTTGATTTAGATGTGGATGAAGCATTACGGGGCGGTTTGGTGCTTGAGCGAGACAAATTAGTAGTTCTGCTAGGTGGTTCGGTTATGATTGTGTTCATATACCATTGTTCCATCTCTTTCAACGTGCTTGCTTTTTGTAGTATGATCACTTGAAATAGGAAAAATGATTGTATTTTCGGGTATTGGAAGAGAAAGCGAGTTTGGGTATAAGAGATGTAGAGAACTATTATATAACAAAGTTTAGGCAGGGGATATAATTAAACTCTGACCAATTCCTTTCCTTAGGTGTTTGTGTTTTGACTAATTCTTCTTCCTTAGATCACATAACTTACACTAGTCAAATTCTTATGCGTGTCGAAAAGTAAAAGTCTCTTTATTTAGAATAGCACAGAAGACAAAAAATTAATAGAAGAATTGTATTCAAGAAAGATGGTCATATTGTACACCAATGTTTATAAATCCGAAATAATAATCCCCTACGCGTTATATACTTAACATAAGATCAGCACCAGAGCAGCAGCCGCTATCGCGTACATTAATTGTATAGACCAAATGCCCTGCATAAACAAAAGATAACAGTCAAAACCAGAAATATAAAAGATTTCATAAGGAGCTAAGCGATTATGAGTTTATTATCATACTTTAGAGGCGATGACAGATGTTGATGAAGAAGGTACGAGTCCTGTGAAGCCGATACTATAAGAAATGCTCCCGTCAGCTTTAAACAGGCCAAAATTTCTCTCGGAAGTTGGCCCGGGCTTGAGGTTTTCATTGAACATTGCAAAGATGTAGGCCTTGACCACTTGAGATCCGGTATTTGTTTGTCAAGTGAGTGGAGAAGAAAGTGACTGACTATACATGCTACCGTGTTCCCAAGTGATCATTGAATTGTCAAAATACCACACAGAAGAGTTTAAGTGTCCAGTTTGTGAAAGTCTTCTTGAAGATGAAGTACATTGGGGGAGATTAATGATTTTGGTAGATGATGAAGAGGATGAAAGATGAAGGGGTAAAATATAAATGTGTTATAAAAGTATAAATGTGTATGGACTAAAATACCCTCGACTACAAAACAAAAATCAGATGTTGACTTGGTCAAAGGACTTGTAGCGAGTGAAAACCTTGAAATAGGGACCCCCGACGATGAAAAGGGCGAGTTTCGTCCCATCGCGATGCACCGTGCCAAGTTTAGGGACCAACGGTGTATTTTAGTCAAAAATTTATTATTTCACTTATTTTTTATAATTTAAATATATCTTAAACCGTTAATCGTCAAGTGAAAATATTTACACCATCGCGAAGAGCATTTAATTATCTTTCTATAGACGGGCACTTTGATTTACTTTCGAAAAAAGAAAAAAACTTCATTTTTTGTCACGTTTTTTCATCTTTTTTTACGTTACTTGAAATTTGTATAAAAAAAATCATATATTATTAAACACTAATTTGAATATCACATGTGATATTAGTAGGGCTGTAAACGAACTGAACGTTCAGTGAACATTTCATGAACGGTTCGGTAAAAAGTTCGTCTATGTTGTTTATTTATTAAAGAGTTAATTGCAGAAATCGTTCTTAAGGTTTGGCTAAATTGCAGGTTTCGTCCCAAATAGTTTGAAAAAGCATAAATCGTCCCCAAATCAAACCTTTTTGCAAATTTTGGTCCCTGGATTTAACTGCCGTTAAGTGAATTTCGTTAAAATTAACACGTTAGCCCTTTTGGCCAAAAACTCTTGCAGCGTTCATCCTTTTGGCCAAAAACTCTTGCATAGTTCATCGTTTTGGCCAAAAACTTTTGCAGAGTTCATCCTTTTGGGCAAAAACTTTTGCAGAGTTCATCCTTTTGGCCAAAAACTTTTGCAGAGTTCATCCTTTTGGCCAAAAACTTTTGCAGAGTTCATCCTTTTGGCCAAAAACTTTTGCAGAGTTCATCCTTTTGGCCAAAACTTTTGCAGAGTTCATCCTTTTGGCCAAAAACTTTTGCAGAGTTCATCCTTTTGGCCAAAAACTCTTGTAGCATTCATCATTTTATACATTTTCATATGTTTTTAATCGTCTTCTTCCATTTTTATGGGTTTTTGTCCGGTTTTATACGTTTTTGTTCGTTTTAATACGCTTTCGTCTGTTTTTATACGTTTTCATCCGTTTTAATGCTTTTTTGTTCGTTTTTAACCGTTTTTGTACTATCTCAATATATTGAATTTTTTCTTTAAAAAAAATAAAAAATTTGGAATTTTTTCGCAAATTTTGAAAAAAAAAATTCCAAAAAATTTTGAAAAAGAAAATTGGAAAAAAAAAATTCCAATTTTTTTTTTCGTAAATACTTTTTTTCAATTTCTTTTTGAAAAAGAAAATTGGAAAAAAGATTCCAAAATATTTTGAAAAAGAAAATTGGAAAAAAAAATCCGAAAAAAAATTTGGAAAAAAAATTCAAAATTTTTTTTCGTAAATACTTTTTTTTTTCAAAAAGAATTTCGAAAAAAACAATTTAGAAAAAAATTCCAATTTCATTTTTTTTTGAAAAAAAAAAAAGTATTTACGAAAAAAAAAATTGGAATCTTTTTTCCAAATTTTTTTCGGATTTTTTTTTCCAATTTTCTTTTTCAAAATTTTTTGGAATCTTTTTTCCAATTTTCTTTTTCAAAAAGAAATTGAAAAAAAAAAGTATTTGCGAATAAATATTGGATTTTTTTTTCTTTTTTCGGATTTTTTTTCCAATTTTCTTTTTCAAAATTTCTTGGAATTTTTTTTTTCAAATTTGCGGAAAAATTCCAAGTTTTTTATTTTCAAAATTTTTTTCTTTTTGAAAAAAATTTCAATATGTTGAGATAGTACAAAAACGGTTAAAAACGAACAAAAACGCATAAAAACGGATGAAAACGTATAAAAACAGACGAAAGCGTATTAAAACGAACAAAAACATATAAAACCGAAAAAAACGCATAAAAATGGATGAAGACGATTAAAAACATATGAAAATGTATAAAAGGATGAACGCTGCAAGAGTTTTTGGCCAAAAAGATAACGCTGCAAAAGTTTTTGGCCAAAAGGATGAACTCTGCAAAAGTTTTTAGCCAAAAGGATGAACGATGCAAGAGTTTTTGGCCAAAAGGGCTAACGTGTTAATTCTAACGAAATTCACTTAACGGCAGTTAAAGCCAGGGACCAAAATTTGCAAAAATGTTTGATTTGGGGACGATTTATGCACTTTCAAACTATTTGGGACGAAACCTGCAATTTGGCCAAACCTTAGGGACGATTTCTGCAATTAACTCTTTATTAAATGAACGAATATGAACAATATTTTACGTTCTTTTAGTTAAATGAACGAACATGAACAAAAGTCGCGTCCGTTCATTTATGTTCGTAAACGTTCGATTATGTGTTCGTTTATTTATTTATGTTTATATATCATATCTTTTAATTGTCTAATTTTAAAATTATTTTGTATAAACAAAAGAGCACTTATAAAACAATATTAGATGCATAGTTTAATAAAATTTACGTTTGTTCGTTTAGTTGTCCGGTTAAAATTAAATGAACGAACATGAAAAGGCTCCGTTCATGTTCGTCCAGTTCGTTTACAGCCCTAGATATTAGTGTTAAATCATATATTAGTGTGAAAGATTTAGTAATTGTTGTAAAACTAATAAGAAGAGAATAACAAGAACAAGAAAAGATAGATGCAAAGGAAGAATTGTATTATTCATCTCTCAAATGAGGCATGTATATATAGTTACAAAGGTGGAGTATTCCACAAGATACATTATTCTAATTAAGATAACTACTAAGAATAAGATATATGGACATCCATTCTATATTTATCCATAACACTCCCCCTTGGATGTCCATTTGAGGATTATGCCTCGTTAAAACCTTACTAGATAAAACCCAGTGGGACAAAAATCTAGTGAAGGAAAAAGAGTACATAACTCCTTTATACGCTTGGGGATATTGCCTCATTAAAAACCTTGCCGGAAAACCCTGTGGGGACAAAACCATGGTCAAGGGAAAAAGAGTGCAATGCGTATCTTTTCTCCCCCTGATGATCACATCAGTTAAGCTTCTTGAGTCAGTGAAATGCATATTAAAGTGTCTTGATAGAATCACATGAATATATATTCTCTACATGTTGTTCGCATATCCATTTTTAAGGATTAACATACGTCATACATCTCATTCAAGTACATCATCGTACTTCCTAAGTCATTCATTGCAAACACAATTAATTCAAATGATATATTATATCATGTATGACCATTGGCGAGAATCGTAAATATTACATATAAATTTTAGTATGACACTTCTAAATTGATATTGTGATCATCATCTTTATAAATCAAGGGGGCCTTTTCCACATCATGTGGCCTCATAAACATGTGTGTCATTTATCCATATAAGGATAGTTAACATCTTGTTTTCATGATGCACACATATTTCATCCTTTAGATGTTCAATCATAAGCTAAGACAAAATACGTCTTTTGTTTCAAATTCAACTTCTATGCATTCATTTGCCTTTATAATCATAAATCAAATTGCATGAAATTCAAATAATATTAATCTAGATCTCCTTATAAAGTTTCATTGGCAAATACAATTCTTTATTTGGCACAATACTATATACTAAGGAAATCATTAAACGTATGTCACAAACATGATTAATTCAATACAATCAAGTAGTGTTCTCGAGAACTTCTCTTATATGCTTTAAGCATTAAAAATCACAAGCATATTCTTCATGCATTTTATATCCGATAATAAAATCTTGTATGAGCTCTCATTTATCTTTTAGACGCATATCAATTACTTATTATATTTTGCCAGACTTACTAAATACATTATTGGATCCACCACATGTGAACATGTATATGCATGATCATTTACAAGTCTTTAAGAAAATATACGCCTGCCATCACTTGTACCTTATGCATAATTTCATTTCATTTTCTCATAAAGACTGATGCATATCCAATAAGTTTACATATTCATATGTACGGACTTCAAGTCCCAGTAACCATGTCTCATCACAAGAGACTTAACTCTTTTCATTACTTCTTTGCGTCTTTACAACTTGTGGCCACTCATTTATACATCTGCACTTCCTGCAGGTATGCTTCCATGATCCTCACCATGATTATAGCGCTATCTTATTTATTTACATAATCATTACCATATCGACGTCGATTCGTTACTTTTCGATTCCACACTTTACTAGACATTTCAATGTATCATTTATTCAGATCTCATAGTTTTTCACGTACCCGGGGTTTTTTTTCAATTACCTTCATGTCTAGTGTCTCTTTGGGAGACTATGGGGTCTTTATTACCTCGATTCGACCATCTTATTTTTCTTGCTCCATTTTATTTATTCATTCGAGGACTTTTACTTGGAATCGATTATTCTATCATGCTGCAGGCATGCCATAGACTCATTTTCAATCATTGGTTTTAATGTTGGGACACACATTTTAATTGGAGCATTAGCAGCGTATGTATGATCTAGTCACTTTATTTAGGTCACAAAACTTGTCTGGCAACTACTAGATCTGGAATGTAAATTGTCCCTTGAACTTTAAGTTCATTTTCATTAGTGTGAGGATCAACATTTTTGTATCATAATTCATTCCATATTTCTCGCTGCTCATTCTCCCCCTGAATGAATTATCAACTTCAACATCCCTTGTGTGCATTGTGGTGGATTTACAATACAGGTTCTGCACATTTACAAAAAAACTTTATATGGGAAACATATGATTTGTGACCGAAACCATTCTAATAGGGAGAATTCATTATTAATTGTTGGCAAGATGCGAATTCATATTTTATCATTTAAAATTACATGCCCCATAAACTAACAGTTTTGTTCTCACAATTATTGGCTTTGCAATAAACTGAAGACGTTTTATGAACGTTTCAACAAAAGCCATTCGCGTACGAACATGGGCTACTTTTAAGTTCGACACTTATTCCAATAATTGCCCAACATATGAAAGTATTCACCACCATTCTCAAAGATATACTTTTGGAAAACCATGCACGCTAACTTTAAGTTGCGCATTTGATGATCATTTTGACGATGCATCGATTTTAAAACTCAAAATGATCCATATGGCGGATGTATAGGCCTAAATACATCCCCTTTATATTCTTTCCAAAACATTATAGGACATAGTCCTTACTTTAGTTTGATGGTGATAGATGAACAATTAACTTTCATTGAGAACAATAAGAACAGACAAATCAATCTTGAAGAACCCATGGTTCTTTTATACATTTTGCATCATTATTGACTCGGGATGGTCCAACCGGTCATGCCAATTAATACAACTATGTTGGCTCATAAACTTCTAGTTTATGACCACGAGTGATTCAATTGCACTTTTTATGTAAAACTCGAATAATATGGAGAAGTTAATATATAATCACATTCTTCAATCAAAATCTTACAAGCTCTTTTATGGCTTTCATATAGTTCAAAATAATTGCACATGAGCCTATAGCATTATCATATTGTAAAACATATCCATTTATTAGTCAAGTTGCAGAATTTGCAAAACATGTGCAAGCCATTCCTTGATTAATCAAATGCCTTATAAGCAAAGAAAATCACATTTAAATAAATCACATATATATAAGAAGTTCAATGGCACAAATTAAGTTAACTAATTTTTCTTATACTTAATAGCTCAATTGTATCACAAGTATGCAAATCAATTTTAAACACCAAAGCGACATACACATTATGACATCAGTTACTTTGCTGAAATCATTCATGATTGTGAGTTTTAGAGTTTTAATACATCTTACTTAATATTCATGATAACGTGTTGTAAAACTAATAAGAAGAGAATAACAAGAACAAGAAAAGATAGATGCAAAGGAAGAATTGTATTATTCATCTCTCAAATGAGGCATGTATATATAGTTACAAAGGTGGAGTATTCCACAAGATACATTATTCTAATTAAGATAACTACTAAGAATAAGATATATGGACATCCATTCTATATTTATCCATAACAGTAATCAAGTTCTAACAAACCAATTATTTATAAAAACAATTTTGATAAAAAAAATGTTTCAGGCGAAAGATTTTACCGGTTTGACTCAAATATGTCTGGACATCATCCAACCACCCTTTTGCCACCTCTAACCAGGGTTAATCCACAAGACATGCGGATTTGAATTGGTATCTATATTAAGCAATCATTCAAAGAAAGTATTCCCTCATAAGCTCATAAGCCCAAAAATAAGCTTAAACAAACACCCCGCAAAATCATGTTAAACATGTCAACTATCTCATTCATCATCATACACATTTCGATATCATTGGTAAACGAAATTAACTCACTATTATCCATTACTTAGCTCAGCAATCTAAACATAAATGATAAACCTCATTGTATTTTGTCAACTCGATGCTTATAAACCACAACATATCTGTCCCTACGTTCCATTTCACACAGTAAACCTAATTCTATTAATCTGAAAGTTTACCACCAACACTAAACCATACATTAAATAATCTACTTATTCATATTGATAACTAACAATATAACCCTACGTGACAATAATCAAATTTAAGGCGGAACTGAATTTACATACCAACAGTAATTCCAACTATATTTTTCCACTCAAAGAATTGTTCCAAACACTGAACCACTTGTAATTTTTAACACCAAATCAAAATCACTGGAGTTGCTCCTTTTCAACACACGCAATCTTCCCGTGCATTGCAGTTAACATCAACTGAGTCTAAAACAATAACACCCATAGATCAAATCAAACACAACACCGGAAAAATATAATTTTTTTAACAAAATAACTAAAAGTAATTAAAAACTTACAAATTTATGACGATTTAGAGCATCTGGATTCACAGATGAATTATCCATCAGCAACTTAACAATCTTTCTTCAAGGTTTTTTTTTTTTTTTTTTTTTTTTGGTGGCTGGGAGTTTGAGTTAGCAGGAAGACGATTCGAGATGGTGGAAAGTATAAGAGTTTTGGGAAGGATATGTGAGGATGGTAGATTTTTTAAGGTTAAACGGAGGAGGAATAGTCTCTGTTACTTTGAAGACCAATAGGAAAGGGACTTGTATGCAAGAACAACAGTGGAATTTTGTTGGACAGCCAATTACAGCTCGACATTTGGGCCACTTTCACTTATCAACCAATAGCAATGCAACAACAACCCCGTAATGCACTGTTTTGGAACCCGTTATATTTCCCAGGTTTAGTATATAGAGTAATGCACGGCTGAGCATCGGGTCGGGCTGACCCGACCCGAATATACCGACACCCGACTACACTCTAAAATCAATACTGATACCCGACCCGAATGATAGTCGGTCGGGTTCGGGAAACTGTCGGGCTTAGCGGTCGAGCAGTCGGGCAAACGGGCCTAGCCCGAGTTCACATTCTAATTTAAGCCCAGCCCAAGTTCACAAAACATTTCGAGCCCATGCTTCACAAAACAGTTCCAGGCTTGCAAAAGCTATTTCCAAAATACATTTCCAGCAGATACATTTTCAAAACAGTTCCAAAAACCAAATAGCCTACTGTCACAAATACAAATACCAAATACAACTGTCTAGAATCATGCCTCCGATTACAAATACCAGATAGAAATACAAGTTCAAATTAGCAACCAAATAACCAAATCACAACATTCTTGAATTTTCATGTTCTCCTTTTTGTTTCTCTAACGCCTCTTGAATTTCTAGAAAAAAACATGAGAGCATAAGTCAAACATAAGTTACTTATACAACCAAATAACCAATAAACTAAAATATAAATACTTTACCTTTAGCAACCTCGTCGTCTTTCATTAAATCCTCTAACGTGTCCAAAGTGATGTTTCTACTTGATGTACGGATCCAATCTTGTGTGCACACCAAAGCCTCTACAATGCTAGGCGCTAAAGAATTCCTATACGGGTCTAAAACTCGACCACTTGCGCTAAAGGCGGATTCGGAAGCAACGGTGGATACTTGGATGCACAAGATATCTATTAATAAAAAACATAAATTTATAAAAAACAAAGCACAAAGAATCTAAGATATCTAAAATTTAATAACCAGAAATAAGTTATTACCTTTCGCCATCCTTGATACAATTGGGAATCTTGGACTATTTACCTTCCACCAATTTAGTATGTCGAATTCTTCATCATCCTCTAGTTCAAGACGCGGTTCTTTTAGATATTTGGTCAACTCGTCTTCACCCCACTCATCTTATTTCCAGGTTTATCTTTAAATGCATCATGAGTTCATAAATGATCTTATGATCAATCATTAATTCATAAATGCTACAACATAAATGCTCTATATACCCTACGCCATAAATCATTATATATATATTATATATATTAACTATTGAGCGGGCAACAGTGCCCCCCAAAGCATTTATTGCAAAGTTTTGCAACTTGGCAAGAATGGCCCCTCAGGTTTAGGTGTCGCTGCAAACTAAGTCCAAACATTAAATGCAAAGTTTCACAACTTGGCAAAAACAGTCCCTGAAGTTTAAGTGTCGCTACAAAATAAGTCCTTAGAAGCCAATCCCGCTGCATCGCGCGGGTTTCTACACTCGTATATACTAAAGAGGGGGAGAACAAATCACCCAAAGTAGTAGCATTAAATGCTATCTTTGTCAAAATGGCAAAAATAGCCCCTGAGGTTTAAGTGGCGTTGCAAAGTAAATCCTTTAGCATTAATTGCTATCTATAGCAACTTGGCAAAAATAGTCCCTAAGGTTTAAGTGTCGTTGCAACGTAAGGCCTGTAGCATTAATTGCTATCTATAGCAATTTGGCAAAAATAGTCCCTAAAGTTTAAGTGTCGTTACAAAGTAAGTCCTTTAACCAAATAAATAGACAAAACAAATTTTCCGGTCATTCATCAGTTCCAAATTCACGTCTACAAAAGTAATCCCGCTGCATCGCGCGGGTTTCCCCACTCGTTAATTCGAAACTTCATAAAAATCTATTTATGCAATCAATAGCACATTACATGTTCATAACCTTAACATCATTTATATTTCAATTTTACCATTATTTCAAGGTTACCATCGGTTCATTAAAAAAAAATACCATCGGTTCATAAAAAAAATTCAATACCACTTCAATTAAATTCATCACATCAATTAAAGATATTAAAAATGTACAATACTTACTTCCATTGTAGTGTTTTGTTGAGAAGCGAATGATTCGTACGTAGGTAAAGAAGATGAGATTGATTCATGTGGGGGGTTTTTGTTTTGAGGTTGATGAGATTGATTCATATTAGATTCATCCATTTGATGAGATTGATTCATAAGAATGAAGGAAGGAAGAACCTAAATGTATTTCTGCGTTTTATTTGTTTTTGTTTCTGAGTTAGAATGAATAAAATGGGGGCGCTTTCTTTTACTAAACCTAAATGAATTTCGGGCCGGCGGGTTGTCGGGGTTTAGTCGGATTTTTCACCCGACCCGACCAGATACCGATTGAAGTGAAAATGTGTAACCGAGTCCCGACCTGAATGGCAATCGGTCGGTTTCGGGCGTGTGTCGGGTCGGTCGGGTTGTCGGGCTAATCGGGTTTCGGTCGGTTTTGCTCAGCCCTAGAGTAATGTCTCTCTTCAAGTACTTGATGAACTATTACAAGCTTCCTATAAAGCATTAAACAAGTCCATGTGATATGGAGCCACGGATAATCTGAGCATTTTCCACCACTTTCACTCATTTCAAGACCACTTTCATCTAGTACAACATCAGTAACTAAACTTGGTTGAACAAGTGGTGCTATCACATTATGCGAGTTTTTTGACTCTGCCCTTAGAACTTCAATTATAGTCCCATGAAAATCCTTATTGTTAAACCATTCTACAGCAGCTTGTGCAACATATGGATCTTCCTATGTTACTGTAACATCTCCTTTAGGTTCTTTTGTCACCGTGTCTCGATATATCCATATCTTTGGCCGACGTGTTCTTTTATCTTTCTGCACATTGGAAACATAACGACTAATCAAGTTGCATATATCAACAACAACAAAAGAAATGAGGTATTAAGCAACAATTAATGCAGATAAAGAAATACCTTTTTAGAAACCATACCTTCAGCAAACCGATGGTGCCAAAATATTTAGCTACCATGTCTTCATCTGTTCCAGGAGGAAAATTACAAACATACACAAATCCATTTGGATGGGTGCCCTTTGCTGAGTAATTTGCCATTGTACTCTATATCTCATGAAGAATCCCAAACTATATAACCAACATCAAGCACTACAAAAAGACAGAAAGGTGTGTTTAGGTTTTGACTAGCTTATTGAGGAGTCGGTTTGTTCAGTTAGCAAGTGAACGTTAAATTCTCACATTTCTCAGCTGAATTTTCACTTATTTTTCTTAAACACAAAGTCTACCTGCCTCAAATGATCATATTTTCATTTGCTTTCGATTTCAAATTTCTTGATTAACTTCATTTGTTTTACTTAGCATGCAGACACCAATAGGCCCCTGCTACAATACCCACAAGGGCCAACCATATGTGTTTGCTTCAGCACTAACCACCCCGAACTTACACACCCACAAGCTCTATTACAAGGTGTTAAATCCTATGCTATCAACGACGTATTACACAAACGTTGACGGTTGTGTAACAATCTGAGGTGTTTATTTCAACAAAAACGCAACCTATACTATCAGCCTCACTATAAGGAAATTACATATATGGATCGAATTATTTTGTAATTATGTTTTGCTAGAAAGTTGAAACCAAAGAATGTCCCCATTGGTATAAAGTAACTATGCAACAGTTATAATTTGACATTTTATATACTTCAGATCGGGTCAAAACCTACCCGAACCAAATTGAAAACGGATTTTGTGACCAAATTTTGTTTCGGTTTTGTCATTTGGTTCGGCTTAAACGGCTTTGGTGTGTCTCGGTTTTGGCGCGAACCGAAACTGAAAACCGAAAACCGAACAAACTAGGGTCGATTAGGTTTTGGGTTTGTTATGGTGAGCCCAAATAGTTGTCCAAACTTTTTTTTAACAAAGAATAGTATTCCAAACTAACACACACATATTCATGTACTAGACCATAGACCCGCGGGTTTCGGGTGTGGCAATATAAAAATTGTATTGTAAGTAAAACATACTCATATAAAAAAGGGCAAAATGTCTAAAAAGGCATCGAAGTTGTCACTTTTTCCTTTTGTGGGCATCAAAAAAAATTTTTTTTTCCTAAAGTAGTCAAAAACTTCCTTAATTTCCCTATTGTAGCCTCTAATCAGAAATTAATTACACAAATTTACATAAATCGTCCCTGTAGCTCTAAACAATTACACCATTCATCCTTGAGTCAATTACATAAAAGGTCCATGTGGCTCTAATAATTTACACATTTCATCCTTCGGGACCATACATCAAGAACCAAATTTCTTATCGAAGAAAAGGAACCTAACAAGCCAACGCCTGTAAAAACCACCATGATAACGTTGTTGATCCAGTAGGATTACACCACTAGGCTTACAAATTTGGTCTGATACACTCCTCAATTCATGGTTTACCCCAGATCATAATAAGCCCTTTAAACATCTTCCCGGTTACTGGTGGAGCTAAATTTGCCTGTACATCACAAACAAATGATGTTACATATTGTGATGAGATCACAAATTAATCAACTAATATACATAAATATATCAATTTGCTTACTTGTATCTCAGGAACAATACCATTTCCAAATATGGCAGCAATTATAGAGATAGACTATATTAGAATTAGATTGCACAAAGAAAGTTATCAACCAAAAAATTGAAAGATACAGCTCAAACACCTCTTAAGACAGTAAGAACTATTTTTCATACATGCTGTAGAAATTCTAGGAGATCTGCATCTGTTAAATTGACACCTAAAATACATGGAACCTGTGTGTGCAAAATACATGAAAAGCTTCTTCCTTGTATATGAATAAAACAGAACAAAAATGACGATCATGTTAAACATTTAACTTACTGCAATGAGTGTGGCAACAGACGGCTGGTTGTGCAAAAAGTTCAGATTCCTGTGCAAATAAGTAGAGGAAAAACCTTATGTATATGTTTAAAAATACGCAAAAATTCCCACAATTAGAAGTAGAAAAATCTAATTTACTTTTTAAGGACACTGAACTCTTAGCATGAAAATTGCAGATCCAACCCCATTTCTGGATCTGTTCAGAATAGTTGTTAAGTAACTAATACCCAATCTCAGGTAAAAGCTGTGTCAAAGATGGGAAAACAATTCATAAGTGAAATAATCGATGAAATCTTCGCAACGAGCAACAAGCCCCAAGCATATCAACATAGATCATACCGATTTGTAATCGGTTTTATAACAAGAGACTAGCAAAAATGAGTTTTAGGATTTCGTCATACCGATTTGCGAGGGAGAAAGAGAGAGACGAAAAGAAAGTGGCGATGGTGGTGATTCTCAAACCAGAAACAAAACTAGATGTGAACCTCCACCCTCAGTCCTTGGTCTCCTTTTGTTCTTGAACGGCGGCAAACATCAGTTGGTGGTGGCGGCGTTACACGGAGCTGAAGTGGCAGCCGACGAGAGAGGAGAAAGGTGATATAGTGATGGTTGTGGTGTTGTTGGTGGTATGATGCGGTGGTGGTCAGAATTTTTGATCGGAAAAACGAAGGGCTAGAACTTAAGGAGAGATGGTGAAGCTGAAAATGAGTTATACCAAAGAAGAAAAGACACAAGGGCCAAACTGTCACTTTTAAAAGAATGATAAAAATGACTCAAGGATGAATGGTGTAATTGTTTAGAGCCACAGGGACGATTTATGTAAATTTATGTAATTAATTTCTGATTAGAAGTTATAATAGGAAAATTAAGGAAGTTTTTGACTACTTTAGGGGAAAAAAAGTTTGATGCCCACAAAAAGAAAAAGTGGCAACTTCGATGCCTTTTTAGACATTTTGCCCTATAAAAAATCATACTCATATGAACTACTAGTAAAAACAAAATACGGTTTATGAATGATCCAAAACAATATGTAAAGTTACAAAAGGTTCACCAAGTAAAAAAAATTATTTATATCACAAATTTTGTTAACTAAATTTTTGACAAAATGACCTATATAAAATGTGTTACACATGGTGCAGGCTTCTGTATAGCTAATACATCCATGTTTGTGTATTACCAATAAAAGGTAGATAAATACAAGTGTAGCACAGCAAATTTGGTTACCCTTTGAGCTTGAGTCTTGATTAAAGTATTATATTGCATTCGCAATCAGAGAGGTTTATATATAAAATTAATACTACGTAGAACTTTTGGCATGGATACATGTTGTTGCTATTTTCTTTTGTTCTTTTTGGTAGACAACACTATAACAGTCGTGTCTTGTTTGACTTTTGTAGCCAAGACTTTGAAGGTGGACTTAACTGGTGAAAAAGCATAGCCTTCAGGAAACAATGAAGATGATGGTGGCATTCAATGGCATCGATTGGGAATAGGCCTGAAATCTGTAAAATAGCTTGCATACTTCACAATATGCAGACTCATAGTTTCAGAAGTATATTTTGTTACTTCTAAAAAGCTGTGTTGGAACATTTGAGTAGGAGCTGGTTGTTCGTATACAGCCTAAAAAATGGTGATCTGGATGATGTCAACATCTATGGTCATATTGAAAGAATAAAAGATTATATTCATATGTATCTGCAAGTAGCCTATTTTCAATCTGTGGTATCAACAAAACGTTCTAATGAATCTGTCATAAACCGGTTAGAGAATAGCTTATATTTTCTATGTATCCTGCAAGTAACTTTAGGTTCGGTGATCGAATCTTGTATATTCTGAAGTAGATTCAACTCAAGTATCCATATAACATCTGGATGAGAAACTGAACATATCTTTGAAAAATGAATTTATAAAATAACATCAGTTCACATTATACACAACTTATTTCAAATTGTTAAAATATTTGGGAAATTTGCGTAACTTATTTCTAACATCAGTTCACATTCTAAATTCACTCAGCTGAATTGAGCTCACTTTATATATTAAACCACCAATGCAGCTGCAATTGCTGGTTTAAATGTGATTTGCATGATCAATGAACCTAGAGGTGGCAAAACGGGCGGGCCGGGCGGGCACGGGCACGGGCAAAAACGGGCACGGGCTAGAATGGGCACGGGCTAGAACGGGCACGGGCTAAACGGACACATGTTATACAAATCGCTTAATAAAAGACCTAAAACGACGAAATAAATTCCTTAAACATAATATCTTATTTATATTAAAAAACTTAAAGATATTGTATAAAAAAAAATCTTTAAAACGATTGTTAATGTTCAACAATTGAGAAAAAAAAAGTGCCCGTTTGTGCCCATTTAAGTTTTCAATGGGCTATATGTGCCCATTTCAAAAAAAGAAGGGGGCTAAATGTGTCCAAATCTTTTAAAAATGTGCCCATTTAGCCCATTTTTTTGCTTCTATGCACATTTTGCCACCTCTAAATGAACCCAATGCGGCTGCAATTGCATATGGGCTGGAAAATAAAGCTGGTATTGTCAAATATTTTTCAAAATGGGTCAGTTTGGGTTAATCTTTTTATAAAAGTTCAAATGGGTTTGGGTCTGTTAAAATTCACTTGCGTATTTATTAACAGATAGTGTGCAACACTACATATATGTCTAATGTGTTTTTTTCCCGACTAACCAATTTTTACATGTTATTGGCGTAACACTTCACACATACATATGATAACCATACTCCTAAACACCCATATATTTTCAGCTTCAAAACGGTTAAACTTTTCAAATGGGGTCGACTCTGATATTTGAATTTTAAAATTCAATGTAACGCATGTTGACCCGATTTTGACTTTTCATTGGGCAATCACGTCGTTTGATTTTGTCACGTGTCAAAATCGAGAAACTTGATTGGCTCGATTTTTTTCTAATAAGATTGTTTTAGCAAAATCGCTCCGAAGTGATGTAATTCTTTTATTAAATAAAAGATGTTATAACCTCGTGCATACACAAGGGTTCTAATATTAGAGTTAATAGTATATAACCTCGTGCATACATGGGTTTTGACATTAAGATTACTATAAGTGGAGAATAATAATGATAATAATAATAAAAGGGTGTTATTTTTGTGAAGATTAGATTGGAATTATTTAAGAAGCCCTCCCAAACAGTTGTTATGTACACGCTGCAGTTTTAGTAACACAATCCCAACTTATATTCCAATAAAGTATTCAAGTTGGAAAAAACCAAGCATTATGTTTCCTGAAATAATCAAGAAGTATTGTTGTAACACATTTTAGTATAGATTGACTATTGAGGGCTATTCAAATTTCCAAATATATGTTGAGTAAATGAAGTGGAAAAAAAAGAGATATAAATAAAGAAGAAAACAAACAAAACCGATTCATTGGATTAAGCAGAGCATAGCTTGTTCATTTCTAGCAGTAAAGACAACAACTCCGGTTTCATTGGAATCGAGTTGGATAATTAAGGAGGTGATGTTTAAAAATTGATACCAGTTAGTTCGGCATATAGTCAACTTACAGATTTATGAACAACAAAAACAATCACAGAAGCCAATACAATTAGGGGGGCTGTTTGGTTTATGGGTACGGCAATAGAGGAATGGATTTCATTCCAAATAACATGTTTGGTTAATCCTAAGCACAAACTAACCCTTAAAATTTATTAAAAACTAAAACCCGGATTCTGTTTTGGGTTTGTTATGGTGAGCCCAAATACTAAGTAGTCCAAAGTAACAAGCACATGTTATCTATCATGCTATTAACATTAAAAAAAATAATAATAAAATAAATAAATAAATAAATAAAAATATGCACCTGAGACCGCTGACTCACCCATGTGCCCTCATCCACCGGCTAGCTCCTCAATAATTCATCACCCTCATCTCCCCTTTATTATTGTACTCTTTTTTCCCAAATTGGTAGTACTTGACACCAACACACAAATTCCATAAACATCAATGGGCCAATGCTTGTCAAACAAACACATTCATATTGAATCCTGACCATCAAAAGTGAATCAATGGCTGACATTGCGGATCCGCGTGAACTCATATCAACCAATCACAATGCAGCTCCACCCACTATAAAAAGCAGCATAAACAGTTGTAGCTAGTCACTTGATTTACATAAAAAACACACACAACACAAACAAGAAGAAAAACGTACACCATGTCTTCAAGCGCATCTACAGCACCAACACCCACACTTGGAACCATGGTTTGTAGAAAAAAATCAAATAATACTTGCTTGAAACCAACCAAACCAAACCAAACCATGTTTCTTTCTTAATATCTTTTTGTTTGTTTCTTATCGCAAAATCTTAAGCTAAGGCTGCTTGTCGCGGACGAAAAACAAAGGATGGCTGTCCTTTATGATGTAACGGCCCAAGGTATGATCTAATAATACTATCACTTTAACTTTGGGGCGTGCGTGTTTGGGTTTATGCTTACAATTCCATTGTTGGTTATAGAGTCATTGGATGGAGATATTTTAACAATCAAGGGTACATTGGATCGAGTCAAGGTTTTGGAGGCTCTCGACAAGCATAGGAAACTTGTTGTGGTTCAGCGTATCGCAGGATCCTAAGTGATGACGAGATTCGTGGGTTTATTTGCTTTAGTTGTATTTGTGGTCTAGCTATGTTTCACTAGTAGTTATTAAGGTTATCCTATTTTTATTTACAAATGTTAGTTTGATTCGTTATTAATGTGTTGTGTTTCCTATTTTTATTTATTTATAATTTTTCATTTCATCATCCATTCATCCCCACAATCTCATGTTTCAAGAATACCAACAATCGACTTAACCCCATCTTACAAATTTATTTCAAAACTATATAATGTGAACTCAACAATCTTGATAATAAGGTCAAATACAGAGCACGAATGAGTACCACAATAACATTGAGTTTCAATAAAATTTATACAAAGAAATAAATAAATGTGTAAAGCAACAATGAGTTTCAATACCATTAACAAATGACAGACAAAACTCATTCCTTTTCCTCACGTATGAGGTACACTTATTTATAATAAAAAGCAAAAATCACGTGACACTATAGTCGTTCGACTAGAAACACATTTTCTATAGTTTAATCACTTCAATGTATAGCGTACACATAAAAATATAATAAATCGCGTGACACTGAGTCATGCTCATTATTAACTTAGCGTACACATAAAAATATAATAAATCGCGTGACACTGAGTCATGCTCATTATATCTATAATACTAAAAAGCGTACAAGCTTTTGCAACAAACCATGCATTAAATGCAAACTTTCCAAACTTGGCAGTAACAGCCCCTGAGATTCAAGTGGCTCTGTAAAGTAAGTCCAAACATTAAATGCAAAGTTTCACAACTTGGCAAAAACAGTCCCTAAGGTTTAAGCGTCGTTGCAAAGTAAGTCCAAACATTAAATGCAAAGTTTCACAACTTGGCAAAAATAGTCCCTAAAGTTTAAGTGTCGCTGCAAAGTAAGTCCTTTGAAGCCAATCCCGCTGCATCGCGCGGGATTTCACACTCGTTATTAACTTAGTGGCAAATACTTTACTTCAAAATTTCCCAAAAATTACAGCTCTTGTCAAAATCCCAAACTAAACATAATGTCTAGTAAAAAACCTCTTCACACTGCTTAACAACCGTTGTATCCTACCAACAAGAGCTTCTATAGCGTGCATTTCTCGATCCAAAATGATGAAGGGGCTCCTTTGCCAAATCCAGCCGTTTCAGCTTAGGAAACTTGATGGACAACCAAAACTTGTTTCACGGATAATGTGCATGATGAGCCAAGAGCATGACCCCTGACTTTGAAAAAAAAATGTCTGCGCACACCAGGTCATCCAAACTTTACAAAGCATCCATGATCCCAAATATGAACTGTCACACAGTGGTTTCTTCAAGACTCGCCCCCTAAAGAAGCAAACCAATAATTCAGTTCAGTAAAGATTTTAGAAACAAAAAATAGAGTAAAAAATACTCACTAATCTAAAGTTGATATTAGTTAGCGATCTTGTCAATAAGATAACTAAAGGGCCAGATGTGTCAATTTTGACCCAGTTGCTTGAGAATGGGTCGATTTGGGTTACACTCTATCTTTAATGTGTCAAATGAGTAATTTCTCAAAATTTAGTTATAAATGGATAATATTGTAAAAATGGAGTTTTGGTAATCAAGTTATAACAAACCAATTATTTATAAAACAATTTTGATAAAAAAATGTTTCAGGCGAAAGATTTACCGGTTTGACTCAAATATGTCTGGACTCTGGACATCATCCAACCACCCTTTTGCCACCTCTAACCAGGGTTAATCCACAAGACATGCGGATTTGAATTGGTATCTATATTAAGCAATCATTCAAAGAAAGTATTACCCAAAGATCATAGATTAAATAAGCAAGGCTCACAGGCAAAAGTACCTCTACGCAAGAAACAAAGCTTCCAAATAGTCATCAATGTAAGCAAGGCACGGCCAATGATCTGTTCTGATCCGAACTAAGGTTGAACTAACCCCAACTTCCATTTGAAAAAGAAGATGGGATGTTGGAGGGAGAAATATCAAAATATGAAATCGACCCAAGTTTCTTTTACTGACATGAAGACTACTCCCTCTCTCATCTTCCTCCTCATCATACTTCAGATAAAGTGGGCCCTCATTAATATTCGGATCCACAGCAACAACATCGAGACCAGAACCCACAGCATCATCATTCCAAATTACGTCACTTATAATCCCTCCATCTTTTACAATATTGATAAGCGGGTCACCAATGACATTAACAACAAAAGCTGATAAATTCTTTTCAATAGCTTGAACTAATGAAGCTGCAGGAACTTCAAGAAACTTTACAGACCGTGTTCCATTGACAGCTGCAACACCTTTACCTCCTTTTAAAGGAAATGTCTCTCTTCCAGTACTTGATGAACTACTACAAGCTTCCCATAAAGCATTAAACAAGTCCATGTAATATCGAGGCACACCATCATCATGAATGTTGTCTGGTACAAGAGCTTTAAGAAACATGTCCTCGATGCCTACAGTAATGCTTTGAAGGTGACCACAGATGATCTGACCATTTTCTGCATTTGCTTCTATTGTCACATCGATAAGACCAGGTGTTGGTTCTCTCGGTTCAAACTCAATCAAAACGGGTGCTTTAAAGCTTTCTTTTTCTTCCTCTTCCTCTTCACCTCCATGACCATTGCCCACAGGCACAATATCTAGTGAATCAGTTTGACTTTCACTTGAAGGTATCTCATTTTTAGTAGGTACTCCAAGAAGAAACGGTATACGACAAGGTTTAATAGACCCGAATGGTGCTGAAGAAGAAAACTTGAGAACTGTAGCATACAATGCAGGAACCTCATCAACCCCAGAAAAGCCATTTTCTTGTGAGTTGTTTCCCCATACTCGATTAAAAGGTTCTGACTGAAAGCTCAGCGTACAGGATATTCCAATTTTGATACCCGACATGTGTCTGAAATCAGGAATTGATGAAAAATGCCTCCTCAATATTTCAACAATTGCTGAAACTTTTGAATCTGTCACACGTAGGGGTTCCTGTGATTGATTGGGCCCTTCAATTGCAGGGATCATTGGAATATCGGCATTGTTATCAGGTGTTTCTGATTGCCCTGAGGCGGTATTATTATCTGCAATGACTTCCAAACGACGGGAACTGTCACCATTAATGCCAAAAGAAGTAAAAGATAAGGACCAGGACTGTTTGACCAAAAGTGGAACTACTCGCTCAAGGTGGATGTAGGATGAGATATCTTTTGATTTCTTAGAATCATAAGAATATCTAGGCGACTGAACGCTGAAGAATGAGCTGGAATGAGAAGTTGGAAGCTGATCACCAGTGCTGAGTAACTGTCTGAGCTTATTTCCTGGTACACTCAGTAGCATCCGCAAGTATATTCTGAAAACACCTACATATCAGTACTGAATTGATGATTGAAAATACTTTAATCAAAATAGAGAAGGAATTTGGTTCTCGATACCTTGCATTGTCGCGGACCTCGAGATCAGGAAAATGAAGGCTAGTAAAAGCAAGGAGACGAGATAGTCCAAGGAAGTACCGAGAGGTTTGATGATGCATCAGTATTGTTCGACAAAGAACAAGAACTTTGCTTCCCTGAGACCACGATCTCAATCCTGTGTTTGGACCATGGTTTTCAACTAGAATACTCATGTATTTACCATATAGCTCCAGCAATCCACCTGGTGGAACCGTCTCATTTTCAGCAATTTTTTCAAAAAGTGGGAAATAAGATCCCAGTCTATAGTCTATGTCAACCTTTGGAAGCAAATGATTACTAAATGTTTGAAGCAGACGCACTCCAAAAAAGCGGTGCTTATGACACCTTAGCAAGCGGTTGACAAAAGCTACGATAACAGGAATTAATCCACGGGACTCTAACGTCATAGTCACTAGCCTCCTCTGCACAATGAAAATTAAATGCAAAGATATAAGAACAATACGGATTTAGAATTCATATAGTATGACACGCCATAAAGACACCACCAGCCTCTTTTAAAATGTCGTTCTACTAATTTAGGAATATAATCACCTTGGTTTAAAATTGCGCGCATCGTTGCGCTCGCATCGCGCATCAGAGTGATGCGTTTGAAAAAACGCAACGTGAAGCCTGATGCGAGGCTGTTCCAGGATGCGGCGGCGTGATGCGAATGCATCACGTCGTAACGGTGTATTGCTCGCATCGGACGCAGTGGACGCATCACTTCGCAACAATTTTAATTTTGACTAGTATAGACTTTTATAGTTCTAGTTGACTTCTTGTTTCGGGTCAAACTATTAAGTTGACATTTTCAATGTTATAAAATTAAGTAGTACCACTATACACGTGACTTATTCTATATTTAAGCATTTAAGTGTAGAGTAATTTAAGTAGAAGTATTACATATTTTTTGTTTATTACCTAGCGCCGCGCATCCGTGATGCGCTCGCAACCGCATCGCGCATCACGCATCGGTCTTTTGGACCTCGAGCGCAACGCATCGCCACACGCAATTTAAAACCAAGATAATCACAAGGCCACTATAATGCCATTATACTTGCTTACAGATACTTCTATCTTTTGACAATAAATGGTTAGTATTAATATTACAGAGTAGCTTTTCATACGGAAACAAAACAAAGCCTATAATTTCAACATACACATTATTTTAGCTTACGAAGTTTTTAGTAGGCTAAGAAAAGGTCAAATTACCTTATCGAAAGGCATATTAAGGAATGTGTACAACCGTTGCCCTAAATATGTTACCTAACCAGCTTCCAGATAATGCAAAGATCAAACAACAAATCCGATTGTGGGTGGTGAACTATAAAATTCCATTTGACTAATTTAGCGCATGAGACAAAAAGCAGCTACATAGTATGCAATAGATATCTAACGGCCCTAAATTGCCACCTTTACTTGCTTACAGATACTTCTATCTTTTGACAGTTGGTACTAATATTACTGACTAGAACTTTTCATATATAGGAACAAAACAAATCCTAAAATTAAACACACATTAATACTAGCATTTATAAAGTTCATCGTAGGCTCAACCAAAGGTCAGCGTACCTAATCTAAAGGCATATTCAAGGCTTATAAAGAATGTCTATATCCGTTACAATCAATATATTACGTAATCGAAAAGCAGAACATAGCTATAATAGGTCTTACATTGTTACCTCTGAAGCATGGAAAATTGTCGACTCCACTAGAACACTAGCGGAAGAAACAGCATCTGAATGCGAAGAAGCACCTATCAAAAGTTTATGAAACGTACGAAATGCAACAGAAGTTTCCGTGCTCCATGGTGGCAACCACTTATAACCCGATACAGACTCAAGACCATCTTCAAAAAGCTTCACCACCGACACTTCAGAGCTATTAATATCCGAAACTATATGCCCATTTGCATCGTTTAATCTAGACATATCAAGTAGAATCGAGCAATACGCAATCAAGTCAAGTTTCAACGCTTTCAAAGCAAGTGGATCAAACACACTCGGATAAAATCTCAAAGCCGTTGCATAAATCTTCTCTTTAATAACCTTCCTTTTCGACATCACCAATCCCATAAATCCCAACAACCAATGAAGCGCAAGCAATCTAAAAACCAAAACATGCTGCGTTTCCCTAGAAATAAGCAAAAGCCGACTAATAACCTCATTCTCTTGGCCACTAAATGCATCTGGAAACTGCAAAAACATTCCTAAAAACGCATGACAAAGCAACATATCAAACGTATAAAGCAACCCCGAAAACTTAACCTTCAACAACGATGCTTGCAAATCCAACTCCACCGCTATAGGCATCACAATCGACATAAACTCAAACAAACCACACGTAGTCAAAAACTGCGGCCACTCTAGCAAAAACGACATCACTCTCCTCAAATCCTTAACACCCAACCCCTCCCTATCCCTATCCCTCTCCCTCTCCCTATCCCCACTCAAAAACTTTGGCACATTAAACGGCACCAACGGAACCGCCGTCCCAAAAACCGACACACTAACCTTAGTCACCACAATCCCTTTCACCACATTCGCCAACAACAAAACATAGCTTTGGCCAACGTGCGTCTTCTCATTTTGACACAACAGCCATAAATGCCCAACCGTCTCACACAACAAACCATTACACTCCTTCTCCAGCTCACTCAAACACTCGCACGCCACTCCGCGCAAACCCCGGTCCCACCCGTAACTACTCCTGTTCACTATCCCTAACAACACCTCCACCAATCCCTCCAGTTGACTTTCAAAAGTCAACCGGTGACTTCCAAAAGTCAACCCTTGACTTTCGAACTCGTTATCTATAGTCAACAGTATGAAAATGGAAGTGACGGAAATGAGAAGCTGTTCCTTTAGGGCGCACGTGACGGTCACGTGATCGATGGGTTGAGAGATGACGTGGCTAAGGGTGTCGAGTAGCTGGGTCAAAATGTGTTGGGTTTGGGGTGGTGATGGGAGTAAGGTGGTGAGGTGTTGTTCTAAGAAGATGATGACGTGGAGCTTGAGGGGTAAAGGGGTGTCTCTGCGGGTGATGGTGGTGAGGGATTGTTGGATTAAAGTGGGCCCAGTGGTGTGTGATGGGATCTGGGCGTGGTTGTTGTAGTCGTTGATTAGGGTTTCGAATTCTTGTTGTGTTAGGGGTTTTAGTGGTGGTTGTGTGGTGGTTTCCATTTTTGGATTTGTGTTTTTGGTTTGTGTTTGGATGTTGGGGAGATGAAGTTCCTATGTTTCTACAAGGGGTAAAAATAGAAAACAAGCTTATTCGGGTCAGATTACTCGGGTAACAATAGTATTTTTTTAGTTTTAAATAACCGAAATGCTAAATATGGTCAGATATTGGGTTGAATATATTAGCCAAACTCGGCTTTGGGCTGATTCGATTGAACCGAATAAGGATTTTTTTATTTTTTTATTTTTCATAAAATTTTTGTAAGTTATCTATGTAAACTTTTAGAATTAGCCAATTTTTTAATCATTAAACTACACTATTCATCCTTGTGGTTTGCGTTGACCGAAGAGTTTCGTCATTTGATCGAAAAAATGCATCATCCATCTTTAAATGCGAAACGTTATGTATCATTAGTCCTTTACTCTAACGGTCTTCAATAACGCTCGTTATCTGTTCACATGTGATACCCACGTGAGGGTATTTTAGTCTTTTTACCTCACTTTTAACTTTATCTTCCTCTTTTAATTACCTTCATTTCCAACCATCACCACACATTAACATCTCCAATAATTCTTCATCTTCTTCATATATTTATCTTCATCTCCACCATTAACACCTTCACAATCTCCAAAATCAACATTCAAAAACACTGTACCAAAACCCACAAATACCAGTCACCTACCACCATCATGTTTACATATATTTAAAATAACTAGCACCATTGCTCCAGCCACCACCACCACTCTCGCCACTTATCATCTTCATATTTACCCACCACCACCACCACCACTCTCACCACCTCCAACCACCTTCACAAACCTCAATCATCATATTCATTAGAAATTTTTGCCAAAAATTTCAAAACACCCATCACTAAATACATAAACTCAAACCTATTTAAAAAAAAATCCCCAATTCCCTATAATTAATAACCACGCACCTTCTTAAAATCAACCTTCGAATCCGAAAGAACAATCTGTTGTCTTGACTCTACCAACAAGATTTGATCTTTCAACTTATGCAAATAATTAACAAATCACACAAATTGTTCAGATTCTTTTTTTTAACCAAAAACGAAAATCATTATCTTAATCCTCTAACAATAAAAAACACAAACTCAAAAAAAATAATGAAGAATAGCATCACCGGGATTATTAAACGAGTTTGGGTCTTCATTTTTTAAAGATAAAATCTTTGTTCTTAGTTTCTTTGTTAAATTCGGTTTTTTTTTATTGATTAAAGATTGATGATGATTTTTCTGAAATGTTGGTAGACAGTAAGTAAATGATGGTTTTTTTAAGTCATTGTGTAGGGGTAACAAATTTTTAATACATTGCTTTCATATGATGGTATATGGCGGGGTAGTAGATTTTTAATGAGGATGGAGGATAGTGGGTTAGGGTTTGTGGATTGAAGGTGTTTATAAGGAAGATGATGGGTTTATGTTTGTGGAAGATGATGTAGTCAAATATTAATAGTGCAAGAAGCAAGTTGTAGTTAAACATTAATAATGATATCAGTTTGAAGGTGAATTAACTATTTTACCCTCATGCGTTATGACTTAACGAGAGTTATCCATCTCCGTTAGAGGGAGTAGGGGTGGCAATTGGGGTCGGGTTCGGGTTCGCGGGTCAGAAACCTTCAACCCAAACCCGACCTGTTTATATAAACGGGTCACTAATCTCAACCCTAACCTAATTACTTTAAACCTGAACTGACCCATATAACCCGTTTAATTAAACGGGTCAAACAGGTTAACGGGTTAGTCAGGTCAAACGGGTTAAACAGGTCAACCTTTTTAAACGTATATGCAGAAGTCCATGATATCAAAAGTTCAAAACACGCTGCAAATATTATCATGTTTTGATGTAACTTACATTCCCATGTATGGCGTAATAAAATAGATAACATATCTAAAAATATGATTAGATGAAGCAATATCCATACCTAAATTGGTGAAGTACCTATATGGAATATGGTGATCGGTGAATCGAGTGGAAAAAATAAAAAAGGTATTACTTACAGTATTATACGGAGTATTAGGATTATAAGTTATAAGCTACAACTAGATGATAACTACTGCCGTGATAATTGATAATATCAATTGCAATGATAAATTAGCTTTTCAGTTATCAAGAATTGCCTTTTTCAAAGTACATATTTCAACTTTCCAAGCAACTATTTTTCAGTTTTTTTTAACTACATGTCTATTTTGAACTAGCATTAAGACATGTGTATTTACTTTTTAGTATTTTATAAAAAGTTAAACAGGTTGGCGGGTCGACCCGATTAAATTATTCTTAACCCGAACCTGACCCGTTTAATAAACGGGTCAATTAGGTTGATAACATCAAATTATCCTGAATATTAAGTGTCAATTTCCCCTGATAATGCTTGTAATTTATATCATTTATATGGATTTACACTTGTTTTCCATTATATTTCACTTTCAGGTAAATTAGGAGCATTGGAGTTAAAGAAAGCGAATTTGGAGAGTTTATTGAAGATTTATCATAGTATGATCACTTTGAAGAAGTTACGGCGTAACTCCTTTCTCACATTACGCCGTAACTAAAGTGTGGCTCAGAAAACCAACTTAACAGAAGATTACGGTGTAACTCTATCCAAGATTACGACGTAATCATATTAGGTCAAATGAGGTTCCGCGCCGCTACTAATTACGCCGTAACTCATGCAACAACTACGGCGTAACCAAGATTTATTGAAGATACGACGTAACTCCTTCCTAAGGTTATGCCGTAACCAGCATTATTAGTGCAAAATACGAAGAATTGTATGTTACGGCTTAACTCTTATAATTAGTTACGCCGTAACCAGATCTGGCCTATAAATACCCTACGATTTCCAGCATTTCAAATCATCTCATTTCATACACAACACTCAGAGAACGTGAGAAGAAGTCGAAGGCAGATCTAGAGGAGCATACAGAGCTATCTCCAAGAGAGAACTCACTCCCCTACGATAAACATTAGCTTTTTATATTTTCTTTACTTTCAATTCATGTATTTCGTAACATTAAACATTGAATTGATTGTTATAGTTAATATGAGCGGCTAAGCACCTCTTGGTGCTGGCCTAGTTATGATTCCTTAATTGTTTCGTTTGCGTTTACATTGCTTCCGTATAATTATTTCTAAGTGTATGCATGCATAGTTTGTTGGTAGCTACCCTTGTTTCAGTAGTTTTGAATGGCGGTAGAGGCTAGTTACTTAGGAGATATGACCAACTGACCTTAAGTGAGTTGACTGAGACGGGAAGGGTAAGATATGACCAACTGACGACCCTTTCTACTTGTGCGATTTGACCAACTGATCACCTACCGTTTGGATGAACTTAAGAAGTAAGGGGTGAGTGTTTAAGATGCTAGCGCCCGGGCACTCACTATTATAAATCTAGCATGTAGCGGTACTTAATGACTTGGCTTCGGGGACCATGAACAACTGGACTTATGAGGGGACACTTGACTTCTCCAGTGGGACCCTTTGCTGATAGGTTAGGACGAACTGACCAAATGTTGTCCTAGCGACTTTGACCCCACCTGAAGTAATTGGAAGTAATTAGACGTAGACACTACTAATTAGGATGAGTAACTAGGTTAGCACCTCTCTCCTCTATTGATCACAACCCTCGCCTTATTTTATTTTGTAATTAATTAGTTAAATCAACCTCATAATCATATTAAAATCTGTGACACCTAGACTTAGTTAAAATCCGCACACATAACTCTTGGAACGACCTCGGTTTTACCGAATACTACATTACACACGACCGGGTACACTGCCCGTTAGTGTATTAGGGTAGACCATAGGTATAACGAGTAATTATAAATATTAAAACCTGGTCAGTAAAACATGCACCAGAGGTCGACCCAAAAATGACCTGAAACCTATTTAGCCTCAACCCTAACCTGCTAATTTTCGTGTCGGTCTCAGGTCGGGTTTCAGGTCGTGTCGGAAATTGCCACCCCTAAGAGGGAGGGACCAACGGTACATAATTTTTCGCATTTAAGGATGAACGGTGCATTTGTTTCGGTCAAAGGACGAAACTTGTCGGTCAACGCAAACCATAAGAACGAACGATGTAGTTTACTCTTTTACTTATATTCGGGTTTACTCAAACCCGAATTTAGCCGACCAGAGTGAACCCAGAAACCATCCCGAATTAATTTGAACCCGAGTAACCCCGACATCTAAATAGGGTCAGGTTTTGGTATGATTTTTTTAGTCTCAAACCAGCTTGACTCAAACCTGACTAACCCGATCTGATTAACACTCCTATCTCTAGCTATGGTAACTTTGGTCCTTGGGGTTTTCAAATTGGATGACTAATTTTTTTATGGTAGTGGTTTTCTGGCTTGTGAAGAAAGTGGATCTTTAAGCTGTTACTAAGAGAATGTTGTCACGTAACATTAGTTATACCAGTTAAACATGTTGATCGATGAATATTCTTCCGAATCTATTTTTTACAAAATACTCTTCATAAACCTATGCTTTAACTTTGCTTATAGTAATGCCTTTTTTTTTTTTTTTTTTTTTAATACATATTTAATGTCATAGGCATTTATGGATAATAACCATTGAAGTTGTTGGTTTTGGTTTGGCATACGATAGGAGAATCATAGCTTAAAACATCTTTAGGAAAATCAATAATAGTAAACAACTTATCATATTTATTGCATCAAACAAGTAAGCAAACAACGTATACAAATCACATTAAAACGGAATTATAATACATGCACAACACACTTGCAGGTAAAGTAGAAAAAAAAAAAAAACTATATTTTTCCATGAAGTATCGTCAAATTCGTCATAGGCAAGATGCTTTATGACAAACCATCCACGAAACAACTGAATTCTTCAACCTCCATCGCCTTTCACACAGCACTGCTTTAAAAGGGAAAAGAGTTAATTGCATTTTTGGTCCTTGTGGTTGGCTAAATTGCGGGTTTGGTCCCTAAAACTTTGAAAGTGCAATGATATAGTCCTTATTTTGAAGTTTGAATTGCATTTTTGGTCCTAATCGGTGTGAAATGACCAAATTACATTTTTCTCCTCTGAATAAGACAAATGGTATTTTAGTCATTTCACTTTATCCATGGACCAAAATTGCAATCCAAACTTCATAATGAGGACTATTATTGCACTTTCAAAGTTTTAAGGACCAAACCTGCAACTTGACCATACTACAGGGACCAAAAATGCAATTAACTCAAGGGAAAAAATAAAATAAAATTAGTTTCTACAAAGACGACAACCTAGCAAGACAAAAAAAGAGGATACATCCAATGCATAATGTGAATTTACTGGAATGTTTTATAGGCCTCTTAAGTGTAACGCTTTGAAGATACTGGAAAAAAAATAATCTGAACTTATTGGATTAATTTGACAAGCGAACTATTTTGACCAAACCGGTTTTGACATATAGGCATCTGTTATGCTTGCTGCTACCAGCCTAAAAAAAAGCTGCTTATCCTTATGAAAATATATGCGTATATATATAATAGTATACATAAAAAAGAAAGTGTGTTGAAGCAATTACCTTACTGGATCAGTAGGTGGTTGAGTTAACGGATGACGCCACTTATCAACAGATGCCATTTCGTGCTGATCGAGTACCGGTAGTTTGGGTGTTCCAAACATTTCTAGTATCTTTGTAGTCCGAGCAAGAATTTTGACCGCAGCCTCAACACTCGCCTCCCGTTTCTCGATTTTCTTCGCTTGGCATTTTTTTGTAATGGCATGTGGTATGTTGGAGAAGCAAGCAAACAATATATCTGCAATCATGCTAGATAAAAGTTGGAAAATATCCACTTTCGTACTCAGTTCGGCTCCGTTTTCGTATTTAGACAAGATTGAGCGGGAAATACTTTGCATTGACTTGCGAATCATCAAGTCATGATCAGTATAGTTCTCCAATGGTTCCGCTTCCATATCGACAACGGTACTTTTGTTTGTCCCAATGGCTTCTTCTGCTTTATCATCAAACCATTTAAGAATCTGTGTCGGTGTTTTTCCCTGAAAGTGAGAAGCATCTCTTTTCAAAGAGGTCTCCAACCACTTGTACTTGGCTTTTACCTTGTACCAGAAATCCATAGTTTTCTTATGCATATATGCATATTCATCTTCACTCTGAAAGCCTTCTTCCACAAGATGAGTGTACTCAAGTGTTGAGTTTATGATATATAAAATAAAATAAAACATAAAAGCATCAAGAGTACACAGCGGAAGACTTAAGATCATAACAAATAAATTAATTAACTGAAAGTATGCGTAACGTACCTCTTGCGAATATCAAATCCCTCGAGCAAAGCAAAACCACCCTCGAGCAAAGCAAACCAAAGAAGTACTTATTGGTGTAAGAATAATGTCTTACAACCACGTTCTTGTACACACGAATTAACCAACGAATCAAGCGATTGCTAGATCTAACACAAGCCCTCGTATATGCAAAAACAAAACCGAACTCCCTAACAAATGGGGTTTTCGGCCAAGCTATGCAAAAGAAAGAGAAGAGAGGAGATCTAGGGTTAATTCAATGCACAAGGTGTGAATAAAACCCTAGACCCTACCCCTCCTTATATACTAGAAGTAAAACTTAGAGGACAAGTTAGGGGAATATGAGGCCTTGGAGAAGCCTATGGCCGGCCACCTAGAGGAGCCCAAAGCCCATCCCATAACTTTCCCAAGTTTCCATTTCTAGTCCTTCTCTTTTCCATTTTAACGGTCGTTAGTCATTTTTCCGTTAAATACATAACGATCGTTAACCGGACTTAATGTGTAATAATTAATCGTAAACATAAACATTAATTATTAACTTTAATTCTCATTCGCTAATGTGTGCAATCCCGTGGTCACGAGTTCGAATCCGGACATTCACATGTTTGTAAATATATACATTTCCAACAGCTCCCACTTGGATATGTTTACAAAACGTGAAATGACATTGGTTAGCGTCTAGCAACACGCCAATGCCCCCGGTACAACTCGTGTATGGTTTTCTGGAGAAAAACCAAGTTTGATGATTCATCATCATATTCATCCTTTTGTTTCTAATACCATGTTAATAAGAATATGGATCTCACTCATTTCTTAATTAACTATTCTGTTTCTCGTTTTATGATTTATTAAGATTACCAATTCTTCTAAACAGAAGACCTTGGGTATGGCCATACAAACATCTTAACAATCCTACGAGGGGCCCAGTAGTATTAAACTTCAAAATGAATTTGAAGGAAACAAATCCCATTTTGACTACAAGCAGGATTCATAAATTTCGCAACACTTCTGAAAACAACCCTTATAACTACCAGTTACGTGTAGCGTTAGATTGCTTCACAAAAATGCACTACATCCATGACATATCTCTTGTATCTCAAGTCAGAGGATAAATATCCATGATATACTTAATGACAAAGATCCATAAAGTATCATCATGTGAGTGGGATAAGTCCTATACTCAATTCATTGAATATCATCTGAAATTAGTCATGCTACACATCAATATACTTTCAAGTATATTATAACTAATACTCAGATTTGTCTTAATTCAATATCATTCCCATGTTATTGATTGACAACGGACTATTTAGAATAACTTAAGTTATTCATGGATTTAAACATGCAAACATAGGACACAATATTATAAATGAAATTAAACGTATACCGTACTTTAATTCATTATAAATAATAATTGTTTAACATCCTTTATCCAAATACTAAATAGATCAATGCATGATAATACTAGTTAATGAATTTTGCCACAAGTCATGAGAATCATACTTGTTGACAAGGCATAATTTCAATTAACTTTGATCTATAGGAATTTTGAGAATACTTATTTCAAAAATTCAATAAGTGAATTTCTTGTATATGTTTACACATATCTTGATATTGTCATATCATTCCATAAGGTGCGTGATAACCTGAACCACCCTTTTATGACAATCATCTTTCAAAACTTTAAAGTTTTAAAGTATTCTTTTTCTTTAATGTATAATGCAACTATGCTCCTAGTTGAGCATAACTAGTCAACATGGTCATCATCAAGGATACCATGACTAGAATTGAGTGTCATCTCAATTATACCAGCATCATTGTGTACAACAATATGCTCTTTAAACGTCCGTAAACTTCGAACAGTTATAGTGTAATGTTGGTGCCTACCAAACTCAAGTTTGTTGGCAATGACAATTATGAAATAATTGCCATATTTCCATCCATAGAATCTAGGAGCATCTCCAGACTGTGGAATGTGATTCTAAATCCAAACATATTCCTTTTAAAATATTTATTACACTAACAACTTTCAATGTTGTCAAATCATCTTGAAATCAAGCATGACACAACAATCTTATACACAACATGATGTTCATGATGAATCTTCAAGTTAAACTTTAAGATCTCATCTATCTTGTCAAAGATATGTATTCATCATGTTCTATTAGACTCATTTATTTTACCGCATATGTTTATAATAATAAACATATTTTTCAAGGTTATATATCTTATTTCCAAATCTTACAAACGAAGTTCATTCCCAACTAAAACTTAATTTAGGTGGAATGTAGTTGCCCATACAACATATAAGATTTAAAATAATACTCCCACTAGCTTTTAGGAATACTTATGAGCTATCTTATTTTAATTATTAAATCAAACATGGATTTAAAATTAAACATAAGAAACATCTCTTAGATGCTTGCATATATCCATTCATGGATTCTTGCAGTTTGTACATATCCAAGGATTATTTGAATTCATAAAACTTCTTTGTATTACTCATCGTCCTCGCAAAAGTAATTCCACAACAAAGAGTTATGACATTTATTGTCAAAATTTCATATCAATGAAACTAAGTATGACAATTATAATCTTTATACTTCTATTTAATGTATCTAGTAAAGAATATTCAATCACAGTTAATTGCTTAAATATGATTAATATTATTATCACTAGACATGCATTAAATATGTGTACAATATTGTCCATACGATTTCTACATAAAGATTTAAACCACTAGGGTTTCCATCCTTTGAAGAAACTCATATTCATTATTAAGATAAACCAAATATCTAAAGTTGATTATCTTTATGGACAGCATCTCAACATTCATAGTATGATTGATTTACCACAATTCAACATTTGATAAATTCATCATTATGATTAACAGGCTTACCATGATCCTGTAACTCATATTCCTCAACATATTAAATATCTGAGATATCCTTGCGGATCTATGAATGACAATTCCATCATATTGAGGTCTATCATATACATGTTTAGCCTCATCATGATATTTGCTAGTGCATTTTAGAAGATTATGTATTTTGTAATTCAATCTTTCAAGATCTAAACAAAACTCCCACTTGCCTTTAACAATTTAAAGATTACCTCTAAATAGTTTAGCAAGTAGAGCAACAATACATTGTTCTCTTTTGGGATATTACAAAAAACATTGACAGTTCCTGACTTTAGTTTGTTACAACCCACTCTACAAGTAGTTTAACAAAATCAGAACTTCATTATAAGACTTAATGTGATTCATCACATTCCATAAACAAATGGTGTCTTATCAATCTTCTAGGTCGGAGTCTTATTGAGTATATTCAATCTATACTCAATATTCTAACCTTGATAACTTTTGGAAGAAACTATAGTTATCTTGAATCAAACATGCCAATAGATTTTGATTCTTCTAACTGAACATACCATAAAACTATGGTATTTCATTAGAATTAATATTGTAAGATAATCTAACAATATTTAAGATAACATCTACTATTTGGCTTACCTATTTACCAATAAAGTAAAACTTAATGGTACAATAGAATTACCAAGTCAATTGCATGTATTATAACACAAGAATTTTGACCAAGTCAAAAGACAAAACAGTTATAATCCCACTATACGTTTTAAGTCTTTGATCAACTCATTGACTTCATGCACATGTCTTAAAACATAGCAAGTTAACGTCTTACTTTATTTTGTAAGTCTTGTATTAACAGACTTCATGTTTGTGACTTTACAAAATCATAAACATTTATAATTAAAGTAATTATGAACACCACCTCGGGTTTCAATTAATATTTCAAGTTAATATTTACTACATATATTTAAGTCATTCAACGAATACTCAAATTCAAAGTAGTATCAGATTACTTCATTTATTTTATGTCATTCCATGAAATGTTCAATGTAAGAAACTGCAGAATCATCCATGCTCGTTCTCACGACACGTGGATATTTTACCTTGGGCTACAATCTAGTTCACGTTCTCACGCAACATAAATTGTAACTACAAGTGTTTCTTAAATATTGAATAACATAAATATTTAAAATAAAGTAGTCTTTGTTATCATCTTGACACATGTTCTTAATACGGCAATCATACATATTTAAATGTATAATTCCTATTGGAACGTTACTCTCTTACCTTGCGGTCAAGAGAATCATATTTATATGTGTTGTACCTTGCACACAATAAAGATTTCTCCCACTTGTGCATGGAACAACATCATGTAGCAGATAAACAACACGATGCACGTTCGTTTATTTGATTAATATGATTTGTGTCATAGATATAACAAGTAGATGTAGAACTATATTGTTTAGTAAGGAAACGTACACGACTATCCTTAAAACATAAGTGTCTACAATTGGAAAGTAATTATCTTTGAAGATAATCTGGGTTACTACACAGGAAATAAGGCTTGTAGCTCCCACTGAATTAGAAATCATTAAAACAACTTCTTATTCAGTAATGCAACACAAATGCTCCCACTAAATCTGACAACATTGTAAGTGTTGCATAACCAGTGAAAACAACTTGCTTGCTTTTTACTGTCCTACACCTTTAAAGAACCATACGTAATCATTACTAAGGTACTAAAATGTGTATTCTACTCTATGAATGATGGGTTATCCATCAAAGTTATTAACTTGAAAAATTGGGTATGCAATTTCTTCCTTAACAGGCCTACCATGCCCATAATGGTATGTAGCACCTTTAAAGGTTAAAGCAAAACAACTAGATAAAATATGCTAGTTTGCCTTTTACCAATTTTCGCGGTAATTAGTCTAGCTTCTAATTTAGTAACTCACATACATATTTTCCAGTTAACCAACATTCATGTTGTTACAAAAGAATTCATTCACCAAATGAAGGTAATGAAATCTTTATGGAAAATAAGATGTGCAATTCATTGCTATGAGTTACATTTAGAATTTAGACAATTCAAATGTTCCTATTATACCTTTCTCATTCATGAAAAGGAATAGGATTGAGTCTAATGCTTCTCCCATGGAAAAGAGACTTCGTTTGTCTTTTCAGTAAATTATTCTCGATCAAACATTTGTTTGAAAGCAGAATGGAGCAATTTACTGATCAAAGACTAAACTTTGTTTACGGTTAAATGTTGCAATTATATATTCAAAAGAATTACAAAATTCAATTTAGTATTTTCGATAATTAACCTTTTTCAAGAAAATTAATTACCCATGGTTCATAAGCATATAACCATTTAATTTTCACTGAAAAACTAGGATCCAAATTGTCATAATCTCATCACATCAGTTGATCTGCTAGTAATGAACCTTATACAAAATGGTAGAGCTTGTGCTCAATTGCCAATTTCAATTGCAATTCCTAGATTTATGGGATTTACATGTAGCCAATTTCAATTGCCATGTAAACATGTTTTATCCCATCTTATACCTTGAGTCGCCAGTTCTCACTGCCTAACTCAATTAAGTTGTCCAACTTAAGAAACTGCAAAATCGTCCATGCCCGTTCTCACGACACGTGGACATTTTACCCTTTGATTACGATCTAAGTCACGGTCTCACGCAAATAAAAAATAATCTTAGGTGTTTCCGTTTCGTTGGATGGCATATAACTTAAATTAAAGGGTAATAGTTTTGATGTAAAATCAAATATGTACAAAGATGTCATGCATTCATCTTCGTAACATAGGTTTTATTAAAACATTTATATCTTGTTTTAATGTTTAAGTTTTTCATCATCAAACTTTAATTGAGGTATTGGGTTCACCAATCAAGGAATTTAGTGTTAATTATCATCCATTATACCGTACTTTTGCATAAGTGTAAACACTTAGTGTTTCGGATAATTACCACCTAAGTGGCGCATGGAATCAACACTAATTCGCCCTTAAGATGAGCTTGCACATTTAATGACTTACTAAGTAGCTCCACTCGAACTTACAGGGGGCAGAGGACCAGGTACGCGCTAAAGCACAACCTTAGACATCCATTCAGTGTGACTGTGCGCACTTCTTTAAACCCCTTTTATTAGTTCATTCTCATGGGTGAGCCGTTCAGTCATTTGTACCAAAGTCATCAATCAATTAAACGATTATGATTACTATTCTTAAAAATACATGTTTCACCATTGTTTAGGTCAGTTTATTTTTCTTATAAAAATACCCTTGTTACATAACACAAACAAGCAAGTATTTATAAAAATAAACAAATAAACAATGAATGCATAACAAATAAAAGTCATGCATATCAAATAGCCACATGCAAACGGTTTTGATAAATCTTATTAATAACCAATTCTAGATCTGTCAATATGCATATATTTAATTAAGACTTCCACCCGTTTTCATCTATGTACAAGGTGAACCACATGCATCGATTCATCGATTGCGTAAGTCAAAACTAAATATATACCACATAGCACATAATGATTAAATAATAACAATTGAGGTCTTCCCCAATTTACGATCTATCAATATTTAATGTATATCACTTAAAACAAGAAAGACATACAATAAACAGATCCATGATAAAACATGCAGGTAATAATCATGGATATAAATTACACTTAACAATTAATGCAATTAAACAGAGTTACGCATATACACATAAAGTTGCATGCATCTTAGGGTTTCTAATCCAATTAAAACAAAATTTACAAAACCCTAATTAGGGCACCAAAAAACGCCCCCCCCTCAAAATTAGGGTTTAGGTTTTGCAAACCCTAGATCTAAGCATACAAATAATAACACATTCATGTTTATTATGTGTTTCAGTAATTAATTACTTGTTATACAAGGCTCGTGATGCCACTGTTGAGTTTATGATATATAAAATAAAATAAAACATAAAAGCATCAAGAGTACACAGCGGAAGACTTAAGATCATAACAAATAAATTAATTAACTGAAAGTATGCGTAACGTACCTCTTGCGAATATCAAATCCCTCGAGCAAAGCAAAACCACCCTCGAGCAAAGCAAACCAAAGAAGTACTTATTGGTGTAAGAATAATGTCTTACAACCACGTTCTTGTACACACGAATTAACCAACGAATCAAGCGATTGCTAGATCTAACACAAGCCCTCGTATATGCAAAAACAAAACCGAACTCCCTAACAAATGGGGTTTTCGGCCAAGCTATGCAAAAGAAAGAGAAGAGAGGAGATCTAGGGTTAATTCAATGCACAAGGTGTGAATAAAACCCTAGACCCTACCCCTCCTTATATACTAGAAGTAAAACTTAGAGGACAAGTTAGGGGAATATGAGGCCTTGGAGAAGCCTATGGCCGGCCACCTAGAGGAGCCCAAAGCCCATCCCATAACTTTCCCAAGTTTCCATTTCTAGTCCTTCTCTTTTCCATTTTAACGGTCGTTAGTCATTTTTCCGTTAAATACATAACGATCGTTAACCGGACTTAATGTGTAATAATTAATCGTAAACATAAACATTAATTATTAACTTTAATTCTCATTCGCTAATGTGTGCAATCCCGTGGTCACGAGTTCGAATCCGGACATTCACATGTTTGTAAATATATACATTTCCAACATCAAGAGCTTGATCAACACTTATAATCAACCAATAAATTAACTGGTCCTGAGTCTTCTGCCTATCAGGGAAAACAATGGCAATGCATGTTAAGGTAATTACCGGTAAGCTCCAACTTTTAAGCTCCACAGAAGGCGGAATCTGAACTTGACCAATGGCAAAGTTCTGGCCCTCTTTGAATCCATTAGACTTCCCAAGCAACTCTAATAGTTCCGTATTTTGTTTCTTCTCGGCCTTTTTGACCAACCCATCCATAGATTCTTTGAGATAATGCATGGCATATTTATAAAGCTTTATATCACCTCCAACACACAAAGCATAGTTTCTGAGGTCTTCATCACCTGACGAAGCTATGGGTCTGCTACGAATACTCTTAAATACGCAATTAATTATTAAAAGAGAGGCTGACCCTAGGAATTTGTATATTCTAACAAATACAACCTGAAACATAATAAGAAGGTTTAAAAAAGTGCCTCTCACAGTATGAACTGTTTCTGCTCTAAGATCAGCTGCAGCTGGAAGACGTATATCCCTTCCTTTCCATTCACACAATTTCTTGTACCAAAACTTCTCTACTCCTGTAGTACAACTACAATAATTCTGAAAGATTTTTGAGCTTTTATAATATCTTAGTATAAGAGTACAGTCAGCTGCTGCGATACCTAATGACTGTACTACAAAAATGACTTTCATCGACCACTTATAATCTGATGCATATTTTTCGCCAAATGGATCTCTAAGACATCGCAAAATTAAGTATGTAACTGAACAAACTATGCATATACATAAAGAAGTAGCGAATAATGGACCACTAGTGAAAACAACAGGAAGGCTACCGGTGTTTGCCATGATCCAATATCTGGCCACATGTTGTTTTAGTTCCACAAGTGTGGTAGGTTCCTTACTAATTAAGGCTTTCCTTTTGACTTGATACTTGGATTCTATAACTTCCTTCATTGATGGAATGGCTACAGCTGCAGACACAGATATTACTAGTAAAAAGAGCATTGACCCTATATAGAGGTATGCCATCACTGCAAAATAACCGTGGAAAATACTTGGATCATACCTATACACAGGGATCCTTTCTAACTGGTCATGATCACCATCGCCTCGCGGTAAAAGTTTACGAAATATTGGATGAGCATGAACCACACCAGTAATCATCTCAATTATGAGATTCACAGTTATGGTGAACACAACAATGACCAAAGCTACGATGTTTGAAACAAGCATCTTGCAATTCATAGATGCCAAACTTGGAATTAAATTAGCCATCATTGTGCACATAAATACTATGCTTCCCAACTTCGTTGCCTGATCTAGGTAACCTGGCATTGAACCAGTCATATCTAGGGGCAATTTCATTGCGATGCTAAGCACAGTAATAGCAGCAGTATTAAGAGAGAAACGTCCATATGGAATTTGACCTACTCTTTTCCAAACAAACACAAAATCGGCCACCATGGCAAGGAAGCAGAAAGCCGATGCTACTGCGATGTACATCCCGATCACCACTAGAGGTTTGCTGAACCAGTCGTCGTCATCCTTTTCATACGCCACGTCACATAATCTTGACAAGTTAAGATAAAGATTATAATCGTATTCTTTTTGAAGATTTAAATTAAACTTTTCGAACAACTGGGCTACAGTAGTGTTACACTGCTCACCAGCCATCCTATATGGTTTAGCCAAGTAGTAGGTTGTGTTTTTATTTTAATGCATGCAATGATAGTAAGTGTTTACAAATGTTTACACTGATCTGCTGCATGTGATGTATCACACACTCAGCATGCATTATTTATATGCAAAGCTCGTGAGCCTAAACAGGCGGCTTACGTTATTTTAGACTATTATTTTGATAATTAAATATTACATCAATACCTTTGGAAGATGGTACGAAATTGGGCTTACGTTATCAAATAGAGAAACTCGTTAATAACGACCACGTTCGACAAACAATGCTAGAAAACTTGTTACATTTTCTTTAAGGACGAGGCATGCTCTTCATCATTTATTTAGGTCTCATTTTCATTTTTCGCACAAAGACTCCGTATACTCCAAATAGCATACTGTAGATCATAATATACTACGGACACGATGATGAAATATATTAAGCAATATCTCATCATCATATGCATTTAATTCTACAAACATGGTTATGTCTTTTTTTTTCTTGTACCGTTATTCTATTGTTTAAAACACACCTTAATTTCAATACAATGTGTTTTGGTGTACGCATATTCATGTACATATCAATTACAGATTACAGATCAAAACCATATCATTGAAATTAATGGTTGATTCGCATAATTTGTTCCTCGTCATCATGGTAAATTTGGAACCTAATTCGATATAGTAAATAACCAAATCTTTAAGTATGCTACTTTTAACTCAAATTACACTGGTGATAATTATTTAATTAGGTAAGACTGGTTTTTATGGAGGGTGAGTCATCACCTCCATCACTCATCACCCTCAATAAAAAGGTACTCATCACCTTTAAAATTTGCACATAGTGGTGACCACCGTCACATTTTTTTTTATGGTTTGTGAGTGTATATTTTTTATTGTGGTGACAATAAAAAGTAAAAGGTGATAGATATGATGATGTGCCGGATGATAATATGACACTGTCGTGAAGTTAATGTTAGTGGTCATCATAAAAAATGAGAATTGATTTGCCGATATTGAAAATTGCTTGGGATACACCAATCCAAACATCAAATATTATCCTACTTTAATTGATTGTATATTTGTGCAAATAAAAAAATAAGGTGTCCAAATCATCTCCTAAAATACAAAGTTTAAGGAATCTTCGTTTGTTTCTTTAAACAAGTGGTGAAGCAAGTGTCTAAAAGTCCAAGACTTTACGGTAGAAGTTTATAAGTCAAGCGAATCAAAAGATGTTTCAAATTTATAATTTTCTTCCGTTCATGTCTTTAACATTAAACGTTATCAACTATCTTGTCTACTAGTTAACAATTAAAAGCAACTTGCTCAAAAAACAATTAAAACAATAGATTAAAAAAAGAAAAAAGAAAAAGGGAGCCAATATCCGCCAATAAGTAACGGGATGGAGTTTAGTTGAGAGTCAGAGTTTAGTTGAGAGTCAGGCCCCGGATATGTGGGTGTACACAATGTGCGATGGAACAGGGCCCAACTTCTTTAGAGGCATAAAAAAAAAGTTACAGTAATATATATGTTAATTGTGTGGCACAAGTTTTATCATAAGTCTCTCACAAATTTGTATTGTGTAATCCTATTTTTTCTCTTTATCCAGTAGTCCATCTTTAAAAATAAAAGTCCCATTCCAATTTTATATTGCAAAACTACGAAACGTCTGCATCGACAATTCACAATTGTTTTTGAGACAATCTCATCCACGAACTACTCACTAATATCCAGTTTTTTTTGTTTTTGTTTTATTTACTAGTTATATATGATTTAAATATATTAAATATAACTAAATCTAATTGTTTGGATTTAAGATTAATTTAATAGAAAATATATATTAGTAGGTTTTGAGGTGAAGTACAAATACTTTCATTGAAAACATTATCGCAAAAATGAATTAACATTAATAGCAATTGAGAATGAATAACTGGATAACAAGTTACATCGTATGTGACTATTAGTTAGCGTATTTTGCTATTATTATTTTTAAATACATGTTGCGACTTTAGCAATTTTAATAAATTTTATATAGAAGTATTTTGGATTATTCGTGTTTAAGGGTTTATATTTGCTATAGTGGAACAATGCACAAAAATCTATGGGACGGCCCTGTTGAGAGTCCTTGCGACTAGGGGTGTTCAAAAAATCCGAGAAACCAACGAACCGAGCCGAACCGTTCAATCCTAACAACCCGAAACTGAAGAAACCGAAACCCAAAAAAACCCGCTTATCACGGTTCGGTTTGGGTTTTTATTTTTTGATATCCGCGGTTAACCGAACCGAACCGCACTTAATACATGAAGTTTTTTTTAACTAAATATTCAAATAATTATATAAGTATTAATTATATTATTGCACTAATTTTATTGTATAACACCTTTTTTGCTTCTAATGTAAACATTTCTAAACATTTGTGCGTGAAAGTTGATAAATATGATCGTAATGTATAAACGGCGATAATTATTATTTTGTTAATTGATTATCTATGGAGATTTGAATGCAATTATTCTAACGGGATAACTTTTATATGAGTATTATCTATTAAATGTCATTTAATTATACTAAAAATGACATTTTACGTTCTAGAACATCTTGTTATTTATACGGTTAAAATCGATTAAACGTCTAAAATGGTTAACCGATACTCGAAGCTCATTTCGGGTACCCGCTTGTCCGGTTACCCGCATAGTACGGTTCGGTTTTGGGTAATAAAATTAATTACCCACCCCGCGATGGATAGTTTAAATCTTCGAACTAACCGAATCGAACCGTCCCCCAACACCCCTGCTTGCGACACACCCAACCCGAAGCTCTCAAATTCATTTATTAACCTTTTCTTCGTCATCTCGTGCTCAGGTCACATTATTTTTGGATCAAAATGTATTTTAGTACTTTGAACTTTGCAAAGTAAAACTTTTAGTATCATAAACTTTTAATAATGAAGAAAACTTTTAAAAGCGTAAAATGATACTCTAAACTTGCTATAGTGAATTTTTTACTACTCTATACTCACTTAACAGTCAAGTATGTTATTAATTTAACAATCGTTATCCGTAAGTCCGTAACATTAGCAATTCCAAAGAGTAGTGGCAGGTCCAAGAAATAATTTGCACTCACATTTAATTTCAATAAACACGTAAAGCATTCAATCACCGATTCAAATATTTCAATCAACAGTCATTCTCAAATAACATTTCACATATCCAATTATGTTCGGTTAAAACCAGCATGTATTCTCCCCAAAAGTAGTTATAAAAACCTTTGAAAACATGGGCTATGAACTCACCCTAGCCACATCAATGCACTATTCTCAACTAACACGACTGACATCTAAAGCTAATCTCCACGGCATCCAGAAGAAGGTACAACGAGTACGATAGAACGGAAACGGCGCAACCTAATGCGTATATGATTATCTCAAAATACGGTTCATATGATGACAAAGTCGATAAAAAGGTAATGTGATTATTCGTATTATTACTTTCAATTGTCCATTATCAATCTCCAAAAAGTTTAGTTTTAACATTTCGTGTGATGGTAAGAAACATAGACTCGACATACAACTCACGTGAAAGAGGAGGAGACATCGACATAGTCGAGACATACTGACTAGAACTCACGCCGAAGACGAAAAGACATCGACAAAGTAAAGAAATACTGACAACACTCAAGCAAACCAAAGAAGACTAGGAAATGACGACAACTTATCAATGAAATATAAATAGGTCAATTGGTAAGTTTCGATAATTTCCCCATAATCCCAAATACTTTGGAAAAGTCAATTTATGTTTATAAAACTATAATTTTAAGTTTTAATTAATACGGACTTGAAATTTAATTGAATCATATTCTTAGGAAATTGATAGGTTAACTTCTCGTTATTAGTTCGATAATTGTTAATTGAATATTTAAGTCCGTTACGAATCAAATATATTAAATTCGTATAGAGTCTAATATATTGTATCCGTCTCTAGGCCGAAGTGTTCAATTTTTCCAATTGTCTTATTAATAACGATTCATTAACGCTAACGTGTCCAATCCGATTATATATCCGTTTTATCCAAATTCAAGTCCCAATCTCAATTTCCCGAAACATACCAATGTCCCAAGTAACAATTAATTATCGATAATCAAGTGTTTCAATATTAAATACAAGTTAGTACACGTATCATATAAACTAAATATGTCAAGTATTCAATGTACGAAGAATGTTATTACAACTTAAGTATACCAAAATGAACCTAGCATTTTTAACCAATATTACAAGTAATAAACAATTACTGTTAGTCACGTACTTCAATATCTATTTACAAGTTAATACATATTCCAAATAAACCCAATATGTCCAATTCATAAGTCGTATCGATGTGTATTATCCAAGTTAAAGTCACAAATTGTAATTAATTCTGAATCTTAATAACCATTATTTACCAATATGTAACAAGTTTTAAACGTTTAATCAAAATTTACCAATATCACAATAGTTAAGTCATCGTTCTCATAATAATTACAAGTTATCTTTTATTTTAGCCGATTAAATTTTATAGCCAAACACTCTTGTTAACATAACCCGGGACTCAATCAATCTCGCAACCCAAGTTCCCATACCATATGACAAATCAACACACTAAGTCCAAAACAAACCCTAAGGTGTGGACCTCCGGGTCAAACCCGACCCGTACGGGTCCTGACCCGACCCGACTCCACTGAGTCGACCCAAGTCAGTTTTCCGAGTCAACAAACACAACACATACACCACACGCGTCGGCTGTTAACCGAGATCGAGCAAAAGATCCAAATCCAACGAACAACTAAATAACACGCGACCAGTCTCGTTAACATAAGCAAATCTAAACTGACTCGACTTGTAACAAGATGACCGTAATACCATTTTAGAGCTCACAAAAGATCCAAACCCGACCGTGACTCGACTTGATCATGTATAACCTGACCCGTGACCATAGCAACACAAACACTTCTTTTCTTTGACTCAACCTTATGATGCGCGCGTAAGGCGCGTTCGGGGTCAAGGAAACTTCATTTTCTTCGAGCAGGTTTTTCAACCTCCTAGGCAGTGAACCTAATCGTTGTAGTGTAGTATGGGGTAAGCCTCGGGGATTGATATCGTTCTCTAATGGAATAGGAATGCTAGTAAGAAATATATGACGAGAAGGTGGGTTTGAGGATGATTCTTTTTTTTTTTTATCTTTTTTATGTTTTTTAGAAAGCTAAGGTAAAATCTCGGGGCAATTGGTTGGGGGGTGGTACTTCGACCGATTCTCTACTTTAACTAATTATCTAATTACTCCCTCCGTCTCATAATTATTGTCCATATTTCTATTTTGGGACGTCTCAAAATAATTGTCCACTTTCCTTATTAAGTAAAAACTAGAGAATCTATTAAGAGAATATTCTATTTTAGTGGTTGTATATTAAAGTGGACCCACTTATATTAAACATTGTGCATCTTGTCTCATGACAATAATTTTGAGACGGAGGGAGTATCTAGTTACTACGGATAGCTATGTCTAATTGAAGTGTGCTCGTATGATGATTAAAGATGTGTTCACTTAGGTACTATTACTCCCTAATTATCTTTTATTAGTTGGTTGAGTTGTAACGTCCTTTATCTTAACACGTTGTATTCCTAAAGGTCATAGGGTATGCGTAGTCCCTCTTTCTTTGAGGTTATCTCTCATATATGACTCACGGAGTCGGCAAGCCTAAGCTATTTCATCCATGAACCATATCATCATAAAGCATACTCAAGCATTAAACACAATGAAAATCCTAGTTGCACTCCTGAGCCAATTTCAATTAAGACAAGAAACAACCTAACAATAATCAATAACTAGGTTTCATAAATCTAAGAAAACACACAAGTAATTTAGCTAGACATGATAGACAAGCAAGCATACACACAATCAATCGAATATGGGGTAGACATAATGATAAATTGGATTAACAAACTTATCTTAATGTGTAAAACAGAGTATGGAACTCTAAAATACTGTCCAAGTTGGACGTTAGGGTTTGCTCTCCAAAATTCTACCTCTTAAAATACAGAAAAATCGAATTCTATATATAGATTTACAATCGCGACGGCATCACCTTTTGCATGGGACGCCGTCAGGTCGCAGTCATTAGGGTTTCATCTGGGCCAAGTCCTCGATGGGACGGCGTCACTATAGAGTTGTGACGCCATCGGTCTTTAGTTGAGACGTCGTGTTGATTCTAGATCTGGGCCGTCTGGAGTGAAAACTGTGAGTGACGCCCTTCATATTTAAAGCGTGACACCGTCAGGTTATATGACCAGAAAATTCACTGAGCCGTCGCGTGCATGTTTTGATCAAGTCTTCATAGAGGGACGGCGTCGCCCTTTGGATGGGACGCCGTGAGGTTCTGCTGATCAGTCTTGAGTGGCTTCGATCTTGAATTTGCCATTTTCTTCATGTATTTGCTCCTTTTCGTCCAAATATGCTTCATTCCAGCATTTTGCTTCCAAAAGACCTAAAAAGTAAAAAGAAACGAAATTAAGCACTAACAGATATAAAATATGTAGAAATAGGGCTTAATTGACCCCCTAAAAGCTTACGTTTTAAATCCTTATCAAATATCTGATAACATCAAATAGTCCTGAATATTAAGTGTCAATTTCCCCCGATAATGCTCGTTATTTATATCATTTATATGGATTTACGCTTGTTTTCCATTGTTTTCCACTTTCAGGTAAATTACGAGCATTGGAGCTAAAGAGACGCGGAAATGGAAATATATCTAAAGATTTATCACAGTATGCTATTTTGAAGAGGTTACGGTGCAACTCATCTCTCACATTACGCCGTAACTATTGCGTGACTCTGTATGCCAACTTATCAGAAGGTTACGGCGTAACTCCTCCCAAAGGTTACGACGTAACTACATTAGGTCAAAAGAGGTTCCACGCCGCTGATACTTACGCCGTAACTACTGCATCTCTTACGACGTAACCAAGTTTATTGAAGACTACGGCGTAACCACTAATAAGGTTACGTCGTAACCAGCAGATCTAGTGCATTTTACGAAGAAATAGAAGGTTACGACGTAACTCCTATATGGGTTACGCCGTAACCCAGATCTGGCCTACAAATACCCCACAAATTCCAGCATTTCTAATCATCCCATTCCACACACAACACTCTGAGAACGTGGGAAAAAGCTCAAGGCATGTCTAGGGGAGCATACGGAGCTGTTTCCATGGGAGAAGTCACTCCATTACGATAAGCATTAGCGTTTTATATTTCTTTTACTTTCAATTCATGTATTTCGTACCTTTGAATATTGAATTGATTTGCATGATTAATATGAGCGGCTAAGCACCTTTTGGTGCTAGCCTAGTTATGATTCCTTAATTGTTTTGTTTGCATTTACCTTTACTTCCGTACAATTATTTCTAAGTGTATGCATGCATAGTTCATTGGTAGCCACCCTTGGTTCGGTAGTTTTGAATGGCGGTAGAGGCCAATTGCCTAGGAGATATGACCAACTGATCACCTATTGTTTGGATGAACTTAAGAATTTGGGGGGGGGGGGTGTAGTGTCTAAGTTTCTAACGGCCGAGCACTCACTATTATGAATCTAGCATGTAGCGGTACTTAATGACTTGGCTTAGGGGACCAGGAACAACATGACTTATGACGGTGCGCCTGATTTCTCCTGTGGTGGCATCTTTGCTGATAGGTTAGGGCGAATTGACCAAATGATGTCCTCTCGAATTTGACCCCACCTGAAGTGATTGGAAGTAAGTAGACGTAGACATAACTAGCTAGGATGATTAACTAGGTTAGCACCACTCTTCTCTATTGATTTCTCTTTACCATTTATCTGCTTTTATTTACTTTATTCCGCATTAGTAGTTTAATTAATTAAATCCCTATCGAAACAACTATTATTCTGTGAAAATTAGACTTAGTAATAATCCAACACACATAGCTCTTGGGACGACCTCGGCTTTACCGTTTACTACACTACACACGACCGGGTACATTGCCCGTTAGTGCACTAGGGTAGACCATAGGTATAGCGAGACATTATAAATATTAAGACCTGGTCAGTAAAACCTGCATCAAGTTTTTGGCGCCGCTGCCGGGGAGTTATTTTAGGATTAATATTAAGTCTTTAATTTCATTTTAAGCTTTTCTCACGATCATATTTTAAGTTTTCAGGTACCGTGGAAGTTGTTAACATCGATGACCTCACTCTTGAGGAATACTTGGCTTTGACAAGAGCGGAACAAGGGCGGAGCGGATGTCCGTTTCGAAATCAAAGACCAATTTATGAGGGAGCTTCGTGCTAACCCTTTTTCAGGAAACAAAGACGAAGATGCATATGAGCATGTTGAAATGTCCTTTACATTGCAAGCCTTTTCAACATTTCGGGCGTGTCTCAGGATGTTGTTATGCTAAGGGTATTCCCAATGACTCTTACTGGAGCCGCCAAAAGATGGATCGAAAGATTGCCTGCGGGGGCAATTAATACTTGGGTGCTACTAAAGAAACACTTTATTCAAAGATATTGCCCGCCGTCAAAGTCTAACCAGCTTTTGGAGATCCACAATTTCAAACAAGAAGACAACGAAATGCTGTATCAAGCTTGGGACAGACACAACAATCTTCTTTACAAGTGTCCTACCAATGATCTGAACAACCAGCAGAAGGTCAATATTTTCTACAAAGGAATTAACGTAACTACAAGGCAAATGCTGGACTATCAAGTACCTATCCCGAACATGACTCCTACTCTTGCTATTGAAGCCATTCAAAAAATGGCAGATCACTCTAAAAAATGGCACGACGGAGGAAGTAAAAGGAACCAAGGCGGAAGTTTTGACGGAATTGCAGCAATCGCTAGTAAAATTGAAAATCTCAGTCGAGATATGCTGAAGGTCAGAGAAACCGTTCATGCCATCCAAGTAGGTTGTGAAAGCTGTGGAGGAGGATATCTTACGAAGAATTGTCCTCATGTGGACGAAGAGAATATTGAAGAAGCTAAGTATGGATAAAATCGACCATTTTACGGAGATAATCGAAATAGTAATGGTTATCGTGGAAATTACAACCGTGGGCCTTATGGAGAAAGAAAGCCCAGTCTTGAAGAAACAATTAATAGTTCCTGGAAAGTTCAGCCCAAAGACAAAATGAGCAAGATGAGTGGTTGAAAGAATTCCAGGAAAATACTGACAGGAACCTTTCCAAGTACGACACAACTCTGAAAAACCTAGAATCCATGGTGGAGAAGCTCAGCGAAAAAGTAAGGAGGAATAACGATAAACCTGAAGGATCTAAACCAGCTATGGAATGTAAAGTGATTTTTGCTGATGATAACTCGAAGGTTCAGGCCATTGAAACGGATTCAAGGGATGATTTCGTCGACAGATCTGAGTTACGTCGTAACCTGCCTAATGAATTACGACGTAACTATGTCTTTGACAGCGATAACGGGGTTATGAAGAACACTAAGGATAACGAATCTAGCGAATTACGTCGTAACTAAGAAACTCAGTTACGGCGTAACTGGGATACGTGGGCAGAAAAATTCCTTGAAGTAGAAGAATCAGGAAAGGACTGGTCCCATGACATCAACTTGTGCCCTCTGCCCAATTCTAAGAAGAAATATCACTGGTGCAAAATGATACCAGTTGCTAAGGGAGATTGGTACGATCTTTGGGCTTCTTGTGACCTGAGAAATGAAGTTTGTGATGGCGGAAGCAATAAGGATAGGATCAGCCATAACAAATTTATGTGGCCGACATATACTGATGATGAAAGACTCGAGAAACTCTCCCTTGAAGATGAAGAAGAGCCACTTATCACTCACTGGTGTACTCCTGTCATCATAACTGACGAGGAGTCCACTCAAGCATGGCCTACATGCAACCCCTTCCGTGAGTATTGCAATGGCGGGGATAGTGAAAGAGAGGAAGAGTGGACATGCCCTCATGAGCGTGAAAGATATTGTATAAAGTTCGGTGACTTAGCATTTGTTGACTGGTACGTAATACAATTCGGGGATGCCAAGATTAACCCGAATCTCCTTAAGAAGCTAAAAATTGATTACGAGGAGCACATTCAGAAAAAAGAAGATGCTAATAAAGACATATACTGCACGGATGAGCATTTAAGTGAAACTGACAACAAGGAATTACGCAGTCACTGGTGCGAAAGAGTAAAATCTCCTGGGGAAATTTTTTGGGCGTCATGCAACCCGTATGACGATATATGTAACGGGGGAAGCAGCTCTGGGAGAATAGGAAAAGATGAATTCTTTTGGTCCTCAACCAATGATGAGGAGAGAACGAGTTTGCCTTGGCTGGACAACCTAGGATTCGATAGTTGGGTGAAGATTAAGTATGGACATGTGGACACATTAACCAAAGAGAAGATTTGGAAGGAGTACATGGATCGAGACAATTCAAACAACGAAAGTCTCAACAACATGAGTGAAATAACAATTGAAAATGACAAAGAGTTGGTTAGTGATGAAAAAGAAGAATGCAAGAGCGTTCTAGTGGAGAATCTGCTCGATGAAGAATGGTTCAAGGGTACAGCTTCTGATGATGATGATATTGAAGGGATCCTAGATTACCTTGAGTTGCAAGGTAATGAGGAGTTTACTGATCCCGACGACGAAGCTTACAAACAAAGGAGGTGCAAACTCCTGGGGATTCCCTACAAAAGACCACCTCCAATTATTGTCGAAAAATATGAATTCACTCGCTACCACTTGAGACCGGAAGAGAAATTTTGTAAAGTCCGGAAAATCAAAACCAATGAATACCTCCGAACTGCTTCGAATGTCGCCTGGATGAGGCATAACTTGATGAAAGATATTGAAGAAGTGGGGCAGATCCAAAGGCCCCCATAGAAGCCCCGCAACTCCGAGTCTAACTTAAAGACTCGTAAATAAAGAAAAGTGCTCTTTCGGGAGACAACCCGAATTATCCCTTTCTTTTGTTTTATTTCCTTTTCTGTTGGGTTTTGTGTTTTCTAACTAGTTTGACAGGAAACGAGGAACTAATTGCTGCTGTAGTTTGCTAATCTGTACAGAGTTACGGCATAACTCATCTTGGTGATTACGCCGTAACCAAAATTTTAGCAGCAGAATTCATGACGCATCACCAATTACGGCGTAATACCATCTCAGTGGTTACGCCGTAACTACTCGCTTTGCAGCTCATTCCAGGTTTTGCCAGTTACGGCATAACTCCCTCAAAAGAGTTACGACGTAACTTTCCTCTGCTTTAATTCTTTCATTTTAAAACACAGCAACCTTGTATTAGTTTTTGAATGAACTTTGTGGGTGTGTTCCCTGTAAACCCTCACGAGACTTCACTCGTCCATTTGGGACACCAAGTGGTTTAAAAGGCTTGTTGCATGCGCTAAATGCAACCGTGATTCCTAAGAAAGTGAGTTAGGTTTGTCTTTCGTTTTTTCATTTTTTATTTTTAGAATTATGCTTGTCGGTATTGTGATTTTAGGGATTGAAGTTTGTTCATGACGCTTATACGAAGGCACGTTTCTTTTTCGTGGGCCTTCTTCTTTATGGAGCAAATTTCAGGGAAGTTCTCGCTCTAATTCTACCTTTCTCTTCACCGTTATTTTAATGCCTAGTACAAAAGGGACTTTGTACAATTCAAGTGGGGGGACGGGAGTAGAATTATCTCTTGAACTTTATTTCGCCCTCATTTTTCTAGTTTATTTTGAAAAATTATGCCATTTTTAAAATTTTGACATGTTTTTCTTAACCTAACTAGATTAGACCTTAGTCGAGCACATACAACCCTTGATATTATATGGTGAGATTAGCCTTATCCGTTTCCAATATTTTACCCCAAATCCACCAAATTATTAGTGTGCCGGTAGCTTGTAAACTTTAGAACTTGGATTTTGCATCATTTCGAGACCATAGACGAGGTATGTTGAGTTAGCTCGATGTATTTGGACTTTTCAGTTTTAGAAGGCAATATTATAGGATTATCACCCAAACAACGTAACATTGTGAGTCTATCGATTAGTCACCTCGACTTTTCGACCCCCATGTGAAACCCTTTTTGTTGCACTCATCTTTAGTGCAAGATACCCCTAGATACACCCTTCTGAGCCATTCCTTTCATTTTGTTCACCCAATATATTGTTTCGATACACCTTAGCCTACCCTGTAGTCTTTATTTGTAATTGGGAAGTCATCATTTGCCTAAGTTCAAGGTTCGAGTGGAAAGGTTCGGAAATCACGCTTTCATCGACAACATTTATGAAGATCATTGAAGACCCCCCGAATTCCCATTGTTCATCTCAAGTGGGGGGATATTATGTTAGTATTGATTGTTATGAAAAAAAAAAGTTGTTATGATTATTGTAAAGTGCGATGTTATAAGCACTATATTATGAGCTTTATTGACTAGTATCGAGGAGGCCACCTCGGTCACATTTGAAGATTGGAGTTGATAGTTATGCCAACAGTTGGAGAAAAAGGTAGTGTGCCCATCACGACATCCTCTAATGACACATCTACCTTGCATTTCATGATCCGGTTTCTTGGCTTCTAAGCTTGAACTTTGGGCGGACGGTAAGTGGTGATGACTTGGTTATAGATTTAGACTATCTGCTTGTTTTGTATTTTTCACCAATTATATATCCCATGTCTTATCCTAACCTTTTAGTCATGAAGCGTGTCTAGGTGATGCAGCGAGCAATCTTTGGTGTCTTGGCCATGGATTTGGTCATGTATCATTGATTTTGTCCACTTCGCCGTGACATGTTAGTAATGACGAGTCACCCCTTAACCTTTGTCGTGTCTACCCATATTGCCTTCGAGAATTGTTTAGCCCTTACCTCTAGTGGTGGAGATTTGTGTAACCGCCAAGCTTATGATAGAATACATGCTATGACTGTGTGATTGAGTGATCACCCCGAAATTGACACTTAGAATAGTTGAGAGATTTGAGGGTTTGTTCCCCTTTCGTGAGGTGTTCGGCTTTGTTTTATTCTAGCATAAGGGATTTGTAAACTCATATTTTCCAGGTTATGGGAGATATCTTTTTAGGAATCTATCTAATAAGGTCTACTTAAGGGCAAGTAGAGTTCAAGTGGGGGGATATTTGATAACATCAAATAGTCCTAAATATTAAGTGTCAATTTCCCCCGATAATGCTCGTTATTTATATAATTTATATGGATTTACGCTTGTTTTCCATTGCTTTCCACTTTCAGGTAAATTATGAGCATTGGAGCTAAAGAGACGCGGAAATGAAAACATATTTAAAGATTTATCATAGTATGCTATTTTGAAGAAGTTACGGCGTAACTCATCTCTCACATTACGCCGTAACTATTGCGTGACTCAGTATGCCAACTTATCAGAAGGTTATGGCGTAACTCCTCCCAAAGGTTACGACGTAACTACATTAGGTCAAAAGAGGTTCCACGCCGCTGATACTTACACCGTAACTACTGCATCTCTTACGACGTAACCAAGTTTATTGAAGACTACGGCGTAACCACTAATAAGGTTACGCCGTAACCAGCAGATCTAGTGCATTTTACGAAGAAATAGAAGGTTACGACGTAACTCCTATATGGGTTACGCCGCAACCCAGATCTGGCCTATAAATACCCCACGAATTCCAGCATTTCTAATCATCCCATTCCACACACAACACTCTGAGAACGTGGGAAAAAGCTCAAGGCAGGTCTAGGGGAGCATACGGAGCTGTTTCCAAGGGAGAAGTCACTCCATTACGATAAGCATTAGCGTTTTATATTTCTTTTACTTTCAATTCATGTATTTCGTACTTTTGAATATTGAATTGATTTGCATGATTAATATGAGCGGCTAAGCACCTTTTGGTGCTAGCCTAGTTATGATTCCTTAATTGTTTTGTTTGCGTTTACCTTTACTTCCGTACAATTATTTCTAAGTGTATGCATGCATAGTTCATTGGTAGCCACCCTTGGTTCGGTAGTTTTGAATGGTGGTAGAGGCCAATTTCCTAGGAGATATGACCAACTGACCCTAGGTGAGCGGATTGAGACGGGAAGGGTAAGATATGACCAACTGACGACCTTTCTACTTGTGCGATTTGACCAACTGATCACCTATCGTTTGGATGAACTTAAGAATTGGGGGGTGTAGTGTCTAAGTTCCTAACGGCCGGGCACTCACTATTATGAATCTAGCATGTAGCGGTACTTAATGACTTGGCTTAGGGGACCAGGAACAACATGACTTATGACGGTGCGCCTGATTTCTCCTGTGGTGGCATCTTTGCTGATAGGTTAGGGCGAATTGACCAAATGCTGTCTTCTCGAATTTGACCCCACCTGAAGTAATTGGAAGTAAGTACACGTAGACATAACTAGCTAGGATGATTAACTAGGTTAGCACCACTCTTTTCTATTGATTTCTCTTTACCATTTATCTGCTTTTATTTACTTTATTCCGCATTAGTAGTTTAATTAATTAAATCCCTATCGAAACAACTATTATTCTGTGACAATTAGACTTAGTAATAATCCAACACACATAGCTCTTGGGACGACCTCGACTTTACCATTTACTACACTACACACGACCGGGTACACTGCCCGTTAGTGCATTAGGGTAGACCATAGGTATAGCGAGACATTATAAATATTAAGACCTGGTCAGTGAAACCTGCATCAATATCCCTACACTTGGTATTTGCTTGTCCTCAGGCAAATGTGCTTTTGACCAATCAATTTATAAGTTAGGGGGCATGAAGCATTGGTTTAAAATAGTTCATAACAAGTAAAAGCGCCACAATAGTCATAACAAGCACATAAAGTATATACTAGCACCTCACAAGTGGTGTTTGGATTCTCTCATCTCTCGTGTTTATTTGAAATATAATACGAATGGAAATGGAAGATAAACACTCATTACCTAGCAATAGTACATAGATTACCATAAGCTTGAGAATAGATCAAACCTCCACCGCTTTGGCGTAAGCACCTAGGAACAACTATCTAAGAGGTCTTTACAAGGGTTATAACGTTAGGCTTAGGGTAGGGAAACAAAGGGTTTTGTTGGATAGGGGAATTTTTTAGTGGTGGCTAGTCAAAATTTTTATGTTACAAGCATGTAAAACGTGGCGTTGCTAAGCCAAGACTCGACTCACTAAACAAGATAACTTGAAACAAAACAAACATAAATTTAAAAACATAAACATAAAGATAGATGTAGGATGGTAGCCCGTATGTTTTTCTTCATTTTCTTCATTTTTTTAAAATTTTTTTTCATACCTTTTTACTCTACCATCCCCTATGATAACATCAAAATATAAGGGATTTATAGGAGCATCCCTACACTTGAGTTTTTATTTCTCTAACACTAATTGACCCAATTTGAAAAGATCAAAACACTTGGAGTATTTAATTACATAGACAAAGGGAATTTGAATTTATCGTTCTTTCTTGTTACTCCATAAAATATTACTTTTTACCCATGAGTCATAATCTTCCCAAAACTGTGTACAAAAGATATGACTCGACTTAGCAACCATGCAAGTAACTAGATATTTGAACTAAGGGTTTAGTAATGATAACAATAATGCACTAAAGGTGAGTACATACAAGGTAGGCTAAGGCGATTTAGGTGTACATTTGGGGGTGGATTGTAAACAATGTTCTTCATTGATATTCCGAAAAACCAAAATATCACGAGAACCGCGAAAGGATAGGCTCTAAGGGGTTAACTAGGGGTATCGTGTACTAAAGATAAGTACATCGCAAGGGCGTGGGGTGGTTGTTCCCTATTCACTATCGTAAAACAGTTAAGTATTTAAAAACAAGTTAATAGTGAATCTATGACTGATAAGATGTAAGTAAAACACACTGAATAATTTTCAACATAATATTCTTTATTAGAAATGAATCAAACAAGAATACATTACCCAAGTACTTGCGGAATAGTACTTGGGATTGAAATGACAAAGGGTGTAACTCCTCACGAAGCTCAGGCTGAGTCTGAGCACAACTACAAGTACCCACTGAGCTATCTCAGGGATTAAGTTGTATTTGGAGGAGTGAAACATGGCTTGCGTGTATGTGTGTTTTTACAATTCACAAGCTTAGATCTTTCACTCCATCTCTTATGCTATTTATACAAGTATGAGTTTTAACTCTTTCCTAAGTGACAAACTGACAATTTACAGAAGACAAAATACTGATGTATTTTGTCTCTGTTTATAAAGACTATATTAAGTAAGAGACAAGGCTGCTTTCCAAAAGTCAGTGATGACACTGAGCCTGATAGTTTGCCATTCAGAGAAAGTTGACTTTGGTTGATAAGGACTTCGTCTTATCCAATTCAAACTTATCCTGCCTTATCCCGCTCTTTCTTCAGTCTTCATATCCTTCAGTCTTCTACTTCAGTTTGTCTTCAGTGTAAGTAGCTGGAGAGGAGTTTTAGGGATTCAGTGAGTTATTGTCATCACTCACTGAATCCACCATCTTCTTCTTCGCCTCTTACTGAGTATCCTGAAGATGGCACACTGAGAGACTATGCACTCAGTGACCTGTTAGTGTTTAATGGTCTAAACACTTAGGATATTTTCTATTCAAATCCTAGATTAAGGGGTTTGGGTATTTACTAAACCCAACAGTCTCCCCCTATTTGGATATACAAATAGCCTAAGTGTTTGATCAGTGTAAGTGAGCAAATGGCTTCTTCTTACACTGAATGTACTAATGAATACAATAAGGAACACTGAGTATTTTAACAAAACATACATCTTTTATTGATCACATTACATGGTTCCTATCACTAGTACAAAAGGATAAAACAAAATGATGTCAATCCAGATGGATTCCCAGTGCTTCAAGCTTGACTTTCTTTGTGATGAGTGTTTCCCTATCAGGATCCTCTCTTATCTTGGCGTTTAAGTCAGCACAGAACTTGACATTTGCAGGAGTCTGAATTTGAGAGGCCACTGGTATGTAGCTCAGCATTGTAGCCACTCCTGCCTGATCAATGTCACTCCACCTTTGGAATGCTGGGTTTCCATAGACATCAATGAAAAACAGTCCTCTTTCAGGCTCTTCTATCACAAGAAAGTTGACAAACTTCACACCTTCAGGTAGCTCCCTGTTGCATTCATGTCCAGGCCCTTTGATCTCAGGATAGAACTGAACCCTCTTTCTTTTGCCCTGTGATGACTGAGGTTGAGATCCTTATGGTGCAGTGAAGGCAGACTGAATCCCCAGTTGTGATGGTGCATCCCTCAGTCTTTCAAACCTTTTGCTGAGCATTTTTATCAGTTCCTTAACCACCGCATTCTGCTTCTTTTCAATTATTGGACCAAGCTCATCGAGTTCAGTGATCCCAAAGTCATTGAATTTTAGGGGATCATGAACCTCGAAGTGTCTTTTATCATCCCCCCTGTAAACATTCATTGCCAGTGGTGTGGACTTGGGGACGATTCTAACATCAGTGATTTTCTCAGGCTGCCTTCTCCTTGTCATTGACCAGTTGTAGTGGTCAATTCTTCCTTGCCTGATGGCTGCAACTCTCTTGTTCTTTTCTTCCAACTGCTTTCTCATTTCAGCCATCTTAGCAGCCTGAGCATCCTTGAACTTTTTTCCTGCCTGACCCTTTTGAAGCTTCTTTGGATCAATTCCCATATTCTCAGCTTCCTCAGCAACAACTTCTACCAGTGCTTCTTTGCTCTTTCTCTCTTCCTCAGCTAGTTTCTTTTTCCTTTATTTCTTTGCAAGATAGGCACTTAGCTATTGTGGTGTGAGCAGGTACTCAGTGTTGTTGATCATGTAAGGGATCTTCTCAGGCTCAGGAGTTTGCATTATGCCTTTTCCTTTATCCTGGCCTGAGGAAGATGATGCTACCAAGGGTGGTGTTGTTGTTGTTATTGGTGTAGTCACTGTCATTGTTAATGTTGCTGTAGATGTTGGTGGTACTGATGATATGGGAGTTGTTGAAACAGGTGGGATTGATGAAATTGGTACATCAGAGACTGGTTGAGCTGGCTCCCCCTCAGTGTGAGAGGAAGTCTCTTCGGTGGTCTTCTCCCCCTCAACTGTTGCCGCAACATTAGTGAGAGTAAGAGTTGCTTCGGACACTGGGGGAGTTTGAGTGGCTTGACCTTTGAAGGCTTGATAAATTTCAGTGACCATAGCCTTGATGTCAGTAGTATCCTGCTGAACACTGGTGACCTGTTTCTCCAGATTAGCCTGAGATAATTCCAAAGCAGTCATCCTAGGCCCAAGATTCCAAGCCATTGAAGATGATGCCTTAGCCAAAGTAGTCACCTGAGCATCGAGAGAACCTAGTGTAGCCTGAAGAGATTGAACCAAAGACTGAAGACCCTGAAAATTGGCAGACTTGAGCATATTGATTAGTTCAGTGAGGTCTGAGGAATTCTTCAAGTAAGCCTCAGTAGCCTCCAGCACTTTAGAGTTGAGTGCTGGGTCTTCTTTGACATCATCCCTGATTTCATCAAGTGTAACGTCACAAGTCTGAAGATGCTTGAGAAACTTAACCAGGTTTTCATCCAGTCTATGAAGATGTTGGTACATGAAATCCCTGTGTTCATCAGTGTTGACATTGAAAGTGAGCACATCAGACTTTAGATCAGCATAGCTGGCAGCAGCTTCAGTGTGTTGATCCCATAATGTTTCAGTGACCCCAGAATATAGCTTCCTTGAAGCCTTTGTGATCCACTTAACCAGCTGTCTTTCAGTCAGTGGAAGAACATTGTCAAATCCTTTAAATTCATCAGATGATGAAGAGTCTGAGGAAGCAGAAGAGTTATCATCAGCTTGAAAAGGTGACTCCTCATGCTTCGTTAGATCAGTCTGAGATTCTTGTTCATGTGGTTGAATCTCAGCGTCCATGTCCTCCCCTGCTGAAAGTATGTCATCGTCACTGTCAGCAAGTTCATCATCAGAGAATAGGATATCAGTGACCTCAGCAACAGTTAACAAAGTGGTGGTGATGGGTTCCGCATCAGCGGGTGGTATGTTTCCCCCTGAGTCTTTGTCCCCCAGTGACCCCTCAGACATTGGTGGGCGTTTCTTAGTGCCTTCGCCGGAGTCAGGATTGGTGGTGGGTTCCGTATCGGCGGGTTGTTTCTTTCCCTCCGAATCTTTGTCCCCCTGTGACCCCTGAGACACTGGTGGGTGTTTTCCAGTGCCTTTGGCGGAGTCAGTGGCGGTTAGATCCCTATCAGTGGGTTCTTTAGTTCCCTCTGAGTCTTTGGGATCATTCAGTTGGCCCTCAGACAAAAGATGTGATTTGCGAATGTCATCCTTGGGCGTTGTGGAAGGCGCTCCCCTACCAGCGGGTTTTATGTTTCCCTCTGGATCTTGGGGAGTAGTAGTTGGGACCAAGGGCACTGATTGTGATTTATCAGTGTCCTTCGTTGTCACCGGGGTGGATGTTGCTTGGTCTCCAGTGGGTGGCATATCAGTCTTGGGCTTTCTTTGACTTTTAGGCTGTGTTCCTGAAGCCTCAGGGCCCTGAGACTTGGGTTTGGTCTTAGTCCCAGTCTGAGACTTCCCCTTTCTCTTTTTAGGAGCAGGGTTTGGAGACACTGAGTCCCTCTGATTGTTTATAACAATCATATGGGCCGTCAATACAATTTCAGTGACTTGGGATGGGTCTTTTTGAAAATTTGAAGGACTCAGGATACCAGGTAAAGCAGAGTATTTGTATTCCTGAGGGTAGTTGCAACCCAGTAACACTTGTAAAGAACATGAGACAAACCTAGGATACAAAATGTATTTCGTCCTAGTTTTGCTTAGTAGCTTGGTTACGAGATCACTGTAAATGATCTCCCCAATGTAGACATTGAACCCATTCATCAAACAGTATGCCATCATCAACTGAATAGAATTAAATTGTTCAGTGGATGAGTGGTTCCCACCGAGAACCTGAATCACAAATGTGAACAGGATCTTCCAAGCCGTGGGAAATGAGTTCTTGGTGACTGGGGTCTTGTCCAAAAATTTTGGATCCAAAACGATTTGGTTTAACCCATCCTTCACTGTGGAAGGTTCAGGATGGGCAACATAGACTCCATTATTGTAGTCTAACCCTGTTGAAGTACAAAAAGTTTTATAGTCCAGGGTGACTAATCTTTCCCCGTTAAAAAGACTGAACTTAATGAGATACTCCCTGAGTGGTCTTAGGTCTGTCTCATTAGTTGAGGGTGTAGGGTCATAGGCCACTGCTGTAGCCCAAAACTCCCTGAGGAGGTTTTGGTTCAGAATAGATGGGGACTGAGTAAAGGCCTTTTTCAGTGGGCAGTTGAATAAAAATTTCATTATGTCCTTATAGGCTGGGACATTTGGGGGGTATTCAAAATTGCCTATAACATTGTTTGTTTTAAATTCAAAACTACTGAGATCCCATACCCACTGAGATGCAAACTGAAGAGATTGTGTTCTAGCCATTTCCATTTAAAGATTTTAGGGTTTTGAAAGAATATCTGAACTAGAACAATCAAACAGTTTTAAATCTCTCAAGTTTGTGATGAAAAACTTTTGTAAGTGTTTACAGAGAAGATTTTTCAGAAAAAGGTTTGAAGAACACAAAGATTTCTGGGTTTGAAAGAGTATTTTGACAGAGTTTTGTTGCAGAAATACTTTGTGTGTGTTTTAATGATTTTGTGAGGGGTATTTATAGAGTGATGAGAGGGGTAGTTTATACAAAAATATGGATTTGTAAAGTCAGTTTTTGAAAACGTTTCAAATTTCCACATTTAATGCCACCACTCCACTACCCGCAGTAAAATTCTGGTTTTTAAGGAACAGTTGCAGTGCACAGTAAAAGTGCATTTTGCAACAATAAAATATCCACAAGATATTTCATGTGAGAGGGGGCATTTAATGCCAAGTGGGATGAGGTAAGTTTGAGGGACCCTTGACAGTAAGATAGAGAGACATATATTCCTATATTTAATTGGTGTTTTTACCAACCTAGGACATTTAAGTAACTAATACTTGGTGCATTTAGTTACTCATTCAATGCACAATATCAAGAGTCATGGTCCCTGAATGAGTCTTACTCATTCAGTGAGAGGGTTAATTTTGAGGTTTTGTTCAGGGAGGATGAACCATTTCAGGGAAAACTTAGTGAGATTGGGATTGGTTTTCAGGTTGCTGACTCTCAATGTCTAGCATTCCCAATTCAGCTTTCAGTCTCCTGAAGGTAGGTTCATCTAAGGGTGCGGTGAAGATATCAGCAAGTTGATATTCAGTAGGGATGAAATGAAGCTCTATGTCTCCTTTCATTATGTGGTCCCTGATGAAATGATATCTGATATCAATGTGTTTGGTTCTTTGGTGAAGGACAAGGTTGCTAGAGAGTGCAATGACACTAGTGTTGTCACAGAAGATGGGTACCATTTTGTAGTGGATGTCATAGTCACTGAGTTGACTTTTCATCCATAATACATTGGCACAGCATCCTGCAGCAGCAACATACTCAGCTTCAGCTGAAGACATAGCCACTGATTGTTGCTTTTTAGCACTCCAACAAACAAGTTTTCCTCCAAGAAATTGACAGGACCCTGAGGTACTTTTTCTGTCCATATTGCAGCCAGCATAATCAGAATCAGAATATCATTTAAGGTCAAACCCTGAGCACTTTGGATAGTAGAGTCCAAGGCTTGGAGTTCCCTTCAGGTATCTTAGTATTCTTTTGGCTGCAGTGAGATGGGATTATTTGGGATTGGACTGATATCTTGCTATTAGACAGACTGAGAATTGTATGTCTGGTCTGGAAGCAGTGAGATACATCAGTGAGCCAACAATCCCTCTGAAATGGGTTTGATTGACTGATTTTCCAGTGAGATCAGGTCCAAGGTTGTTAGGAGGGACCATTGGTGTCTTCACCGAGGCACAGTCAGATATCTCATATTTCTTCAAGAGATTTCTGGTGTATTTCTCTTGACTGATGGAGATTACTTTATCAGTTTGCCTGATTTGTAGTCCAAGGAAGTATGTGAGTTCACCCATCATGCTCATTTCAAACTTCTTTGTCATCAGTTTTTCAAACTGTTTGCAAAGAGTGTAGTTTGTTGAGCCAAAGATGATGTCATCAACATATACTTGGACCAGTATCACATCTTGTTTTGTCCTGTAGATAAACAATGTGTTGTCTATCTTTCCTCTGACAAACTTGTTTTGAATCAGGAAGGCTGAGAGAGTTTCATACCATGCCCTAGGAGCTTGGTTTAGTCCATAAAGGGCTTTATCAAGCTTGCAGACATAGTCAGGGAATTCACTACTCTCAAAGCCAGGAGGTTGCTGAACATACACATCTTCCTTGAGTTTACCATTCAGGAATGCACTTTTTACATCCATTTGGTAAACTTTGAAGTTCATGTAGGTAGCATATGCAAGGAAGATCCTAATGGCTTCCATTCTTGCAACAGGAGCAAATGTCTCATCATAGTCAATGCCTTCTTGTTGCTGTAACCTTTGGCTACAAGTATGGCTTTGTTTTTAATGACAATGCCGTTTTCATAAGTTTTGTTTCTGAAAACCCACTTCATTCCTATGACAATGACATCCTGAGGACATTTGATCAAGGTCATGACCTTGGTTTTATCAAACTGTTGAAGTTCTTCTTGCATGGCCTGAACCCATCTTGGGTGTTTTAGAGCCTCAGTGACACTTTTGGGTTCTATTTTTGATAGGTAATCAACATATAGACATTCATTTGCTGAAGCTGCAGTTAGTTTAGCAGCCATGCTTCTTGTAAGCATGCCCTCGGTGGGTTCACTAATGATGTTTACAAGCTCAATGTCCTGAGATTTTGTCCACTTACTTTGTGGTCTAGGATCTGAGCTTGAAGAGGTCACTGGAAACTCAGGAGTGAGTTCAGGTGCAGGAGCCATAGAATCATTAAGATCATCTGTTGAGATGTCTTGTTCAGGTTAGGGTTCTTGAATCACAGGTTCCTGAACATTTGGTTCAGTGTTACCTATCCCAGCGGGGACTGATTGATTATCAATGAATTCACTGATAGTTGGTTGGGGCAGGTTGTGAGGTAAGACATAATATGAGATGTCAGCATCAGCTTGGTATGAGGAATTGATTTCAGTGTTATACTTATCAGGAGGATATCTTGATGAGTTATCAATTCCTATTTCCTCCACTGAGGTGTTGGTGAACCTGATGCTTTCAGAACTCTCATAAAAGATGACATGAAAGGTTTCCTCAACTTGTTGTCTCCTTGTGTTAAATACCCTGAAGGCTTTCGAGATTAGTGAGTAACCTAGAAAGTATCCATCATCAGCTTTAGCATCAAACTTGCCTAGATGATCCTTGTGGTTATGAAAAAACACAGGACATCCAAACACATGAAAGTAGCTGATATCAGGAAGTCTACCTTTGAATATCTCATGTGGGGTTTTGTTATGTCTTTTGACAATGATTGACCTGTTTTGAGTGTAACAGGCTATTTTGACTGCTTCAGTCCAGAAATGTTTTGATAGAGCTGAGCCATTTAACATAGTTCTTGCATCCTCAATGAGAGTTATGTTTTTCCTTTCAGCTACCCCATTTTGTTAAGGGGTCTAAGGAGATAAATTTTTTTGGGAAATTCCCTTTTCATCATAGAAATTCTCAAGCTCTTCATTTCTGAACTCAGTACCATTGTCAGTTATGATTTGTTTAACAGTAATGTCATTCTGGTTTTCAATGATCCTGATGAATGACATTATAGTATCAGCTGCCTGACTCTTTTTGGAAAGAAAGTATACCCAAGTGTATCTTGAAAACTCATCAACAATGACAAGTGTATACTTCTCATGATGGATTGATCTAGGACTGACTGGTCCAAAGAGATCCATATGCAGGAGGTGAAGGCAGCTTTTGATTGAGAATTTTTTTTTTGTTTTGAAAGATGCTCTTTGGTGTTTGCCTTTTTCACAAGCTGAGCATGGTTTATCTTTTGCAAAAACCAGTGATGGTAAGCCAAGGACCTTGTTTTGTTTTGCCAAGTTGTTGATTTTTTTGAAATTTAAGTGTGAGAGTCTCTTGTGCCATAGCCAGTTGATAGTTTCAGTGGCTTTAGCAAAGAGACAAGTTCCATTTTGAGAGAGTGTTGAAATGTCTAAGACATAAACATCATCTCTTCTAGGAGCTATCAAAACAACTTCTTTGTTGGCATTAAAAATGGTGCCTTGTTTGTCATTGAATTGCTCAATGTACTTTGCATCACAGAGTTGACTGACACTGATGAGATTGTATTTGAGACCATTGACATAAGCTATTCTAGAGAAAACTATTCCATTGCAGTATACTGAACCATAACCTTCACTGTGACATGATGAGTTATCACCAAATACTACCTTGGGTCCTGGTTCCTTTACATATTTGTGCAGATACTCCTTAACACCAGTCATGCTTCTTAAGCATCCACTATCTAGATGCCAAATAGGCTCCCTGGCGTGTCTCTACACAAATAGTAAACTGGATTAGTTTCTCTTGCTGACCCACATACTAGTGGGCTTGGGCCTAAAGGTCTGTTTGAATTTGGCAATTGACTCATGGTCAGTGGTTGAGTGCATTGTGCTACCACAGGTTTTGCATTTGGAGACTGAGGATGACTCAGTGATTCTGGGTTGCTTGGAACTTCTCCTTGCTTGGATGAAACTGTCATGTTGGGATGTCTCATGAGCTGGATTTCCGCAAATATCACAGCATGTGTTCATGAGACAATCATCAAGATGATGATCATTAAAGCCACAGTGTGGGCAAGGAGGAAAGGGGTTTGCTCTAAAATTTTAAGCAGATTTAGAGGTTGAAGCATACTGATGACCAAATTTGGTATAGTTTGCTTTACTAAGTGAACTTACATATTGTAAGTGATCAGAAGTTCTGTGATAATCCTTTTTGCAGATCATACAAAAAAGGATTCTATAACAGTTGTCAGTGGTATGACTGGTATAGTGGCATAGATCACACTTCTGCTTGGGTTTGGTGGTGGCTTTTGACTTTGAGGAACTAGAGGAGGCTGACTTAGTTTGCTTGATTGATTCAAGGACTTTTTCGATGGATTCCATCTTATCAGTTAGCTTCCTCACAAGTTCAGTCAGTTGCTGAATTTGGTCAGCTTCAGTGGGGACAGAGGATGTGGAAGTCTCAGTGGGGGTAGATTCTTGTTGAAATGGTTTTGATGGTCTTTTCAGGATGGTTCTACCAAGTCCAGACCTTTCTTTTGGTGAGTGTGGATTGAATTGTAATGGAGTAAGCTCAGAGCTAGGAGCAGCACCCTGAAGAGGTTCCAGGGGTGGAAGTGGTGCTTGAGATTTTGCTTCAGACTCAGAGATGTGTTCAGTACTACTGGGCACATCAGGGAGTCCAAGCATGCTCTTTAGAGCTTGACTTTTAGGCTCTAGAATTCTTCCAGAATCGAAATTTGGAAGCTTACTCTCAGGATTAACCCATTCAATCCAATCACAGGGCTTGGGAATAGTCAACACATTGGTAATCATGCCACCAGACACAAATGGTTTGGGAGACTGGTCTTTGTTGTGAGAGTCAGGGAGATGATCTTCACCTATGACTCTCTTTTTGCTACTGGGGGCTCCCACAGCATCAAAGACTCTTGGATTCTTAGCAGTCCAACTAGCAATGATATCCTTTTCTTTCTTAAGTACATCTTCAAGAGCCTGATTTCTTTTAACTAATTCAGTGTTTTGAATTTAAAAGTGATAGCCTCAAGCTTATTTTGTTTTAAAAGAAGCAGTTCATCCCTACACTTGTTTAGTTCAAAACTTAGCTTGTTATATTTTGAAAAAAGATTTAATCCTTGCTCTTCTACAAACTTAAGGTCAACATTGATATAGTTCATATAGGACTGCCAATCAGAGTCGTCATCCATAGAAAGTAAAATATTTACCTTCTTCATTGTGATGTTGACCCACTCTCCATTCCTGGCATAATTTTTCCCAACAGCTAGCTTGTCCTCTTCTGAGAGGGCCATCAGTGCACTGACATGCACCATTTCATTATCAGATGAGACTGGCTCTTCATCCCAATCGAAGGTTTCAGCAACAAGGCCTTTGTTTTTACCCTGCACAGATTGAACACTTTTTGTTGTTTCTGAGGGACTGGCCTCAAGCAATGCAAGCTTAGCTTTGACTTTCCTATACTTAGCTTCAAAATCAATGGTTTTGTTTTGATCAGATTTGTTTTGAAAATTTTGATGAGACTGATAGATTTTAGGTTGAAATTTGCTAAAGCCTGAGGACTGATTTGACCCTGATGGTTTATAAGAGGGTTCAGAATTTTTTTTGTAAAACAGTCTTTTGCAAAATGACCTCTTTTGTGACACTTAAAGCATTCAGTGTCCTCATTTGCTTTAGCATTTGAAAAACCTTTGTTTCTTTTTATAAACCTCCGAGAGTTAGCAAGGAGTGCCGTTTCCTGAAATTCAATGTTCAGGTTATTTAGGTACTCCTCACTTGATCTCTCATCAGGCTCATCATCTGAATTTTCCTGGAAATCTTGAACCACATTGTTAGAATAAAAGGCAGTTGTTATTGGTGTTGAAGTGGTGGTCAGGGACTTCTTGACTTCCTGAGACTTCTTTAAGTCAGGGTATCATCTGTTGATGAGGTTTTCCTCATAGACAAATTTCCCATAAATTTCAGGAAGTTCGAGATTCTGGATGTGATTATCATTCCTAAGTCCCTGAGAGAAATTCAACCACTTCTTAGGAAGACTATTGACAAAACCAACATTGATTTCATGTTTGGACAACTTGACACCATCATTTGACAGTTCACCGGGTGTAAGTTTGAGACAGAGTTTCTGAGTCCTTATCCCTGAAGGTGTTATACTCAAGTTTCAGGTCCATTATCCTGTTTTCCTTGGTATCATATGGGCCTTCATGACTATGGACTAGGTCATCCCAGGTTTGTTTAGCTGTACTACAGCTTATAACTGACTCCATAATATCATCAGGAAGACATGATATGATGATACTTTTGAGTCTTTGGTCCTGGTTGACCACTTTCCTCTCATCCTGAGTCCACTGAGCTTCAGGTTTAGGCAAACCTTCAGCAGTCTTTGGGATAAATGGACCTTCATTTATACACTTGATATAATAAGGTTCCATCCCAATCAAACAGCAAAGCATACGCTTTTTCCATTTGTTGAATTTACCAACTTCAAGTCTAGGGGCAACAGCTGAATAAGCTCCACCCTTTTTATCGACTAGTTGGGGTACATCAATCTCAACCATAAGGATCCTGATTTAAAAACGTTTTAGAGCGGCTTGAAAAAAGTTTTATAATCAGCCTTGCTCTGATACCACTTGTTGTTCCCTATTCACTATCGTTAAACAGTTAAGTATTTAAAAACAAGTTAATAGTGAATCTATGATTGATAAGATGTAAGCAAAACACACTGAATAATTTTCAACATAATATTGTTTATTAGAAATGAATCAAACAAGAATACATTACCCAAGTACTTGCGGAATAATACTTGGGATTGAAATGACAAAGGGTGTAACTCCTCACGAAGCTCAGGCTGAGTCTGAGCACAACTACAAGTACCCACTGAGCTATCTCAGGGATTAAGTTGTATTTGGAGGAGTGAAACATGGCTTGCGTGTATGTGTGTTTTTACAATTCACAAGCTTAGATCTTTCACTCCATCTCTTATGCTATTTATACAAGTATGAGTTTTAACTCTTTCCTAAGTGACAAACTGACAATTTACAGAAGACAAAATACTGATGTATTTTGTCTCTGTTTATAAAGACTATATTAAGTAAGAGACAAGGATGCTTTCCAAAAGTCAGTGATGACACTGAGCCTGATAGTTTGCCATTCAGAGAAAGTTGACTTTGGTTGATAAGGACTTCGTCTTATCCAATTCAAACTTATCCTGCCTTATCCCGCTCTTTCTTCAGTCTTCATATCCTTCAGTCTTCTACTTCAGTTTGTCTTCAGTGTAAGTAGCTGGAGAGGAGTTTTAGGGATTCAGTGAGTTATTGTCATCACTCACTGAATCCACCATCTTCTTCTTGACTCAGTCTTCACCCTTTAAGTTTCGCCTTACTGAGTGGAGATACTTCTTCTTCGCCTCTTATTGAGTATCCTGAAGATGGCTCACTGAGAGACTATGCACTCAGTGACCTGTTAGTGTTTAATGGTCTAAACACTTAGGATATTTTCTATTCAAATCCTAGATTAAGGGGTTTGGGTATTTACTGAACCCAACAGGGGTAATTACTCAACCGATGTGGAAGATATAATTATAATACAGGTTTCAAACAAGGGTTATCCTAATGCCTCTTATCACTTAGTTACTCCTAACTACACAAGTGTAGTGTTACTAGCGATCTCAAAATGCATCACAAAACAAGTTCTAGAATCTATTATACTATCGGTACACTCTCTAAGCATTAAAGGTGAATGGTTTTATTACTAAAGATCTATGGGCGAACCTCACATTTTTGGGGTGGAACTTGAGTGGTAAACGGTTTTTGTGCTAGTCATATAATTCCTATCCGTGAGACGCTTTATTAAGACTAAAGTTTAGCTCGTAAATGTCATAAAATTTTTTAAATTTTGCGCTAAAATTGCCCTAACGAACATTTCTCATAGTTTATTACACAAATTACCAAGGACAAGACAAATGATCAAGTGAGTGAATAGTTTCTAAGTTCCCGTTTTATTCTCCCTCCCTACACTTAAATTGAAGATTGTCCCAAATGTTCCCCGAAAGCCTCAAAGTAATGATAAAGGAAGGTAAGTAAGGAAAAGAAACTAGTACTCCCCTGATTAGCTCGGTAGGATACGTGTGAAGTTGCGGTTAAATTCTTTTCCAAGAAGAATGCATGAGTAATAAGCTTCATCCAATTTGTGTTTCTTCTTCTTGCCAAATATAACCTGCACACTTATAAGAAAACAAACGAAACCTTCGCGTAAAATCGGCGGTAAAACTACATATGACACACAACTACACTAGAAAGCAAGTAAGATATAATGCTTGTGAAATGGATGTTTGCAGTTTTTCTGGAAAATTAAGACCCGAAAATTTCCAAAAATTTATAGTGCACAGAAAACGAAAAACCGAGTAATCTGTTTCTACATAGCCTGATGTCGTCAGGATTTAATCCTGACGCCGTTAGGTTGTCCTGACCGAAAGTGGTCTGCTGCGTTTTTCTGGAAAAATTCTAGAAAAATTACATCTTTAAAACCCGGAAAAATTCCTGCAAAACATCCATTATGACTCGATACAAGCATTTGACTCTAACAAACACACATATATATCAATTTCACTAATTTCAGTTCTCATGTTCATGTTTTCAAAAACGTATGTGATCTTCCCTACACTTATCTTTTTGTAAAATACCTTTACATGTAATTTAGACGAGGTTAAAGACAAAATAAATAATTTTCACAAAGTCTAACATGAGAATAAACAACAATGAAAAAGATATAAGACACACAAAAATTGAAAAAAAAAAATCAAACAATTAAGCATGGGTTGCCTCCCACGAAGCGTTTTTATTTATTTATGAGTCTTGTAGTTAGACTCGAAGTCGTGCTCCTACGTCGTCTCATGCACGCTTACGTGCCCATATCTAAGCCACTCTAATATTCTCTCATATTTCTTGTAATCATCTCCTAGTTCTTGGCATTTTTTATAATACCTTTCATTTTTTTCATAAGTATGTCTAAACCCCCATTGTTTGTCTCTTTCACTAAGTATCGAAATGGGAGCCATTCGATTACATGCCTCTATATCTTTGTGTTTGAACCTAGGGTGCGTACGGGGCATTTGATAAACAAAATCCTCAACTTCACTAGAGAATGTGACTAAACCATCAACCATCCGTTCATTCAACTTAGTCATTCTCTTAAAGGGTTTTCCAAATATCACTTGAGTGAGGCTTCCATCAATGAATTCTCCTAAGTTTTCTAAAACCATGAATTCAACCAAATAGGTAAAACTTCCAACAAACATGTACAAGTGAGTGACCGCATCAATAACATTGTTCCCTTGATAGACTAACTCATTCACCTTAATTTTATTATATATGTGGAAAACTAGAAGGGGGGGTTGAATAGTTTTGCCAATTAAAACTTCTTTTTAAACTATTTAGATCGACTTATGTCAATCTATTTGGATGTGTGTGTTGGATGTTGATAAACAAGCATATAAAGATATGTAATGAAAAGATAAGAGTAAGAAGCACAAAACCACAACGCGAGTATTTATAGTGGTTCGGCTACAAGGACACCTTCCTTGCCCTACTTCACTCCCCGAGTCACCTACTCGAGAGTTCGTAATCACTACACCAATCTCCTTATGGCGGAGAAGCCTTCACAACGTCGCCCACCCTTTTTCCGGTGCTAGGCTAACCACCGGGTTCTTTCACTCCAAGGTGAACCACACCTACACAACGTCGCCTACCCTTTATCAGGTACTAGGCTAAGTACCTAGTTCTTTCACACCAAGGTGAACCACACCTACACAACGTCGCCTACCCTTTATTAGGTACTAGGCTAAGCACCTAGTTCCATTGCAATGGAGGAACTACTACCCAACACTACACCAACGACTAATCCCAAAGGAGATCAACTCCTTTTTACAACATCATCAAGGACATCAATATCCTTGGATCTAGTACTAATCTATCTTGTACATCGAAACACACCATATCGAATGTACATCTAAGGCACCTTTCACTAATGCCTTTAACTAGATCTTCAAGACACCCTTCACTAATGTCTTGTGTCTTGACTTCTAAGCACCCTTCAATAATGCTTCTAGTCTTGACTTCTAAGCACCTACCACAAGTGCTTATGATATAGACGATAGATACCCTTCACTAATATCTTCGTCTTGACACTTGAGACACCTTTCACAAATGTCTTCAACACTTCTTAGGAAAAGAAAAACAATCACCAACAAGAAGACTTCAGTAGTATTGATGATGAGGAAGCATGGCAACTCATGGACTTGAGCTTGCTCGACTTCAAAGGTGGTGATCTCGCCTTTAAGAGGAACCTAGAAGATCACACAAAAACAAAACTACAAACATAGATCTCTTGGATCTGAGGTTAGAGAGTTTTTAACTCAGGGAGAAAGTGTGTTAGAAAGGGGTGAGAAACAATGAAGAAATGACTCACTATTTATAGAGGAAAAATTCTACTGTTCCCCGGATCCCTTCCACAAGGGATCCGTCTAGCGTAAAGCTAGGGATCCGTGAGACGCTCCTCTTTGCCCATGGGTATTTTGGTTATGGGTCATGGGTTGATCCATGGGTCTTTAGGTAGATACAATGTATCTCTTGAGTGCATTGCACCTAGTCACATGGGTATGGGTTAAAACCATGATTTTTGGATATTATCCATATATGATATAAGCATGATGTCATGCAATGGGTTATGGTTCAAGCTCCATGGGTCATGGGCTTTGGGTTGTACCCAACTACATTCAATGTATTTGCCCAATGGGTTATGATACTTAAGTTTCTACTCATTTATATTACCCAATATACTACATACTAGTTATGTGTATATTTTACCCAAATATGTAAACACTAGTTGTTGTACATATGTTATATTAAATCATAAAATCACTTATACTTGTTTTAGTGTTTTATGTGAAAATGTGAATATGCTAGAAACTATTAGTTCAAACCATTTACGTATTTTATTTGTTTCGTTAAAATGATTTTACGTTTGTTATCGACAAAAAATTAGAAGATCGTAAAATATAAATAAACATTTTTACGGCTTATTTGTATTAACAATATAGATTCCTTGTGTTGGAATCACTCCTAAACAGTATTTCAAGTATTTATATTTCATATGTAATAGGTAGCTTTATTATGGCCTTTATGTTTGTTTAAGGTCAAGCTTATGTAGAAGGCCCATAAGCTTAGGCCCAAGCCCACATAAGAAAGGATGGGAACTAGGAGTGTTGCCTTAGGTTCCCTCCTATAAATACTCTTGTAAACCCTCATTTGAGGGTTGGTTGTTCAATGCATTTCTTTCACATACTCTACGCCTAACCATTCATAGTATTTCGTGTGTGTGTTTGTGTGTGTATTGTTCATCCGCCTCTCTATCTCTTTCTAGTAAGCTTGTGTTGTAAAACTAGTGACCTAACAGTGGTATCAATCGCCAAATAGTTGGGTGAATCGTTATTGCTTTTGAAGTAGGTTTTGGTCCTACGCGTAAGGCTAACGAGTGATACTTTGGTTCGCTTAAAAACTTGTTTTTTACACTTTTTAATCCAAGATTCTTGTACTTTCAATGTTTTGAGGTGTTAAAATACTTGTTTTTGGCAAAAAGTTTCAAACTTTATGCGTGGATCTACGTTTTTAAGCTTGTTTTTGTTCGTGGGTGTCGTTCTACGCGTAACCCGTCTAGCAGTTTTGGTACATCAAATTTCACATCTTTGTGTTCTTTTGGTACTATTGAAGCTATTCCATAACAAAAAACTGGTTTAGAAACAACTTTGGGCAAAATCAAAATTACGAGTAATCCTACGCGTATCAAAACCCTAATATTACGCGTAAGATTTTCCTTGGTTTGATCTTCAATTTTCTGGTTTATTCCGTGTTTTCTTACTTGGATAAGTCTGAAAATACGTCGACTTTGGATATCTTTTGCACTGTGAAGTGTAAAAGATCATTTGGGCAAAAACCCTAAAAATGGTCAATAGTATGATTACATATATACCTCAAGAATATGGAAAAGTTGATTCACAAGCTCTTGGGGTGTTTCCATGCATTGATTAGTTGTAGTTGTATCTATGAGTTGATGCGATTAGACTCGTTTCGGTTTTAAACTATTTGACTACAGATATACTAGCAAAACATTTAAGTTGTGTATTACATCTAATAATATAATTGAAGATAAACATTCACAAGATTATAATTAAAAACATACTTACGTACATTTTACTCTCATAATCTAGTCATATTTAGCACACACATTATCAACACACTTCTTTAAAAAACAAATTGGAGCCAAGTGCCTTTTTATGAAATTGTTAAATATTTACTTGTTAGTAATATATGTACTAAAGAAAATTATCAAAAAAATGAAGAAACTTACAAAATGAAGTCATTATGTACTCATAAATAACCTTTTTTGACATCCCACATCGAAATGGATGAATACAATATTTAATAGAGTGTGTCACACTAGTTTGGTTCATCAGTTTGGAATATGTTTAACCTTTTCATGAAATTTATAATTTTATTTGCTAAGACATCTTAGAATTTTTCGACAAAATATTTTATAACTAAATTGTGGCTTGTAAAGTTCTTGGATGTCTTAACTAGATAAAATTCACAAGTCTAGTTCAAACTTTAGCTACATAGAATTATAAAGTGTTGTTCGAAATTTATGTGCGAGTTTTAATCGTATAAAATTTCAAAGTCTAGTAAAAATCTATGTAAGTTTTAATACGCATAAAAATCTTAGGGTGCGTTTACTTGGAGAAAAAGTTCTCTTGTTTATTCTCTTGTTTTCTATATCTATTTTTGTAAAAATTTGGAATGGAAATTTATCTTCACAAAACACTTGAAAATATAGAAAACGAGTTTAGTTGATGTTTTTATTTTCTATTTTGAACAAGTGAAGGGATGATTAGGGGTTACAGAGGAATAAAAGGAAAACAACTAAAACTTGTTTGTAATTTTTCTTGTTAAGTTGGGAAATAGGTGATTTTGGGTTTTACAAAACATTTTGTTAGAAAACGCTTATTTGAACGCAATCTCTGTTTTTCTTGTTTTTTTACAAAACATTTTGAAAACAAAGGTGTTTTCCCCCAACTAAACGCACCCCTAATATTATACTTTTTTTTCAACTAAGTCATTGTACTTATATTTAACTGATATAAAGGCACAAGCTTCTATAAGCTTGTGCCAATGCTAACAAAGCTTCTAAATCCTAAAAAGTAACCTAAAAAACAAATCTTACCTAAATTGAAACAGAAAATAAGCTAGAAAAACTATTACGGACAGTAGATTACTTTTCAAACTAAAAATAAAAAAAGCATAACTTAATCTAAATCACAAGCTTCTATAAGCTTGTGCTTAACTAAAATAAGCTTCTTAAACCTAGAAATACACCTAATTAGCAATTCTAACCTTCTGATTAGCAAATCTCAATAAGCAAAAAGCTCAACTCTTCAAATAAGCATTGATACTAAACTGTCATAAAAACAGCCTAAGTAGGCATTTTCAAGCTACAAAATAAACAATTAAACCAATAAGCTAATCCATAAAACCTTGAAAACAACATAGCTTGTAGTGTAAAGAAGTCACAAAAGCAATTTTCAAATAATTTGGACTTTAATTGTGCTTATAAATAAGCTGATAATATAGACGGTTGAAGCAAATTTTTAAGTTTTTATTGAAATGTGCAGACCTGAACCATACTTTTTAAAGCTAAAAATAAGCTACCAAAAGCTAATACCAAACTTTAAAAACTAAAAAAAGATAAAGACTAACAACTTAAGAACACATAAAATCATTTTTGAGGATTTTTGGACTAGAAATAAGCTTAAAAAGAAGCTAATTAAAGAGATAGTTAGGACAATTTTTGGCTTTTTAAATTTTTGGAAAACAAAGACTTGCAGACTCAACCTAAGACTCAAAACTTAAAACAAATGACTCAAATGACATGTAAAACTAAATTCTAACTTGAGAACTACAACTCAAAAGAACTTTTTATGACATCTAAAAAATAAACTGTTAGGCTTAATATTTTTCTTAAATTTTTGGAAAACTTGATTAAAACTAATTGAACTTGATAAAAATTGAAATCTAATAATCAAAACTTCTATTAAAACTGAATTTAAGCTAACACAAATTGACTTGGCAACCTAAACTAACCTTAGCAGTTTCAACTTATGGTTGAAACTACTATTCCAAACACTCCTTTAAGTTTTTAAAAAATGATTTAAAAACTGTTTTAGACCAAAAGACTTATAAAATTTAAATAAAATCAGATCATTAAGACTAAATGAGTAAATAAAAACAGTTTTAACTATTGAATAAGCAATAACCAATAAGCACAACTTATTGATGTTTAGGACATATTTAGAAGCATTAACTTTTAAACTATGAATTAAGCCAACATTCTACTAGATCTAAGCATATAAGACATAAAAAAGATGAAATAGCAAGAAATAAGCAGTTATAAGCAAACTAATAAGCAATTTTAACAAAAATAAAAATGAAGATAAAACACTTGTACCTTGATCCTAGCTCAACAAGGATCAAACAAGCTCGAGGATCTACTATACAAGCTCGAGCTTATCAGATGATTGATAAGCTGGTAAGACCCTATAAGCCCTTCCATGTTTGGCTTATCTTCCATATTAGCTTATTTACCCTTACAATATAAAACTACAAAACCAAAGCTTGCAATCACAGTCCCAAAAGCTCAAATAAGCTATTGAGAAGCTTGTTTAAGTGTTTGAGAGTGTTTGTAATGATATGACCAGCTTATGAGAGCTTATTTAACTATATGCAAACATTTAAAAGCTTAAAAGTAAATTTGACAATTATCTAAAGGAAACCGAATTTTATTAAAGATTTAAAAGAGTACAAGACTTAAAAAGAAGTCCAATATTTAAATGACAAATAAGAAAATACAATAAGAACTAAATTGAACTAAAAAAACTACACAGACTATGAGGAAAGGATTTTTATAGCCTTCAGCTGAAGCTTCTAGGTTTTCAGGGCTTCCTTGAGCTCTAATCCCAACCTTTAAATCAATTCCAATCATCCTATGCTCTTGGATCGTGTGCCAACACACATCAGCCAATCAAACTTTTGGAAACTGCCAGCGTGGACACCTGATGCGTCAGGTATGTCAGCTTCTTCTAGAAGGGATAATTAATGTGGGATTAAATTGTGGGTGAGGTGCAGGGTAAAAACAATAGGGAAGAACATGAATAGTAACTGGAGCGTTTTTTATTTTACTAGTCATTTGACTGGTTTGAACTGGGGATAAAAGGGTAGTGGACTGGGTCATGGGTTTATTCTTTGTAATGGGGTAGGTTTGTTTAATTTGGGCAGGTTAGTGTTAATAGTTATAGTTTTTTATGATTTAACTTAAGTTAGTATAATGACTAACTTTGCAAATATTAGGACTAAAGGTGAAAAGGTTTTTAGGACTTAGGGTGAAATGAATTTATCATTAGGGATTAGGTTTGGTCATTTTAGGATTAGGCTTGATTCAAAATGTAGACATTCATTCCCGGCTCCGGCTATTCACGCTCTTTCTATATAGAGTGGTAAGTCGATTCAGATATGGTATATTTAGTACAATATTAGTTTCGAATGTAGTTAAGAATTGAATTTCAGTACAATTATCAGTTTAGTTTTGGTATGACCTGGTTACCGGTTCTGATTCAATATAGTGAGTTCAGATTGAGTACAACTCATATTTAGTATAGCTCTCGATATCCAATAAAGGGTTCAATGAGAATAGGGACTATGGATCATTTTATGTTTATAGCATGTTCACTTTTCATTTTAGATTTAGTACCGTTTAGTCACTAAATCATAAGGACTTACCGTTTGTTAGCTACCCTTTTTTATGTAGGTACATGATATGGGTGGTGGGTTGTGAAAAATTAATGGTTGGGGACGGTGGACTTAAAATGTAAAAAACTTAATGGATGAAAAAAGAAAAAAATGAAAAAACATATTCGGCACTTAAAACGTTAGCTCGATAAAACTTGACTCAAAGGATTTGGAGCTCGAGTTGGTGAAAAAAACCGAGACAGAGTGTGCCCAACTCAAGACACAATGTAAATAAACACAACATAAACTTAACTACAAGGAGGGATCAATGTTTTAAAACCTCCGCCGGTTTTTTTAGCTTCCGGTCAAGTGCAGAAACATGGTTGGTTTCTATGCTAGTGTCAACAGAAAAATAGGTGTTTGGACATGTGTATCGGCTGTGTTTTTTTCAATAGAACCGAGTTGACCCGGGTGTTTTGGTCATCTTCACCACTCACCTGAATGACGTAAGCCCTAATTTTATTCATTTCACTTCAGTTCATATTTATTATTCAATTACAAAAACTAACACCTAAAACATCCCTAATTCACACTCCCATCACAAAACCCTAAAAATCACATTGATGAAACTAAGCACCCATTAGTAAAACTAGCCGGGTACCCGCGCACAGCGGCGGCGATAAGTATAGTTATATGTGTTTGCTTACCCGTTTAGTGAATTCGTTTCACAACACTTCGAATGTATATGTGTTAGTTGTAATGTTTGTTTGGGTTACCCGTAACTTTCCCGTAGCTTTCCCGCGACATCATTATTCCCGCATATAGTAATACCCTCGCAATCTCTTACGCGTCAAACACTACCCCAAAAGTATATGATTTTGACGAATCAAGATTATATTGATTGAAATAAATGAAATAAAGGTTAAAGTTGTAAAAATTTGAATTAAAATAAAATAAACCCATTAAAAATATAAAAACTAAAAACTCATAAAAATATATCAAAATGGATGTTGAATTAAAGTGCATAAAATTTTAGAAAATATGGTGAAATTAGATTATAAAAAAAATAAGTAGATAAAAAGATATTTTAATTTAAAAATAAAGATGAATTTTTAGTTGAGAAATGGCACATGTCATTTTATAATTGGAGCTCTTTATCTTAATTTTTAGTGGTTAGGAGTTAGGTTTGGAGTTTTTTAGAAGTTAGGCTTGGAGTTTGTTAAGAAGTGACACATGTCATCTCATGATTGGAGCTCCTTATCTTAATTTTTGGTTAGAAAAACTATTTCCATAATAACCAAGTAAAAAAGTCTGAATTTTTAAGCCTTCTAATTTTAGAAACCCTAAATACATTATAAAGTAGTATAGATAAGTATGTCGACTTTCGCCGAAAATGGACTCCAACTTTAGAATTTCAAGTGTTGAAACCGAAACGCGTATGCTAAGTGTTGCCAGACCGACGCCATGGATTTTTTCCATTGGGGAGATAGACAATAATGGCGATATAGGCATGACGCTTTAGTTTATATATAGGACATTGCTGGAGATATAGGCCCGTGTTATTAATTAGGTTATATGAGACGTAGGAGGGTTAGAGTTGGCGCGTGTGAGTACCGTTGGTTTATGGTGAGACTACTGACTTATGGTTGGGGAGTGGAGGAAGGCGTTTGGTGTTTTGGATGTGATGGAGAGGTGTGGCCGGAGTTGAGGTGGGGGTGGATGTTGTGTTTAATGTTTTTGTTAAGGACGTATAAGCTTTGTTACCATACGGTTATGGGGTTTTTGGTTTACAATTTTTTTTCACAGAAATTGATGGTAAGCAAAACCGCTTTTCTATACCTTAAATCAATGATGTTTTATACACACCTACTAATAATTGTTGCTTGTTTCTTAATATTATTTGTCCACTTGATTGAACTTGACTGATGTTTTGTTAAAAGCATGGACAGACTATTTGATTTGAAATCCTATTCACTCTAACCTTTTTCGACTCAATCCCTCCCAGTCTCTGTCTCTGTATTTATAAAGAGACGCATAACCAACCTATTACCCGACAGAAGCATCAAAATTACATTTACTTCAACCGTTCAAGTCTTCATAACTCATCCTTAGGCAGGACTGCTTTAATCCATCAGTTTATATATGTCACTAGAGATAGATTTTATTGACAGGGGATGTAACATATAGACTAAAAACACAGTTTAACTAGAATTTATCAGAATACTTAAGTTTACCCAAATTTTATGCCAGTTTGTATTGTCCAAAGTTATGAATAGTCAATGTATTAATAGCAGATGGTTCTTGTTTAAGAACCTTTGAAGGGCACACATCAAGTGTGTTATTCTAGAGGTTCAGTTTCCTACACGTGCTGCTCAGTTTGTTTCTTTTGGTAAGGAAGCGTTTTTCATCATGTCTTAACATTATTAATACGTGATTGTTACACCTAATATCTTTGTTCTATTATTTAGGTGCTGATGGTTTGTTTTAGCTCTGGACTTATAAGACAAATGAACGTGTTGTTGCTACTTATGATCAACATGATGACAAGGTGAAAGATTGTTTTCTTAGTTAATTATTTATGTGTAAACTGTCTAGTTTTACTGAACGGGATTTTGTATCTAGGTGTGGGCCTTGGCTGTTGGTAAGAAAACAGAAATGCGTGCAACTGGTGGCAGTGACGCTGTAAATTTTTTTTTGGCATGATTCTACTGCTGCAGATAAAGCGGAGGCAGCCGAGAAAGAGGTACCGCGTTTGACAATTAGTTCAACTTGATAACATAGTACTCCATATTCGAAAATGTAAATATGTATCGCCTATGCAGGAGGAAGTTGTATTGAAAGAGCAAGAGTTAGTTAATGCCGTATTAGATGCCAACTAAGGTTTAAAGAGCAAGAGGTGGATTTTGTGGAGGTTGTGTCTGAAGGGCGAGAATAGGAAGATGGTTTAAAGAAGCGTTCTTCCAAGAAACGGAAGTTGTCACAAATCAAATGGAAGAAACAAGAAGATGAAGGTGTAGTTTTCCATAAACATTGCATGTATTACTGCAAATGGTATGATCTTTTTTATGTTATATTTCGTTCTAGAATTTTGTTAGAGCTCTAGGGCGATGACCATGAGAATGTAGGACATGGGGGTGTCGCACGAGTTGCATATCTGTTTTTGGTTAAAGATGGGGTTAAGTTACCGGTGGCACTTTGATTTCTTGTATTGACTAGAAATTGTTACTGCGTTTCAAATGCATTTGACTCAGCATCTCCCAAGTGATTTTGAATCATCGGTTAGTTTAATCGTAAAAGCCTAATCGTGTACAACATGTTATAAGTTTATTAAGTTATCGGTTCGAGTCCATCACTGATGAAGTTCAATTGTTTGGCAAACTGGCAAGCACGTTTGATTGATTAAGTGTGTTCATTTTCAGTATTCTCTGAGTCTGGTTTACTTAAGCATGTCGTGGGGTTTTTTCAGACTTACAAGTATGGAATAAAACTGTAATGCACAAAGGGAACCCACCTATATTAACTAAAGCGCATACCATGTACATCGATGCCGCCTGCCAAAAATCTTAATTGAGAATCATGTACTGTAGCAAACTTAGCTCGAAGGCAAATGTATATTGTATCGTAAGAGAATGGTAGGTAGCTCATAAAACTCGAGTTAAAACATAAGACATATTCGGTAAAAGAGTGAGTCCATACAGATGAAATGGTAAAAGAGTGTGAGCCTATACAAACACCCCATAGTGTTTCCAAACTAAGATTTGATTTGCTTGTTTTCTAAGAATTGATGATTTTGTTTTACAAATAAACATTATTCTGGTAATTTGGTATTATATTATGATAAACTGCAACATTTTTTGGAACAATGGGTAGACCGTAAACTTATAGACTAGTTACGAAAACAATAAATCGTTTAATTATTGGCATAAGCAATAGGCTTAACAAGTGATTATGCCAACATGTTGTATGAACCATTTTAAGATATATTACTAGCATAACCATATGTAATTAGCTTAACTCATGTGGGCATTTGGTCCCACCTTCGTGAGTTATGAATCATAACTTCCACTTGACACCACTAGCTAGTAAATGCATGGCATTGGGTAAACTTTTACTATATATATCAAAATCTCAAGTGTATGTATTGCCCTTAAAGTAAATGGTTACTTTTGAACTCAAGGTGATTCGTAGGCAGCACCCACGTTGACATTTTGATGAGAAAAATGGACTATGGGTGTAGTATGTACCATATGCTTTCATCTCGAGTCTTGATCAGACATGGGTCGCACATTCGTTGTTCACTAGAGGTGAAATGTGTGGTTTGGGTAGGACCAGGATATACCCTGACTGGTTATAGTTCGGGCTTTGAACCAGGCCTGAACCGATACTTGGCTTCGAATAGGACTTAGAGTAATTTGACGGTGAACCTTGATGGTAGGATCGTTGTTACTGACGAGCGTTCATGGATTCATTAGATGGGGTAGCATGATCATCTACTTGATTAAAGTTTAGTTAGGGTGCTTAGTGTAGTCAAATCATAACTAAGGCCTTGTTTGTTTTTTCAAAAAAGCTCTTCTTTGCCTCTTTTGTCTGCAGGCGCGCAGACGTATTCTTTGAAGACCGTTTGTTTTTTTTCAGACATAAGAGGCTAAAATCTCTTATTTCCTCTTCTACCATGCAGACATAATTTATCTCTTCTTTTCCACTTCTTACCTCTTCTCACAACCCCTACATCTCTTTCTCAATATCTTACATCTCTTTTACGTTTCGTCCGTCTTTTTACGTTTTCGTCCGTTTTTTTACGTTTTCACCCGTTTTTTACGTTTTCGCCCGTTTTTTACGTTTTCGCCTTTTTTTTACGTTTTCGTCCGTTTTTTACGTTTTCGTCCGTTTTTTACGTTTTCGTCCGTTTTCTTATGTTTTCGTCCGTTTTTTTACGTTTTCGTCCGTTTTTTTTACGTTTTCGCCTCTTTTTTTACGTTTTCACCCTTTTTTTACGTTTTCGTCTGTTTTTTACTTTTTCGTTCGTTTTCTTATGTTTTCGTCCGTTTTTTTACGTTTTCGTCCGTTTTCTTTCAATTTCGCCTGTTTTCTTAAGTTTTAGTCCGCTTTATTACGTTTATGTTCGTTTTTCATGTTTTCGTCCGTTTTTTAATGTTTTCGTATGTTTTTTTTATGTTTCCGTCTGTTTTTACGTGTTCATCATTTTTTTACGTTTTCGTCCGGTTTTTTACGTTTCGTCCGTTTTCTTACGTTTTTTACCGTTTTCGTCCGTTTTCACCTTTTCTTTTTTTTTTTTACGTTTTCATCTATTTTTTTACGTTTTCGATCGTATTTTTACGTTTTCGTCGGTTTTTTTCGTCCATTTTCGTCCCATTACGTTTTCGGTCATTTTTTTACGTTTTCGTCAGTTTTCTTACGTTTTCGTCCATTTCTTACGTTTTCGTCCGTTTTTACGTTTTCATCCGTTTTTTACGCTTTCGTCCGTCTTTTTACGTTTTAATCCGTTTTTTATATTTTCATGTGTTTATTTTACTTTTTCCTCCATTTTCATATGATTTTATATGTTTTTTGTACGTTATTTTATCTTACCTAACAAAACGTAAGATAATGTAAGAAAACGAAAGAAAACAGACGAAAACATAAAAAAAAACAGACGAAAACGTAAAAAAACGGTCGAAAATGTAAAAAAGGCGAAAATGTAAAAAAAGACGAAAGCGTAAAAAACGGTCGAAAACTTAAAAAACATACGAAAACGTAAAAAGAAGATTAAAACGGACGAAAAAGTAAAAAAAAAAGGAAGAAAACGTAAGAAAAAGGATGGAAACGTAAAAAAAACAGCCGAAAACGTAAAAACATACGAAAACGTAAAAAAATAAACGAAAACGTAAAAAAAAAGATGTAAACGTAAAAAAACATACGAAAACGTAAAAAACCGGACGAAAACATAAGAAAATGGACTAAAATGTAAAAAAATGACAAAAACATTAAAAAACAGACGAAAACATAGAAAATGGAGGAAAATGTAAAAAACAGACGAAAATGTAAAAAAACTAGTGAAAAAGAAAAAGGAAAAAAAAAAGTTACTTCATTAGCACAAAAAATAGTAGTGAAAAAGAAAAAAGAAAAAAAGAAGAAAAATAAAAAAAATGAAAGAAGTACTTCAATAGCACAAAAAACAAACGGTCTTCTTCTTGCAGATGAAGAGCTTAAATGTACCTCTTCTTCTGCAGACATGGTTTGCAGATGAAGAGGTAAAAGCTCTGAAAAAACAAATGACACCTAAGATTTTCAAGAACATTGCAACTATCTGAAGTACTTGCCACATGCTACAAGGGTTACATGACATTTCAGGCTTGCAATAAAATGTAGCAAGACCTAACTACTGCATAAAGAAGGCTTTTGGTCAATGGCAATTACAATTGCTGTGCCATTCATTACATGGAGTCCTCTGTCCTGAATTAGATGGAATAGTTAACATGGAGTCCTCTAGATGGAATACATCTCGTATCAACCATATGTTCTAAATGAGTACCTCAAGTGAAGCATACTTGACTGACTGAAGTTTTGGCGAAGGAATCTTAAGCGTATTGGTAGTTTAACATGTCAAAAAAGGTGGATTGACAGTTGTAGAGTAGCGTGTGCGTAGGTCACTAACATGACCGGTTTCACATCTTCCATTGCTAATAGAGCAATGTTTGGATCTTTGTTGGAAGTGTCAATCATCAGAAATTTCATCTCTTTCAACCTTTGAATCGTTTGATCTTTTTCTTTACCCGCCTGATACGCCTCTTGGGCGGTTTCCCGTTTCATACGATACTCTTTCGTTATAACATCCTCGAGTTCGCTCCCCGAGCTCGTTCCCTCGGTACTAGAGGTGGTCTCGGATTTGGCTTTCTTTGAAGCACGTTTTTTGCTCATCGGACGTGGTTGAACATCATGACCGAATAACGCGTCGTTTGTTTAGCTTGGGACATCACCGGTTATACCAATCGGTTCCGGCGTGTCCCATTTTTTATGCTTGCGCAAAACTTCTCCTCGTGAGGAAACGACGCTCCTCTATACTCATCACGGTACGTTTCCCTAGCCCCGTTTCATGATATCCAACTCACTTTCCCCACTTCTTCTTTTTGATTTTTGTAGGTCGTTTTTTATGGTTTGTGTCATCACTGAACTTGGATGATGATACTCTTTGTGAAGTAAGAAGACGGTATGATGATACTCTTTTTGATTAGCTAATGTTTTCCAAAACTATATTTTTTTAGTTTATATAATGATTAGCTAATGTTTTCCAGATATTGGTAGTCAAAGACAGTGGATGGCACAAGATGTTTGAGGAGTTGAGATGAACTAGTATTTTACAAGAAGTTACTGAAAAAGAGTATGGTCAAGGGCTTTTGTTTTATAAAAAAATCAATAGCATGTTCATTATTTAGAAACATTTTTACAAACTAGAGTGAGTTGTAATCATCAACTACAAGTCCACAAGTTTTGTATACTCTTTTCTTTTATGTTAGATTATGATTATTATATGGATCGATTCACAAAGCCACTAGCAGTCTAGCACATTCATTAATGTGGATACAACTCATGCTAAAAAAATTTGGTTACATTTTATTCTTCTTCGCCATTAATATTTGTGGTTGTTAAAGTTAAAATGCTGTTAGGAGGTCATATGACACGTTGGCTCGGATATGCTACTCAGCCACCAAATAACTTTGACTTTTTAAGCATGTTATATTCAACTATTATATTTTTGTTTTGCAAAAGCTTTAAGCCTTTAATGTGTGTTGGTACAAATTGCATGTATGATTGTAGTTTACATGGAATGAAATACACATTATCCTTTTCTTTGTTTATTAACATTTTGGTTTCAATGCTTTTTAAAAATTTTGAAAAAATATATATGTATTCCCAAACCATGTGACTCGAACCCACCCATGACCTTATCCGGATACACAACCGACAAGTTACCCATGCCAATTGACATCTATTGTTATGTGTTGAATCTTATATCATTTTAACCTTCGAATTCACTCACTCAATAAAAAAAAAAAAAAAAAAAAAAAAAAAAAAAAAAAAAAAAGTTTGACAACAATGGGGATTGAAATTGACACCCTAAGCAACAATATCCAACACGCTTACCACTAGACCGCGTTAACTATTAATTACTAAGAATAGATCGACATCCTCTATTGCTTTTCTTTTAGGTGGATAATTTTTCTGATCATATCTATATAGAATTGGTCAAAGGGACCAATCTGGCATTTAATCGCTACTGTTTGGACCCGTGGCGATGATTATGCCCGGGTTCGTCCCATCGCGATCCTCCGCTACAAGTTTAGGGACCAACGGTGTATTTTAGTCTTTATTTTATTTGGGTAGCCGTGGTTTTCGACTTATTGGCCAAAGGTTTTGAATCTATCGCCGCGGGTAACCGTTTAGTACGGTTTGGTTTTGGATAGTAAGTTGAGTTACCCGTGACGCGATGGATGAGGGGTGAGCATCGGTCCCGGACCGCCAAGACCATATGTGGTCGGTCCGGTCCAGTCCAACAAGGCCAAAATAGTTGGTTTGTGGACCGGACCGAGGTAGCCCAAAAGCCTAGACCGAGGACCGGACCGAATGTGGTCGGTCCGAATATGGATAGTTAAAACACCGATAGTTTAACGGAGCCACATATTTTGATTAATGCACCACAATCTGTGCATTACAGTTTGTATCGTACAATACTGTAATGCATAATTTGTGGTGCATTAATAAAAAAAGAGTAAATTACACCGTTCATCCTTGTGGTTTGCGTTGACTGCAGGAGTTCGTCCTTTGACCAAAAAAGTTGCACTGTCCATCCTTAAGTGGCAAACGTTATGCGCCATTAGTCTCTCCCTCTAACGGAGCCCACTAACGGTTGTTAAGTCTTGTTAACCTGGGGGTATAATCGTCATTTCAACACCATAAGGGCGAACGGTGCAAGGACGAACGGTGTAGTTTACACTTTTTGTCCGTTTTTTTACGTTTTCGTCCGTTTTCTTAAGTTTTCTTACTTTTAACTCCGTTATTTTACGTTTTCGTCCGTTTTCTTACGTTTATTTACGTTTTCGTCTGTTTTCTTACGTTTTCGTCTATTTTTTTATAATTTCATCCGCTTTTTTACGCTTTACTCCGTTTTTTACTTTTTTGTCCGTTTTCTTACGTTTTCATCCGTTTTTATCCGTTTTAATACGTTTTTGTCCGTTTTAATACGTTTTCTTCCGTTTTTCTTACGTTTTAATACGTTTTCTTCCGTTTTAATACGTTTTTATCCGTTTTAATACGTTTTTGTCACAGCTACTATTACATCAACGCCTTCACCGTTTTCATTCATATATACTTGAGGGGGAGATTGTTGGAATCACTCCTAAACAGTATTTCAAGTATTTATATTTCATATGTAATAGGTAGCTTTATTATGGCCTTTATGTTTGTTTAAGGTCAAGCTTATGTAGAAGGCCCATAAGCTTAGGCCCAAGCCCACATAAGAAAGGATGGGAACTAGGAGTGTTGCCCTAGGTTCCCTCCTATAAATACTCTTGTAAACCCTCATTTGAGGGTTGGTTGTTCAATGCATTTCTTTCACATACTCTACGCCTAACCATTCATAGTATTTCGTGTGTGTGTTTGTGTGTGTATTGTTCATCCGCCTCTCTATCTCTTTCTAGTAAGCTTGTGTTGTAAAACTAGTGACCTAACAGTGGTATCAATCGCCAAATAGTTGGGTGAATCGTTATTGCTTTTGAAGTAGGTTTTGGTCCTACGCGTAAGGCTAACGAGTGATACTTTGGTTCGCTTAAAAACTTGTTTTTTACACTTTTTAATCCAAGATTCTTGTACTTTCAATGTTTTGAGGTGTTAAAATACTTGTTTTTGGCAAAAAGTTTCAAACTTTACGCGTGGATCTACGTTTTTAAGCTTGTTTTTGTTCGTGGGTGTCGTTCTACGCGTAACCCGTCTAGCAGTTTTGGTACATCAAATTTCACATCTTTGTGTTCTTTTGGTACTATTGAAGCTATTCCATAACAAAAAACTGGTTTAGAAACAACTTTGGGCAAAATCAAAATTACGAGTAATCCTACGCGTATCAAAACCCTAATATTACGCGTAAGATTTTCCTTGGTTTGATCTTCAATTTTCTGGTTTATTTCGTGTTTTCTTACTTGGATAAGTCTGAAAATACGTCGACTTTGGATATCTTTTGCACTGTGAAGTGTAAAAGATCATTTGGGCAAAAACCCTAAAATTACGCATAAGCATAAGCTTACGCGTAGAAATTATACGCATAAGATTCACTTTACGCGTAAACTTCGGTCTACGCATAAGGTAATCCTACGCCTAACTTTCTACGCCTAACTTTTGTCTACGCCTAACTTTAGTGCTTTTATCCTACTTACGCGTAAGCTAAATCCTACGCGTAACTCCTCATTGTTACGCGTAACTTTTGGTGTTTTTACGCTTAAGTACTACTTGGTTTCTTGTCTTTCCTACGCCTAAGGACACTTCATCAACAAAGGTTCATTCGACTACAAAGATCCATTTTTTACCACACAAGTTTATCATCATGTCTCAACCACCATACTCTAACTATTTCCCTCACACTTATAATCATCAACAACAACAACAATTAACTCCACAACATCAACAATGGAATCAACAACAAGCTATTTATCAACAACAATTTAATCAGCAACATACTCCACAACTTGGTGCAATTCCACAACCACAAATGGTTCAACCACCACCAAGCCTTCAAGTTCAAACCTACACAACTGATTTCAATCCACATCCATCAAGGAACACTATGAAGGAACCCACTTGGTTTGCAAAGATGTGTGAAGCTTTAAGCAGCCAACAATCAATTCATGAAGCTGGATCACTTGATAGACCTCCAATGCTCACTCCAGGAAACTACGATCAATGGGTGATAAGGTTCTTTAGGTTTTGTGATCTAAAGAAGCCACATGGAAAGTTCTTAAAGAAGGTTATCTTGGAAGGTCCATTTGAGATGCCTACTGTCATTGTACCCGGAGATCCAACTGCTGTTCCACTAAGAGATGAACAAACCAACATTGCAACTGTTGCAGATTTAAATCCTACAGAACTTCTACACTATGAAGCTGATGAACTTGCAATGGAATACATCCTCTTAGGATTACCAAACCCAATTCTTCGTAGTGTTGATGCTCAAAAGACTGCACAAAAAATGTGGGATCATATTCGTCTTCTTATGGAAGGATCTGTACTCAATCAGGAGGATTTGGAATCCAAAATTTACTTGGCTTATGAACACTTCATGATTGAACCTGGAGAGACACTAGAGTCCTATCATCATCGATTTTCAGACATCATCAATGATTTGGATAAACACAACATCATCATGCCAAGAATTGCAGTGAATACTAAGTTCCTGAGTAGTCTTGGTCCTGAATGGGAGAAGTATGTCATCTTTCTCCGACAAGCGAAGAATATGCATCATTCTACTTATGGACTGTTGTACGATTACTTGAAGCCTCATGAAAAGGAAGTTGATCGGGAAAGGATTCTCCGTGCTCAAATTGCTAAACAGTCACAACCGGATAATCAACAACTTGCCTTGTATGCTCAACAGAATTATCCCTCTCAACCAGCAACTCAACCAACTGCTTCAAACACACCTTCACAGCAACAACCTCAACAAAATCAATTGGTTCCATACAGCAACAATGCTCAAGCATATGTCAGTGAAGCTACTGAGGAAATCGATCCATTCGAGGCATTGCAACAAGGATTTGTGATGATTGCTAATGCTTTTGGCCGTTACACCAACAAATCCAACAATCATATTCGCTCCTCCTCTAACACACGGACTCAAGCTGTTGTGAACAATGGACGTGTTGAAGTTCAGAATCGTGATTATGGTCGTCAGATGGGCGGTGGTCAAGGGTTTAATGCTGTGGGTAGGAATAACAACAGAGCTCAAGTGGTGGAACAGGGAAATGCTCAGAAGCGGTTAAATGGTCTTAGATGCTACAACTACAATGAGAAGGGACACCTGGCTAATGCATGCCCAAAGCCAAGGACTAGGGGCAGTGCTTATTTCAAAGAGGCTCTACTTTTGGCTCTTAAGGATGAAGCTGGTGGATCTCTTACTGACAAAGAACAGAGCTTTATGGCAGATGCAGACTCAGATGATGATATGGAGGACTTGCAGGCTAATGCAGCTGTTATGTTGATGGCTAATATGCATGAGCTGCACATGAGTGATACAGGCCCAGTGTACGACACTGATGGCTTGTCTCAGGTACCCGAACAAACCATCATCATATCTGAACTAATATCTCCGCCAATATCTGAATCCGGCACGGATCAGACTGTTCAAAATGAGTCTTCTACATCTCTTTCTGATGATTTTCAAGTTAACCCTGTAGTTACATTTGACGATCAAGATGACCTTATGGTTTCCTTTGATAATCAAATTGACTCCGTGGTCGTACTTGAGGATCTAAAGAATGATCATGTTGAGACTCACGTTGAACAAGATGATCTGTTGCCTCATCCGGATTTTGCTCGGTTAATTCAAGACCATAAAATCAAAATGGAGGAATGTTATGCATTAAATCAGTCCTTAAAAAGTAAAAATGCACTGTTAACAAAGGATTTTGAATGTTTACAAATGCAACTCAACTTTTTCAAAACTCAAGAAAACCGTGAAAAAGGTTTTGAAGCCGCTTTTGCAAAATCTCATCAAAACAAAAAATATTTAGAGAGACAGATGCGTGATCTAGCCGCCTCGAAGAATGCTTTGTTGTCCGAATTAGAACAACTGAAACATGAACATAAAAAGCAAATTAACGCTCTCACCTTGGAAAATCAAAAAGCTAAGGCTGAGTTGTTTAATTGTCAAAAACAGTTCTCCGCATACAAAAAGCATTCAACGAATCGGGTAGATGACCTTCTTGAAGAAATTCTCGGCTTGCAAAACAAACTTAAAGAGTTTAAAACTGTTGTTTACAAACATGGTGAATCAGTAACAGCTATTGAAAAGTTTACCTTAAAACCCAATCCAAATGGATATGGAAAAAATCTAGCTGATTACAAACCAAAGCTTTCACTAAAAACATTCAAACCAACTCCTGAAGTTTCCAGTGCAGAATACAAAATTGATAATACTGTCATGAGTGTTGTTGAATATCATCGTCAAGAGGAATTAGATGCAGAAGACGAGAGTCGATCAAAATTAAAAAATGTTGTTTACAACAAACCTTTTAATTATAAAAACGCGGTCACTTTCGTCACACCAACGGATTCTTCTAACACACCAAGGGTTATCATCAAAACACCTGAGTCTTCTAATGTTAATCCCAAAACAGAATTTGCACAAACTTATGGTCCTTTACCTTCCATTAGTGAAGTAAACTCAAAACCTGAAAATCGAAAAATTCTTCGATATTTTGACATTTTCATGGCTGACCTCAAAATTTTGCAACATGAGATAGAATATCGATCTGAAATCAAAGTTGAACATTTTCAATCGCCTCTGGCGCGAGAACAAAGAGACATTTTTCAGAAAAATCTTTTACCTAATGTTAAAAACTTGAAAAGTTGTGCAATTGCCTGGGAAAAGGATTTTCATAAGGAACTTGGGGTAATGAAAAACGTTTTCGAGAAAACAGAAACATCTATTTCTAACACAAAACGCAAAAAGAAACTGTTGAGAAAAGATGTTGATCGACTCTTGGAAGATGTTATCTGTGCTAATATCCATAATGTTGTGTTACTTCATGCCTTGCCATTTGCATCTGATCATATCTCTACTGATATTGTTGAAACTGTTGTTACTGTTGAGAACACCGATAATGTGCTTCAGATCGAGTCTTTAAAAGCTGAAAATAAACGATTACTCACTGAAATTTACAATGCAAAACGTCGTCTTCATTGGTGTGAAAAAGATATTCACAACCATCAACTCAGTTTTCAAAAGAAAATCACTCAGTTGAGTGCAAAATCTTCTGATCCTAATATTGAGCAACTGGATGATCAAAACGTGTCTTTGAAAAGTCAAATCTCAAAATATGAACAAGAACTTTTAAAAGTTAAACAGGAATATGGTGTCATATTTGATTTACTCAAAAAGACTCGACTTGAAGCATCAAACGAACTTGATCACTATCTTGCTCACACTAGAGATGTCATGAATTTTGCTGGTAATATTCGTTCTGAAAATCAAGATCTGATTCACACCATCTCTAAGTTACGGGAAATGTTAGGAAAGTATGAACAACTTCCGCCTACTGTGATTAAGAGATTAGCACCCGTCACACTTAGTAATCGTGAACCTAGAATTCCCACTGCCAAATCACAAGTTGCTAATGTGTTTCCCTCTACTGAAACAGGAATAGTTGCATCTTTTCCAAACGTCCGCACTTCACAGCCTAGGAGCACTCAATCGACGAATAGGAAGTTGCGACCTAAGAAAAGATCAATAAGGAATGCTAAAGTAGAAGAACACCCTAAGACTCTGAATAAAAATCATGTTGCTTCCACTATAGATGTTACGTCTGGCAAATGTAATAGAAATAGTGATGTAACGAATGCTAAACCGTTAAGTACTTTTGATATTCAGTCTGATGCACCTTGTGTTATTTGTCGAAAGAGTATGAATTCTGATTGTCATGACAAATGTGTTGCTAAAGCTATAATCTCTCGATTACGGGATCCTAAGAATCGGAATACCTCTAGGCCCACTAATCATTCTAAGTCTGTGCTTGGTAAACCACCTTCTTTAGATTCTAAGGCAACCATTGCTATCACAGTAGCTCCAGCTTCACATCACAAGAATGTAGTACCACCTAGTGCTTTCACTAAGACTAAAGCAAAGAGTAGTTATAGATGGCAGAAATGGATATATAACACACTAGGATTTAAATGGATGCCTAAAATTCTCAATGTGTGTATGTCCAACGTACCTGCTTCGGAACCCTCTAACATTTCGGGTTCCACATCTACTTCTATTCCATCTGTGTCGTCTGTGTGTAATGCAGGTGATACAGATCATTCTCTGGATTGTTGATAGCGGATGTTCCCGACACATGACAGGCAACCTTAAACTGTTATCAAACTTTATTGCAAAGTTCATTGGCACTGTCAGATTCGGGAACGATCACTTCGCAGCCATCATGGGCTACGGAGATTATGTTAATGGGAACATCGAAATCAGCAGGGTTTACTATGTGGAAGGCCTCGGTCACAATCTGTTTTCAGTAGGTCAATTTTGTGATGGAGATTTGGAGGTTGCTTTCAGGGAGAAAACTTGTTTCATTCGTGATCTACAAGGAAATGACCTTATGTCTGGCTCGCGTAATTCTAGTCTCTACACTATCTCTATGCAAGACATGGTTGCTTCCTCTCCCATTTGCTTACTTTCAAAGGCAACATCTACAAAATCCTGGCTATGGCACCGTCGTCTCTCACATCTAAACTTTCAAACCATCACCAACCTTGCTCGACACAAACTCGTTGAAGGACTCCCACGATTCCGGTATTCAAAAGATCACCTTTGCTCAGCCTGTGAACAAGGGAAAAGCACTCGTGCTCATTTTCGTCAAAGGTGGAACACAGCTCTCAGCATGTGCTACATCTTCTTCACATGGATTTGTGTGGCCCGATGCGCGTGCAAACGATCAATGGCAAACGCTACATCTTAGTAATTTTTGATGACTACTCACGATGGACTTGGGTCTACTTTCTTCGAAGCAAAGACCAAGCTCCACAAATGATCATCACCTTTCTCACAAAAATACAGGTTCAGCTCCGCAACACCGTCAGAATAATCAGAACAGACAAAGGAACTGAATTTGTCAACAAAACCCTTCGTGAATTCTATGAGAAAGTGGGAATTCAGCATCAAACATCTATTGCACGTACACCTGAACAAAACGGAGTTGTTGAAGGACGAAACTGAACGTTAGTGGAAGCTGCAAGAACAATGTTAATCAATGCTAAACTTCCAGATTACTTATGGGCAGAAGCTGTATCTACTGCATGCTATACTCAAAACCGTTCTATGATCACAAAACGCCACAACAAAACACCTTTCGAGCTTGTCCACAACTATAAACCGAACCTCAAACACTTTCATGTATTTGGATCCCTTTGCTATCCGAATAATGATCGTGATGATTTTGGAAAGCTCAAAGCAAAAGCTGATATTGGAGTCTTTATTGGATACTGTGACAATTCTAAAGGTTTCCGAATCTGGAATCGTCGAACTAAGGAGGTAATGGAAACGATTCATGCTCATTTCGATGAACTCACGGAAATGGCTTCTGAGTATAACAGCTTAGAACCCGGTCACAACCGTTTAAACTTCCCTCAACCCCCATCATCAGCTGAAGAAAGCCCTCAGCTAACTCGTCAACAAATGGAAAGGTTATTTGCTCCTCTGTTCTGTGACGATATTGATGAACGTGCTTCTGGTGTATCCGCTGTTTCCGCTGCACAACCTGATAATACTCATATACCTGATACACCTGCTACAACAACTACTGTTGCAGATGCACCTACACCAGTTGACTCCAACACAACAGTTGAACACACCACTTCCAACAATGATGAACCAGCTGATGATATTCTGAATGAAGTACCCCCACTTGCAGATTTTGATCCAAATGCGTTCTTCAACCCGTTTGCTAATGAGACTGCTGCACTAGATGTTGCGGAATCTTCAACAAACCATTTGAATCCTCAGAATCTGCACAATGTATACAAACATCAACCCTCTACACATAGATGGACTAAAGACCATCCTATGGCTAACATTATTGGCAACCCGAATCAACCAGTCGTTACGAGACAACGTCTTCACTCAGATGGTGAACATTGCATTTATGCACTCACTGTCTGCCAATCTGAGCCTAAAAACATTAAGGATGCAATGACAAAAGACAACTGGATTGAATCCATGCAGGAAGAACTCAACCAATTCAAACGTCTTGAAGTATGGGAACTGGTTGAAAGACCAACAGGGGTCTACGTCATTGGATTAAAATGGATTTGGAAAAACAAATTGGATGCTGAAGGGAATGTTATCTGAAACAAGTCACGTCTAGTTGCTAAGGGTTATCGTCAGGAAGAGGGAATAGACTTTGAAGAATCTTTTGCTCCGGTTGCTCGTCTTGAGGCTGTTCGGATATTCCTCGCGTTCGCAGCTCATATGAATATGACGGTCTATCAGATGGATGTCAAAACAGCGTTTCTCAATGGACAACTTAAAGAAACGGTCTATGTCAGCCAACCAGATGGATTCGTTGATCCTGAGTTCCCGAACCATGTCTACAAACTGAACAAAGCTCTTTATGGTCTCAAACAAGCCCCTCGGGCATGGTACGATAAGCTATCATCTTTCCTCATTGCCAATAATTTCACCAAAGGCTCGGTTGACCCAACTCTTTTTATACAATATCACGGGGCACACATCTTAATTGTTCAAATTTACGTGGATGACATCATTTTTGGGTCAACACATAAAAAGTTTTCAATCGCTTTTGCAAAACTAATGAAGAAAAATTTTGAAATGTCCATGATGGGTGAACTTACGTTCTTTCTAGGACTGCAAGTTCATCAATCACCCCGTGGTATTTTCTTGAGTCAGTCCAAATATGCCCTTGAACTGTTAAACAAATTTGGAATGACAACCTGTGATACTTATGCCACACCAATGGCTCATACCAAGAAGTTAGACGCTGATTTACATGGGAAATTAGTTGACCCTACCAAATACCGAAGTATTATTGGGTCCCTCATGTATCTAACAGCTAGCAGACCTGATATTGTCTTTGCCGTTTATCTATGCTCCCGTTATCAGTCGCGACCAACTGAAACCCACCTCTCTGAGGCTAAAAGAATCCTCCGATACATCAAGGGAACCATTAATTTGGGGATCTGGTATCCGAAGGATTCTGGTTTTGAACTAATCGCTTTTTCAGACGCTGACCACGCAGGATGCTTAGACTCAAGGAAAAGTACTTCAGGAGCTCTACAATTTCTTGGTGATAAACTGGTGTCTTGGCAATCAAAGAAGCAGGATTGTACATCGCTGTCATCAACCGAAGCAGAATATGTAGCCATGTCCGCGTGTTGTGCTCAAGTCATTTGGATGCGAACACAACTCAAAGACTATGGTTACGTATTTGACAGAATCCCGATGTATTGCGACAATCGGAGTGCCATTGCAATCTCGTGCAACTCAGTTCAGCACTCGAAATCAAAGCACATCGATCTACGCTATCATTTCATCAAGGACCACGTGGAACAGGGTACCATTGAATTATACTTTGTGGGTACTGAATACCAATTGGCAGATCTGCTCACCAAAGCCTTGCCTCCCGCTAGGTTTAATGAGTTGGTCCACCGGATTGGTATGAGGTGTTTGACTCAAGAGGAATTGGATGACCTCTTAAAACAGTCTTAAAAACCTGTCAAACACCAAAACATCTTTTGTAAATAAAATTTTCAAAAACAAAATACAAAAATATAAAATCCGATAAAACAACAAAAATATTCTCCTAATCTATCTTTCTTTCAATATGGCAAGTACATTTCTTCCGTCAACACTTTATTCTTTCAAAATTCAATATTTTTCCGATCAAGTGTTGAGGGGGAGAAATTTATCTCTTAACTGTTTCAAAACATCTGTGTACTTGCATGTTATCATATCTCGGTTGATTCTTTTACAAATGGTGGTACATTTTCTGGTTCAAAGACACTCCTCGGACTTAAATTAATAACCTTTCATTATTTTCTCAAGTCGAGGGGGAGTGTCGTCATGTTTCTTTCCTATAATCTTTGTTTGGTAACCAAAATGGAAGTTAAAATGCTTTGTTTGAAAAAGGAAAAGGTGGAGGGACCAAAACTGTCAAAATGCTAAAGTTATTTTAATATAACACCTCCCCACCTAACTTTCTCTTCACATTTAATTCTAAACCTATACACATCCTACGCCTAAGATTCATTCAAGAATTGTGTGTTTTGGATCATCAATTTGTAAGTGGTTTTATGATCTTAACGTGTTTACAAACATAGGTTTTGATTCTTATACAAAACCAACGGTCAAATTTTGATTTATGCTTGATTTAGTGTTCTACGCATAGGCGTATGAACACTCAATCAAGAATGGGTGTTTGTGGTTATAAACATTGTGTCAAAATGTTTCTTTTACATCTATATACACAATTTCATCACCTAAACATACCCAGAAACACAAATTAATGGTTTTTGAAAACTAGGGTTTATATGTCGATTTGAGTTTTTTCAAATGTGAAGTGTTTTGGCATAAACGATTGTTGGGATATAGTCTTAAGATGTTGAATTGATGATATCCATGCATTATAACCACCCAGAAACCTTAATTGATTCAGAATTAGGAATTAGGGTTTAATGTTCTAAAAATTGGGTATTTTTGATTCACTGCATACTAAGTGTTAAGACTTGGTAAATATGCTCTCACAACATCTAAGATATACCAGAAAAACTTTGGTGCAAATTCTATGGCTAAAATTCATACGCGTAACTTTAGGGTTTTAGACTACGCGTAAGGATTTCTACGCATAACTGTGTAACATGTGTTCTTGCCATGATCTGTTGTTAAAATGAATCTATGTGTTAATATTGATGATATGATGGTTCTATTTCAGGCTTGTTACTCGTGAAAATCAGAATCAAGGTCATTTGCAACTCTACGCATAAGGATTACCCTACGCGTAGTCATGTTACGCGTAAGAATAATCCTACGCATAACAGCTACGCGTAAGGTTCTACAATGGACTACGCGTATCCTGTGAAGGATATGCGTAAACAGTGACCTCTACGCATAAGGTCAACTCTTACGAGTAGCCTTACGCGTAAGGTTAATATATGCCTACGCATAAGCTCTACGCATAAGGTCTCCTTTTTCCTACGCGTAACACTTCTTACGCGTAAGTTAGGATTCTACGCGTAAGTTTACGCCTAAGCATATATCATTACTGTCTACGCATAACTTTGCCAAAACTACGCTTAACTCTGGATTGACCTTCATGATGATTTGTTACGTGTACAAACTTGTAAATAAACTAATCATAACGTCACGAATCCAATAATGTCACTAATAAACTTAATCGTCTAATATGCTGTGAACAATAAGTGATAACATAAACTTTAAAACTTAAAGTTAACTAACTCACGAAACATTTCACGACATCATTGAACTATTGAACATACAAGTGACTTAGGACTCGTAACAATCATTGACACTGTACATTCAATAACTAGACAATAAGACCTTCTGTTGACTAACATTATGTCTTTCGATATGTTGGTTCTTTTGGCTAATGTTATTTCAGATCACGACATGGCTGAACAAATGAATGTGGATGCATCTGAAGTTCTATCCATTGCTGATATCTATCCTCATGGCTATCCAATGAAGATAGGAAAGAATAATCTCCGTGTTGACTTTGACACCCTCACTTGCTCTGAATCTTCGTGTTTAATTGCTATTGACATTCTGAGGACTCATCCGTATCAGAACATGCTTACTCACTCTGCAACTGTCCCTGAGATCTACATCCAACAGTTCTGGAACACTATGGAAAGGGTCAAAGGACAAACTGCTGTGACGGTGACTCTGAATCACAAACAAGTCACCATTACACCTGCAGACTTAAGGGCAGTTCTCCTAATTCCTGATGTCGATCCAACCAAACTGTATGCCACACCTGCTGAAGAGCTCACTCTCTAATTCTTAATCGATATCGGTTATGACGAGGCTACAGGAGTAATCAACAAGCACTCTCACGTAGAGCTTAAGAGTATTCCTCAACCCTGGAGAACTCTCTACATGATCATCACCAAGTCTGTTTCTGGTCGTGACAGCGGCTATGAGCACCCTAAGCTCATGGAATTGCAAATATTCTGGGCATTGGTCAACAGGAAACACATCGCTATCGAAGCTCTGATTTGGGATGACATGATGTCATTTCTCAACAAACTTGGCTCAAAGATTCCCTACATCAGATATACTAAATTGTTGATCCAAAGAGCACTTGGACTTCATCCTGACATTCCCAAGAGGCTCAATGACCCCAACAATCACGACATGTTGACGGAACCTATTCTATCTGTCAGAATCAAGGAAACGTCTACAAAGAAACAAGGTGCTGTGCTGCCAGATTTCCTTCTAACTGAAGATGTCAGAAAGCTCGAATCGTACAAAAGGTATCTGGAAGCAGTCAGACAAGGAAAAGTTGGTCATCTCGACGAAAAATCTTCTGGAACACCTGTAAGGAGAACCAGAAAAGGAAGTGCTGGAAGTGTCACAAGTTCAGATAGTCAGAGGAATGTTCCAAAGAAGAAACCTATTCCAAAGAGGAAACCTACCACTAAGAAGAAAGTTCCTTCTCAGGAAGCCACTCCGATCCTTTCACCTGAACCGCAAAGACAGCTCAGGGACGAGGACTCTGATGCTACTGACACAGATGAAGAGATCACATACTCTGAAACTGCAAAGGATGATAATCCCTCAGTAGCAAAACCTCCAAGTCCTCCAGCTGTCCAAGGAAAAGGGAAGACTCCAGCAATTGTACCCTATGATGAGAGCTCTGATGAAGAAGAAGAAGAGCAACTGGATAAATCATACAGGAAGAAGTTTAAAATCGTCCGACATCGTCAAAAGGCTGAAGCATTTGCTAAAGATCAAATGGGTGGCCCCGGAGGATCAAGTGGTGCTGCCCACTCCTCTCCAGATCCTGATGCGGTTAATCGACCCGATAAGGGATCTGGTGCCACCACTCTTGTGCAACAACAAAAGCCTGTAGAGGATACTATTGTGTATGATTTTGAGAAACTGGAAACTGAGAAAGAAAAGTCTAGAGATGACGAGGATGATTATACAAAGTTTCTTCTAGACAGTCCAACACACTCAAAGGAGAAAACCTCAGAAACTCCTAAGGACATGAAGTCTCCTCATGTCTCCTCATCATCAGACTCTTTATCTCACTCATCACCACCACCATCAACGAAGTCAACCAGATCATCATCCAAATCAGTGAAGAAACCACCTAAATCTTGGATTTCTCAGACTCATAAAAAGATTGTGAAAGCTGTCCAACAAGTCAGAAAGAAGGACATACTTTACAGGAAAATGAATTGGTTTGCTGACCAAATTCAGTACTTAAATGATGAGAAAGACAAGACGGAGAAAGAAAGGGAATTTGTTCAGAAGTTCATGAAGAGTCATCGAAAAGAGGAACTGAACGAAATGATCGAAGGTTACACTAACAAGTACCTTCAGGATATCGTTCCTAAACTCCAAAAGGAACTGGAGAAGACAGCAAGAGATCATACCCACAAGTTTCTTCTCGACACTGTCCCCGGTGTGACTAGAGAAATATTTTCCAGACAACTCACTCCTAACATCGTCGCATTGGTTAAACATACAATGGCCAAAGAAGCTGATCTCTCTGAATCTGAGTTAATCGCTAAACTAGTGATGCAAATGTCAAAGCGATCTGGAACGTTTACTTCAGATGAAGCTAAATTTTTCGAAAATCTACTTGATTTTCAACTCAGATCTTCATGCAAGGAGTCAGCCGATCAACCCAAACGACCAAGAGATGACGATGATAAGGATAAGGACTCTGCACCTAAACGTCAGAAGCAGTCTGGTAAATCTACTTCAATGCCACCTCCTCCACCACGAACTTCTTCTCAACAAAAGTCTCCTCCACCTCGGTCTTCTACTGATAAACCTCGGGACGATTCCGAGTTACCACCCCTGACTCATAAAACAGGTGATTACTTTGAGTATACGGGTGGTGACGATGAAGAGGTCCTTGAGCCCCTACAACAACCCACCTCTCCCAAACAAGGACAAAAACCAGAATCATCATCTAAGCCTTCGAAAAAGAAGAAGAAGACGCTTCATACTGACGTCGTATCATGGCTAGATGACGATAAAACTGAAGAATTTGAATGGTTTGCTACACTTGTTAACAACACTCCCTACCCTGAAGAAGGTCAAGAATTGGTAGACGGTAGTACCTTGGAGCATGCAAAGATTTTGCAAGAAAGATTCCGTGTGAAGAAGATGACGAAATCCGAGTTGAAGCGCATCAAGAATGAAGCATTCCTTCTTTTGAAAAACAGCTCGGAAAGTGCTATCGAGGTTGAATATCACCTTGAAAACATTGCTCGAGCCATGTCTAACAACATGGATTGGCTCAACCCAGAAGTAAACATCGACTTCACTAAACGGGACAACCCTCCATATTACACTGACTGGACCAAACCTCTACCAACAATCGGCCAACCAGATGAACCAAGGATTCCCTTCAGATATTTCTTCAACAAAGACCTGGAATTTCTTCTCCATGGTGGCGATAGTTCAAGGAAATACGCTACATCATTGACTCTTCCATTCCCAGCAGCTATCTACTCGAACTGCAAAGCCATCGAGGAACGTGCCAATCACTTGTTCTCCGACAATGTGCAAGCATACGACCGAGATGCCTTGCATGGGATTCATCATTGGCCAGAACGCCGACGAATCTACTACCGAAGCTGCCAGGTATAGAAGTCACAACATGAAGTGTTTAGTACTAAAAGTATCGTTGCCATCCAACATGTTGGTCTTTCATCAAAATGGGACTACACCTTTCTCAAGAAGATTGTGGTCAAAAGACAAGATGAACAGGACTATGGATTCTCCGAGGCTGACTTTGAGAACTTGTCCCTCAACGACATCGAAGACATGTACCTTGCCAAAGTACAGGGTCGTATGAGACAATTCTCGACTGAAGTTCAACGTGAATTTATCAAGTCAGTTCTCATCTTCATTAGACGCATCGTGATCAAAGAACGTGTTGAAGATATCCAGATGGCTGTTGAATCTTATCAGACGCGTGTCAACCTCACTCCTCCAACGCTTACTCTTCCCGATCTCAACCAGCTATCTCAATATACACTCATCAGCAAACCTTTCGGCGTTGTTTACCATAGTGAACTTCAAAGAAACTGCTTAATGGCGTGTAGTGAGCTCCACAAATTCGGGGATCATACCTTGAAGCTGGTTAGGGATGGATTGGCGTACAGGTTGAAGGATATACGCCTGAAAGTTGGGTCTCCTAAGCGCTGGAATTCTCAGGAAAGGAGGGATGTGAGAAGGATCATCACCATGATCGATGAACGGTTGTTCAGAAGGGATCAGTTCAGACGATTGGAGAGCTATGTTGGTGGTCGACCCAGGAGAAACATCACCGGCTTTCAACGCCCTGTGCGCACTCCTGGGAACATCACTGCACTTCCTGGTACCCCTTGAATTGTTTCCATCATATAATTTTGGATGTTTGATTATATATGTCTATGGCTTGTGCACACATAACAGTGTACAACCCGTAATTGTCAAGAAAGGACCCTGTGGTACGCCTCAGTGCCACAATCCTTATAAAAGGAGCGAAAGCTTCTTATTTTTGAGTAAAACCTATCAAACCTTTCATTTTTCAAGGTTTTGCTCAAAAAGACAAGTACTTCCCCATATGATTTTTCAAAACCTCAACCGTTTATATCACTAGTTGAGGGGGAGTATTTGAATTAAACCTTTGTTCACAAATTGTTCACAGTGGTCACTCTTCCCGCAACACTCGAAATGGTCATATTTATTCTCAAACGTTTCAAAAATAACATTTTATATGCCATTTTTGAGGGGGAGAAAATTGTGTGATAAGAAATATGTTGTGAAAATTGCAAATGAATCTGTGTACCTCAGACTTAACCAACGAATTGACGGTACTAAACTGTTAGTAACTCGAAAAGACTTGTCCTGGACGGGTAATAATTTCAAGCTAGTTCGCTAGTAATGTAAACGTGTCTCGCAAAGGACTTGTCTGAGTAGAAAGTACCATTCGAGAAACTTTTGATAGACATGAACTCTGACGGGTTTGACAACCTTCCAAGGTTTGTCTACACCTTCAAGGTAGTTATTAGAGCTAGTTGTCACCTAAAAGCTGACAATGTATCTCTTTAACTATTCAACGTAACCGTGTCTCGCGGGAGATTATCTATCTTTAGTGGATCAATTCAAAAAGTGTGCGCTCTTTCCTCACTGTGCATTTAACCATTAAAACTATTAAGCACATGTGGAGGGGGAGTATTTATGCAAAACATCATCTCTCACTGTGGTTCAAACATGTTTTTCATTTACAAACCCTTTGAGAGATATTTTCACATACAGTGGTTTTAATGGCAACATAGGTTAGTCATGGAGTTATAAGGTGACTAAGGTTAGGAATAACCGTCCTATGATCCGCCAGAGCCGGAGGGATCTACCCAAGGACACTACCATTAGTTAGTGTTAAAAGTCCTTAGGAATGATTATAAAAAGGAGAAAATGAGAATCGGAGAAAGAATGAGTTGAAGAATCAAAAAGAAATGTAAAGTAAAGGGTGAAAAGAAATAGCCCTCCAGATTATTCAACTTAGGGCAGACACCGGGTTCAATTCATATGCTACTGGTTGTCACTTAGTGACACCGGTATTGAAGATTAAAAGTCGTCATGGACCCAGTGACGCATGCACTATACCTTCTTAGCCACTCAAGTTTCTCTCAACAGAAGCTTGTTTCATTCTCACAGGGAACCCTACATAAACTATTGGCTTTCTCTTAGAGATCGCTGGTATTGAAGAAGGAGACCCTCTCCCTAGTCTCCGCTCAGGAAAACCAAAACGCACTATTGAGTCTAGAGCCACGAGATTCATCAAAAGATCTCTTAGGAACACTTGACATTTAATCACTTGATGATCAACAAATAAGATCATCAGTGGTTCATATCGAGTCCTTCACAGATCTTAGAAATCTGTCGAGAACATTTATGAGAGGTTCACATCTGTGATCCTCAGTGATTGAATGGAAACTCCTGCCAGGGTCAACATCAAACAGCCCTGACAGCAGGTCACTTCGGTAACTCCCCGTGGATTACGCGGAGTGTGTCTCAAACGGTCTACAGTCGTGAGGTGATGCTTCGGTGTACCTCAGCGACTCATCTGAACTGTAGATGTTCTTCGGTACATCGCGTTATCTCACTTGTGGGACTCCAGTTCAGGAACGGCCTTTGTAAGAATTAGAGTTGTGTTTTCACACTATGCTGTTAACACTCTCGAAGTTCAAACTTGTAAGTGCCGGAAACCGCTTATTACTAACTGTTTGAAATGTTTTCTTCTTATGGAAGCTCCGGAGCGGGATGATCGTGCTGATTCTTCTCATGCTCACGCCAACATCATCACTAATGGAAGTTCTATTCAAAAGCAACACAACCGTCAGAATGATTCTTCGTCAAACCAAAGAATCTACAAAGTTAAAGACTTAGAGAACTTCATCAGTATTGAATTCCAACGTCAAAGAGCGTGTGAGCATGTTGAAGAATGACGTGGAGACACTGGAGCAGCGAAGCAGACCTGAGGCAGACTGATGCAGACAACAACATACTATCACTTTCACCACAAAGAACAATGATCTAAGAACAAAGTTAAAGATGACGTCGAAGCATAACTGTTCAAAGATAACTATCTCTCTACACTAGGGAGATTGTTCGAATCAAGGCAATTCCTCTCACAAGAAAGAAGAATGTCAGAAGACGTCACAGCTACTATTACATCAACGCCTTCACCGTTTTCATTCATATATACTTGAGGGGGAGATTGTTGGAATCACTCCTAAACAGTATTTCAAGTATTTATATTTCATATGTAATAGGTAGCTTTATTATGGCCTTTATGTTTGTTTAAGGTCAAGCTTATGTAGAAGGCCCATAAGCTTAGGCCCAAGCCCACATAAGAAAGGATGGGAACTAGGAGTGTTGCCCTAGGTTCCCTCCTATAAATACTCTTGTAAACCCTCATTTGAGGGTTGGTTGTTCAATGCATTTCTTTCACATACTCTACGCCTAACCATTTATAGTATTTCGTGTGTGTGTTTGTGTGTGTATTGTTCATCCGCCTCTCTATCTCTTTCTAGTAAGCTTGTGTTGTAAAACTAGTGACCTAACACCTTGAGATTAAGTTTAAAGGTAAGAATGAATTCAAGTAAGCATCAAAACTCTCAAATCCTATTTTACAAAGGAATTGCATTTTTAATGGGCTATTAACCTCAATTCTACACCTAGGGTCAAAATATTGGGAGGGGTCTTCTTCCATCTCAAACCTAAATTCATCAATGATTTCCTCGTTGTCGATTGCCTCTCCGTCATCAAATTCCTCGTCGAAACCCGAATCGTAGAAAGGACTATTATGTTGCCAATTTATTTCATTATAACCTAGGTGATTTCCAAAGTGGTAAACGGGTAAAAGGTTTTGAGGAATTGCGTTTTCCATTGCGGGGTTGGGAGCGGGTAGTGCAAAGTTTCTCCGGCGAAAGATGCGAATCATGGTAAGTGATGAGATTTACGAATAAAAACACAAAGAAGGGGGATAGACTACAAGGAAGCTAATGAAAATGAGAAAAAATCTTACTTGATAGGAATCAAGCAAGGGAACCTAAACAAGATAGAGATCTAACTAGCTATTCTATTCTCCGGCAGCGGCGCCAAAAACTTGATGCGCGCGGAAGGCGCGTTCGGGGTCAAGGAAGCTTCCTTTTCTTCGAGCAAGTTTTTCAACCTCCTAGGCAGTGAACCTAATCGTTGTAGTGTAGTATGGGGTAAGCCTCGGGGATTGATATCGTTCTATAAGGGAATAGGAAATTTAGTAAGAAATATATGACGAGAAGGTGGGGTTGAGGATGATTCTTTTTTATCTTTTTTATGTTTTTTAGAAAGCTAAGGTAAAATCTCGGGGTAATTGGTTGGGGATGGTACTTCTACAGATTACTCTACTTTAACTAATTATCTAATTATCTAATTACTACAGATAGCTATGTCTAATTGAAGTGTGCTCGTATGATGATTAAAGATGTGCTCACTTAGATACTATTACTCCCTAGTTATCTTGTATTGGTTGATTGAGTTGTCACGTCCTTTATCTTAACGAGTTGTATTCCTAAAGGTCATAGGGTATGCGTAGTCCCTAGTTCTTTGAGGTTATCTCTCGTATATGACTCACGGAGTCAGCGAGCCTAAGCTATTTCATCCATGAACCATATCATCATAAAACATACTCAAGCATTAAACACAACGAAAAGCCTAGTTGAACTCCTAAGCCAATTTCAATTAAGACAAGAAACAACCTAACAATAATCAATAACTATATGCCCATTAACATCGTTTAATCTAGACATATCTAGTAGAATCGAGCAATACGCAATCAAATCAAGTTTCAACGCTTTCAAAGCAAGTGGATCAAACACACTCGGATAAAATCTCAAAGCTGTTGCATAAATCTTCTCTTTAATAACCTTCCTCTTCGACATCACCAATCCCATAAATCCCAACAACCAATGAAGCGCAAGCAATCTAAAAACCAAAACATGCTGCGTTTCCCTAGAAATAAGCAAAAGCCGACTAATAACCTCATTCTCTTAGCCACTAAACACATCCGGAAACTGCAAAAACATTCCTAAAAAAGCATGACAAAGCAACATATCAAACGTATAAAGCAACCCCGAAAACTTAACATTCAACAACGACGCTTGCAAATCCAACTACACCGCTATAGGCGTCACAATGGACATAAACTCAAACAAACCACACGTAGTCAAAAACTGCGGCCACTCTAGCAAAAACGACATCACTCTCTTCAAATCCTTAACACCCAACCCCTCCCTATCCTTATCCCTCTCCCTCTCGCCACTCAAAAACTTTGGCACATTAAACGACACCAACGGAACCGCCGTCCCAAAAACCGACACACTAACCTTAGTCACCACAATCCCTTTCACCACATTTGCCAACAACAAAACATAGCTTTGGCCAACGTACGTCTTATCATTTTGACACAACAACCACAAATGCCCAACCGTCTCACAACAAACCATTACACTCCTTCTCCAGCTCATTCAAACACTCGCACGCCACTCCACGTAACCCCCGGTCCCACCCGTAACTACTCCTGTTCACTATCCCTAACAAAACCTCCACCAAACCCTCCAGTTGACTTTCAAAAGTCAACCGTTGACTTCCAAAAGTCAACCCTTGACTTTCGAACTCGTTATCTTTAGGGCGCACGTGACGGTCACGTGATCGATGGGTTGAGAGATGACGTGGCTTAGGGTTTCTAGTAGCTGGGTCAAAATGTGTTGGGTTTGGGGTGGTGGTGATGACGTGGCGTATAGTAAGGTGGTGAGGTGTTGTTCTAGGAAGATGATGACGTGGAGCTTGAGGGTAAAGGGGTGTCTTTGCGGGTGATGGTGGTGAGGGATTGTTTGATTAAAGTGGGCCCGAAATAAGGAGGTGGGATCTGGGCGTGGTTGTTGTAGTCGTTGATTAGGGTTTCGAATTCTTGTTGTGTTAGAGGTTTTAGTGGTGGTGGTGGTGGTTGTGTGGTGGTTTCCATTTTTGGATGTGTTTTTGGTTTGTGTTTAGATGTTGGGGAGATGAAGTTCCTATGTTTCTACAAGGTGTCAAAAAAGATAATCCGATCTAAACAGTGTCAGGTATCGGGTTGAATATATCAGCCAAACTTGGCTTTGGCTTATTCGATTGAACCGAATAAATATTTTTTTCTTTTTCTTTTTCTTTTTCTTTTTATATTTTTCGTATAATTTTTATAAATTATTTATGTAAACTTTTACAATTAGCCTTTTTTAATTATTTTACTTATATTCGGGTTTACTTAAACCCGAATTGACCTGATCTGAGTGAACCTAGAAACCGTCCGAATTAATTTGAACCCGAGTAACCCGAAATTTAAATAGGGTCGGGTTATGGTATGATATTTTTAGTCTTGAACCAACTTGACTCAAATCTGACCAACCAGATCCGATTAACACCCCTATTTCTAGCTATGGTAACTTTGGTCCATGGGGTTTTCAAATTGGATGACTAAGGGCCCGTTTGGTTGAGGTTTTGGACTGGGTTTCTATTTGACAAGACAATATTCACTCATTTGGTTCAAGATTTAACTTTAGCATATAGGAATTATATACAAAAAGTTCTTCTGTTTTAATTATTGGGTCCAACGAGTGTTTTTCTCATATTGGCTCAAGGTTTCCTGACATTGTGAGGTCCAACAAGTGGTTTTCTCTTTACATGCTTTTAATTTTTTTTTATAAAGTAATAAAATCAATTTTTAATACTTTTATTAATTAGTAAAATATTATTTTTTTATTTAATTATATTATTTTCTTTTACCTCATTTTTTTCTCTCTCTTACATCAAATCCAAATCTAAATCCTAAACCAAATTTAAATCAAAATTAAAATCCAAATCCAAATCTCAAACCCAACTATATACCAAACGGGCCCTAATTCTTCTATGGTAGTGGTCGAAGAAAGTGAATTTTTATGCTAACAGAATGTTTTCACGTAACATTAGTTATACCAGTTAAACATGTTGATCAATGCATATTATTCCAAATCTATTTTTACAAAATACCCTTCATACGCTTTAACTTTGCTTATACTAATTTTATTTATTTTTTTCTATTTATTTTATTTATTTTTTTACATATTTATTGTCATAGGCATTTATGGATAATAACCATTGAAGTTGTTGGTTTTGGTTTGGCATACCATAGGAGAATCATAGCTTAAAACATGTTTAGGAAAATCAATAATAGTAAACAACTTATCATATTTATTGCATCAAACAAGTAAGCAAACAACTTATACAAATCAGATTACATGGAAACGGAAATGTTTGAAAGTTTATTATACATGCACAACACACTTGCAGATAAATTAAGTAGAAAAAACTAAAATAAAGCAAGATGCTTTATGACTGAACCATCCACGAAACAACTGAATTCTTCAATCTCCATGGCCTATCACACAGCACTGCTGTAAAAGGGAAAAAATAAAATAAAATTAGTTTCTACAAAGACAACCTAGCAAGACATAAAAAAAAGGACACATCCAATGCATAATGTGAATTACTGGAATGTTTTATAGGCCTCTTTAAGTGTAACGCTTTAAAGATACTTGAAAAAAAAAAAAAAAAAAAAAAAAATCTTAATTTATTGGATTAATTTGACAAACGAACTATTTTGACCAAACCGGTTTTGACATATAGGCATCTGTTATGCTTGCTGCTACCAGCCTAAAAAAAAGGTGCATATCCTTAGTACATATAATAGTATACATAAGAAAGAAAGTGTGTTGAAGCAATTACCTTAACTCTGGATCAGTAGGTGGTTGAATTAACGGATGACGCCACTTATCAACAGATGCCATTTCGTGCTGATCGAGTACTGGTAGTTTGGGTGTTCCAAACACTTCTAGTATCTTTGTAGTCCGAGCAAGAATTTTGACCGCAGCCTCAACACTCGCCTCCCGTTTCTCTATTTCCTTCGCATGGCATTTTCTTGTAATGACTTGTGGTATGTTGGAGAAGCAAGCAAACAATATATCTGCAATCATGCTAGATAAAAGTTGGAAAAAATCTACTTCCATACTCAGTTGGGTTCCGTTTTCGTATTTAGACAAGATTGAGCGGGAAATACTTTGCATTGACTTGCAAATCATCAACTTATGATCAGGATAGTTCTCCAATGGTTCCACTTCCACATCGACAATGGTACTTTTGCTTGTCGCAATGGCTTCTTCTGCTTTATCATCAAACCATTTAAGAATCTGTGTCGGTGTTTTTCCCTGAAAGGCATCTCTTTTCAAAGAGGTCTCCAACCACTTGCACTCGGCTTTTACCTTGTACCAGAAATCCATAGTTTTCTTATGCACATTTGCATATTCATCTTCACTGTGAAAGCCTTCTTCCACAAGATGAGTGTACTCAAGAGCTTGATCAACAGTACACTTTTAATCAACCAATCAATTAATTGGTCCTGAGTCTCCTGCCTATCAGGGAAAACAATGGCAATGCATGTTAAGGTAATTACCGGTAAGCTCCAACTTTTAAGCTCAACAGAAGGCGGAATCTGAACTTGACCAATGGCAAAGTTCTGGCCCTCTTTGAATCCATTAGACTTCTCAAGCAGCTCTAACAGATTGTTATTTTGTTTCTTCTTGGCCTTTTTGACCAACCTATCCATAAATTTATTGAGATAATGCATGGCATATCTATAAAGCCTTATATCATGATCACCTCCAACACACAAAGCATTGTTTTTGAGGTCTTCATCTTCTGATGAAGCATTGGGTCTGTTATATATCCATTGAAATACGTCATTAATTACTAGAGGGGTTACCCCTAGTAATTTGTATATTAGAACAAATACAAACTGAAGCATAATAAGAAGGTTAAAAAAAGAGCGTCTCACTGTATGAACAACTCTTTCTGTTCTACGACCAGCTGCAGCTGGAAGAGGTATATGCCTTCCTTTCCATTCACACAATTTCGCGTACCGAAACTTATCTACTTTTGAAAAACTATACTCATTCAGTAAGATTCTTGAGCTGTTAAAATATCTTAGTAGTAGAGTAATGTCACCTACTACGATACCAATTAATTGCACTACAAGAATGACTTTCATCGACCACTTATAATCTGATCCAAATTTTTCCTCAAATGCATTTCTAATACATAGCATAATTATGTATGCAATTGAACTAAGCATGCATACATATATAGAAGCAGCGAATAATGGACCACTAGTCAAAACAACATGAAGGCTACCAGTGTTTGCCATGATCCAGTAATTGGACACATGTTGTTTTAGTTCCACAAGTGTAGAAGGTTCCTTACTAACTAAGGCTTTCCTTCTGACTTGATACTTGGATTCTAGAACTTTTTTCAATGATGGAATGGCTACAGCTGCAGACACCGATATCATTAGTAAAAAGAGCATTGACCCTATATAGAGGAATGCCATCCTTACAAAGAAACCTTTGAAAATCCGTGTATCTTGCTTATACCCCCCAATGTGTAATTCATCATTGGTTCGTTCTAAAAGTTCATGGAGTTTTGAACGATCAATCACACCAGTAACAATCTCAATTAAGAGATTCCCAGTTATGGTGATCACAAGAATGGCCAAACCTATGAGGTTTGAAACAAGGGTCTTGTTATTCATCGATGCCAAATTTGGAATCAAATTAGCCATCATTGTGCACATAAATACTATGCTTCCCAACTTCGTTGCCTGATCTAGGTAACCTGGCATTGAACCAGTCATATCTAGGGGCAATTTCATTGCGATGCTAAGCACAGTAATAGTAGCACTATTAAGAGAAAAATATTTATATGGAATTTGACGTACTCTGTTCGGAACAAAGCACAAATCAGCCACCATGGCAAAGACGCAAAGAGCCGATCCTAAAGCGATGTACATCCCGATCCCCACCAGAGGTCCGCTGAACTTGTCGTCAGCATCCTTTTCATACGCCACGCCACATAATCCAGACAAGTTAAAGATAAGAGGATCATCGGTTTTATCAGGATTTAAATTGAACTGTTTGAACAACTGGGTTACAGTAGTGTTACAGTGCTCACCAGCCATGCTTATATGGTTTAGCCAAGTAGTAGGTTGTGTTTTTATTTTAATGCATGCAATGATAGTAAGTGTTTACTATGATCTAATGCATGTGGTGTATGCACACTCTCGGTATGCAATATTTATATGCAAGCTCGTGAGCCTAAACAGGCGGCTTACGTTATTTTCTACGAGTACTATTTATTTAATATTTAAATATTACATCATTACCCGCTACCCTTAGTGAGCGGATAAAAATAATTACTGCATGAATCGAGTTGAGCCAACAACTAGTTTTAGGGGTGCTCACAAATCGGGTAATATCTACATAAATCGAAAACCAAAACCAAAAAAAAAAAAAAAAAAAAAAAAAAAAAAAAAAACGATTTTGCCAAAACCGAACAGAACCGAATTAAATATTCGGTTTCGGTTTAAAAATGATTTTGGCAAAATGAAAACTGAACCAAACCAAAAACCGAATTTACATAAATCTAAATATCTTTTATATATTTATATACAATTAAAAATATTAAAACTCGTTGCTAATATAAATATAATATTTTTTTAGTTTGAAAGTTTTTTTGATGCTAAAATTAAAGTCTATATAACTAAATGAAAAAAATATATATATAAATTATGTAATTCGGGTTGCACTAAGTTCAGGTGAGGTATATGAATATTAGCCATGCTCATCAGTATAAGTTTCCTTTATGCATGCAATGATAATAAGTGTATACAAATGTTTACTATGACTGCTGCATGTGACATACTATACTGTATATATACACAGACTCAGTATTGTTATTACTCCGTATATGCAAAGTTCGTGAGCCTAAACGTGCAGGCGGCTTACTTTATTTTCTGTTTCTATTACTTGGTGTATATTATATTTACATGCATGATCACCTTTGGAAGATGTTCTTAAATTGGTGGGTTTTCTAATCTCTTGGACACTGATCATATCATCATAGTGAGTTGTTACATGATTACGGTTTCATCTAAGTGATCTGAGTTAGAGCCAAAAACTGGTTTATGATCATGTATAGTTACTTTAGTCAAAAGTTTCCGCAATTCATAAACTTATTGTCACAAAAAATGTCTAATAAACAAAATCGGTTGACAGAAATCATAACTACTTTTTCTTGGTTGTATCGCCTGATACCCTGCTACGTAATAGTAATACTCCCTCCGTCTCATATTAAATGTTCAGTTTTACTTTTCAAATATTTCTTTTACAACTTTGACCTTAAATATTTTTGTTTGTGTTATATAGTATTTGATAAAAATAATACGTAATGAAAATACATTTGAAACTCAATCTATTCATTTATTTTTCGTTAAATATTATACAATACAACCAAAAATATTTATATTCAAAGTTAAAAAATAAAAACCTACAAAATTTAAATTGAACATTTAATATGGAGTAATAAATTATTATATCCAAAAGTCTTGGTCATGCCTAATCACATGATAAATAGACAACGTGGTAAAACCAAAAAAGTAGGGATGCTGTGACTCTGAGTTTGGGTGGGTCCCACCAAAAGACACAAGCATAAAAAGAAAACTCCACTACTAAGCTGCCATGAATTTGCTTATAGCCTTTCACTAATAGAAAAAGAAATTTTTTATTTTACCAGCAATACCGGCGAGACCTACAGGCAATACCGACAAGACCTGAGAAGGCACATCACAATCTACAAGTAACTCGGCGAGACTTGAAAAAGTGATGCACATAATACAACACATCTCAAACATCTTTCAATAATAAATACAAATTTCAATACTTGTCAAAAGAAGTAGTAAATCACTAATGAGAATATTTTCTTAAATGCAAACCTTATTGTAAAACATTTGAATGAAAAATTACTATTATAATGTGATGACGTATAGTCTATATCCGGGTCGTGGACCCGACTAAAGTCCAATACTAGCTTGGCCCGGTACGAACTGGGCTAAACAGATTAAACGTTTGGGCTCATGAAGGCCCAAGCCGGATCTATTGATAGAATAGATATCCGATATCTTTTAAATAGATAGATAATCATTCCCAACCGATTAAGGCGGGATACGCCGAAGGTTGAGGAACACGGAACCAACAAGGATTCCGTGCGTATATAAAGGGAATCACATCCCTCGTTTAAGGTACGATCTCAGAACCCTAATTCTCCTTAAACCCTAAACCGATTACTTACTCTCACGCCGGAGGATAATCGTGGGAGACAATCCCACGGTAAGCCTAACGGTGTCTTTTGTCTCTTAGTGTGCAGGTCTTAAGCAACGATTCTCAATTGGTGCGGGAACCGGAGCTCCAAACAAGGAACGTCCAACTTTTGCATCAACAAGTGGCGCCATCCGTGGGACCCTCACTAAGAACCAAGAACTAGGATGACGAAGCGATCGCAATCAGACTTTACTGGAAAGAAGACGCACAGCGGGGCAAATCCCAAGCAGATCTCTGGGACAACCAGTGCTGCTAAAAATCAGGGATCAGGCCAGGATTCGGCCTTCCCTCTGGTGGAACCACTCTCGGGAACAACCCAGGCAACAACTACCACCACCAGTGCCAGAGATCCGCTGCGCACTCCCTTTACTCCACTCCAATCAGTGCTAGAAGCTAACTTCACAAAAGCACCCGACGCACCTGACAAGAACAAGGGCATGTTGATAGAAACGGATACCCCTGTCCTAGAAGGGGTCGTTCCGAAATTAGAGCCAAGTAGTTTTGTCTCTCAAAACTACGAAGCCCTAGCTATCCTCATGCAAGAGGAAGCAAAGAAAAGACTAGGTCGGAGTCTGCATGCTCGGCTCGACTTTGGCCCAGGGTATGAGACATCTCCACCGCGTCGTCAGAAGGAGAAACGCGGGAGGGATAATGGCCGACCCCCATTGTTCAATAGAATCGGAAGGAAAGTCGAGGAAGATGATACATCTGACTCACAGCCTATCGACGAAAGTGAGGAAGATGAGAGGCGCACCAATGTCCACACTAGACTTGGTAGCCGCAGAGTACAAGATAGACTGGGGGAGCGATATTCCCCAAGTGAAAGTCCCCCAAGCACAAATTCTGAGGACAATCGGCGCAAACGCCGAAGGAGAGAACTATCTTCTAGTAATTCCTCAGACAACGAGGACAGTGAGACGGGACATTGGAAATCCAGAAGAAAAAACCGTGACCAAGAAGAGGAGGATATGTCTCTCCCATGGCGCCGTCAGAAGGTTGACGCGTTCACTAGACGCATCAGTGATTTCTCAGAGAACAAAAAGAGGCGCATGCCTACTAATGTTAAAACCTATGATGGAGCAGGTGACCCTGACGATCACCTAAAAATTTTCGAATCAGCCGCAACCATTGAAAACTGGCCACAACCTGTATGGTGCCACATGTTCAATTCCACACTGGTGGGAAATGCGCGGAACTGGTTCAACAAGCTTCCACGCAGAAGCATCAATGGCTTTGAAGAGTTAAGGAAGGCATTCCGCCTAAACTTTACTCAACGAAAAAAGTGCGCTAAAAACCCCATTGAACTCGCTAGAGTCAAACAGCGCCAAGGGGAATCCACAAGCGCTTTTATGGAGCGCTTCAAGGATGAGTGCATGCAAGTCAAAGCATGCCCCGAAGTACTCAAAATTTCAGGGTTCATGAATGGGATCAGCAACCCGGAACTTATTAAAAGATTGAATGACAGGATTCCCCAATCCTTCGATGAGGTTATGAAGCGCACACGGTCCTTTGTACAAGGAGAAGCTGCTGCGGCGGATAGCAAGAGAAGCTATTCAAACTACCGGTCACAGGAACAACCTGGGAGACAATCCACAGACCGGAATAGTAACCGTAACAGGAACTATCGCAACCAAGGGAATGGACGCGACAATGACAAATACACTCCGCTTACCAAATCGCCAAAGGAAATACTCGCAACAGAGGGTGCTAACTTCCCGAGACCACCACAGATGCGCAATCCAGAGGATCGGCATGTAGGGAGTGGATACTGTGATTACCACGCGCAGAAGGGCCACACCACTAACGAATGTGTCCAACTGCGCCAACTTATTGACAAGATGGTCAAAGAGGGTAGATTGGACCATCTGGTCAAGAATATCAAGGAAGGGAAGGACAAACAGAAGAGTGGCAATAAGAAAGAAACACCTAAAGACAAGCCCGACACCATTTACATGATACAATCATGGCAGCGGGTCACAAAGCAGAAGGTAAGCCAGGTTTTTTCACGTGGAAAGGAAATCTCGTTCCCCACCTTAAACGCGAACAACGCAGTGGTGGAACCACTTACTATAGAGATAAGCGCGGGGGGTCACGACATCCACCTCATGTATGTTGATGGTGGAGCTTCTGCCGACATCATGTATGAGCACTGTTTCAAACGACTGCGTCCTGAAATACGCAACCAGTTAACCCCGGTCAGAACAGCGTTGACTGGTTTTACAGGTGAGAAGATATGGCCTATGGGGCAAATAAGATTACCTGTCAGCATTGGAAACGAAGAACACTCCGCAACGGCCTGGATGGAATTTATGGTGATTAAATCTCCCTCGCCATACAATGGCATTATTGGGAGACCGGGCATATCAGCTATGCGAGCAGTGCCATCAACAGCGCATGGGATGCTTAAATTCCCAGTGGAAGGTGGTATTGTTACTCTTTACAACGCCACTGTACCACATAGAGAATGCAACACGATTGCATGCGAGACGGCACCAACCCCAGCACAGCGGACGACCAGAATTCCAAATCTGAAAGTAGCGATTCACCCAGACTACCCAGAACAGGAAATAGCCATCGGAGGGTCATTATCGGACAACGGCAAATCAGCTGTGTGTGCGCTCCTGCAAAATAACTTAGACATTTTTGCATGGGAGCCGAAACACATGACTGGGGTACCGCGCTCAATCACAGAACACAAACTGCGAATCCGACAAGGGTACTCGCCTATCCGCCAGAAGAAGCGTGGCCAAGCCCCAGAGCGCGCGCAAGTGATCCTGGCAGAAATACACAAGCTGGTTGATGCAGGGATTATGCGTGAAGTCTATTACCATGACTGGCTTTCTAACCCAGTAATGGTCAAAAAGAGCGATGGTAGCTGGCGAATGTGTGTTGACTTTACTGATCTTAACAAAGCGTGCCCACAAGACTGCTATCTATTACCAGAGATAGACTGGAAAATAGAGTCTCTGTGCGGGTACCCATTGAAGTGTTTCCTAGATGCGTACAAAGGGTACCATCAAATTCAGATGGCTAAAGAGGACGAGGAAAAGACGGCCTTCCACACAGGCCAAGGTGTTTACTGTTACACAAAAATGCCCTTTGGCTTGAAGAACGCGGGTGCCACCTATCAGCGGTTGGTAGATAACGCTTTCGAAAAACAGGTGGGCCGCAACCTAGAAGTCTATGTCGATGATCTAGTCATCAAGAGCCATACTGAAGATGAGCTAATACGCGACATTGAGGAGACGTTTCAAACTCTACGAAAGATCAACATGAAGCTGAATCCCAAAAAGTGCACATTCGGCGCTACTGAAGGCATGTTCCTTGGATACCTGATTGAACCCGACGGTATAAAACCGTGTCCAGAAAAGACAAAAGCGGTCATCGAACTTCCTTCACCGCGCACGTTGAAGGAAGTCCAATCTCTTAACAGAAAGTTGGCCGGCTTAAACAGGTTCCTATCCAAATCAGCAAAAATATCATTACCACTTTTCAAAACACTCAAGAAGTGTATAAAGAAGGGTGATTTCAAGTGGACTACGGAGGCAGAAGAAGCCTTCACTCAGCTTAAACAACATCTGGCAACGCTCCCAACGCTCGTTGCACCCCGACCAGGGGAAGAATTGATCATGTACTTATCCGCAACTGATGGAGCAATCAGCTCAGTGCTACTAACAGATAGGGATTCAGTACAAACTCCTATCTACTTTGTAAGCAAGGCGCTAAAGAAGACGAAGATGAACTATACCGCCATGGAAAAATTAGTTCTTGCATTGGTGTTTGCTGCTAAACGGCTACGTAGGTATTTCCAGGCGCACCCAATAGCAGTAATCACCGATCAACCAATCAAGCAGATCATCTCTAAACCTGACGCATCAGGCCGACTCCAGAAGTGGAGTGTATTGCTGGGCGAACACAACATCTCTTACAGACCATGCACGGCAATCAAAGGACAGATTCTGGCAGATTTCATCATTGAAAAGCCAGACACTGACGAGGTACCCACTCCAAATACGACGGAGCGACATGATCCATGGATCTTGTTTACAGATGGATCCTCATGCATTGATGGTTCAGGAGCAGGACTTATCCTTACAAATCCAGAGGGAATGGAATTCACTTACGCACTGCATTTTGAATTTACAGCGACAAACAACGAGGCAGAGTACGAAGCTCTACTTGCTGGACTACGCATCGCAGCTCGAATGGGTGTACATAACCTAGAAGCAAACGTAGATTCCCGGCTAGTAGCCAACCACGTGTTGGGCGAATACGTGGCTAAGGAGGATAATATGATCCAGTATCTTGCCAAGACCAAGACACTGATCAAAGGTTTTGACAGGTTCACCATCAAACAGGTTCCTAGAGGGGAAAACCGCAAGGCGGATGCACTAAGCAAGATTGCCTCGACAAGCTTTGCACACCTATCAAAGCAAGTTCTAGTAGAAACACTGAAAAGCAAGTCAATCTCAGAAATGGAAGTCTCCACGATCATAGAGGAGGACGGTCCTACATGGATGACACCAATAACGAACTTCCTGAACAAAGGAATGTTACCCCAGGAGCAGAAGGAAGCTCGCATGATACGGCGCACAGCGCAGAGATTCGAAATCCGAAATAACATACTGTACCGACGCTCCTTCCTGCAACCATGGCTCCGCTGTGTAGGCCCATTACAGGCGAATTATGTGTTGTGAGAGATCCATGAAGGCTCATGCAGTATGCACTCAGGACCACGATCCGTTGTGGCGCGCGCCATGAGATCAGGATACTATTGGCCTACCATGCACCGTGATGCGCGGGACTTAATAAGGAAGTGTAACGATTGCCAAGTGCATAGGCCCATCCCGCGCAAACCACAACATGAGCTAACGCCAATAACATCACCATGACCATTCTACAAGTGGGGTATTGACATCGCAGGCCCTTTTCCTGTCGCAGCTGGGGGATTAAAATTCCTCATAGTCGCCATAGACTACTTCACCAAGTGGATTGAAGCAAAGGCGGTGGTAACAATCACTGGCAACCTGGTGAAGCGCTTGGTATGGGATAACATTGTATGCCGTTTTGGTCTTCCTGGGGAAATCATCTTAGATAACGGAAAACAATTCTGTGACAACCCCTTCAAAGACTGGTGCGAGAAACTAAGCATTACACAGCACTTCGCGTCAGTTAAACACCCACAAACCAACGGCCTAGTGGAACGGGCGAATCGAAGCTTAGGCGAAGGAATTAAAACACGCCTGGACAAGCACAAAGGGAGATGGGTGGAAGAGCTATCACATGTTTTGTGGGCGCATCGCACCTCAATCAAAACCAGCACAGGAGATACTCCCTTTTCTCTAGTCTACGGGACAGAAGCCGTCATACCAGCCGAGATCGGTATGCCAACTATCCGCACTGCTGAAATAAATGTGGCAACTAATGACGACGATCAACGTATTGACCTAGATCTGCTGGAAGAAAGGCGTGAACGCGCAGCTATACGTGAAGAAAAATCGAAGTCAAGAATGAAGGGATACTATGACGCTAAGGTGAGAGGTGTCTCATTCAGACCAGGTGACTTCGTCTATCGCGCTAATGATGCAAGCCACGCAGAAGACACAGGTAAGCTTGGACCAAAGTGGGAGGGACCCTATGAGGTTACTGAAGCACTAGGAACAGGCGCGTACAAGCTACGGGGTTTGGATGGTCGTGAATTGCCACGCACATGGAACATCTGCAACCTCAAAAGATGCTACCTATAGGAATGGCTATGGCCAAGCGCACAGACGCTCAGGCATTTTGCTAGAGTACTCAATAGACAACTATGTATTTTTTTTATTTTATTTCCTTAGTATTATGTCTTATTTTCTCAAAAACACTTGCAAGTATTAACAAAGCGTTGCGGTTTCTAGCTAACTCCGTGACATATTTCAATTTGTTACTTTCATATACTGTATGTCTTAACAACTTTTTATTTTTGCCTACATGACGTGCATGCAATATATAAACCCACGATGGTAAAAGGATAAGTTAACCTAATAAACAACTTGTTGAGTAAGAGGGTTGCAAACCCATCAACGCCGGATCACGTATCCTTGTTAAACACCTTGTTCTCAAGACGTTGGAACAAGCTTTGTGCGCACCCCACGACGGATGCGCAACAACGCACATGTGCACGTTTAACAACTTTGGAACCAAGACACTTGATTCCTTAATTTGATATTTACAGTACGCTGCATATCATTAACATACACGATTATGATGTTACTTGACAATTTTTTAGTATCTTAGGATCGTCATACATGATTATGGATTTCTTGTACTATTCACACTTGCATATACAGGTAACAACGAATACAAACAGATAAGTGTGTACATCACGAATTGAAAAATATATTTACAAAACACTTAACAAAAGGAGATTTATTTCATGACTACGAGTTATTTCTCAAAGATAGTTACAACACAAGAGACAATCTAAAAACTATGACTACGCTTCAAGGATGAACTACCCACGCGGCTAGTAGAATTCCCAACCCTATTCAGCTCCTGCAACAAATCCGCGTCTCGACGAGCCACAGTGGCAACACTCACGGGCACCCCGTCAGACCGAGGGAGGTGCGCCGCGCCAACACCACACATAACAGCTTTGCCCTTAATACCTTTCTTTTCAGCAAGCCTCGTCGCATGCGCTTCCAAAACTTGCTTCAAGGGGACCTCCCTTTCCAGGACAAAAGGATTCAGTATATCCCTAGGGCGCGCGAATATAGGAACGTGCAGTTGGGATGCATCGGGTCTAAGATAATAGTCTGGCTGCGCAACGGCTTCTCCACCGAGATGACGGGCTAGACTCAGACCTGCAAAAATTACATTTATCGGATAGTCTTGATCACGCTCCAGTTCAGCAATCTTGGGGAGTTCCAAATCCCTCATCTTCTTCATGGCAGCGACCAGATTATCATCAGCCTTCGCGTCATAGTTAGGTACCTGCTCAACGGGTACCTTTAGAAGCTCGGCCTCATGCAGCTTCTCAATAGCTTCTGACTTACCACGCTCCAGCGCACACTTCACTACATCCCCGAAGGAGTCAACAACCTCTTGCGACTCTAGGGTACTTAACGCCGCAAGACGGAGCCCATGGCTTATGAGCCATCTGCGCTCAGCAATGGTTGATAGAAGTTGAGGATATAACTCCTCGTCGTACTCCAGGCTTAGTTTGCGCAACTTCTCCTCCTGAGCTTCCAGGGCACTTTTCACAGTAGCGCCAAAGTCTTCAAGCTGGGAGGTCAGTGCGTCTTTACCATTCTCCAAATATTTCATAGCCCAATGACAAGAAGACTTATAGCCCGCAGCCTCTGCACGCTCTTGATTTATTTGACACATCAGTGCCATTTTATCCTCGGCGAGTTTTTTAGCATATGACCCCAGAGTCTCCGCTTCACCCCTAGCACTAGCCAATTGAGCCTCAAGCAGCGCAATTCGTTGGTCTTTTTCCGCACCTTGGCTAGTCTCGCCCGAATACTTTACCCTTAGCCGCGTCGCAAGTGAGACCAGATCGTCGACCAGTTGTTCCATGGGTGCATCCCCAGCGGTCTCAGGCTCCGCGCTTTGGCTCTTCAGCCCAGATGATTCAGCACGAATTGGACTTGATTGGGGGGGCGACTCTACGGATTGTTTAAACCTACAAACATGATGAGAAAATCACAGTTATTCAGTGATATCCAGATGCATTTTGATACATAATCTTGCAAGGATACTTACGCAGGAATGGATGTGTCAGGTGATGGTGGGCGCGACGCCACATCACTAGAAGATGACTCCACACTAAAAATAACCGGGCGCTTCTTCCAAGAGGTGGCAGCGCCATCGCCGCTGCGCTTCCTTTTGCGCTCAAATTCTGGACTCTCTTCTTCCTCTTCTATTTCTTCCACGTGCTCCGCCGCTATGGGCGCTGGTTGCACGAGAGGTGTAGGTACTGTTGTACTAGGAATACTCTGTAAGGGTGTTGCTTGGAGCGCCACGGATGAACTTTCCCCTGCCTCGCCTAAGTCTAATGCTAGGGTACGCCCAGCAACCGCAACAAGCACGGGCTCTTCTCCCTCCTTCAGGGGTCGAGTTCCCACCTTTACATCCATAGGCTTTGTCAGGTGCACAACGCTGAACAGGTCCATCTCTGCGCAACAACAAAAAAATACACACAGTTCACGACAAGTACGAAGAACAAATAGTGAATAACTTACAGTAATGTAATTCACCGGGGTACGAAAGCATGAGCACCCACCCTGACCATCGGCGTCTAAGAAGATAGGAACTTCTTCTGAGTTGCCAAAATAGTTGTGGCTCAGGCCAATATGCACCAAGAACTCCTCGGGGTAGGAGCTTATAGGGATGCGGTTCGCATTTATTGTTTCCGCATCCTCCGCATTATATGATCCAGGGAGGGGGCGCTCATCCTTTGGAAGTGTCCCCTTAGCGTAAAAATCGAAATGAGATGGAAAACAAGTGTTGTCAATCCAGAAAAAGGTTTCCCTCCAATTTCTGAGCGCGTCTAACTTTTCCGTATAACATTGGAGTGACCCAGGGCACTTCGCGAAGGAAACCCACCCGTTTGACCACGTGGTGTGGTAAAACGCCCGGAACAGGTGGATTGTGGGGTTAATGGCCAATAAGTGACAGTTTACCTCGAAATTAATTAATTTTGCCGCACCTATACAGTGCAGCTGGGACAAGTGAATGCGGTAATAATTCAATACGTCACTCAAGAATAACGATAGGGGTATGCGCTGATTTGCGAATTCAAAGAATCGCGTGTATACCCCAATCTTCCCATCGGGGAAATCCGCTATTGATGCATTCGCAGCCGGAACTTCCGGATGTACTGCGCTGGGGATATAATAATCCGATGCAAACTGTTGAAGCTCCTCTTCCGTTATGTCGGACGTAAAATCCGATAATTCCTTTTGTTATAACAAAGAACAAAGGCGCAGGCGCAGTTACCTAGAGGATATTCCAGTCTGAAGGCTTGGATGTGTTGGAAGCTTTGATAAAGGCGGATAGTTTTTTTTACTATGTGTTGAAACGGTGAAAATGAAGTGAAGGGGTTATAAAATCTTCTTCCTCCACGCGATGATCGACACGTGGATCCCACTAACCCTACATATGTGGTGGGGATTGTTTGATGGGACACGGGTGCAGTAACCTTTCCCCCGATTTACGAGGTGCCCGTTTCCTTTTTTATGGCTGGATACAATGTATCCTGAGAATATTTTCTTTAGCTTCTTGGCTACACTTTGTTTATTTTTCATAGTCTACGATAATTAGTCTAGCATCCATAGTTACGCACTGCGCATACTAGACTGGGGGGACATGATGACGTATAGTCTATATCCGGGTCGTGGACCCGACCAAAGTCCAATACTAGCTTGGCCCGGTACGAACTGGGCTAAACAGATTAAACGTTTGGGCTCATGAAGGCCCAAGCCGGATCTATTGATAGAATAGATATCCGATATCTTTTAAATAGATAGATAATCATTCCCAACCGATTAAGGCGGGATACGCCGAAGGTTGAGGAACACGGAACCAACAAGGATTCCGTGCGTATATAAAGGGAATCACATCCCTCGTTTAAGGTACGATCTCAGAACCCTAATTCTCCTTAAACCCTAAACCGATTACTTACTCTCACACCGGAGGATAATCGTGGGAGACAATCCCACGGTAAGCCTAACGGTGTCTTTTGTCTCTTAGTGCGCAGGTCTTAAGCAACGATTCTCAATTGGTGCGGGAACCGGAGCTCCAAACAAGGAACGTCCAACTTTTGCATCAACATAATCGAAAACTACTAATTTACATTAAAGACCTAAATTATGACTACTTTTTTAAATAAAATAAGTTCATTGAATTTTCATGTATGTTTTTCTTATTATATATTGGATTATGATTAATTTTTCAGTAGGGGTTTTGAAAAGATCACACTACAAGAATTATGTTGATTAGCCATAGACCAAATTTGTGGGTAAAAGACTTACATTCGTGGGTAATTAGCTAGAGTCGATTTGATTTCCCACTGTCATATTCGTGTGGGTAATGGTTTATGCACACAATTCTGGAACGAGGTTTGGATTGGTGATACTCCTCTACGTGTTTTGTTTCCTCGTGTCTATGCCTTGGAGATTAATAAAGATTGTACGGTGGCCGATAAACTACAGTACTCGGTTACCTCTTCTCTTCGTCGTACTGTTAGAGGAGGGGTCGAAGCTTTTCAATTAGACCTTCTTCAAAAGACTATTGAAAAAACGATGCTGTCCAATATGGAAGATAGATGGGTTTGGGATTTGAATAGGGAAGGTGCTTTTCGGGTTAAAGATGTGCGCACCCTCATTGACGAATGTTTCCTGCCGAAAGATCATACCGCTACAAGATGGGTTAAATACGTTCCGATAAAAATTAATGTTTTCGCTTGGAAGGTCTTCCTGGATCGGTTACCAACTCGATCCAATTTGCAGCATCGTGGCGTCCAGGTTTCAGATTCATTGTGTCCGATTTGTTCCTCAGCTCTGGAAGACTCGTCACATCTATTTTTCAGTTGTAGTTTGGTTACGGATGTCGTCAGGCTCGTATGTCGATGGTGGAACCTGTCTTGGACGCCCCTTGGTTCGTATTCTGACTGGCTTAGTTGGTTCATTTCCATCAGGTTAAGTTCTAAAGTTAAAGGTTTGCTGGAAGGGGTTTTTTATGTATCTTGGTGGTGTGTATGGATGTTTCGGAATCAGCTGCTCTTCTCGACGCAAGTCCCTTGAAAAGATGTTATTTTCGACGATATTGTTTCGCGCTCTTTCACTTGGTGCCACTCTAGATGTAATTGTATTTTAGCTGGGACAGTTGGTTGCAACACCCCTATTTGATTTCTTTGTAATTTCGTTCTAGCTTCTTGCTAGTTTGTTTTAATAAAAGTTGTCGTTCTAAAAAAAAATACCCATGAATTACACACAAGCCTCTATACATGGGGAATACCTCCGAGGCTAATTTTGTACCCACAAAATATTCAAACAGTGGGTAAGTTTACCCACAATATTATGGGTGGGTGATTGTTTTAAACCATGGGTAATCTTTTTGTGGGATTTCGTAAATTACCACATGAATACCCATATACATTGTTGTGGGATTTACATGGGTAAAATTTACCACCGAATACAATAATATTGTAATATAAATTATTTTTAAATCTATGAGAAATATGAAAACAAATACAGATATAATCCAAAAACTAAATATTTTATTAATACCACATTCGGTTACAATCAATTAGTTTGACCCACTTTTCATTTACACTAAAGAAAAACCACAAAAATCTGTAGCTACTCTTTGGAAATTCAGTAAGCAAAACATAATCGAAAATCTTGTACATATTACAGCCCGAGGAACATTCAAGAGCCATCTATCAATCAGAACATCTTTCTTTGTCGTTGGACTGCTCAAACATGATGCCAACTCTCTCTATGATTTGGTTTACTGATCAATAATGTTCATCAAACCCTACAAAATCAAATACATGTTTAAATATGATCAACCACCATGAATTTTCCGGACTAATATATTCAAATAGTTAAGAATCTAACATGAATAATTTAAAATGGGAGCCAATAGAAGAGTGACTACCTACATATTTAGTGATGAAGATCCTTAGGGAGTGATTAAACTTCTACGATATTCAATAAGACTATCATCACTTTCTACTTTTATTTACAACATTCTATGTGTGTGAGTGAGGGGCAGGCCAAGAACAATAAAAAGGTTGAAATGTACCAAAGATGATGTTCATGTTTACGGTTGAGCCATTTGTTCTACCAAGATATTATCGAAGCATCCATCATGGCACCCTTAAGCAAGGATGACTGTTAGGTCACTAGTTTTACAAACACAAGTTATAAGAGAAGAGATAAAGGCGGATGAACAAGTATCACACACACACACACGATATACTAAAGACGGTTTAGGCGTAGAGAGTATGTGAAAAGAAAACTTGAACAACCAACCCTCAAATGAGGGTTTACAAGAGTATTTATAGGAGGGAAGCTAGGGCAACACTCCTAGTTCCCATCCTTTCTTATGTGCGCTTGGGCCTAAGCTTATAGGCCTTCTACATAAGCATGACCTTAAACAAACATAAAGGCCATAATAAAGCTACCTATTACATATGAAATATAAATACTTGAAATACTGTTTAGGAGTGATTCCAATAATCTCCCCCTTAAGTATATATGAATGTAAACGGTGAAGGCGTTGATGTAATAGTAGCAGTGACGTCTTCTGACATTCTTCTTTCTTGTGAGAGGAATTGCCTTGATTTGAACAATTTCCCCAGTGTAGAGAGATAGTTATCTTTGAACAGTTATGCTTTGACGTCATCTTTAACTTTGTTCTTTGATCATTGTTCTTTGTGGTGAAAGTGATAGTATGTTGTTGTCTGCATCAGTCTGCCTCAGGTCTGCTTCGCTGCTCCAGTGTCTCCACGTCATTCTTCAACATGCTCACACGCTCTTTGACGTTGGAAATCAATACTGATGAAGTTCTGTAAGTCTTTGACTTTGTAGATTCTTTGATTGATGAAGGATCATTCTGACTGTTGTTTTGCTTTTGGATAGAACTTCCATTAGTGATGATGTTGGCGTGAGCATGAGAAGAATCAGCACGATCATCCCGCTCCGGAGCTTCCATAAGAAGAAAACATTTCAAACGGTTAGTAATAAGCGGTTTCCGGCACTTACAAGTTTGAACTTCGAGAGTGTCAACAGCATAGTGTGAAGACACAACTCTAATTCTTACAAAGGCCGTTCCTGAACTGGAGTCCCACAAGTGAGATAACGCGATGTACCGAAGTACATCTACAGTTCAAATGAGTCGCTGAGGTACACCGAAGCATCACCTCACGACTGTAGACCGTTTGAGACACACTCCGCGTAATCCACGGGGAGTTACCAAAGTGACCTACTGTCAGGGCTGTTTGATGTTAACCCTGGCAGGAGTTTCCATTCAATCACTGAGGATCACAGATGTGAACCTCTCATAAATGTTCTCGACAGATTGCTAAGATCTGTGAAGGACTCGATATGAACCACTGATGATCTTATTTGTTGATCATCAAGTGATTAAATGTCAAGTGTTCCTAAGAGATCTTTTGATGAATCTCGTGGCTCTAGACTCAGTAGTGCGTTTTGGTTTTCCTGAGCGGAGACTAGGGAGAGGGTCTCCTTTTTCAATACCAGCGTTCTCTAAGAGAAAGCCAATAGTTTACGTAGGGTTCCCTGTGAGAATGAAACAAGCTTTTTTTGAGAAAAACTTGAGTGGCTAAGAAGGTTTAGTGCATGCGTCACTGGGTCCATGACGACTTTTAATCTTCAATACTGGTGTCACTAAGTGACAACCAGTAGCATATGAATTGAACCCGGTGTCTGCCCTAAGTTGAATAATCTGGAGGGCTATTTCTTTTCACCCTTTACTTTACATTTCTTTTTGATTCTTCAACTTCTTCTTTCTCCGATTCTCATTTTCTCCTTTTTACAATCATTCCTAAGGACTTCTAACACTAACTAATGGTAGTGTCCTTGGGTAGATCCCTCCGGCTCTGGCGGATCATAGGACGGTTATTCCTAACCTTAGTCACCTTATAATTCCATGACTAACCTATGTTTGCCATTATAACCACTGTATGTTAAAATCTCTCTCAAAGGGTTTGTTAACGAAAAACATGTTTGAACCACAGTGAGAGATGAAGTTTTGCATAAATACTCCCCCTCCACATGTGCTTAATAGTTTTAATGGTTAAATGCACAGTGAGGAAAGAGCGAGCACTTTTTGAATTGATCCACTAAAGATAGACAATCTCCCGCGAGACACGGTTACGTTGAATAGTTAAAGAGATACATTGTCAGCTTTTAGGTGACAACTAGCTCTAATAACTACCTTGAAGGTGTAGACAAACCTTGGAAGGTTGTCAAACCCGTCAGAGTTCATGTCTATCAAAAGTTTCTCGAATGGTACTTTCTACTCAGACAAGTCCTTTGCGAGACACGTTTACATCACTAGCGAACTAGCTTGAAATTATTACCCGTCCAGGACAAGTCTTTTCGAGTTACTAAGAGTTTAGTACCGTCAATTCGTTGTTTAAGTCTGAAGTTCACAAATTCATTTGCATTCACAACATATTTCTTATCACACAAATTTTCTCCCCCTCAAAAATGGCATATAAAATGTTGTTTTTGAACGTTTGAGAATAAATATGACCATTTCGAGTGTTGCGGGAAGATGACCACTATGAACAATTTGTGAATAAAGTTTTCAATCAAATACTCCCCCTCAACTAGTGATATAAACGGTTGAGGTTTTGAAAAAATCATATGGGGAAGTACTTGTGTTTTTGAGCAAAACCTTTAAAAAATGAAAGGTTTGATAGGTTTTACTCAAAAATAAGAAGCTTTCGCTCCTTTTATAAGGATTGTGGCACTGAGGCGTACCACAGGGTCCTTTCTTGACAATTACGGGTTGTACACTGTTATGTGTGCACAAGCCATTCACATATATAATCATACATCCAAAATTATATGAAGAAAACAATTCACGGGGTACCAGGAAGTGCAGTGATGTTCCCAGGAGTGCGCACAGGGCGTTGAAAGCCGATGATGTTTCTCCTGGTTCGACCACCAACATAGCTCTCCAAACGTCTGAACTGATCCCTTCTGAACAACCGTTCATCAATCATGGTGATGATTCGTCTCACATCCCTCCTGTCATGAGAATTCCAGCGCTTAGGAGACCCAACTTTCAGGCGTATATCCTTCAACCTGTACGCCAATCCATCCCTAACCAGCTTCAATGTATGATCCCCGAATTTCTGAAGTTCACTACACGCCATTAGGCAGTTTCGTTGAAGTTCACTGCGGTAAACAACTCCGAATGGTTTGCTGATGAGCGTATATTGAGTTAGCTGATTGATGTCGGGAAGATCAAGTGTTGGAGGAGTGAGGTTGACACGCGTCTGATAAGATTCAACAGCCATCTGGATATCTTCAACACGTTCTTTGATCACGATGCGTCTAATGAAGATGAGAAGTGACTTGATAAATTCGCGTTGAACTTCAGTCGAGAATTGTCTCATACGACCCTGTACTTTGGCAAGGTACATGTCTTCGATGTCGTTGAGGGACAAGTTTTCAAAGTCAGCCTCGGAGAATCCATAGTCCTGTTCATCTTGTCGTTTGACTATGATATTCTTTAAGAATGTGTAGTCCCACTTAGACTTGAGATCAATGTGTTTGATGGACACGATGTCCTTGGAACTATACACTTCATGTTGAGACTTCTGAACCAGGCAGCTTCTGTAGTAGATTCTTCGGCGTTCAGGCCAATGATGAATCCCATACAATGCATCTTGGTCGTATGCTTGCACGTTGTCAGAAAACAAGTGATTTGCACGTTCCTCGATAACTATGCAGTTAGAGTAAATAGCCGCTGGGAATGGAAGAGTCAATGATGTAGTGTATTTTCGTGAACTATCGCTACCGTGTAATAGAAAATCCAGGTCTCTGTTAAAGAAGTATCAGAAGGGAATCCGTGGTTCGTCTGTTTGGCCAATGGTTGGTAGAGGTTTGGTCCAATCGGTGTAGTATGGAGGGTTGTCCTTTTGTGTGAAGTCAAGGTTTGCTTCCGGATTAAGCCAATCCATGTTGTTAGACATAGATCGAGCGATGTTCTCAAGATGATATTCGACCTCGAGGGCGCTTTCAGAGCTGTCTGTAAGAAGTTGGAACGCTTCATTCTTGATTCGCTTCAATTCAGATTTCGTCAATTTCTTCACATGGAACTTTTCTTGCAAAAGTTTTGCGTGCTCCAATGTTGAACCATCTACCAATTCTTGGCCTTCATCAGGGTAGGGAGTTTGATTGACAAGTGTGGAGAACCATTCAAACTCTTCGGTTTTATC